>JAWZYV010016944.1:0-1200000 GCA_038373885.1 Cheiracanthium punctorium
CTACTACTACTGATTTCCCGTCCACTAGGAGAAGACCGGTTGTTGCTGAGCTAGGATATCGGTGCGACACCGCGCGTGTGGAAGGCTCTGCTTGACGGGAAGATGCGTCCTTTCCAAGAGCAGAAGGACCATCACCCAGTCTATGCCGATTACCTCCTTTGAGTTCGTTGGATGCTTGATTATGTATTCAAGATACCCACCTCACCAGAGAGGGGTACTACTCATAGAAAACGCAACCACCTCAAGCGGAAAGATAATAAGTGCGCAAGGCGAAAGCCCGAACTCGGAGCGAGAAAATCATCACAAATCCCACATAAGAGTAAAGATCAAAATGAGACCACAGCAACAAACAACCAAAACGGAAAAACCCAAAGTGCCAAAAGAGGAAAAAAACAAAGAAAACAAGAACACTGTAAAAAATGCAAATTTTTAAAAAGTGTACTGAAAGGAAAACCTAAAGAGCCAATGTGTCATTTTTAATATCTGCCAAAAACTTGGCCAAGAACGTTTTTGTTGCCCTTAGATGTTCCTTTTATATATGGCACTCTTAGCCTTGTAGCAGTTCCTCAAATGACCACGAAGATCATCATTCCGAGGTATTATTGAAACTTCCTGCGAGGAGCGTGCGCTAGTTTTCTCTGAACATGTACAGCATAGGTGAAAAGTAGCTGAAAAGTTTAGAGGACAAAAAGAAAAAAATGTTACACTTAAACTCTTCACTGCTTTATCAACAAAATTCAACTCGTTTCCAGAGGAAAAGAAAGAACAATCAAAAGTTTTATTAGAAACTGTGTTAGAAATTTTAATAGTGATCCAATTTTTCGATTTTAAATTATATTTTCTAAAATGTCCCCCCCCCCCCAAAAAAAAAAAAAAATATATGTAAACATCAAAATTCGTGCTGTTGTGTGATGAGAACAATTAGGAAGATTGCCAACCGACTAGTCGGCAACAATGGTGTACTGTTAGAACAGTACTTTCTTCTCAAACGCCTTACTCATGATTGGACATACTTTAAGCATCGAACTTCTTTCTGCTGTTGTATAAACATTTCATAAGAACGACTGAAACCAGTTCTTCCAGTTGTTGTTGTTGATTCTTGGAGAGAGATTTACACAAATCAACAACGCAAAGTTTAAAGAAATTTTAAACAAGTTTTATCAGACAAAATGAGCAATTTAACCCTTTAACGCGCAGTGTTCCCGCTCTGGGAACACCAAACTCTGACGTTTTGACTGTTGCCAGTCACGAAGAATAGATTTGATTTCTGTTAAAAATAGTTGCGGGTGACATAGCTCTACGAGAATCCTTTACTTTGTAACACGTCATTTCCCGTAAAAAATTGTCACGATTATTTTTAACAGCACTGACATCTGCTGAAAAATGGAAGAATGCGAGAACAGCTGGATAGATTGCCCAATGCTGAAAAAAGGGCAGTCGTTGCCATCGCTCGACTTAACTACCAGGAAGATAGAGGACGATCGAAACGTTCATCGCGTGTGGTACGCGATGAACGTTCCGATCGTCAGCTATCTTCCTGGTAGTTAAGTCGAGCGATGGCAACGGCTGCCCTTTTTTCAGCATTGGGAAAGGGTTGCGCCTCAAAGGGTTAATTTCGTGAAACATTGTTATAATTACAACTCATGAAATGTTTTGTAGCAGTATAACTGATTTAGAAGGTTCATTTAAATGTACAGCACATGAATTAAATATTTTATGCAGTACGTTTCTTGAGAGAGGATGTAAATCAATATTCAAGGGAAAAAAAAAAGTTACTGATTTTAAATCTATTTGTATTTGCAACATGTATTTCAGAAATGGAAAGATTCTTAGCTTGAAAAATATGCATCAAGGCGTATATGTAAATACTTTAAGCCCTTAAAATTGGGCTGCCTTTGAATATTTCAGAAGGAATGTAACCGCGCCATTCATGAATGCAGGAAAGAATTCGGTCATTTTATACATCTGGAAATGTGAACCAGAATATTTAGATAACAAATTGTTTCGTGCATTTTGCAAGGGAAATTGGATATATTTTGAATTTGAAGAGGAAAAATATTTTGTGCTGTGGTTAAAAACATTTTTTTTGCTATTCATAAGTTCGTCAAAATTCATCTATGTTTCTTAAAAAGAAAATATTGTTTCTTTTTTTAAATTAATAGCTATTGTTTTTATGTTGATTATTGAAAGGAAATTTAGTTACAAAACTTTCACGAGATTATTTTATAGAAAGTTATGGTTAAGAAATACATACATATATGTATATATATATATATTCGTAATGCTTATATGAGAACCTGTATGGTAAAAATTTATGTATAATTCTATGTTTAAAATTCTCTCCTAGGAGAGAATGGGGGTAGTTTGTCTCACTTTTCGTATGTTTATAAATAACTCAACTTGTAATAGTAATATTAAAATAAAATTTTATAGCCTATAATGTTGCCATATATTGTCTTATATTCACGGTAATATGAATACCGGGAAGCCTTCTTTCTTGGTTGAAAAGCATTGTTTTTCATTCAAATTTGAGATGAGATAACCTACAACACAACGAGGTATATTGTCACAGATTTTGGTGTTGGTTTTCTCTTAAGCCTATTGCACAGTATAACTAAAAATTTTTTACAAAGGAACTTGCACTGATCCCTGTAACTTGCTGTTTCACCAAAAGGAGCTGAAAGGGAAATACTTAGCATTACATCGTTTATACGTATGATAAATGTAATTATCGTTGTTCTTGGGAATGCAAAAGTGATTTTTTTAATATTCTTGGAGAGAAAACTTCGTTTCAATCTGATCAGTATCAGGCAGTACTTTCTGTATCCTTCCTACGAAGTATTTCACAGAACTTTTGCCTTAAACTTTATCTAGAATATTATCATTGATATCAAGGCCACTGATTTTAGGCTTTTTTCTGGTCACAAACAATAAGAAAAATATTGCGGTAGGTGTACCTTATGCTGTGCAGATTTAAAATGCAACTTATTTAATTTGTTTACTGTAATATCCCCGCCTTTGTTTTAATCAATTGTTTTCTGTAATGTGGTATATTCCCCTCGGTTAGGTTATCACATTCTGACAACCTACCCTATTATACATATTTGCTTATGCTTACATTCATTAGACAGATCTAAGAGATACTGCATGAGTTCCGAGAGAACAATGGAATATTCACATGGTATTAAACTAAAAAATCAGTACTAAAAAGTATTCGTCCGTATTCTAAAAATATAAAATATCACTTAAAAAATTCCGAAAATAAAAATGAATATATTTTACGTAAATAAATACCATTTTAAATATCGCCTACCATTGTAATCGCATCTTCACTGTTTTGATACTAACAAAAGGTTTCGATTGCTTGAATCAATAAAGTCTACTTTAGACAATATTTATCAATGTATATTGCTAAAAAATGTATTCGACAATTTACCCCATTTTGACCAAAGTAAAAAAAAATGCATAAATACATAAATAAAATTTGAAAGAGTTCAGATTTCTGTATTTGTCACATATAATAAATAATAAATGCAATGCAACTTATGAAGACAACGTAAAATTATTTTTATATATTATTAATGTAAATGCGTAATTGTTATTGTGGTTTAACATACTATTGTTACTTATGTTTGAAGGAAATCAAATACTTTGTAGGGAATATTTTTTTTTTTTAATTTGAAATTTCCATTATCTTATAGTGCATTGATATTACATGTTTTACAACTAACCGTAATTAATCGCAAAATGCAAACATTTTTACGCTGAATAGCGGGCACGATATATTTAGACAGCCAAAGATGAAAAGATTTCGAAAGAAATATTTAACGGGAAAAGAAACCAGAAAGAGAATAAATCCAATTTCGTTGCAATTCTGAATAAGTAATACGTGAATCCATTTATTATAATACATTTTTAAACATTTAGAGGCGATTCTTCAGGAAGGCACATTAAAAAAATTCTGACCCAGATGTTGTGACGTGACATGTCACCGTAGATTATTTCTCGAAAAAATATGGCAACGGCATTAGTAAGTTAACATATTTTGTAAGCGGAAAAAGCTTATATTTTACAAAGGCCACACACACACATTCAGACATAATCTTTAAAACGCAGATTTCCTGGGTCGAATGTAACACAAAGAGAGCTGGCTTTCTTACCATTGCCAAGGATTCATCACATAAATTGCTTCACGCACACGATTTGCCAGAGCTTGTTCGCAAGAAAATAATGGCATTTCATTCGTGAGTTTCATTACAGAAATAAAAAGAATAACAAAATCTATAATTACTTTGCTGCCCAAAAGATGAAAAAAAAACCAGTTTTGAGTGAGATGTAAAAGAGACAATGAAAAATTAATTGCTTCTACACTGCACACGACATGATAATTTACGTTTTTGCATTAGAGAATCTAAATGGAGGGCAGAAAGTAGTATTTTAACTGCGAAAAACAGTGTAAAATGTGTTAATCTAGACGTCTGTTTGAAATGATTTACGTTAATGCTGTTTCTTACATTTTAGTTGAGTGTTTTTTTTATGATGCGTTTCACTGTTTCTAAATGAACGATTTCAACGTTGATGCTATTGTTTCACAAAAGAAATGTTATTTTTGAAAACAAATCAATTTTTAAATATGGTGAATTTGGATGAGTGCAAATGCTCTTGAAATTCAGTAAGGGAAGGTGTCCAAAATTATCTAAGCAGGGCAAAACGATCTACATATGTTTTCTTCCAAATAGGTATCGTAATCAACTAGGTAACACATAAACTAGTTGTGCCAAGTCAAGAAGAAGCAATGGCGATATTTAAGCTATCGATGTTTTCGTGTCCCAGTAGAATTTATAAAAAAAACTGGGTTTTATCATATCTCTTAAAAGTTCAGCACTAACTTTCCTATTTATTTAGAAATACAATATTTAATGTACAGAAATACGACTTGGTTTACTGAATAGAGTATGTTTTTAGATGTGAATTACACTTGTTTAGTTCGTTATGTTTCTCGGCGTGTTCCAGTAATATGGCCTAAAGTGGACAGCCATACTGTCGGATAAAATGATATATTGACTATAGAAACTCTAGTCCTGGGTCCTAGTCATCATGGCAGTCCTTCATACGTTCTCAAAATGTGTGATTCCCCATCACACTATTTAATTTATTTCTGCATTTACTGTAAGCCATAATTTTTGAATTATAATTTTGAAATATTCCATTTTATTTTTCGTGACACTTATTTATTTTAAACTTTTCATAAGAAAGTTATGCAAACTATATGATTGTAAAAACTCATTTTATTTCACTATGTATAGTCATAATTACTTTTACATCTTTTATTTTGCCGATAAAAAAAATTAACAATTATTTTCAAACAAAGAATCATTGAATTTTGAAAATGATCCTTTGGATTCTTTTTCAAAATTCTATTTTTTTCGTTACCCAATTTGAATTTAAAATATTATTAAAATTTGTTTATGATGCAAAATATTGTGGTAAAGGGCCAAAGTTTTATTTAAAGTTTATGTTATTTTATGCAAGTTTCCCTCTTAAGGGGATCATTTTGGGTACCTTCACTTACATATGAATAGTACGAAGATATTATGGATGTATTGGTAACCCTCCATTACACGACCGTCTTCTTCTACAACAATAATAAATAGAACGCTTTTTAATTGATTGCTTTTGAAACCTCTTGAGATTTTAGATAAACACACGAAAAACATTTTTTTTTGAATTGAACAAAATTTTGTTGATTCAACAAATATTTGTTTGGTGCTATTCCAGCCGATTAATTTTATTGGTTTTAACAAAATATTTCGTTGAATTGACAAAACTTTTGTTGATTCAATTAAAATATTTCTTTGAAACTGAGCCAACCAAACTTAAAATGTTATGTTTATGACGCAAAATATAGTATAAAATATTGTGGCAAAGGGCCATAGATTTATTTAACATTTATATTATTTTATGTAAGTTTTCTCCTTAAGGGGATCATTTTGAGCCATTTTGGCCAACATTAAAAAAAATAATTCTTGTATTTTTCGAATTAGCTTGTCCAATTCATATTGTACGATGAATAAATGAATGCATAAAAATATTTCTAAGGTTTCTTGTGATACAAGGCTCAAATTTTGTACATTTTTCATTTAATCTCCTGAAAATATTAATCAATTAGATAAATTCTGTACCTTTTCGCACGTAACTTTCTAGTTTGTTGTATATGTCCAGGATCATTATTTAATGAATTAAGTTCTAAATTAGTACTTTCTTACACTCTGAATACGCTCAGTATTTTGCATTATCACTGTAATATATCCAAGTAGCATCTACCAGTAACTAATATTTAAACAATATCTATCAGCAAGCAATACCTGAACAATATGTATATTTTAAACTAGATGGAAACACTTTTTGAAAGACATTTTCTAAGACAAGTGTTTGGGGAGAAGAAAGGCAATTATTCTTATTCAAAAGTTTATTTTTCTTGAAAATTGTGACAGAATTAATGCTTTTATGAAATTATTGTGATGAGAAAATATGACTTTACTGTTTTTGCTTTTTCTTAATACATCAGATTTTTAGGCTAAAACGCACCATTTTTTGCTATTTATAATGTGCTTAAATACAATTTACATTTCAGAGAAATTCAGTTATCAACATTTATGCGGTGCATAATGCAGAGACTCTTTTAAAACAAATGGATATTGTGTCATTAATTAATGGATGAACGTAAATTATTGATACACAGTTTACAGGAACAAAAGTGTTTTAAAAATGGTATGGAGGACTCGGAAGCTGAAAACGGCTTTAAAGCATCATTAAATATTAATGTTCTAATATTTTCTGAAGAAAGTTTAAGCGACACCGTAAATAAATGGATTCAACTGATCGGACAATATGAAAAATGGGCAGCGCAAGTGCGCAAGAAAGTGCAGTTTAACGAAAATTAAGAGAGTCTTACCTGAAATAATATATCAGTTTAAATTTGCTTAATTATTGCTAAAGATTAGTGAACTAAGAGCAACGGTGCTTCATTCGTAAAATTTTGAAACTCTCTGAACTGGAAATTTTCGTTTTCTTAAAAGAACGATTTGTTTTTACTATCAACAAGTACGTGAATATTGAAGATAAATGTTTAAAATGTTAAATTTAAAGTAGCAATGGAGCGATTTTTGACTAGAACTGTAACATTGGATACATTGTCATTCTCATGGAAAAATATACAGGGTGTGCCAAAGGTGGTAACACGGTTTAATTTTTTACCTATTAGAGATAAGGGCCCAATTTCATTTGAAAAAATGTTCAAAATACGGTAGGAAAAGACCTACATTAAGATAAAAATCCTTTCATTAATTTTCAAGAATTTGCAAATTTTATATTTGTATACGACTCCGCCCACACAAAAAATTCCCCAGTTAGTAAAAAGTGTTCCATTGACTAATGAGGTGATGCACGAAATTTAAAAACTTTACCCTAAAAAGTTTCAGAAGCATGAGGATAAATATATGCTGACTTAAACCACTTTTCAACGGCTCTAACAAGGAAAAATTCACATCGGATGATCACGTTTGAGGGGTCATACAGAAAGTACAAAAGAAAGTACTCTTTAAACGTTTACATCCAAATCATGTGTGCCTACTTACGATCTTTGTTATAACACACACACACACACACACACACACACACACATATATACATACATACATATATATATATATATATATATATATATATATATATATATATATATATATATATATATATATATATATATATATATATATGAGACCTTCTATGACGAAAGTCTGAAAATTAGTCCATCATTTGTTTATACATTACCTAATTAGTGTATGGGGCTCATTTTACTAATTGGGGATTTTTTTTATATGGGGTTAGTGTACGAATTTAAAAAGTGTAACTTTTTGAAAATTAACGAGATAATTTTTTTTTCTTTGTAGCCTACTTTCCTACCTTATTTGGTATATTTTTTAACATCACATAACTGACTTATTTCTAATAGATAAAAGCGTGTAACCACATTTTTTCGGCATCCTGTATATTTAAGTTAAAAATTATTGTAGTTCACAAAACACTTTTGCGGAGAGATTGTTAATAAGTGCTGAAATTCCACAAAATATTTTTACATATTTTTACACCAGATGACACTATGTGTCTGTCTTGTCTTGTTTGCGTCTGATGTAATCTTTCTGTATATATTAAAAAAACAACCTTTAGTTAGAATATAACATCCATTTCTGATGACCATAGATTTAAAAAAGTAGTTTTTTTGGAACATTTATTTGCGTTCACAGCTTTTATAAAGCTTAAAGAAATAAATTATAAAAAAGGTTTTAAAGAGTCTAGCTTTTAATTATCTGAAAACCTTTTAAATAACATGTTACGCGAGAAATATATTTAATTAAACCTTAAACTTTAGGTTTAATGAGGCATAAAACAACAAAACATACATTCAAGAAAAACATTATTCAAACACCACATTTAAAAGAAGGTATTTTTTAAGTGTCGGTATAAAAAATGTTACACACCTTTCAAAAAACAAACAAAAAAAAAACAAACAGTGACACTTTAAGTAAATTTAACCGTGATTAATTACTTGTTAACAGAAACTATATATTGAGCCAATTTTGCTGCATTTTCTTTGTTAATTGAGAATTTCCCCAGTTTAAAATCTTACATGATAGTTTTTCCTTCGTTTGCTAAATAAAAAAAGCTTGAAGTTAGTTTTTTGTTCCTGAATATCTGAAGTCAGATGTAAATGAAGGTATAGTTTAAAAAACTTAGTTTTTTCCTCAACTTTTCTCATCTTCCGGGTGAAAAGTCTTATACTTTTTTTTTCTTGTAATTACGTGTTACTTTTTCAGATTTTTATGGGATGTATAAAGCATTATTAAAACTACAATGAGAATGTACCTTTTGAAGAAACACATTTTTATTAAAAACTCCAGCTATTATTATTTTCAGGGTGATCAAGTTGTATTTCGTAATTGAAGATAAGTCTGTAACTGATGTTTGCTTAAATACCTAGTTACTTATAAATTTGTTAAAACATTGCATTCCTTAAATTTTAAAAGAATTAGAAGATGAAGTACGAAGAAGTACGATGACGAAAGATCAGAATCTTTAAAAGTCCTAGAATTTTAAAGTTTTGTTCTTTAACAACCATTCAAAAAAGTTAAAAATTGCTGTACGAAATTTATCCATGCAATGTTTCTGTCTAAATCAGAAAGTTAGTTACATTGCAACAGAAGAAAGAAAGTTTAGTTTGGAAATACCAATCAAGTGTTCAACGTTCTAAAACAATTTCACTTAGAATGCCTCGAAAAACCCTAGCATTTCAAGTCTTTTGTCTTCAACATTCTATCTACAATTAAATTTTCATTGACTATTAAGATGTTTAGCATACAGATTTCAACATTTTGCATGATAAAGAAAAATTTTCATACGGGGAGGAAGATGACCTACAATGATTCCCTCGAGGGAAAAATTTGTGCAAAATAACATAAACATTTAAATAGAACTTCAAGCCCTCTTCTAGTATGTTTTGCACTACATTTTGTTTTATACCGTCGATTCGGGTTAATCGACCGGCTGCTTAATTGGACGAAATACTAAAGAACTGATACAAATCCTATTTCCTAAGCATAATATTCTTCGCTTTTTTGGACCAAAATTCCGCTTAATCAGAGAATACAATAGAGCTTCAATTGGTCGAAAGTTACGAAAAATTTTACCCATCGACAACAAGCTGCAAACATTCGATGAACATGAAGATTATGACGCTGCAGTTGTTGTTAGTAATTGCAGAAAAGTACATGACAGCATCGGAAGACCCATAGATCAGATATATCTCTCTGCTAGAGCACATATATCTCTCTGCTAGAGCAGATATATCTCTCTGCTAGAGCAGATATATCTCTCTGCTGCAGCTCTGCTCTATGGGAGTGAAAGTGACGATGAAGTGACGATGGTATATCCCATGAATGTGACGATGGTATATCCCCAATGTGATGGAGCAAGTGACAACACAAGATGCAAGGAAATGCACTCAAAGTTTTCACCGCTTTTTTATGCTAGAAGAAAATGAAGGCAATCCGATTGCTGCTTTAGAAGTCTATGGAGATTTCGTGAAAGTACAATCAGTCAAGAGAATGCGTCAAATGATGCTGGATAAGTTCTATAAACGTAGACTTAAATGTGGTAAGAGCATTCTTTACTATGCTTTTGTATGCTGAATATTGTGTAGATTGTTAAAAATTATTTATTAATTTTTCCTATGAATAAAATTTGTGGTCAATTGTAATTCTTGTTTATATTCTCCTTAGACATGCGTGCTACACAATAAAGATCATGACTGCATTTCAGTGTACTACTATATAATATATAGCATGTTTGGTTCTGTAACTTCAGGGAATGTTCGTGTAATCAGACCAGCCGGTTAATAGGACCAAAACTGTCTCGTTCCGATATGGTCCGACTAACCAGAGTCGACTGTATATATATATATATATATATATATATATATATACATTAGAAAGAAATTTTAATAATATTTTGAACCCACATTGAGCAATGAAAAAAATAAAATTTTGAAAAAGTGTCTAAAGATCATTTCACGATCCAAAGATCCCTCACCGAAGGGCAAAATTTGTAATTATAATATCTAAAACAATGAAATAGCACGAATAATATATTTTCTGAAAATTTTAAAAGTGTCACAAACAAATTAAAAAGTGTATTTTTCTTGAAGTGCGTGATTTTATTTTCTTTGGCAACTGTGAACTTAAAGAGAGAGATTTGGAAGATTCATGCATTTTCAGAGTGGTTGAAGGGCTGCCAAAATGGCCAGAAATCGGTATTGGAATTTCTTCAGCCGATTATTCATTTTACCCGGCAAAATGACTTCCCATTTTAGATCAAATAGCTGGACGACGCCAAAAAATATGCCAAACTTAGCAAGTGTAATTCCCATCTAAAAATATACTCCATTCAGTAAACTATGTCAAGCCTCCATCTAAATGAATAGGAGAGTAAGTGATTGCCATATAACGGGTGTTAAAAAACACAATGTTTTCGAAAAATTTTATTTAGACGCGTAATACCTTGATCGCTTGATATTGCCATTACTTCTTCTTCACGTGACACACATAATTTATGTGTTACCCGTAAGATAGCAATAACTGTATTAGAGAAAACGTGTGGATCGTTTTGATTGCTAGGATAATTTTAGGCCCCTTCCCCCACATATTATTTAATAAGCCGCCTACGGCTAACAGCTGGTTCGCCATCTTAATAAATCTTGTTCGGAGAGATTCCTGTTTCTCACCGGTTTCCTTGGCACTGAAATCTCTCAGATTCTGAGTGGAATTTAAAATTAAGATAATTACAAACAGGCGCGGACCTAGGGTAAATGGCGCCCCTTTCCTAACGTAAAAAAGACGTCCTCTTTCATGCTGTACTTAGTTTTTTAGTTCGAAATGACGCCCCTTTGAAGACGGCCATCCGATGCGATGCTTACCTTGCTTACCTTGTCGGGCCGCCCCTGGTTACAAAAATAAGATGATTTAATGATAAAAACCTACTAAAAAGTACAAATCATTTTCGTCCTATATTAATTTTGAAGAGCTTCTAGATATATTGGCCGTTATCTAAAGCGGAAAGGGAAAAAAAATGTAAGAAAATAAATACACACTAAAGTGTTATATATTAAAAGGGTATCATAGTCCGCGCGTCTTCCCTACTTTCTTTCCTTATTCCATTAAGTTGGAAAGTGTATCTTTATTCATGAGTGATACAAAATTAAAATTGATATTTCTAACATCCTTTTTCTGGATGTAACACGATAGAAATAAAATTGGGAAAAAGATGCACAGAAAAATGCACAATTCGAACTGAATGAAAGTTTCAAACACTTATTTTTCGTTTGTTTGTTTGTGTAACATGCATTTCGGATTTACGTGCTTGGCGCGAAACACGCTTATAAATCCACGCCAGAAGGAAAACTTATTCAGGAGCATTCTTTGTCCAGGCGTAGCAGCCGATAAAATGATTTTATTTATTAAAAACTGCTTATTCTATAAGTTTGCGCCATCTGTCAGCTGCTCTGTAAAATAAAAACTCAATTGTATTCCTTTTTTTGATAAAAGATAGATTTTTTTTGTATATTATAGGAACTGTGTTTTTTTTCGCGTGATAAAATGTAGCCTATATTAATCCAGGACTTTAACTATCTTTATTCCAAATTTCATCCAAATCCGTTAAACCATTTCAGCGTAAAAGAGTAATAAACATACATACAAACATTGACATTTATATTATTATTAGGATTTATATATTCAGCATTTTAGGGGAGACAGGTACTAGTTGGCTACAGGGGTCTAATTGAGGGCATATTGCGAAACAAGTCACATAATAAATTTTTTCCTCCTTTCTCCAATTCTTATTGTTATTTTGCAGAGTTAACTGCCTGCAATGGAAATTTATAAGGACTTTTCCTTCCTCTGAAATGAAAAGTAACTTTCAGCTTCTTCATTATTTTTCTAATTTCCAATACCCATTTTGCAATTTAACTTGTACAGTTTTTTGCCGTGTATGATTAACTCTGTGTACTCCATAAGTGATTTATTGCGATTGTTTACGTTTAGTAGGTTATGCCTCTCATTTTGTGAAAAAAAAATGCAATAGGGTTTTAGTAGGCGCAGTGAATACGGGGCTAGTTCATTCGGAAAGCCAATTAAACCATTATATTGATTCAAAATATTTTCTGCTACTTTATCTTAATTTATGGACTAACTTATGCTTGTGAATTAACCATTTAATTGTACAGTATTTGTTCCAATATCAAAGACCAAAAGTAAGAATAAAGATTATACCATCTTTTAAAATGCGTTAGGCTTACATTTTGCTGATCTATTTCCATAATTAAGGGCTGTAATAATCTAGCCGAAGGACAACTAAACCTACTCTACTACAGGCACACACATTAATAAGCATCAAAGTACATCAAACGCAGATAAAAGCGGGTTCGGAGCTTGGGGCATATAAGGCCTGTACAACAGAGACACTTGATTTTATACCAGTTATGAGTGTAACTCTGACTACGATTTCGAGCAGGATAGAAGCTACTCAGAGCTAATATTTCATTCATAATTTTTTAACTGTACACAATTTAAACTTTACATTGTTCGGAAATAGACCATTTCCTTTGTTTAAACTTCTTGGGAAAAATAGAACTGATTATTTGAATACAGTTTACCTATTTATAAAGCATTTGCCGACTTGCTTCATAGGTATAGGCAACTTGTCTCGCGACCAAGTAAGCTGGCACATTATTTTTCTCTTAATTTAAGCTTCTTTTAAATGTAAACTACACACATTACAAACGCAGAACTCCAGGTATTCATAGCTAAAGATGCAATTCAATTAAAAAAACAACTTTAACAAAAATATTAAAAATTAATGCCTAAAAACTGCGAATACTAGCGCTGTTTCAATATATTCTACATGGGTAAACTCTCAAAAATTATTTGTTCGATTCACGGAAATTTTACTGAAAGCAGTGCTGACGGAATATCTCCGTTATTTGACGAATATCCGTTTTCTCTTGTCAATTGAAGAAGCTTCTTCAATTGACAAGAGATGCAACGAAATGTTTGCCCTCCTCTTCAGATTTTCGGAAAGAATTCATGGAAATATTACGTTTCCACAGAGTGCAAAAATTATTTGTTGCAAAATGAGGGATAAATTAGTATATAAAGACGCACTCTCAAAAATCATTTATTCAACTCATGGAAATTTTTCTGGCAGCAATGCTCAAGCAATACCTCCGTTATTTAACGAATATCCATTTCTTTCTATTTTACCCTGTCAATCGAAGAAGCACTTTCAGATTCAATGGTTATTTTTCTCTTCTTCAGATTTCAGGAAGAAGAATTCACGTAAATACATCATTGAAAAATGATGGATGAATTAAAGACATGTTTTTCGGTGAGTGTAGGTAATTAAGAAATTTATTTTGAATCTGCCAATGTTGACATACCCTAGGTCATAAGTTTCCGACCGGTTGTTCGTTAACTCTCTGGGGTTACCAAAGTGTATAAGGGGATTCGCGGAAATAATATACCAGTATACAACGACAACACCATGGGTTCGTCAATTTCTTTCTGATTTTAGAAGGAATTCGCAGGGAGAAAAGGGGTGGGAATCTCTTCCCTAAACGTTCTCTTTAACCCTTTGAGGCGCAACCCTTTCCCAATACTGAAAAAAGGGCAGCCATTGCCATAGTTCGACTTAACTACCAGCAAGATGGCGGACGATCGAAACGTTAATCGCGTGCCACAGATCTAGAGACCCTTTTTTTTGACGACAGCTGGCTGTGCCGGGCATCTTGCTGGTAGTTAATCGAGCGATTGAAACGGCTGCCCTTTTTTCAGCATTGGGGTGCTGCTGTGCGGCAGCCAGCCAGCTGCGTCAAAAAAGGGTCTCTAGATCTGTGGCACGCGATGAACGTTTCGATCGTCCGCCATCTTGCTGGTAGTTAAGTCGAGCGATGGCAACGGCTGCCCTTTTTTCAGCATTGGGCAATCTATCCAGCTGTTCTCGTATTCTTTCATTTTCCAGCAGATTCAGTACTGTTAAAAATAATCGTGACCATTTTTTGACGGGAAATGATGTGCTAAAAAGTAAAGGATTCTCGTGGAGCTATGTCACCCGCGACTATTTTTATAGAAATCATATCTATTCTTCGTGACTGGCAACAGTCAAAACGTCAGAGTTTGGTGTTCCCAGAGCGGGAACACTGCGCGTTAAAGGGTTAAAAGAAACCGAAAAACGAACTTTTCTGACTTAAGAACAGAGCATCCAGTTTTACTAACCAGTAGTAAGTTTGAGGAAAGTCGTGAGAATCTATGTAAGCTATCAGTTTTACATAAAATTGGTAAACAACTTTTTCATTTATTGCTTGAGTCGAATATTTTTCATTTGCAAGAATTAATAGCTGAAACTCTTTCAAACTCAAGGCTGCAGATGTTTCAGTGTGTACGAATCCTGTTGACACAGTTAAAATTTGTTCAAAAGGTGAAAAATTAGTTAAAAATGCTTTATTTAAAAATTCAAATTTTAGACTACTTTATCTATTATTATTATTCCTTAAGTTTTAAAATATCAATTTGCAAATACCCTGCAGTTTTTTATTTCTATATATAATTTAAAAAATTCGTAATCTTAAAATAAATAGAGAATGAAAACTAGTTTTTCTTAAATTAATGTAGTGACATTTAGTTTTTGAAAAATATTTCTTTAATTTAAGATCAGAAGTGTATACCGATTTCAAGTTTAACAGGGTGTCTGTCTTGTTTTTGTCCAAAACTTTCCCTTCACACACGAAAAAGAAATAGAGGAAATATCCCCAAGTATCAATTTGTCTTTTGCACTTTCGAGATTGCTCCATTAGACTACAGATATCCAATACTGTATAATACATACACTAAGAATATTCAACTTCCAGTATTTCATTTTAACGAAAAAATAAATTATCTTACATATTTGTGCAAAATTCAGATGCAATTACAAGAAAAAAAAATAAAATTACTGAGTTGTGTCAAACAGAAGTTCGTAAAGAGAAATTTTATTCTCCTTCTAATACTTTATTGAAATGGTATTTTGCTAATTTTCTTGAGTTTGAAGAGTGGAAACAATATTTATTGTAGGTTTATTTCACGAGTTATGAAAAACGCCTAAAAAGAAAGAAAAAACATACATATACGATGCAGCAAAACAATTCATAAAACTTTTTCAATGATGAAAAGATAAACAAAAGTTCGATTTCACCAAATAAAAATAATTAACATTAAACGTGTTATATTATTAGTATTGAATAAAAAATTTTATTAAATCCAAAAGATATTTGTATTAAGCCTTTTAATATGCTTTAAAAGTTTTGATCATTTATTTTATTTAGTTTCACTTAACAAAAAGCTGGACTATTTCGAGTATTGAATTTTCGCCTTATATACTAATTCATTAAAAGGAAAGTTTTGAGCACTAAACATTTTAAATAAAGCAACTCAAGTGAAAACCCAATGTTTCAAACATTTACTTAAAATTTTTGTTGTCTAATTGTCGCTAAGCTTACTTGAATGCTTTTAGTTTAGCTTAGTTCTTTTTTCTTCTCCCAGCTTGGGAGTATTTAAAAAAATATTTGTGCGTTACTAGTAATCACTTCGAGAATGATCCAGTTTGCTGAGAGGAAAAAAGGGAACATAATTGGAGAACCGCAATTATATTTAAGTAGTTATTGAACTGTTAAGCATTGCCTGTTAACCGGAATAAATAAAATCTGTAAAGCTGCTTGTTCGTATGAAATGAAGCTATTCAGAAGTTTCCTTCTCTTAAAAGTATTTCTGTTGTTATCTTAAATGAAGCGCAAATAGTGAGTTTCCGTGAAACATGATAAATAAAACTCAGAATGAACTTAATGAAAAATAGGAATATTTTAAAAACGTTCTTTGATAATTGGCCCATCTTGTACAAGTAGTTAATTTTATTGCTGCTTTCATAAAAAAGTAGATTATGTTTGTAGTATTTGATATAATGTATTGTAGAATAACTAATTTTTAACTCGATATGCGATTGAGAGAATAATGAGTGTTTATTTTTATTAGCTTTAAAAATGTTAAATGGACATAGGTAATCAGTAACTACTGAATGCTAATTTGGAAGATAATTTTTTATATGGTATAAGGGACAAATGTTGACTGTAGGAAGAAGAATTAAAAAAAATAAAATAAAAGGAATCACACTATACAAAAGATGAATATTTGTTAAATTCTCCAAGTTTTTTTTTTTTTTTTTTTTTTGTTTATTTGTGGAATTATGGCCCGATTCTCTACGCTAGGTATCTAAACAAGGAGGGGGGGGATTCCCTCCATGGGAGCCTTTTTAGAGGTCCTAACAAGTATTTACGCGTCGAAGAACGCGACCTGGTTTTGTACCAGGCATCTACCTCCTCCCAGTGTATAGCGCTATGTGCTCGACCACCTCTGCAAGCTTTAATTGTTTCGTTTAAATGCATTTGCCGCCGTGTAACAACATTATTAGTTAGTACAGATAAATGTAAAACAATCTGCCGAATTCTATCATTAAAAGTTATATTTTGATGTATTTAATGGTTGAAAGGGATTTAAGAATACTTATACTTTTGTCGAAATTATTTATATGCGTACAATTGTATGATCACTACTATCAGATTATGAGACGCGGTAGTTTATTTTAACTGTTTACCTAAATGTATGATATATATACCTTTTACTTTTAACTTTAATTAAATTAAATTCAACATTATAATGATATTTTAGTAATTTTTCGCATAAGATTTTATCTAAACGATAGAAAACAACATGCATTTTTAAGAGAACTATGTGTTTTAATTAATTACGGCCAAGGAGTACTAATTTCTTTTTAAAAGAATCACTAGCACATAAATAAAAGTAATATTGGTTAATAAAGTTCTCATATTTTAACAAAAATAAATCATAAAATATTAATATGATTTCCAAAAAAACAAAAGACTCGACCAATTTAACATTGTCAAAATATACTCTTAATTTAGTATCTTTATAATTAGATTCTCTAAATTTATTTCCGTACCACGCAATTATACTTGCTCATAATTTTGTTAAATGTTTACGACAAAATATTTATGCTTCTGAAGTGTTTCATTTTGTTAGTGTTTCATAATACAAAATTATTTTAATAGCTGAAAGTTCCTTTGACACCGAAGAAAATTTAAGGCAGCATGCGTCATCTGTATGTCACCTCAAGTAGAATTTTAATTAGAATATTCATTCAGCTTCTCGCTTCTTTATGCTCTTCTAACGACCATATTAATTCTGTGACAACATTTTTCAAAAGGTAAGAAACATTGACAAAGCATCACATGGTAGCTTTTCTTTTACATTTTGCGCAATAGTTAACATTTTTAGATTAATCAGCCATAAAATGCTTAATTTTGGCATTAAAGTAAATACTTTAAGTGTTTAGTGAAGTACTGTTAAAGAAGCATTTATGATTATAGAATATTATACATATACGAGAACAATTATTGAGCTGTATAGAAAGAAAATCTTGACAGCTTTCGAACTTTCGGAGATATTCAGTTGAAACTTATGCAGCCCTTTTTTGGTTGTGATTTGAGCATGAGTACACTAATTCTTGTAATTGTTCATTTTTCAAGAGAAAATATAGAAATACAGCGTTTCTGAATGCATATCTATTTTCAAGACCTACTATTCGACCAATAACAGCGCGATTATAGCTCAAAGGAAATTCGCGACCAATTAAATCTGTACACAGACAACTGGTCCAAGTGTTAAAAAAATAAAAATTTTATTTACCCTTTTGAAAACCTGTAGGGGAACTTGGGGAGCCTTGACCACATTTTCAGAAAAACATTTTTGTAAATTTTATTTTGGCAGCGAAATAATCCTATTATAGTGCAATTTAAAGGAAATTTTATTGGCATTAAGAATATATTTATGATAATATAAATTGTGCATTTCTTCCATTCTGAATTTAATATTTTTTTAAACGTTGGAAAGTGGGTAAAGGCTCCCTTTATAAGGCAGCTCTGACCCATGGTATGGGAGGCTTGGCCCAGGCAATAATGTATAATTTTAAAATAAGGTAAAAGTAAATCTTTTTTATTAGTTACATAAGCATTAAGTATAAAATCTTCAGTATGATAATTGAACACTCTGCTGTCATCATAACTTCTGTGGAGTACTTTTTACGAGCATTTCCTTTTGGTTTATGAAAAAAGGGCATCCTGAGAAAAAAATAATACTTATTATTAATACAGCATTTCAAAACATCTCATTTTTATATTAATATTCACAATAAAATGAATCAAAAGAAACATCCAGAAATTAATAGTTTTTCAGTAAACATAACATTTATAACCCCCCCCCCCACACACACACACAAATAAATAAATAAGTAAATAAATAAAATTTGGTAATCTCTTTGTATAAATCTGGAAAATTATTATACTTGAATTATTCATAATTTAGTTTTCAGTATTAAATTTTGAAACAATTTTTATTGGACAATAATTGTTAGGTAACTTTTTCACAACCACCTATCCTATTGTAAACATATAAAATTATTTATATTCATATATAGGTATTATTTTAATTATGACAATGTTTGAAAAGCAGTATTGCTATATTTTCAAAACTATTTAACTAAGGGAGCCGTGCCCCAGTGGTAAACCCTCCCTTACATACAGTGGGTCAAGCCTCGCCATCACGCCATTTTGTAAAGAATGGTGCATGGTGATTTGAAACCTGATTCTTTCTATAAACTTTTTTACTTTAATAATAGCTTAATATGACAGTATTTATAAAATCCCACTAGCTCAAAGTTAATTCAATTACTTTCTTTGAAAAACTCTTACAAAGTGTGTTTAAAATACTTACATTTTAGGCAAAAAAACTTTCTTTCTTGTTTATTTCCACTCCACTATGAACTGACTGGATGAAACTATGATGGGTGTCTGATTACATCAGTAGCTTTGACTGCCATCTAGTGAGGGAAAGCTAAAATATTTTTAAATACTGAAATTCAAGGGTGGGTCAAGCCTCCCTTATGGTCAAGGCTCCCCAAGTTCCCCTACCTGCCTTTATAGAAAATGATAACAGTAAGTAACAGTTAACAAAATACATAAAGGAACATTTTTGCTAACTGAGTTTACATCTGAAAAAAGAAAGCTGTGAATTTTTTTATACAGGGTGTCCAGCCTTAATGTGACCCAATAGCTAATTCCCGAACCGTTCGGTTTAGATATGCACCTCCAATTTAAAAAATGTTTTAAAAAGGGTAAAGAATGTTTTTACGTGCTTTTCGAACCAAAAAACCCATTTAGAAAAAAATTACAAAAATTAAATTTTTATACGGTCCCCAGGTCCTATCACTTATATTTAGGAAAAGATGCAGTACACAAAAGCAAAGTAAACACAAAAAGTTTCATTTTATTACGATAAAAACTGACCAAGTTATGGAACTTTGAAAATCATACATTTCATCCATTTTCTCGGACAATTTCAAGAAGCTAGTAAGGGACCGTCTCCAAAGTGAAATTAATTGGAACTCTGCCAGGAAACTTTCGCTCTTGCACGTCACTCTTATGTAAATCGTTTTTAAATTTAAAAGTACATACATTACGTTAATATTACAATAATTGAGTACTTAAGAAACAAAATTTATTCTGTGTACGTGTAAAACATAGATAAAATAAAATATTTTGGACGAAGAAAACTTTTCAAAAGCAGTTCCAAAAAAATAGACTTATTTGCCTGCGGCTTCAGACTGATTTGCTGCGATACTGATCATGGCGAACGTTAAAAATGTGTTGTGCAGTCGCTTGCAATTGCATACAGCCGTATTCTAATATTACGAATTCTAGTATGGGAGAACGAGATGTATACAACTGGTCTCCAGGCATTAGCTTCTGCGCCAGGACTGGACGATAAGGAAATGCACCGTACGTATGTAATATGTTCCACACCGTCGATTTTGAGTAGGAACAAGCCTTGCTAATATCCTGGACACTACTTTCAGGATGAGCCAGGGCATATCCTAGAACATCCCCAGCGGGTATCCGCAAGCTTGAAGGTGTGGCACGAGACAAGGGAATATGTCTATGACAACTCCCAGTTCTATACAAGCGTTGAACAGCACGGGCAATTGTACAATAAGATAGATGTCTTCGACTGGGAAATTTAATGGCATAAAGTCTTGCCGCCTCTCTCTTATTTCGATTACACTGCCCATACAACAGTACCATTTCGCAGTATTCTTCATTTGTATACATCTCGTTCTCCTGTACTAGAATTCGTAATATTAGAATACGACTGTATGCAATTGCAAGCGACTACACAACAGATTTTTAACGTTTGCCATGCTCAGTACCGCAGCAATCAGTCTGAAGCCGAAGGCAAATAAGTCTATTTTTTTGGAACTGCTTTTGAAAAGTTTTCTTCGTCCAAAATATTTTATTTTATCTATGTTTTACACGTACACAGAATAAATTTGGTTTCTTAAGTACTCAGTTATTGTAATATTAACGTAATGTGTGTACTTTTAAATTTAAAAACGATTTACATAAGAGTGACGTGCAAGAGTGAATGTTTCCTGGCAGAGTTCCAATTAATTTCACTTAGGAGACGGTCCCTTACTAGCTTCTTGAAATTGGCCGAGAAAATGGATGAAATGTATGATTTTCAAAGTTCCATAACTTGGTCAGTTTTTATCGTAATAAAATGAAACTTTTTGTGTTTACTTTGCTTTTGTGTACTGCATCTTTTCCTAAATATAAGTGATAAGACCTGGGGACCGTATAAAAATTTAATTTTTGTAATTTTTTTCTAAATGGGTTTTTTGGTTCGAAAAGCACGTAAAAACATTCTTTAACTTTTTAAAAACATTTTTCAAATTGGAAGTGCATATCTAAACCGAATGGTTCGGGAATTAGCTATTGGGTCACATTAAGGCTGGACACCCTGTATATTGGAATAGCACCGTATGATCTGGAAGATGATGGTGAAGTACAGGTGATGTTTTGATTCTATGATAAAACAAGAATTTTATTTAAAGCATATGATACAGACATTGCTTAAGTAAATTGGAACATAAACAAAATGTTCTACCAGTGTTAACGATTGCTCAAAAGGAAGGCGGATTCTTTCACAAATTCCCTATTCATTTGCAGTGTTTGAAAAATAAATAAGTTACTTTATTTGATGTGTGATTATTAATTATTTGAAATGAAATTTCTCTTACTGCACGTATCTTACTGTTACTCAGTATAACTTCCGTAACTAAATATTTTAAATAACATCTGTACTTTAACCATGCTTGTTTGCAAACAATCAGACCCTGATTGTTTTAAAAGTACGTCATAATGTATTATAAGGAGAGACTGAAATACGGATATTGTTATAAGTTAGAAGAATTACAAAATATCTTTACAACTATTTACAGCTAAACTTTTTTTATTCATAAAAAATATTATTTGGGGCAAAAGATTTTAAATGTAAGTTAGTATATGAAATATTCTACATTGATTGAAACTTAGTTACACTAAGTTAAGTAGATTTTGACCAGTAACAGGGGTTGCTCTTTTACTGTCAAAGGTGTACGCTTTTACTGTTAAGTCAATTTTGAAATCCCATGTTTTTGTTTATATAGCTGATTTTTCTATGCTGGACATGCTTTTGTATATCATAAAATTTTCCTTTTTTTATAAAATCACTTGCCTTTTATGTTTCACGCAACTACGTCCTGTCAGGAGCTTCTTCAAGGGTTCGAAGAAATGGTAATGCACACTGGTGTCACGGGGGTACGTACATATAAATTTGAGCATCTCGATGTTAGTCGAAATAATTGATTGAATGCTTTGCTTTTATATTAAAATTTTAAAAGGTGCTCATTTTTAAATACTGTAAAATAATCTAGCATTTGTCTACCTGTTCAAAATTAATTCATCGCTACACAAGCTGCATTGAAAAAATTCATTTAAGAATGGTCTCAGCAACTACATTAAAAGGTCATCTACGTGAAAATAACCAAGACTAGTTCAAAAACGGATAAAATTGACAAGTCAAAAAAATTAAATTAAAAATAGTTTAATTTTTTTAGCCTATATTTTTTGGACATTGTTATCAACATTTATGCTCATTAAAAAACTTATTAGTTGCGTTGGTCAACAAAATATTAGTTTTTATCTGCCTACTAAATCCATTTCCTTTTTCCTGTGTCTCCAAAAAGCTTTCAAGGAACTAATGCATTCGAGAAATTCTGTTATTATTTTGAATTTAGAAAATGTCAAAGCAGCTTATGAGAAAAAAGAAAGAACTTTAAAAAATATTTGTTGTGCTTATGCTTTATTTCAATGGGAAAAATTCATATGCGGTTAGATTAGTTAACGTTATGTTTCCAAATGCAACTAATAACTTTCATAATGACTATTAATGGTGGCAACTAATGTTACGATATATAGGGCAAAGAAAAATCATAAATAAACAAAATACTTATGTTTTTATTAAAAAAATGTACCTACCTATTTCATCCTATTTTAACCTATAACGATTCCATGCCAGAAATACAATATTTGTTTGAAACCCTAGTCTAGCAATTATGTACTTTATATTTTTAAAGTCGAATACTTCGAAAGTCATGATAGTAAATAAATAAAATTTGATGAAATACATTATTCCATTGCTTTTTTCATCTACTGCCCATTTTACCCTACGATTATACAAAAAAGCTCTTAATTAAGTTTAATATTTTTGAGTTTAAAACAAGTATAACGGAAAAACACTTTCAGGAGTGAAGGGGACGAACACATTGCATAAAGTAAAACAAACAGCTGAATGTTTAACTTTATTGGTGACAGAAAATAACCCGTTAATAAAATAACGACAGTTTTCACGTCCATTTTACGCCACCTTACCCTATCCGTATTAAAAGTAATTGCAAAGTGCTAAGATCATAAGTGTAGAAATATTAGAATATATGCATTCTTAAGATTAGTTTTGCATGTTTATTACAGTGAACAATTTGTATGAAGTAATTTGCGCAGTACAGACACAGATAAACATAAAAACAAGAAGCTTGAAAAATAAAACGAAGGTATTTGCGACAGAAACTTTCACAGAGATGCTTTTTTGTTTCTTTCTGCAGGAAAACATGCCAGAAAATTGCTAAGGATTCGGAATTTTCACCTCTTTTTTTAACAGAAAAATCAGATAGTTTCATCGAATTACCCACTCCTAAGGAGAGATAATAGGACTACTTCTTTGGGAAAAAATCATTTTATTCGAAAAGAATCGTACTTAAATTTTCTGTGTATTTTTAAAGTTAATTTATTTTTCCCCAGAAAAATCTTTTTATCCCTCGACGAATAGAAGCAAAAACTTTAATTCAATTCAAATAGGATAATGCACATGGATTTACCAGATTTTCCTTTCTTCAACGAAGTTATAAAATATCTTTGGGTTTCAGACTTTCAACAAATAAGTACGAAAAAGAATTTCAGTTTCGCTTTCTTACTTTTTTTTTTTACATTTTCGTCGAAATGTATACTCAGTAAATAGGAATGTGTTTAGAAGAATTCCAATTCGAGTATTTTATTTAGTTTTCTACGAAATAGTGGTTTTTTGTTGAAAAAGAGGTTTAAAATTGTAATGACTCCCAATATTGATTAGAATGTAATATATCATTCGACAGGAGTATTTTCATAAATTTTTACGGAGATAGAGTTAATGTTAAATATTTCAGAATACCAGCAAAATTATCCGGACGAGATGGCTATAGTGTTGCAACCATGTAACATATAAAAACTGCCAATATGCTTTTAGGTTGGTTGTGTTGGTTAAGGCAAAGAACCTCACGAGGGCTATCTGCATACGGGTGCAAGCCTTGGACGGATTCTTTTTAAGGGGTACTAACGCTTATTGAGTATTCTATTTTTAAAATTTAGAATGTGAATGCTTGAATTATTAATGATGGATGGTAAATGATTTATTTTTTGAACAAAATACACTTTGCCTTTAGGTACTGGCCATTAATACCGATATTGTTATCGATTATACTGTTGACGGACCTATGAAAGAAAAAACGGAAAGATGCCTAATCCTGGATGATGAAGCCAACCCGAGCCTATAATTAATTACATGTTATAACAAGATTTTATTTGTATCGTGATTTGAAATAAATACTTAGGTATTAATAACAGAAATTATAAAAATATAAACTTATATAATGCGCATATTTTTTAAAACCATGCTTGCGAATTAAATCATGTACGTCAATATGTGTACATAATATTTCTAAGGGATTTCGAGCATATTTTACATTTTGTCTTTTTGTGCTTAACTTATTAGTTTATACCTAACAGGGTAATTGGGAAAAGAGAGACATAATTAAAAAATAAATACAGAATCTAAAAAAAAAGAGAGAAAAAAAGAAGAAAAAGAAAACCAAAAAAGTCTATCTTGTTTCATTGGGTTTGAAAATATAACATTTTCCAGGTGTCGGTCCTGTTCTGCTTGTTCCATTACGCTGGAAAGTATACTATAATCCATATGTCGGCCCTATTTGTATTCCTCCTCCTAAGTGCATCATAATCCATGAATATTTGACATTCTTCTTCATGGATTGTCAAATATTCATGGACATTTTGCATTATTCATGGACATGGTCAAATATTCATGGACACATGACATTCACTTTTCCACACAATACTTCTTTGGAATCAAAATCTCTATTAAAATCACCTACTAAAACTGCTTTACAATCTTCGTAAAGCATATTTTAACTATGCCTCACATTTATAACTGCCGTTTGGAATTGGTATCATAATGCATGAATATCACGCGTTTGTCTTTCTTTCCCATGAAACATTTTTCCGAGTTAAAATCTGTCCCCGACCACTAAATCTGCTTTACAATATTATACACTGCTCAAAACAATTAAAAGATATTGCGGTTTTAGGTGGATCTTGTGGCTGGGAAACTTTTTAGCTGATTGATACGTGGTCGAGAGACGTAGTAGGTTATATGAGAATAAATTACACATGTTTGGCAGAAAAAAATGCATTTTATTGCACATTTGTGTAGAAAAGGAAAAAAACACAATTTGTGCATATGAGAAAAAGAATAAGAAAAGGTGTTTTCTTCAAAGGAAATCATTTTCTGTAGGGGGTATGGTTTCCACGAACGGCCAGCAACGTTGAACACCTTTGAGGCATGGAGTCAATGAGGCTATTGATCACTAGTTGAGGTATTCTGTGCCACTCTTCCAGAAAGGGTCTTTCCAGTTGTTGGAGAGTTTGTGGGGGTGGTTGGCGGCTAACAACTCGTCTTCCTAGAGCGTCTCAAACGTGCTCTATTGGATTCATGTCTGTAGAACACGCTGGCCATTCCATTCGTACGATTCCTTCCTCGAAAAGGAAATCCTCCACCAGGTTAGTACGAAGTGGCCTGCAGTTATCGTCCATTAAAATGAAGTCATCTCCGATTGCTGCAGCGTAGGGGACTACAATAGGTCTGAGAATCTCATCCCTATATCGGCGACCAGTCAGAGGTCCATCTCGAATGATGTAGATGTCTGTGCGCCCGTCAATGGAGATGCCACCCTACACCAACACTCCCCCACCGCCAAAGCTGAGACTTTCCTGCAAGAACGCAGGATTATTCCTACTGCCACCGTCCCTCCAGATGAAAATACGCCTATTATCAGGATAAACTGAAAAACGAGACTCGTCAGAAAAAAGAATATTGCTCCATTCATTTCTCCTCCGTTCACATGCTCTGTTGCCCACTCCCTGCGGTCGCGACGATGCCTTTATGTTTGTCTAACACATACCATCGGTTGGCGAGCATACAGACCTACACCATGGAGCCGGTTTCGGACAGTCTGAATTGAAACCGTGGTGCCAGTAGCCGAGCGAAGGTGTTGTTGGAGAAGAGTAGCGTTCATATTCCGATGTCTGCGAGCCGTAAACACTAAATAACGATCGTCATTGGGCTTTGCTGCCCGTCTACGACCTTACCCTGGTCTTCGGCTTGCACTTCCAGTCGCCAAAAACCGGTTCCAGATCCTGGAAATCACATTTGGTGACACTCCAATGGCTTGCGCTACTTTGGCTTGAGTTTGGCCCCCTTCTAACCTACCGACAACTCTCCAAGCTTCTGAATCGGTTAAATGACTTCGCTGAGACATCGTACTGATCGAAACAAAGCAGTCACTGAATGCCGATCATCCTTGTCTTCATTGTCGTTTATTCAGTTGAAAGTCCAATTTCATTCGCTGCCGCTGAAGCGACGTTTTTGACGTCGAACTCAAAATTAGCATACTCCACAGTTTGAAAATCAGAAAAATTTGCATTTGTGATTCTCTTCTTCCATTTTCGGCCAAAAAAATTTTGCTTATATCTTTCTTTTATATAAAACTTACAATATCCTTTAATTGTTTTGAGCAGTGTGTATCCAACTGTATCTTATCAATTTTACAATCTTACATCTGTTCTGGATATTCTAATTATATTTCATCTTTCTTTACACCAATATTAAAACCTTTATTGATAATAATTACTATTCCCATTAACTGTAACAGCAACTTATTAAACTTTAAGGTTTAGTAATTTCTCGCGAAATACAGAGGATAACGTCAGGCTGGGGTCAGTTTTGTGGACTTTTTTTTTACACCAAACTCGGGCGATAAATTGCAAAAAATGGCCTGTCTTGATGACTTTTGACATATCATTGATATCTGGCAACTCTTGAAAAGTGATTCACCGATTTCTGTGCAGACAAAAATCCGTGTCCGGAATTAAAAATACTCAAGTGGGAATAGAAATAGATGTCACAGTCAATCTTTAAATGCCACTAACTACCTTTATTCCGAATAATAAGAAGGAGGTATAAGTAAACAAAAATATGAAGGAACTTAAAAATGTCTACAATATGCCTGTCTTACTCACACTATAGACAAGTTGGACACCATTAAGTGAGGGGTGTAATTACTCACATGAATGACAAGTAAAATGATTGTAACCTTACACCGCAGCGCTCGATTTATATAACCAAGTACGACAGGTTTCGAGCTCGATTTACATTTTTATATCCCCTGCCATATAATAAAAGCACCATCTTTAGACTCAAGAATAACTTGCGGCATCATAGCTAGAACTGGTGCTCTCAGCCACCAGAGGTCACATTGTGTCCGGGAAGCTTGTGATATATGTAGCACTCTTTCGTGGTTATTCGGTAGTCTTACAGTATTCCTTCTACAGCATATTTGCTGTTGTCCTGCGAAGACACGGTTGTAACCATCTCATGTTTTTTACCGTTTGTCTAAGTTTTCCATGGTTCCAAAACAGAAAAAGGCAGAAGTACACCGAATGTACACGAAATGCATGAATGTTTGAGGTAGATGAACTGAGACGAGTACTGGGTCTATTTTTCTGCTAGTTAGGGATATGAGGCAAAAATTCTGTAGATTTTGTCGAAGATTGAGCAGCATCCTATAGGCACTGGTACTATAGTACCAGTGGTAGTGACGGAAACGCATGATGCTTCTTTGGGCTTAGCTCTACGATCACCAGGGAAACACGACATGATTTAAAATCACTACATGAATGAATGATTGTTTCAGAATCACGCCATGTATATCTAAAACTGTCTATATAGACTACGCAATTAACTTTCTCACCTTTACTTCTCAGTCAAACCCAAGTACTTTCGTAGAAGTGAACCTGTAAGGGACGTAAACATAAACGATCTAGCAGCTGTAAGTATTGTCTTATGTTCCTAGGGAATAATGAAAATGTATTTTGGCACGTTCTTATACATTCTAATTATGGAGAGAAGAAATAATGGAAAGACGGAAATTGTTGCTCTTTTCCCGAATGCAGTCATTTGGTTCGTGAGACATATATCTACTCATTTAAAATTATAATTAGATATATATGCCACGAGTGGCAAGATTTCAATCATAATTTTCATGAAACAAAATTCTAAGTCCCATTCTGAAACTGAGCAAACTTCCTCTTCAGCTTTTAAACATTTTCCAGCATGTGAATTAGATGTCAGTGGATACGAACATTATGACCTGTCAATCAACAGGTGAGGAATACTATTGTAAAGATGGCATAACTTTTTTTTGAGGGGGTACTTATTACAATCTTAGTAAAACGGAAAATTACCGTCTAAATTCTTCGAAAACGGATAAAATGACTAACAGAACGGACATTTTGAGATAACTTTCGCGACCAGTCCCATTTTCATCAATTCACGGATAAGTTTTTAGTTGTGTTCTTAACAGTGGCTTTATACTGCTGGTTCGAAATGGGGGTTATCTCACTCCATTAATGAATCGGAAGTAAAGTTATCGCTAAATACTCTTCAGAGTTTTTTTTTTTAAATCTTACTGGAATGTTTGAAATGAGTCGAATTTCAGAATGTTAAGCTACTATTTTTATGGAAACTCATATTCTCCATACCACGCAGACAGTCTAGCTACTAGCTATGCATTCCACATAGAAACTGTGCTGCTATTTACCTTGTCATAATTTCCAATTATTTTGTAATTGCTTTAGCTCAAATTACTTTAAATAATGAGACAAGACTGTAGAATAAATTTTAAAGATGCACAATGAACAGTTTCTGAGAGACATTGTACGTGCAGAGTCAAGAAAATATTTAAACAAAGGAAATGCTCAAAAATTCTCGAAGAATACCGTTCCCTGTATTAAAACAATCTATCGTCTCCCATACTTTAAGTACAAAAATAAATATTTGTAAGGGGATCGAATTTCTTTTGACTTTTACATAGTTTTCTTTTTGAAATAAAAAAAATGAAGTTTAAGAGAGAAATGTTCCCATAATATTGATTTTATTATAGTTGGTATTAAACATTTTACCTAACGTGAATTACCCAAAAAGAGAAATTGCAAAATTGCAGTAAATCTTTACAACATACCTTAGCTTACAAACTAAGCAACAACTCTGTAAAACTTGCTTGAAAAAGTAAACATTCTTAGAAAGATAAATGCATGTTCCTCGCAATTCATTAAAATTTTCATATTTTATTCAAAGGTATTGCTTACTAAAATTTTAAAACATGTTATAGGTAGAGTGCATAATAATTGCTAAATTCGTTGAGTGTACACAAAACTCATTACTGAACCATGAAAAGTGCAGAAATTTGAAATTGTTGTTTTAATGAAAAGTGCATAATTTCTGAAAAGAAATTGAATAATATGTATATAATATATTGATATTGCATAATTAAGTTGAGAGAATATGTGCTTTATATTTAATTTTCAATAAAATATTCACTGCACTTACTTTGACCGTTAAACTAAAAGAACTCGAAAGAAATTTAATGTTCGCGCTTGCATACTCATAACTCTCGCTTTCAGACAAATTGCTTTTAAAAATATGAATAATAAATAAAAATAACTATAAAATACACTTAGCATTAAAGAACGCGGTGTGTTATTCAGAAGAAGGCTTTATAATGCACTTTGAGAAAGTTATCTGGCTTAAATAAGCTAGTCAAGAGACTATAAAACTCCATTACTGGATATTATTTTCTTTGAAAACTATAAAACCCTGTAAGAGTAGCAGAGAAAGGTATTTTCAGTTGTAAGCATCGTTTCTTTTCTTATCAGTGATCGATGATTTTATTCAGGCATTATTTAAATAGCGTCATTGTCCGTATCTTCTAAAATTAATTCACGGCAGTTTCCTCTAATATTTCATCATTATTTAGTAATTTTAAATCTAAGTTGTAAAAAATCTTGAAACCAACATTAATCTCTCATGTTTCATGATGAGGAATAATTGTGTGATCTTACATTCAGTGACATATGCATGTAAAAAATCATGCATTGCTTGCAACTGAAATATATGTATACAATTCTGTTTAAAGTAATGCACAACTGAAATACATGTATATGAACTAGGAAGATCTGGATTGCCATAAGACTTTTTTATTGTTGTTTTTGATGTCAAAATGTCTTTGATCACTGCCAAATGGCAGAAGTAAATGATATAAAATTTATTAGCAAGCTAAATAACAATTTAAAAAAAAATTAAACATAGATTTTGAAATGTGTGAAAAGTTGATGCTAAAGTTGTGAAGATTTTGCTCATTCACTAAATGAAAACGGCCAAAACGGGTCAAAAATTTGTGGGATAAAAGTGTTTTTTAGCTTAAAATGTGCTTAAATAAAGCTATACATAGTTCTCAGAAAAAGGTTTTATTAAAAAAATATGTACTGTTCTCCAAACTAAACGAAATAATGCAATTGTGAGCACAAGGAGCAACTTTCACAATTTCTATTATTATTTATATTTACTTCTTTCGTAAATTGTAGTTATAGAAAACTAAAGAGAAGGATAAACAAATCCAAAGCAAAGAGTTATTTTATGGTTTTGTGCAATACAATTTGTCCAGATATAGACCTTTATAACAATCTCAATGTTTTTTTCTTGTCAGATAGTTATTTGCACTCTTATTTTCATAATTATTATACTTTATTCGAAACAGTAGAACTGCAGTTTTTGCTTTAAGTATTTTGGAATGAGTTCTCATATAATTCTCATTAAATTATTTTAAAATCATAAAAACCTAGTACTGATGAAAAATAATAATGGTAGACAGTTATATGTTAACATATCAATAGCATCAGTGTAAAATATAATTTTCTGTTAGATTGTATTGTCTAGGGTTATTAAAAAAATTCGAGTTATTATGACCCAAGTAAAATGGAAAAAAAATCTCTAATTCTATATATGTCAGTCGCCCCAGGTACCCCTCCGTAGGAATATGTAGCTTGTGCAAGCTCGTGCAATAACACAAAAATGCACGTTCCTTATATGTTTGTTAAACAAGGGTAATCTTCCTGACTTACGACTCCATGAAATATTGTACTGTGAATATTCAAAGCAACATAATCAAGAGAATATAAAATTATGCATAAAACTTTCTGAAGTTCGTATGTGAATTTTATAATGCTAAATATAATGGTTTTTAATGCTTGGGTATTCTTGTGATATATCAGTATAAATATTCTCTGTTTCACCCACGCAGAAAAGTATTCGAGTATAATAGATATTCCTTATTCCAGTTTTGGGAATAATTACCATTTGGGAAAACACACAATTCTGAAAAAGTAATGGAAGTTATATCAATCGACCAGCAGGCTCAATTTTTCAGGAGAGGATAGAAAAATTTTGAGAAAGGCCCGAAACATCGTACACGGCTGCCGTAGAACAGACCTTGGTGATTCTTACTTATCAAAACCATTTACCATGCAGAATGTTTTACTAGGAATGGTGTATTTGGATCGTAGCAAATCCCCTGGTCCAGATGGACTACATGGTCAGATGCTTGAAATCATTGGTCAAGAGGGGAAACAAAGACTTGCTGATATCATAAATTTATCTTGGAAAAAAGGGAGACTACCATCTGAATGGAAAAGAGCAACAGTTATCCCAATCAAGAAACCTGGAAAGAAATCCTGCAACCCTGATGATTTTAGACCTATAGCCCTGACTTGTATACCTTGCAAGTTGGAGGAAAAAATGATTTTGATGAGAATCCATTTCTATCTTGATAGCAAGCAACTGATGCCTAGGCAGCAGTATGGTTTTAGAAGAGGCCATTCAACTATTGACCAGGTTTTATACTTCTGTTAATCAATTAAAGATGCACAGAACCTCAAACCAACCCATCATAGCATGGACGCTCTGCTGGATCTTACAAAGTAATTCCATAGAGTATAGAAGGATAAACTGATTATTAAACTCCATGATACCTTTAATATCAGAGGAAACACTCTGTCATGGATTTCGGACTTCTTGCAACACAGATCAATTAAAATTTAATAGAACTCTTTCTAGCCCTTATGTGCTTGGTCAGGGCGTTCCCCAGGGCTCTGTCCTTAGCCCTACACTTTTCACCTTGTACCTGACTGGTGTTGAAAAGGTGCCTTCTCCATTTGTAAAAATCGGACTGTTTGCAGATGACATTGTACTCTGGAGTTCTAATACTGATGTGGGTGAACTGGAACGAAGACTAAACGAGTCTCTAGAGGCTTTGTCGCTTTATGCTTCAGAGCTAAAGCTACGTTTTAATCCTTCAAAATCTGTTGCAACCTTTTTCACTACCAATGAGCACCTGTATAACTATCATCCAAGATTATTTTTAGAAAACCAGGCACTTACTTATGAGAAATATCCCAAATATTTGGGATATATTATAGACCTTGAGTTCACAAGTAACAGGCACATTTAACACCTTGTATTGAAGAGCAGGAAAAGATTAAACATCCTTAAATACATTGCTGGTAGGAATTGGGGTGCTGATTCAGTAACCCTCAGAACTACATATCTGGCGTTGATTCGGCCAATTCTTGAATATGGATTCCCAATTTATTGTTGCGCATCAGCAACTAACTTGAAGAAACTTGAGTCGGTCCAGCTGAGTGCTGCCCGTATAATTACTGGGCTGAAGCGTAGCTGCCCTTCGGAGATTGTCTTTTTTGAGGCAGATCTGATACCACTTGAGACTAGAAGGAATGCTGCTCTTGTAAAATACTTCAATAAACTATCTAGTTATGGTAATTGCCATAAAACTTCAGTCTACCTAAACAGTTGGATATGCCGACAAAGAAGACTTTTTTTTTACACCAAACCGCTGAAGAAAAACAGTCCTTTTAGTCTAGTTGCAACCCTGAATTTACCTAACCCTAATGTCTAGCCTCACTCATTGCAGTACTGCCTTGACCCCTCGGAGGGACTCTCTGGGGTGTATTTTCATTTTAACTTCTCTTCCCCAGTTTCTAAAAAAGAACTTTTGGCAGTTCATCTCAAACAGCTGGCTTTGGAAGTTATTGCCAGTATTCCCGAAAATACTATTAAGATTTTTATTGATGGTAGCAAAATGACTGGGCTTGCAGGTAGTGGCATATATATAGTGACCCCCTATGACAAAATGTCAATTCGCCGACGTAACCTGGACTTCTGTTCAGTGTTTAGAAGTGAGCTAATTGCGATTAATGAGGGGCTTGAGGCTGTCCTATCAATGAAGGATTATAGAGAACTTTTGATTTTTTCAGATAGCCGTAGCTCACTTCAACATCTTCACAAATGCTTTCTGATAGGTGACATGACAAGCATCTCAATCTTAAATAAACTAAATGAGATATCGCAGCATCACGAGATTCATTTACAATGGATCCCTTCTCATGTGGATATCCATGAGAACGAGCTTGCAGACAAACTTGCAAGGGAGGGATGCAATCACCCGATTCCAACTTCATCTTCCCTTACCTTCCAGGAGTTGTACTCCCGGAAAAAGGAACAAATTATGGCGGATTGGAGGGTTCCTCCAACTCACCACTGGTATATGGGTAAGAAATCGGGAATTGCCCTTGCCCTCGAGTGTGATAGAGGTTACTCAACTGCACTAACACGACTTGCCAGTGGGCACATTAAGTGCCTCTCGTTTTCTGGAGGGAGAAAGAAGTACGACTCCTGCTCGAAGTGCGGCGTACAAGAGGCTTCGCCCGGCACATTTTGGATTGTTTGGGCCTCTCTAGGGAGGACATCTATGCAACTCCCCTTCTTGTGCTGGACTTTTTAAGAGTCAATGGAATTCTGGATCTTGTCTGACTCCGTCAGACTTTGGAGGATAAGAAAGAAGAAGAAGAAGAAGGATTCACTCTTCATGAAGAACATTATTTTAAATATGAAACGGTCGTCTTAAATTCGACTAACGTTCGAATGCATTTTTCAAAATGTATAGTTATGGCACGGTGGAATTAAAAATAATCATTTTTTAATCTTTTATGTTATGATATCATCGAGATGTGTTACAAAGCACATATTGAATATTTCCTATAACATGTTTTTAAATTTATTCTAGTAAAATCAAGCATTTTGGTTCTCATTTTATTATGGATGATCTCATTTTCATTCCTTCTTTGACTTTCAAAATTCTTATATCCCTCTGCGTGATACAATAGCCTGTCCCACTTGGTCTAAAAATAGATTTTCTTACGGCAGTTTGTGGGGTTTTCATTCCCCACTGTTAGCTGTTATTTTGGTATACTTTATTTCAATTTTTTATGCAATGAACCTCCTTTCAAAATTATGCAATCGCTGGTTGATTACTTTAACCGCATTGCTCTAAATTTAGTGTAACTCTGTAGTTGGCGCTTGTTATTACTGCCAAGTGCATTCGTTCGCCAAAAACAAGTTCTGCGTTGGCATCTTTTCTGCCAACGAAAAAGATTCCAAAGATGTTCTGCGTGGCAAGTCACTCCACTTTTATCCGACTGCTCTTGTAGCACGTTATTTGTATCGCTGGCCATCACCAGTAATTTAATATGTTTATTTTAAACTGCCTTCTCAATAAAATAGTTTTCCTTTCAAGAACATGGTGTCAGCAACTTTTATTGACTAAGTGCGTTAATTAGTGACTTAAGTGCGTAAAATTAATTTTAGTTTATTACTCTGAACATTTCCTTTTGGCCTACCTCTTGTACGTCAAAGATGAAGCATTTCTTGAAATAGTAAAGCAGTAGTCATCCAGCATTGACTTATCCAACGATCCTGATATCTGTGCTCCATTGTAGAGATATCTAGAAGAAACCTTTCGCCATCGCTTAGAGTTTTTAAGGGAAATAATCAAGATTGAAATAGAGGAAAATAAAGTATCAGAGGCATATTGAATACAAAGTCACAGAGCTTTTGTAGGAGTTTTTTCACAAAGTGCTGGTAGTTTTCGTCTTTTCTGTTGCCTAGAAATCCTCGTACTGTACCTCTAAGGGCTTTTCAGGCTGCTCTCTCATTCCCCTAAATTTTTTTTATCAAAAGCGTTCTTTATAGTTGTGAGTATTTGAAGGCCCACAGAGACTCCATCCTTAACCTTTGTTTCACTCAACCTTGGCAATTTCGCTCCAAGGTATTGAAAAACCTCTCCATCCTTGTTCATGGAATCTACAAAGCTCTTCATTATTTCCAGCTCAATATGTAGTAGTGGGAGCAGAATCAGATTAGGATGTTATTTGGATCTACTTGAAGCTCATTTCAACATTTCTCTCCCCGGAATTCAGATTTCTCGAACGACATTTACATTTTATAAGATTTTCTATATCGGGAGTCCCATAAGCACAGAAAACAGCACTACGTAGTACAGTACTGGTGTTTACCAGTTGAAGAACGAAGTATAGCCTAATTCATGATTGAATTGAGAATGATGTATAGTCTTATGGCATTCCCCTATGGGAATAAAGTATAGTCTAACTTCATTCCCAGGAGTACAGCAATAATTTTTAAGTCCCTACGGATCTCTCATTCGTGATCGAAATGTCCAACTAATCTTGAAATAGTCTACAAACAACCTCTACTTAAATCATGAGTTATATTTCGGGAATTCATCAGACGGTTAACACCAAAACTAGCAACTAAATATTCTTTCATCTCAAAGAAATGAAGATTCTCGTGACGAGTCCTGTAGTTTGCGATCTTGACTTCTGGTTTGAGTAGATGCGAGTACTTCAGTCTTGCTGAAAGAAGCTCTGCTTTCTCCTTTGGCAAGTCAAGATCTCTTACGAGATCACAGAATTTTCCTGATTTAATCTGTGGGGCTCATTCAAATTGTATGCCTCGAAATATAGATTATAGGAAATCCGAGGTCTAGTGACTTATTCTTCTTCTTCAGCATAATCCTTTTCAATCTCATAATTTAGAGGTGGTTTAGAAATTGGCAGATTAGCCGAGTGAGAGACGAGCTGAATGGTTGATGGAATACAGGGATAGTGTACGACCCATAGTAGTCATACAAACCAGACATAGTACATTTTATTACCCCAATTGATGCTGTTTCTTGAAAACAAGATATAATGCCAATTTTGATTTCCGTGTTTAGTGAGACAAAATATTTTGAAAAAAACTATTTTTTGAGCCAGATACATTTTTGGTGTTGGGTAGAGAATTAATAGTAATAATAATAACACATGAGTGAAGTAAGTGTGAAAACATTACTTACATAAAAATGTTTTTATAGAGATTTTATTTCAAGTGTAAACAATACTTCTGACATGCCTCAAGTAAAACGCAAAATCTGTCAAACGAAACATCTCAATGATTTTTATCACGAGTTAAGTTTAAAACATTATTTCCTTGCATTTGATGTAATTTTGCTTAGAAAAGTACCAAAATAAAAAGAAATTTAAATTACTGTAATAAACAAGCATATTGTAAAATTTTCAGAGAGTTATTTCCTCTTCTTTTCATTAAAAAAGTAATATCCAATAAGCGTAACAATGCTGCTGATTATATTTAACGGCAGCAAAGAAAAGCGATTCAGACTTTCATCAGAAACGACAATAACTTACTCTTTTCAACAATAAATTTGTATGCAAAATACTAAAATATTTTTAATGAGTTCAGAAGGATTTTTATGGACTTTGATTTTTGTCAGTTCGTATAAATAGAAGTGGAACGCTTTTCCTAGTGAACGAGGGGAGAAAAAAAGGAATATCCTTCAATTTCAAGTGCATCACTTTCTCGAAGAGAAATCTAATTTTTGAATTTCGTTTGAGAAATGCATTTTTATCGAATTGAACTAAATTTATTTCAAACTCGTTTTAAAAAGAAACTGTCTTACACAATCAAGCATTTTCCATGACATTGTTTCCAACTTAATACATATAATTTGAATGATCGAGATTTAACGATGCTGAAAATGTATTTACAAAAGTGGTTTAAAACAGAAAAAAAAATGGAATGTACTTGACATCAGTTTGTACCTATAAATTACATTTTACTCTTCTGCATAGTGACTGCCACTTGGAGTGTAATTTGTAAATATATGAAACTTCATAAATCATTTTTTGTGCTAAACATAAATTTAAAACTAAAGCTTTAAAGTTTAATAGTATCAATTTGAGGCAGAAGAAGTCTTCAAAATTTTCTTTGGAATATTTTCGGGTATATTCTTCTGCGGGATGGAACTACGTAAAAAGCAATATAATTAAAAAGGCCTAAACAGGTCCATTTATATGTGAATTACGATTATTTTCATATTGAATAACATTGGTGTGCAGCGCACAGAACTCATATCTATTTTCCACTAACCAGAACAATAAAAACCGCTTTTAATGAAAATCTAAGCAACTTCCTGGTTGCTTCTAACTTTTAAAATTGTCTAGATTAAAAATAAACAAAAAAACCCAATTACATAATTACACAAATAATAAATGTTAAAAAGCAGATAACAGCTTCAAATGTATGGAGTAGATGCATTATCCGTGTTGGAAGAAGATTCATACATCATTCATCAGTTGAACTGGTGTCAAATCTTGATAGTTTCGAAACAACTGTTTGCTTTGAAACATTTACTATTTCTGGATACCTATACAAGAGTTTTCCTGTTTATTTTTATATTACTGCACACATATATTTAGAAAATATTTCATAATTTCTAAATTGCTTCCGTATCCCTAAAATTGCATTTTAGATTTTGGATTCCATTCCGCAGCAACCTAGTTGCTAAGCTCCGATCTCATAAGAACACGGAAATTGAAGCAGCACAGGCTTGGCCAGTATTTGGGAGAGTGTAAACGTATATCGGCTGGACTGTTGTAGAACCATGTAAGCTGAAGGAAGCTGGTGCAGGTAAAATCTGTCGTGTCTCCAGTGTCCTCCATGTTCAAATGATATCTCTGGGGGTGCCAATAAATCATTTTTTGTGCTAAACATAAATTTAAAACTAAAGCTTTAAAGTTTAATAGTATCAATTTGAGGCAACTTCTGCCTCTGGGGTGCCTGGGGGGGAAGTGCTAGGTCACTAATCTGGAACTGGTTCACAATTAGGAGACCACTCATAAGGGGCAACATTGGTCTGCCGAATAGACGCCATCATAATGAAATGATCAACATCTACTGCCCTCGTAGAAGGCTAGCTTAAAGTAGGCGGCTGACCCGGCCATTAGAAAGAAAATAAAAGAATCTTGATTTTTCGTCTGTCTTGCGGGTACTCAGAATGATGTCTATTTGTTGCGTTGTACTCTTCTAATAACTCTTTGATAGGCAATTTTTTTTACCCTACTCTCCTGTTTTTCTGGTTTATTGTTTGAGAATATTTATATACGCTTTATAAGCAGTGATGAATTTCCTAATAAATTTCTATCAAAGAAGCTATAGGGTTCAAAAGTTATTTTCCAAGATTTAGTATTTTTTTAAATTAAGTATATTGAACATGAAACAAAAATAAGCCAATAATTGACTTATGTTTGTGAATTTGTGCAGCAGACAGTGATTATGCCAAAATTAGATGGGATAATTTATATCCCATCGCACGTTAAAAATTCGTCTATAAATTTATAGTAAATTAAAAATTGTAGCCGAAAATTTATTCAGCACACTCAGAAAACTTTATGGGACAATTTGTGTAACTTTATACACCTACCCGATAAAAGAAAAATAAGCGTGAGATCCAACATGATTTATATAGACTCCTTTTCAAAACAAATATCTAACACACAGACAATAAAACCTTGCTGCGTTGTTTTATACTTCCTCTTATTTTTTTATTTTTTGAGTTATTTATTTATTTTTTAGTTTGTATAAAAAATTTTCCATACATTTACCTTCCGAATCCCAAGCTTCTCTTTTAAGATGAAATGATATAAAGTCTACGAGAATTTTCGGAATTTAAACGAACCAAATAAAAGAGGAGTTTACAATGAAAAACCTCTGGGAATTAAAGCCTTAACAGTAAAATTTGAAGAATGAAAAAAATAAACATTATTTTTTCATGTCCTAAAGTTTGCTGTGCTGAGAAAACTTAAGATTTGCCGTTTCACTGGGAGTTTTTCTTTGCTGTATTCATAAAAGTTTATTTAGTGCTCGTTTTATTCTTTTCACAATATTTAACCGGCATTTTACGAGGAACAGTTGCTAGAAAAATACTAAAATCGCTTAGAGATTTCACACGTGCATACTACATCAAGTGAAGGAAAAGGTTTATAAGACAAATAGAAGCTGAAACAAAGACTAAAAGATCACATGATTTTCACCGTTAAATATGGAGCGTACACATAACATACATTAAACGTAAAATGCTCTGGCAAAGCTAAATATTTTTCATTTATCGCTAGTTTGAAATGTAAACATTTTTCATTTAAAGGAAAACATTTTAGCTGATGCATGACTTTTCTGAACGAGAAAACAGTATAAAACACAAGTTGAGATATAAATGCAAAATTAAATAAAAGCTCAGTAAATAAGTAAATATGAATTATTATTTTTTTTTTTACCGTGATATTTAGATTCTATATATCAGTGCTATTGAGCACTGTTTCATAAAAAACATTGAACAATGTGAAAAATAATGAACAATATGAAAAATGTAAGCAATGTGATATTAGTGCACTAATTATTTTCACGTTCTATCATGTTAGCTGCATAGGAAATCAATGAACTGCTGTTCTACCACATGAAAGCCCCTAGAAATATTTCTCGAGAGGGGAGGAGCAAACTTTAAATTCGTAATAATTAAATTAAAACAACAATGATAAAAACTCACATAATGATGTTAAAGAGGATACCACATTTCGTATGTTTATTTATTTCGAAAATTCTTCTGATAAATATCTATATATAAACAAACAGTGTGAAGTTGATTCTGTTGATTGTGTCTGACACACTGTTCGATACTAATATGTTGCATGAACAAAATAATAAGTGAATTGTGTAATTTTATTACTTCTTCCCAAGAAATTTTAAGTAAGCGTGAAGATTTGCCTTCTACTGATTTTAAGTTAATCCTCTTAAATAATGATGAGGCTAATCAGTTAACTTTAGGCCACACTCACAGGTTTAAGCCTGTTTTGAAACTGGCTAATTACATTCTTATTCTATACCTCATGCTTTACAAAAGGAGGTTAAAGAACAATTCTAATTGTTGGTTAAACCTGGATTAATTGGGCGAAATTATTCAGAATGAGGCTGCTCTTAATTTTTACTCAAGAAAAGCCTGATTCACCATCACCAGGAAGACAAAAATACAAATTTGCATTGGATTTCCGGATGTTAAATTTTGTAATCCAAGGGTACTCATATCCTTCACCCAAAATACTGAACTTGCACTTATATCAACATATACTTACTCAATTGTCACATTAGAAGTATTTCACTACTTTAGACGTGCAAAACGTGTACAATTAAACTGACCTACCTTCTGAACTTCAAGATGAGTTAACTTTTACATCTCAATTCGGTATTTTTTCTTATAAAAGGTTAGTGTTAAAAATTAAAAACAAATGCCTCTACTTTTCAGGATTTAATGGATTTAATTCTGTATGAAATGTATTGCGAAAATGTGTTAGCATACCTAGATGACCTGATTTTTGGCTATTACAGCTTTGAGGATACTATTAATAAACTCCAAAAAGTAACCAAGTCTTGTCTAAATACAATTTAACAGTTTCTCCAAATAAATGTTCCTTTATATGACTTCAATAGATTATTTGGGTTTACAAATTGAAAATCATTTCATTAAACTCAAACTAAGATTACATCTTTCTCTAACCCGTCTACTAAGAGACGATTAAAGCTCTTTATTGGGTTAGCTGAAATCATACAACCTTTAATTTTTCTTATTACATCTAAAGCTAAATTTCTATGAGCTTCAATACATGATCAGCTACTTCAACAAATTAAAAATGTTTTCTTTTCTCAACTAATGGTTCGTTTACCTGATTAGAACAAACATTTTATTTAAAAAATTGCACCATCTGTCACTATGAGTGCATGTTTTTACAGAAATTTGATGACCAATTATTATCGGTTGCCAGTCCTCTACATATTGTAAACAGAGAGCCAATATGACTTTCTGAATATACTTTCAAATTCAAACACATTTCTGGTTCCGAAAAATTTTTGGCTGATTACTTATATAGAAATAATTTTGATTTTACTACACAAACACTTGATACTAACACTACTTTAATTTTTGATAATGATGCTGCTTTGTCTATTGTTATAACCAACTAAAGAATTGTAATTCTTTGTTGTTATTAATGTTTTCTTAATGAGTGAATACCCACCAGGTAAGGATGTACTCTTAGCGGTTTCGAATGAAACTTTTTCGCAAGAACAAGTAAGGGATCTAAACTGTCTTTTATTTTTCATGGTTATAATAATTCACTAATGTGTAAAAAATTTCTGTATACAAAAATGCCTATTATTATACAATTATTGTCTAACATGTATTTTAAGCATTAGTTTCAAATTCTTCTTATCAATTTTGGCCTAAACAGAGAGTTTTTAATGACGAGTATTTTTGGAAAGGTACTTATAATGACAGAGTACATTTTTCTGTTCTTGTAAAAGTTTTGTTTAAGTTGAACATTCTCCGTTGCACCTTATTGAAAAACCATACACACCTAAATTTCCTGTCAAAACTGTTGTAATTGACCATATAGTTCCATTTTCGAATAGAAAAAATGCATTCACAATCATATACCATTTTTCATTTATTCAGCTGAATAAATGACAATGTTGTAGTTGAAGCCCCGTTTGGCTACCAGACTAATAAACTTGAAGGAGGTGTAGGGGGCCCAGAGGAGACTTGGAATTACACAGCAATGCAGGGTCGAAAATTTCGTAGTTGCAAGCTACAGTAACAAGAACCAAAGACAAAGAACAGAAACAGCAACACATTAATGGGACAGGAAACATTTTATTGAAAGGTTGTACTACAGAAGGTGTTTGAAATTACGAGTAGAAGTGCTCAGGCTGGCTTGACCGCTGCACCGATTGTAATTCTTTACTCGCTTCAATTAGTCTTCTATTTGTGGAAATAGTGTTTTCTGATGAATTAGAATGTGTATTTAATTATTACACAAATCTCCAAAATTTTATTCAAGAAGATTAAGGTATTGATTTTGAACAAAAAGATGTTCATAAATATCCTTAGAAATGCATTTTCTTAGAGAATCACGTCAATGTATATGAACTTTTTTAAAAATAATACACTAAAATAAGGATAAAATAAATATGTTTTTCAAATAAAATGTGATGATTTGCGAAAACAATACTTTAAAACTCAGAAAATCAAAATAATTCGACCAATGAAACTTTTATCTGAGGCTTGTAGTTCTTCGTAAGAATCATTTGTATTATTTCATGAGAAATATAAGGAAAGCCTATTGAACATAAGGAAAAAAAATTAATTTACCACCTCATTTAAATGTTTCTGTTCTCAAGTCTTAATTAAAAATTCGTTGAAACTAATGCTTTGTGAAAATTTTTCTGAAGGAAACAACTGAAGTTTAAATAAATTGAGGCTTCTAATTTAAATTTAACATATTTCATACTTTTGAAATAACAGCCTCTGATAAGAAGATTAAAAATAAATAAATAAACAGAACTGGAAGAAAAAAAAGATAAAATTATTTATTTAAAATGTAAACACGATTATATCATCATTATTTTTTCTTTGAAAGAAGGTATTTCAATGACTGGAAATTAAAATGGATTTCGTGCTTAGAACGACGTTTTATTTTCTATATTTGGTAACATTCATAGAGAGCATTAAAATAATTTGAATTTTTATTCAGTAATAAATCACCAAAAATAAACATAAAATTCAAAAGCGCTTCAGATTATTATTTTAAAACTCAGTAGCACAAAATGTTTTCGAAGATTAATGAATGTTGCATTTTCTACGCACCAGATAATAGGAATGATGTTATTATAGGGAAATATTATGCTTTGGTGGGTGTTCTCCTACCATTAATTCTCGAGTAAAACATTTTTTTTTCAATTCTTATGTCTGAAAGGGCACAGTATATTTTGAAAATACTGCAAAAAGAAATCTTTTCTTTGATTTTTTTTTCGCAATTATTAAAAATAAGCTTGTATTTAAGCATCCATTTTTTATAGAAAATGTTTCTCTTTAAAATTGTATCCCTTTAAAAAAATACTTTATTTTAATATCCAAACTATTCAAAGAGTACGAATTTTCATACAATACGATTAAATTAGAGTATGTTCGGAGATTTCTTTTGCAAAATAATGTAGCCAAGTACCTTAAAGTAACTGATAAAATTAATATTATAGGGAGAAATTTTACACCAACAAAACAATAGAAATAACCGTGCGAAAAGAAAAGATAGAGTAGTTTTTAAAGATGCACAAGGAGTTCTTTCGAGGCCAAAAATAATTGTCAGACATAATAGAGAAATATCTGAGGAACTAAATGTGAAATCAATTGAAGCAATAAAAAATAATCAAAAAGTTAGTAGAGTGGGACGCGCAGCGTAAAAATATTTCACGATCTTTCTAGATTACATAACACTAAGTGAAAATAAATCTGAATATGTAAATACACATTTAAAAACAAATAAGTATTTTCAAATGACTGATGGAATTCTTTTTTTCTGTCTTAAGCTTACAGAAGAATGATAGTGTCCACGAGGCTTATGATTTTTTAAAACAACAAATATTAAAGAATAATTTTGTATTTTCCTCAGGGATTTTATGTATTCTGTTATTTTAAAATGTTTTGAAGAAAGTTCATGAATAAAAGTTTATATTAATTTGTTGGAAATCAATCTACTAAGACAACATTAGCCATTAATTTCGGCATGAGTTACTCACTTGCTTAAAATTAAGCTATTTTTTCCGGTCGAATCCAAAGAGGCGAAATTTTTCAACAAAATAAGACAATGTGTAATATATTTCAACATCAGTGAGTAGAATAACGAACTACAATGATGTACTTTTGTTGGGTGTCACCAAATGCATCAGTTAGATCTACTTGCAAAATTCGGTAATTTTTAAAATTTAATTTGCACCCTCATCAAATAATTAATGCTACCCCCTAGCTAATTTTCTTCAAAAACCATTCAAAACCATTACTGATAAAATTAATATTATAGGTCGAAATGTTACAGATCATATTTTGATAATCAATGCTGTTAAAGACAGCATTGATTATCAAAAATCGTAGCAAAATAAAGGAAATCAAAACAAGAAATAGACTCAATTTCACAATCGATAAATTTCATAAAATTTCACTGTCGAGTATAGAAAGATAGCAACGAAGATTGCCCGATTGCGTACGCATAGCTCAAAAGCTGTTAATGCTTTCACTCATCTACCTTAGATGATAAAATGCACAGTCAATTTATTGTGCTTCGATGGTATATATATTTGCAAGGTTGCTGTTATGACATTGCTGTCACAGCCCTTAAGAATCTAATAAAATCCTTGTATAAAATTTAAATATAGTGGTGTTTCTGCAAGAAAATGTCTATGCTGTTTGCTAGCCAGAAGTACAAATTTTCTTCCGAGTGGTAATCCAAACAGTGTATAACCGCAGCAACAGCTGAACAAATATAGACATAATGTAGAGCCAGATAGACATTCAGACAATTGTTGCATTTTTGATACATTTTAGCGCTATGAGCAGAAACCTTCATTTTCTTGTGGTTCTCCATCCTTAATCTTCTCAGAGTAGTAGCTGTTTTAATCCAGACATTAAGTTCAGTGATTCCGTATTTATTTTTTATTTTGAAGGGAATTATAAAATGATACTGTCAAGACATTGGTATCTGACTGAGAGGGAAATACGATGACAGTCTAATCCAAATCTCTGGCATTCTTCACTAAAAAATCAACTATTCACAAAATTTCAAATTCACTCGCGGCTCTATTTCAGGGCACATTTTGTTGTGCAGGTAGTGTTTTTTTTTTCTAATGAGAAATGATGTTCAAGCTAAAATTGAGCAACCCTTACCAATAAGGTAAACCTTCAATCATCTGTTGTGTACGGTTAGATTTAAATAAGCTTCAAGTGCTTTCTAAATAGCCAGCAGTTATCTTGTGAAATTAGATGCAATTTCTCGACCACTGACAGCAATCTATTCGCCGACAAGGAACAACAAAAAAGCTCCGGCAACTGCATTACTGAACGTTGAATTGATGATATATCTGTACAAACAGCGATACGATCGTGTGATGAAAAAGAAGTTATCGTTTTAATACTCAGATCTTCTACATTCTCTCTTCGGTCTTTCCTAGAACTTTATAGAATAAGGTCTAGAGATATATTGGTTTTTCAGACATTAATTACATAATGGAGGCTGCTTAATTATTTTAATTTAATCGTACAGCAGGTGAATTTTCCCCCTGATTTCTCTATGAAACAAAAGTGGAGAAGAGGCTTTCTTTAACCTTAATTTACGATTTAAGTTTGTAAAAGTTTCGAGGATATATGCTGTCAATACTTTGTGTTCTGTTTGAAAATTTGACAGTTAGCATCCGTCTTCTTGCTTCAAGCAAGCCTAGTCCAGAGTTATCTTGAATTTTGAAATTGTTGATGGTATAATTTCTCTTCCTTTACAGCGTATTCCATAAATGAACGTAAAACTCAAAATAGGAAAATCTTAGCATTTTGCACAGATGTGGTTGTACTAAGATTGCAAAATCAATCATTTGTACTGAATGAAATGTTCTCCAGGCTAACATTCAAGCCTGTATTATTATTAGTTTCAGTTAAATAACTTTGAAAAAAATCAGTTTACAGATTTATTTTTTAATGGCTATTGTTATTTCATAAGTAATTTTCTAAAGCTTGCGTTATTTTACTTACATCATAACCGGTTTGGAAAGCAATTAATAAGCAAATATAACTAATTAAAGATTTGACAGATTTCATTACCTCCTCATTTCAAATTTGTCTCTAATAGCAAAAAAATATTTAAAGCGGCATCTACCCTTACCATTCTTTACACCATTGGGGAAAATTATGAAAGAAATTTGTTTTACAGAGAGCGTCACAAGATATTGTACTTAAAAATGTTTAGAAACGAATATGAATAAATTACCAACTTTCATTATGACCAGATATCCATAAATTTTGAAAGTTACATTTTTATCGTTTTAAAATCGATTTTCCCGTTATTTGTAACATCTAACATTATATCATTTGAATATAACTGTGATTAAATTGTGTTTTTTTTTTGTTTTTTTTTGTATTAATACCTGCATATATATTTAATTGTCTAAAGCCACTTTTCGAGAGATATTACTGAAAGATTTTAACTTATTAGAACTCAAAGCATTTTAAAGGAAGTTCACAACAAAATTAAATAGATCATCATGAACAGAAGATATAAAAATATTTTATATGTTTGCAGTTGCTTAATTTTAAAAGACGCACAAATGAAAAAAAATTAAACAGAAATGCAGACTCACACAGATTCACACATAAAAGAAGAAGAAAAATCCTTGCAACAAATTTATTGGTATAGCAAGAAAAATGCATGCCTGATAACGATGTTCTTTGTAGTTAATGATGCGGTCCAATAAATTATTATGAGCACGTGCAGTACATGCAATTGATGTCACTATGTTCAACATAGAGACTTGAATGGCTATGCTTTATCGGTGTAATATGATTATGTCATGAATTTAAAAAAAAAAAAAACTTTATATGAAATTCATACATAATTAAATGTATACTTACGGTATTAATATTTGAAATGAATGATTGCTTTAATAATTTATAATTCATTACATTACATCATAATTGTTGAACTATAATAATCTGTGATAATGCTTAGGAATAATACTGTTTTTTTTTTCTTTTAATTTCATCCACATAGATATTTAATTTATGCCTTTAGTAATTTTAAGCAGAAATAATTCAAAGAAAAAATTTTCAAATCGTACAAGAAATGCGGGTCACCCCTGATGTCATCAATTCACATATATTAATCCATGAAGAGCAAAATTCCTTCTTCGTATAATCCATGATTGTTTCCAGGGCATCAATTTTTCAAATAAATTTAAGATTTAAAACACTCTCCGCTTATTTTCGTAAACATTCACGATTTGACTCTGCTGAATAACTTTTCTGTACTTTAGAATGTTTTTGATTGCGTAGTTTTACTTTTCACATGAACAAATATTCTTCTTAACAGTCTAAATGAAATGTCGTTTGAATGCAGTTAAAAATCTGTTTAAAAACATTACATAAATTTACAATTTAAATCGATCATATTTATATGTTTTTATAGAACTTCCTTGTGATGCTCTCTCTCTATCACACACACACACAAAATATTACGATTATTATATTAATGTTTGTGTGTGATTATGGCAACGCTACTCTAGGGCGATCTGTCAAGGATGGGGGAATGCCTCTGTAGGAGGATTTTCTAAGGAGTTCTAACGCGTATTCACGTTACATCTGGAGAAAACCTACCAAAACTCCAGACCGTTAGATCGACAGCTGCGCGATGGGACCCGAATAGAGGACCTTCACACTTCGGCCGTCTACTATTTTCAGTGACATAACCACTGTACCATGGTGAGGCCTTTGGTTGCTATTAAAAAATTCTCATATGTTTAAGTAAAAATAATTACATTTTATCATTTCGAATTTAAAATTGAATGGCGAGTGCAAATTTTAGAAAAGTGAAACTACGACTTTTTAAATAAATGTCGTTTCATTAATCAGAATTTTCACAAGAAGAAAAAAATCCGTAGTATTCGCAGGAGACGCACGTTTTACTTATTACAAAAATTATTAAAATTGAGGGAGTAACCTTTGCTCACAGATTGTATAAAAGAATAAATTTTGTATTTTAGTGATTGAGTGTCATGATTTCCAAAAGGCAAGCTAAAATAGCTTAAGCTGTGTAATGAGTAACAAGTAATATAGAAAAAAAATATGTCAAAATATTATGTCAATTCCTACATAGGTCAGCAAAGAAAAATTTCATTTTAGTTAATTTTTATTAAATTTAATGAATGAATGAATTACTAATTAATTAATTGATTTATTTTTAGTTATTAAATTAATGAAAGGCCGTTTGTGAAGGAAGGGTCGATACCATTTATTCAGTTTGTTTGTTTAGTTTATTGTTTCCATTCATTTTTAATCCCACATAACAGGATCTAAAATTAATTAATTAAATTTAGTTAATGAATTAATATTTGAAAAAAAACTGAATTAACATCAAGTGTCATCCACTACATGTTTAAAAAATGTATTTGAACTTGTGTGGATGAATAAAAAGTATTTTATTAACGACTGAAAATTTGAACAAGATGTATAAATATATAGAGAGTGTGAACTAATAGTAGGAATTGAATGAAAAATGGTTTAAAAAATATGTTATTTTCATCATAGATGCATGCCATACGATCTAGTATTTGCATTTTCCCAAAAAATAAAAATTAAGAAGCTAATTAAATGCAAGAACACATAATTAGCTTCAAAAAATATTATATCAATTAAACAGTTAAAAATCTTTGTTTGATAACAACTGATGATATTATCTTTTTTCAACCTCTACAGTACTTTAAAGGTAACTCCATAGTTTTTAATAAAGCTAAAATTTCAGAAAAAGCGTACCCCAATATTGTTCGTTGTTGGTGGTATTTATTTCTAATGTCCTCTGACTAACTGCGTAGCGGCAGCACGTCCTCCATATAACATCGACGAGAATACACAACGAGAAATTGATAACTTCGTTCAATTGAGCTCCAGTGAGAAGACACCCTTAACTCGAGATCACCTAATTTTGTGCCCATTCTAGGGGAGAGAGCAGCAAATGGAACAACATCCCCAGAGGTTTGAACGTGGAGGACACTGGAGCCTCGGCGGATTTTATGTGCAACTGCTTCCTTTATCGTGTGCACTCATACATCAATCTAGAAGATATAGGTTTTCACCCTCCAAAGTGTTGACTAAGGATGACCATTCTCCATTTACCATATTCGTATGGGAACTAACATTAAACCGACTGGGCCACAGCGGGACATCCGTTATTGTCTATTAAACTTGAGTGATGATCGTAGGTAGTATGTTCCAATCTACTTCCAACGGTTAGAATTTGTGTTAGTGTAGCAAAAGTATTATTCGAAGCCCCTATGTAGATAAACCAATTTAAAAGTCTCAATTCCCAAAATAAACGAGGTATTCTTTAAAAATTGAAAAGACTATTCCATCTTAAATTCCTTCTGACTTGTTCAAAGTAATTATTGAAGTATAATGAACACGGGAAAAATCTATTTTGAAATTAAAATTATTCGCATAAACACAGAGTAGTTAAATTTACAAGTGAAAATCTTGGAGTATTTTGCGAATGCACCATGCTCTTGAACAGACTAAAGTGAAAACAAAAGATTATTAAATTGCTATGCAAGCTTTCGAGAAATGAGCTAGCACTACATGTTTTTATCTTTTATCTGTTATGCTGTTTTTATCTTTTATTTTCAAATAAAAGATAAAAATAGCGAATAAAGGATACAAAAACTTTTAGCACCAAAAAGCATGAAAAATTCTTGAGCGACTCAATAGTGCATTACCAAATTACGAGTTTCCACACGAAGGAGAAGAAACAAAATATTGAATTTATAAACAATCGAAAGTGGCAACATCAGAAAAAAATTTGATTGTAGGTGACGCTTTAGTCGAAAAAATACATAGAGAATATTTTTATTTAGAAAGCTTTATGTGAATATGTGTATGCAGAATACAAATGCCTTCCCAGAAACGTGATTTACATAAAATATTTTCATTCATTTTTCCAAATCTACAAAAACGTTTTTATTCTTTTAAAATGAAGTCAAGCTCAGAGAAAAGAAAAGAATTTGATAAATCTCAACTAAAGAATGTAAACACCGTAGAGTGAAAATGAAGTGGTGATAAAAATTTAGGAATATAAAAACATCACGCCTGCTTTTTTTCTTATTTTAATGAAATAAAATATTGTTTGGAGTGACTTGTTAAGTAGTCTTGTCTGTTTTCAAGCCACAAATTAGAGATGTGCTATGGTTTAAAATATTTTAAAGGATAAAGAAAGAAAAAAAAACGCGTTGTTTTTACGCTTTCAGGCTGCATGAGAAAAGTTTATGATAAGTAAAAGACTTCAAATTTTCCCTCGAATAACTTTGGGTTGTATTTTTTTAATCAGTGAAATAGTTTATTTAAAAATGATGTTAAAATGGTTTTTCGAATGTATGCACGTAAATTTATTTTTCATATAAATTCATTTAATTTTTTTACTTCAATTAAAAGCCGTAAAATTATAAAATATGTACAAAAATACCATAAAATATATATTTATATATATTTTATACAAAAGAATAAAAAAATAGAATAGTTGATAACTGGTACTTTTTTTTTACTTTTTCATTTTAATTAAATGATCCAGATATAAGCCATACTAAGTGCATTGTTACAAATATATTATACAGTAGTATACGCACTAATAACGTAATTATTTGCATATAAATAATATGAGTAATTTTTTTATTACTATTACTATTATTATTGTTAATTTTAAATAGTTTAATTTTATATACTGAAAACAGTATTATACATTTTTTACAATTTTATTTTAATTTTATTGTTTTATTAATTTATTTATTATTATTATTGTTTTTTATTATCATTACTTTTATTTGTTTATTTATCTATTTCTTATAATTCCCTTACTACTCTTTTGCTATTTAAGCCTGTACTTTTTAATCATTGGTTAGCTGTACTAGATTTATAGTATTTCACAATTCTTTCCTCCCCCTCCACAATTTACTGTTTTTATTATGTACTAGCTGCGTGCCCGTTCTTCGCACAGTAGGAAACGAAAATTTTCCTTACATGTGTAATTCGAAATTATTCGTGATGTGGAATTTAAAAAAAAAAGAGCAAAGTTATTTGACTCTTAATGTAAAGTTTGTGTCATGAGTACTAACCTGATCATTGCAGTATAATGACTCAAAAAACTACGTCAGTGTCATTCACTATTAAAAAAGTGGAAAGCTTAATAGTTTGCAGAGAACTCCTGGCTTTCAAAATGTCTTATTTCTACATCATACTGTTTTTTAGGCTCAAGTTGTAGCATTAAATACCTAAGACACTACATGAAATGGAGCACCATTTATTTCTTTCCGAAAATGTACCATATAAGGAAAGTATTGCAATCATGAAAAAAATTCGACTTCGAGATTTTGGTGTATTTACACGTTTTGAGGTCTTCTGAATTCATTTATGCTATTTTCAAGAGATGTTTTTAAAATAGCTGCGCACCGGCTCTTCATACGGGAAGAAAGGAATATTTTACTACTAAAATCATATCTGCATGTGACAAAACAGAATTTCATTTTTAAAAAAGTTCAAGTAATCCCCTCTGTTGAAATGACTGCGGGATATATTAACGCAAATTAGAATTACTTTTCGTTTAGTTGGTTGTAAGACAACCGTTGAAAACGGATAAACACTTTTAATTTCATGAAATATTTATTAACGTGGTACATTGCGATTTATTCATACTATCTTTACAAATCTAATAATACTACCTATTACATACATTAATACTATCTATACTCGCTTCTCCCTCTTCAAGGCTCCCTTAAAAGAAACAGCTTAGATTATTTGGCCTCAATGGGATCTTTTGATTCTGTGGCGATTCTTTGCAATTTACGCATTAGCATAAATAATAATCATTTCACATAATGGTTGCCATTAAGGAAACTCTCCATATATATTTAATTTATACATAGTTTTATAAGATTGGCGTATTTAGCGCCGTAAACCATTTCATCTTACTGTGGGGAGAAAATATCCAAGGGGTGCCATTTTAAATATCCAATAGCGATATCTTTTATATCCTCCATAGTCCTGTCTCCTGAAAAACATCAAACTGTGTAATCTCGAGGAGCTACTTATTCCCATTTTAATTGTGACAGGGCGTTAGAGTTGCAGAGTTTACAAATTTCACACATTTTTTTTAATTTATGACGTCACTGTTTGACTGCCGTAAAGGATACCCCGGTAGATTAATTTCGGAGTTACTTTCGATATTTCGCATAATTGTTTTCAAACGGTATCATTAAAACTTTGCGTGACCTTTATGGAGGAACGTAATTCAACGTTAAAATAAAACTATACTCGCAACCTGCATGCGTATGTTAGGCAACGCCTGCGCTAAATTAAATGCCAAAAATAAAAATAATAAATAGAAAAATTTTAATATATCGCGCTTTGAAACGAACTTTGTAACTTTTAAAATGAACATTTTCAGCGCCGTGAAAACATTTCAATTTTTAAATAAGCACCGGATTAAAATACCACTTCTAATAATAATAATCGTGAATTTCTTAGTTTATTTCTACAGTAAATTTTAATCAAAATATCGTCTCCCTGTGTTGAAAATAGAGCTGGAATAAATGAGTTAAAATTATGGCGTAATTTTTAGGTATCTTAAAGCATTTGACGTCATAGATCCTCACTTGCGAATTGAAATTCTGATATCCCATTTAAAAACTCGATTGGTTGAAAAAACCCTTTTTTCTAATCCTTTCTGTGGCAACAGCCGAACATAAATTCTCGTGCCGTGATCGCAATGTAATGAATGGCGTAAGATCGCGTTGATGCTATTAAATTCTAAACATTAGGCTGCATTAAAATTAGTAAAAAATCATCTAATTTACATAATTTTTTCGTTTTTATTTTAAAAGAGGGAGAAAAGAATGTTCCACGATTTGTCAAAATATCTAAAAGTTATGACGGATAGAATTCAAGATGCGACAGTTTTAAAATTATTTTACGAAAAAAAATCGCGAAGCAGATGTTTAGTAAAAAAATTCCTAAAAATCGGTAAATCAGGTTAAGTATTCAGAACAAACTATTTTTAAAAGAAAATTTTCTCCTCTATCCGATGATACAAATGCCGTTTTGCTGCGAGCGTAATTTCCGCCGTTATTACGAATTAGGTGAGAAAAAATGCCAAAAATCGCATAAAACATAAAATAAAAAAAAATCTAGGTCGAATTTTGAAAAAATCGCTTCGAGGTGCACAACTACATATTTACATCTTCCCGAATACCAAATTTGGTGTTTCTAGGTGTAGCCGTTTGTCCGTAACGCTGCAGACAGACACACACACACACACACACAGACACCTTCTTTTATAATAAGTAGAGATTCTCTCTTTTTAACTACATTGTTCTAGCTACAATATCATCTGGTTGTTTAATTTTTCTCTCTTTTTTTACTCTTTGTATCTTGCTGCTTAGTTTTGTCACTTAAATTTTTATGTTGGCATCACCTTTTTCGATTTCTAGCATTGACATCATCTCTGTGCTTAATCCTTCATGCTTGGGCCTTTACCAGGTTTGTTTTTTCTTCATTAGCTATGGTCGTGCCACTGGTTTATTATGATTCTTTTTGTCACGTAACCAGCAGAAACTTAGCTATTTTTGTTAGTACTTTAAATTGAAATATGAATGCGGTGGCACTTGAAAATGGAGTGTTTTCTATTTCAATTTTCCATTCCAATATCCATTTCTTTGATTTGTTTGGGTTGTTGTAGTTCGGCTTAGTCCCACCAGATATCCCTTTGTATATATCTTTGTATATATATCCCTTTGTATATATTCTACCTTCTTTAGCTTTGATAGCTATGTTTTCTTACAACATTTGTGGCCTATGTTTCCATTTTTATTCTTGGTTCTGTTTCTTATTTTTAATGCTTGTTTTGTTATGAGCTACCACTTGCTTGAAGGATTATTAGGATATCATACTACATAAGTTTTGTTGTTTTATATTATACATATAACACAGGTCCCACGATTTACGAGTAGATAAGACACTGAATGTGGTAGACCGCTGAAGTGTGAATATTCCTCGATTGGGCCAATCGCGTGGTTGTTGATCTAAAGGTCTTTAGTTTTGGCCGGTTTTCTCCCGATGTAACGCAAATACGGGTTTTAAGCATTTAATTTCTTCTACATAGGCACCCTTACATAGGCAGATGCCTCTCGGGTAGGCTTGTCATAAAAGAAAGCAAACTATAAAACAGACAATATTTAACAGCGTATTTCTTTTCTAAACTTAAAATAAATTAATTAATTAATAAATAAATAAACTAAAAGACCAGTCAAAACCTTTGACGCGCAGTGGATGCGTTTTGGAAAGACCTTTTTCAACGTTTTCAACGGTACACTCAACGGTACAAAAAGTACACTCATTGCTATCTCCCGAGTGAACTACCATCAACATAACGGTTAACCCCAGAGTGGCAACAGGTGTACTTTTTCAACGTTGGGCACTATATAAAATTGTTCTTCTGTATGTATATGGGAAAACGGTGGTGCGTGTTAATAGCGCGTGCAATAGTGTTAGCTATTTATTTTTCAAAACGAGATCTCTTTTCTATCGAGAAGGTTTAAAGCTATTGAAATCCTAATTCTTTATACTAACAGAAAGAAAATAAGAGCCCATTACGTTATTTTCATATTCACGCTTCCACTTTTCTCTCGCTATGGGAAGCGGCAATACTATTTCTCCTCGCAATCATGAAATCATATGAATAGAATGTAAAAAGATATCTTAGTAAAACACAATGTTCAAAAGTGTGTTTCTTTCCCGAAGTAAAAAAAAAGAAAAAACTAATGTGTAGATTACATCGATGTTTTTGGAAAGTGATATTTTTTGCCTGTAGAGGGCTTAAAGTATAGTTTAAAATAGCAAATTTTGTGTAAAACACAATGTTAAAAAGTGTGTTTCTTCCCTGAACTGAAAAAACTAATGGGTCGATTTTATCGCTCTTTTTGGAAAGTGGTCCCTTTTGTTTCTAGAGGATTTAAAGAATACTTTAAAACAACAGCTTTTATCGAACCATTAAATCAAATATTTAAATGGAATATTTATTCTGAATTATTTGACTAATTAATTCACTTGCTGTTAATCAGAAACTCAAACAGTATTTCACAATTTTAAATTATCGCATGTCATTACCATCAAAGAACTGGAACATCAAAGTCGAAATACCTCCATTTATCTGCTACAAACCTTGAAATGGATCGGCAAAGTGCCATCAATGATTTATTTTTGATTACTAAAGTGCATTATGATTAATATATCAGACCATAATTCACATGTTCTTTGAGTAACTCAGTTGTTAACTGAAAGCTTTTAAGTTTGATGTTGTATCCATTATTCAATACCTTCAGCAACTTAGTGGACTTGGCATTTTGCATCAAGTTTAGAGAAAATGTAATTAATAAATTTCCTTTTCTTGTTAACCGCAATTAGTCAGATCTGTTATAATAACAGATCCGACACACTTTTTGAGAAAATACTCTAAATTACTCTTTATTTTGTTATTTGTAGGAAAAGTATACTGTACTGAATGCTTAAAATAAACTATGCATTGGAATTTACTTATAAAAATTTACTCTGAAAAATAACTTTGAGACAGAAACGGAATTCGGCATTAGATTACATGTGGGGCAGGTATGAAAATTATTAGATTTGGAGCATAATTATGGCCTGCGTATACCATTTTCTCATACTGGACTTTCACATTTTCTCTCGCAAATAAAATACGTAGAGTATACGTGGTGCTAGATGCAGGGATATACAATCTTTTTTAGCCAGCTAGACATAAATACCAAAATGTACCTTATTTATGGCCAATGCATTTTTTTTTCGGCATGGAGGGGGTCATTTTATAAGTTAAAAAGCAACACTACACTATTTTGATGAAAACATATATAAAGAATTCCGTATATATATAATTTTATAAGCTAAATAAAATGCCAAATATAATTATTTCAGATACAGATTGCCTAATTAATCTACAGATTAATTACACTAAAAATCTGAAAAAGTGAAGCTTCAACAGTCAATGTGATGGTTGCGACTCTATTCTTGGTCTAAGCTATTTTTTTTATATTAGGTTCGAGAGTCGCTGCATAAATGTGTAAAACGGCATGAAGGTTTTTGTCAGTCAGCCTTTCCTAGTTTTTGATTTGTTGAGATCCATCAAAGAAAAGGTTTGTTCACAAATAAATGCACTTCTAAAGAATACCTCTTCCTTCTTTATATTGGTGAACTCAGGAACGTTATCTTAAAAAAGGAAGAGAACACGATGTGTAAAAACAGGAGTGTAGAGTAAAAGAGAAAGAAAACAAACTACGCACACACAATATTTTTTGGAGCAACTGTGTGGTGATGGCGGGCCAACGTCGCTGGCCAAAATTGCCCGCGGACCATAGGTTGTTCGTCCCTGCGATAGAAAAATATGCTTTTCATTGATTATTGTCATGATTGAAGACAATGCGATCAGCTGGAAGACGGCGAGAGGAAATAGAATCTTAGAAGTAATACGGAAAAGTTCTCATTCGTGCAAATAGCACATGTAGATAGAAGCAACGTGCAATAGATAATTTTTTACATTAATTTCTTTTAAATGAATTTTTAAAGAAGTAAACAGCTTTTAGCAGCGATGGTTTAAATTACGCTACATGATGCAGACATGTTAGTAAGGCAAGATATTCACAAATAGGAATAAAAATCAACAAATGAGATCAAATAAAAAAATATTTATTCTTTTATATTGAAATAAATAGGTACTCATAGATGCTTAAAATGTTAGAAATATTAGATGAAGTTCATTTTAATAAGCTGAAAAATTTTTAAAAAAATTGCAAAATGACTGTAAGTGTACACATACACACACACACAAGGAAAAATAAAATGTTGATTTTGCAGCACATTTTCTTTTTCTATCGTAGATACGATATCAAGTTTTCTCTATGCGTTATCTGTCTTAGAAATTTTTGACATCTGCTTATTTTTTTAGGCTGTTCTTAGCTCAAGTACAGAGATTAAAACTGTCTTGACGGTATAGGAGTGAATTAAAACCTTCCAAATTAATAAGTTTTTATAACGACGGAAGATCAAAATCTTACCAAAGGATTAATTTTTGCTCAACGTTTGAAGTATGATCTTAAATGCTTAGTTTTTTTAATAATTTTTTTAGTTTGAAATAGAAAAAAAATCACCGTGAAAGAAGTATTGTTCTACTAGTAACGAATTATAGTATACATTCATACTTTGAAAATAATTTTTAAAGAATGATCTAACTATAATAATTTCTTTTAATTTCACGATATATATATATATATATATATATATATATATATATATATATATATCAGACATATATGGAGAAATGTTACTATATCGTATCTGCACGCATCCTTATTATTTTTTTTTTTTTACAGGAGTTCATAAGAAAAAAATTACAGCCCATGGATGATGCAGTTAAAGTGCGTCATTCTCTCGTATGACTTCACTATTCACTAAACAGAAGTAATTCTCCATGTTTATAAACAGAATTCCATCCTAGAAAAATTGTGAGTGTAGCATTGATAGGATTTGTAAAAGAAAACGCAAAAATCCTAAATCAATATGCACACTCATTTTTAAAATGATTTTAATGGCTTAATATAACAACGGAAAATTAATACATTGTATCAAAACTTGCTAAGTTAATGGGTACATTTTAATGATTTCACAGTATTGTCCGTATATCTCTATGCCTTTCTAAGCTCAAATTGTAGCAAATATGTTTGGTTTACACATTGGTTTTTTCAAATGTTATTAATATTTACATTGACACTGGCCTTATTGATGGCTGTGTGTATTGCTTACAGAGACCTTTTTATGCAAGAATTTCGGAATTTCAATCCACTACAGTTTACTGACGATAACTGTTTAAAATACATTTTAAGGATCTAATACTTCATGAAACATTATAAAATATTTTTTTTTTCACTTCAGTATCTGTATATGCCGATTTGTTTCAGCTCTACTGTTTGTAAGTGTCCCGAAGTTTTTACTAATTTTGAGTTTGTTATTGACATGCCGGAAAATTTAATACTGATAATGATTTTCCTAGAATTCGTACCTAGTTTACATGGCCCCACGAAAGAATCTCCACGGTTATATGTGTGTATATATATTTATGGAAAACTCACACATATATGATTAAAGCACAACAGACTATTTCAGGTGATAAAAAAGATCTCTAACAAATTTTGTATTCTTCAAAACTCACACAGAGTGTTAAAACTACTTAGGATAATGTGCATTCAACAGAGGAAAATAATATTATGGAAGAATTCCTCTGAAAATGGGATTATTAAATCCAAGAAATTAATACTTTACAAACTAAAAACTCGACAAAGAAGTAGTCATTTTCAAGACTGATGTCAATTTTACTGCATTTTAATCAGTTAGAACCAAATTTCCACGTCATTCTATGGGTATAGCACTATTTAAAATAGTACACTATAGATTCGCAGGACAGCATAAGTACAATGATGTTACTCTCTGTGAGACACTCTTATTAGGAAAGCATTGAAACGTTCTGGAATTTCATTATTTCGGCTCATTTTCAGCTCTGTGTACTCAAGCTTAGGTAAGCAAGATTACAAAACGACGCACCTATTCTGAGGAACAAAAATAAGTAAACAAAACAAAACAACAAAAAAAAAAACATTTATTCCTAATTCTCGGTTGTGTTACTCACAATATTTTATAAATGAATTCTATGTTTTACAATTTCTGTGATTAATTAAAATTAGTAGAACAAATGCTTCTGGTTCTGACTCTGATGGCTTAATTAATCCAGAAGAGATGTTCGCTTCAGCCTCTGAATCATTTCCTTCTTACCAGATCATAATTTATGGGGCGATTCTCGGCTGTCATGATTTAATGTTCTCCTTGTCTCTACTACTCCTAAAATGACCCCCTGAAAGCATTCTTTATTTTCTTTCTGCTACAAATTTGCATGGTAGTCCAGTTAGTTTATTAAATTCTTGGATGATCCATATTTTTGCAAGCATGGGTTGTTTGAAATATCTGAAAAGTGGGTACACTCCAAAAACTTTAATTAATACAAATAAACAATAAAATATATTCACAAACGATTTTTATGTTCCATAAAGAAAAAATATAATGTTTGTTTTTTTCTGCAAAGTGTTTTACTATTGGATTTCAAAGTGTGCGTTTTAATCGCGCGCAACATTTCGAGTCTATACAGGATTTCTAGCCACGTTCAATAAAGCACTGCAGGAGGAATACGCAGAATCGTCGCTGTAATTCGACTTTTTAATTCACCAGTGTCACGAATAAATGTAGATAGGGGAAAAATTGTTTCACGTATCCCGTAAGAAGAAATGCAAAGGCGTTATGGAGATACACGTGGCCATGGTTTTTAACCGACTTCGTCCATCTGGTTTACATTTCATCAGAAAGACATTTTGATCTTGTTTATGGAACGTATAAAACCGTAAGCGAAAATCTTTGTTTAGTTTTGAATCATACTTAAAAGTGGATCCATACTTTTCGAAGACTCTGTATCATAAAATTAAATGGGTAAAAAAATACGGATTTTAATACTTTTGGACCATACAAACTAGGAGGAAGTTATTAACAACTTCAGCTATTAAGACATCATCAATTATTTTTAAAAAATTCAGCGAAAGTAAATTTTCAAGAACATATTACTCAAGATGAGATTATTAAGACGTTGGAATTTTTATTACTCTACCTGTCTGAACAAACTGTGATGCATATTTGAGTTGACTGTCGAGGGATTAAACATGCTCAACAATATTAAGTTTGAGGAAAGTTTTTCTATTAAATCTGTTCCTTTTTAATATGCCCGATTAAAGGATTTTTAAGGGCTTACTGTTTGATAGACTAATGACTAAGTTTCTGAAAGTAAATCAGTCTTTATTAAAACAGAGGAAAAAAAATCCATATTCGATTTATTTTCAAACGTATTAATTGGGATTAGGAAACTGGAAAATGAATGAGAAAAAAAGTAAGATTAAGGGAATGTGTAAAGAATAGAAGTGTTGTCGTTTTTGAAATGCAGAATAAACTTTTGTAAGTTTAAAATTACGGTATTCGTTTTTTAAATTTCCAAAATGGTTCTCATAAAAAATAACAAATTATTTTCTTTAAAAACACGTTTTTTCGAATTTAATATATTAGAGAGGTTTTGAAATGTAAAAAAATATATATATATATATTTTCTTTATTAATATTTCTCTAACGTACGCCTTATCAGTTTTTGTTGATGAAAAATCATCTGAGTATCTCTCTATTCTAAAAAAAAGTAATGGCCGCTGTCGTCGCCGCTGTCAAAAGCTTGTTCGCCTATCTTCTCCTAAACCGTGGGGATTTGAATTTCGACTAAGGTGCCCACAGATTCGAAAAATTCCGAGGAACCTGCTAAGCTGACTTAAATTTCGAAAATTGAATTATTTTAGAAGATATTAATAAAAAACTAAAAAAATAAACAGAATGGTTGCCAGATTTGGCACAAAATCATTCATTTCTTTGCAACAAAGCGTTTCCAAGTATCTAGAATCGCATGAAATTTACAAACATGAGTTAGAATTACGCCTATTTTACCCCAAAAAGCCTTTAAAGTTTTTTTAAGCCTTATTTGGGGCCGAATGCCTCATACGAAAAGCGAGAGTATAGCGAGTCCTTGGCCCCTAGCCTTAAAAATAAGAAAAAATCAAGCTATATTTCGCTTAGAAGTTTCTGAATTTATTTGCTTAGCACAAAAAAAGAAAGACAGTAAAAGCTGCACTTATTAGATGGTTTTTGAGCTGCTTTAAAAACAAGTAAACTGATTCTTTTCAAATTTTTACTTTGTAAACTATTATTCTGCCCTGATGAAGAGAAAGTTTGTGATGTAGGACAGAAATGACCATTTTAAAACTGAAGAGCTGAAGATATATGTATAAAACATGATATATTTAAGTGAATGCATGTATTGAGTTTTAATATCTGACGTACACTCCAAAATATCTCTTGCAGAATTTCTTTATGAATTCATACATTTTTTATGCCCAAAGAAAAAACACTTTTCATGTAATTGCACAAGTAAACAAGTACGTCTGCGAAATTGACCTGAGCAGATGTATGTATCAAATGTCAAACAAAAATACGGATAAAGTTGTTGTTTTTTAGAAAAAATCTAGAAATAAATATGTAACTCTAGGAAGTAGCAGAAGACCACTAAACAACAGTTACGATATCTGATACAACTTTTATAATAACATTGTTGTTATTAGCTATTGAAAAGAAAAGTGAATATAGCTTTAGATCAATAGTGACATTGTTATCCGTTTGTGTATCTAAATTTATATCTGCTTGGTGAATAGCATGATAAATATTATTCGGTGGAAATTACTTTATTGAAGGTGGGCATAGTTAAAGTAGAGGTGTATAGAGCCCGATTGTAAGAAAACTGTTGGGTCAAACTGAACCAAATTTGCAGCAAATACTAATAGACTATGGTGTTTTGATTAAAAATATATACAGGGTGTTTTTTTTAAACTGAAGGTACTCAGAGACCTCTGTAGCTTGAACTATCAGCCACAAAGCCAACAAATTTTGTACGGGGACTATTGATGATGTAGGAAAAAGGAATCCGCGAAAAAAAATCTTTTTTATAACTGAAAATACTGGTACTGGACTCGACTACGTAATCGGGATTTTGCATTTTGCAATTTCCTTCCCGTGTTTTATCCAAATTTTTGATGTCTTAAAGTGTAAAGCGCCACATTTTTCCATATCGGTAACTTTTGGAACTATTTTTTTCGCGGATTCCTTTATCCGATGTTGTCAATAGTCCCCGTTTTGGAGGCTTGTTCTACAGAGGTCTCCGAGTACCGTCAGTTTAAAAAGAAAAAAAAAACCGCCCTGTATACAGGAGGAGGTGCAGACACGGTTCAGAATCACATACCAATAACGAACATTGGAAGAAGTGCTGAAGTGTGCGTCTAATTTCTTAACCAAGTTTCAGATACAATGGGCTTTCCTCAGACAATTTCATAAATGTAATGAAAGAAAGAATTCTGAAATAACAATTCTTATCAGGTGCAATCGGTGAAAGAGGGATTAGTTTTTGAAAAAACCATAGTCCGTAAATTTACTATCACTTGAATACTTCTTTGAAAGTGATTATTAACAGGTACATGAGGACGACGTTTCCGACCCCGCATTGCTGTGTAATTCTGAGCAGTTTCTGTACCCCTACAATCCCCTGCAAGTTTGTCAGTCTGTTAGCGAATCACCCTGTATATATACTTCGGGTTTTCTCCGTTAGAGCCCAAAGTGAAGCGCTAAAGTCCATTTTGGAGTTAAAAAAGCATAGAAAGTGTATAAGTTTACATTTACTAGTACATCGGTGTCTTTGACATGTGTGCTTAAAAATATTTTCCTCGCACATGTTCCCAAAAAATGCATTCTCTGTATAGCATTCCCTACTGACGAATGCAACAGATATCCATCGAATTGCTTGACGTAGAATGTTATTCAGCCCTTCAAAAGGGCTAATTGCCCACATTCCCTTGGTATACCAATCTCTTAACGTAATCCAAAAGTTACAGGGGGTGAAATCAGGTGAACGGACAGTCCACTTCATAGGAAATGCTCGACTAATTATTCAGTCCTTAGTAAAGCTGCCGTATGGTATTCTGTAAGTGTAATCCAATATGAGATTGGTCTAAAAAAGTTCAGGAGCATTGTTCGATATCTCTCGGCATTCATGGAAAACTTTTTAGACCAATTTATGTGTTCTTTTAGGAAAAAATATGGACCTACGATGAACGAGGCTAAAAAGCTACACCTAACTGTTACTTTCGTTGTTTTCAAAGGTATCCCCTGAAAGCATACCCATTTCAGAAGCCCAGGCGTGGCAAATTTGCTTGTTTACTGCTCGATTCAGCCAAAAATGCTCCTTATTCCTCTATTTCTGCCTCATCTTCCACTTCCATGCGATCTAGGAACATTCGAGAAACGTCCAAGCGAGTTTTTGCACATCGTTTAAGCAGCTATTGGCAGATTTTGCATGGGTACTTCACAATTTGCGCATGATTTTCATACCATAGAATACGACATATTCAATAGCCTGGATATTACTAGAGCATTTTTTAGATTCGACTGTTGATTCTCTGTGGCAGTTGCAACTGCATGAAATTCTTCACTCCTCACAGGTTTATGTCTGTCGTCCTGCGTACAGTTGTAGAGCGCATAACCATTTTTCGCAAGCTTCTGATAGTCCTTTGACCCCTTTCCTTAGGCACTTCAATCTCCAATATTCTCGAAAGGTAACGGGCATATTTTCACTTCTTTGATAGTAATGTTTTACTAGCAAAGAACAATTAAGTAAAGTTAGCACAGCGAATTTTTTACAGCAAAGAACGGTCGTAAAATTGTAGCGTACCATTGCTTTCGGCACATTCTGTTTGCACGCGGACGTTTCCTCGTATTTTCAAATGAGACTACGTAACAATTCCGTCAGATTCAGCGTCAGCTGGGTGAAATTTGCGTGAGGCTTTACATTGCCACCTCTTTTGTCAGTGAAAATCTGCATATTCACTACAAAACATTACTGCACGTAAGAGCCATTGCTGAAATGTTTGATAAAATGAAAAATGCAGATGAATGAAAAATATGGTGACAATATCAAAATACCTGTAAAATGTTAACTTTGTGTACTTTGTAAGCCTATTTTACTCCAAACACAGACCTTGCAGTGACACTTTGGCCCCTGGTGGTAAAAATCCACCAGGAGCCATTTTTTAATATCAAAATCTCATGGTCTACTTAGTATTTATTGCAAATTTGGTTCAGTTTGGCCCAGGGTTTTCTAGCAATCGGGCTTTACACAGCTCTACTTTAATTATAGCCACCAGATATATGCAATAACAACACTCACAGAAACAATCACAAGCACACAAGGTTAGCCACAAAGAATAAATGAACTTTAATGTAAACTAAATAACTTTACATAAAAACATGCGTACATAAATGTAAAAAGACTTCAAGAACATTTAAGGAAATACAAATGCTTCCTCTCTTTTCAGGAGCAATGTTCACACATACAGCAATAAAAGTATAAACAAAAGAAACCCGAGAAAAAATAGAATTCTGTCATTCTGAAGAACGAAAGAATACTATATACTTCGGTCTCTAATGAAGGTTCTCTCTCTTCGGGTACCTCATAACAAGAAACTTCCACATCGCAAGAAAAACTCCATGCCGAATTGATTAAAAGGTGCATGTAATGATTTTCTTTTCTCTATTAACCCTTTAACGCGCAGTGTTCCCGTTCTGGGAACACCAAACTCTGTCGTTTCGACTGTTGCCAGTCGCGAAGAATAGATTTGATTTCTATAAAAATAATTGCGAGTGACATATCTCCACGAGAATGCTTTACTTTTTAGCACGCCATTTCCCGTAAAAAAAAATGTCACAATTATTTTTTTAACAGCACTGACATCTGCTGAAAAATGGAAAAATGTGAGAACAGCTGCATAGATTGCCCAATGCTGAAAAAAGGGCAGCCGTTACAATCGCTCGACTTAACTACCAGCAAGATGCCCGGCACAGTCAGCTGTCGGCAAAAAAAGGGTCTGTAGATCTGTGGAAAGCGATGAACGTTTCGATCGTCTGCCAACTTGCTGGTAGTTAAGTCGAGCGATGGCAACGGCTGCCCATTTTCAGCATTGGGAAAGGGTTGCGCCTCAAAGTTTTAACATTCGGAACTCTAGTAAACTAAGTTGAAATTCTCAGAGATACATAATTTATTATTAAAACATTATATTGGAATTTTCGATAATTCATCCTTCCTCATAACTTAAATGTCACTATAAGATTATGTATAAATCAAATGCTTGAAAAGGAATTTAATTGACCTGAATTATTTTAGATGAGACTGAAAAAAAAAATCCTTATTTCTAAGTAAAGCCCTTTTAATGGAAGATAAAAGACATTCCGATTTAGAAAACAAAGTGAAGACTATTTTGTACTTTTGAGAAATGATCAATCAAAGAAAGGATTTCACTGCTGATTAGAGACTTGGGTAGGAGCTTATGTTTTCGAAACATTTGGGTATTAGGGATATAAATTGACAAATTAGCACATTTATAGGAATATCAAAATGTAATTTGGCCGACTTTAATGATATATATGTTACACTTGTTTTATTAAAATGTTACACTTGTGTTATTAAAATATCGCACTTCATTTCTTAATTTTTTTCAGACATATTTTCAAAAAGTAATAATACTTAGATGCGTGAGAAAATTGCACATAAAGAGTTTTCTTATTATGCATTTATTCGTAAGAAAGTGATGTAACAAAATCTCATAAATTTCTTTCTTAAAGTAGTGTAAAGGAAAGAAAAGAAATATATTAAGGATTATTGCCGGGTGGTCCTTGTACCAAGGGCATGGCTAGGAGAAGGACACCAAGGCGTGCGTGTGTGTGTGGAGTGGGGGTCTTTCTTCCATGCAAGTTAATAATTTTTAAAGAAAATGAGAATAATCAAGACCCTTCGTGAGAAAACTTTTGACTTTTACAGTTTTGGGACCATTTTCATTTTTTTTTCAGACTATCAGTCTACTCGGTGGAGACTTTTAAAAGTATCTGTCTAGTATTTAGGTTATACTATAAGAAAATCATCTCGACGCAGCCAACTGACTGACACTGACAAATTAATACTTGCAATTCTGTTCTACAACAGTTATCCATCTTAAACATCAAGTGGAACATTTTCACTTTAAATTTTCTACTTAATATTTTTAATAAATATTCAAAGCATGCATAAAAAACCAGCAGTAATAATAGCAGCTAAAATAGCAGTAGGGGGCTTCCCATTATAAATTTTAGACAAATTTATTTTTTTTCGAATATTCATAGAAATTACTGTATAGTTCATGATAAGTATGCACAGCATACATGCTCGATATTCATCTGAAAACAATCCTTAACTATTTATCTTAACTATTAAAATTCATGATCTCATGTAGCCAAAATTTTAAACATGTTAAAACTGTGCAAACTTGGTTGGTTTACCATTAATACGTTTTTGGATAGCTGATTAATGGGACAAATTGTATTTTTAATTTGTACGCTTACTACAATAGTATTTTTTTTACATTAATATTTTTGAAAGGAAAATAATAAATAAATAGAAAAATTTACGTGTAAAGTGCGTGAATCAAAATATTGAGGTATTTTATTACTTTTTCATGATTAAGTTAGTTTAGTTATTGTGTGAGTTATGAAAATAAATCTGAAAACAGTGATAACAGAGATAACAGTTCACCAGTGATCCTAAAAAATGAACGGGGTTGCATTTTTTGACGTTTTTACCTGCTGTAAGTACCCTTCTTTACGAACTACATGTCTTTAGATGGACATTATTACGTTTTTGGATAGCCGAATAATGGGACAAATTGTATTTGTAATTTGTACGCTTATTGCAATATTAATCCTTGAGGTAAACAACATTTATTGAAAGGAAAATGTAAATAAATAAAACCAAAACACATTTAAAGCTCGTAAATTAAAAATTTGTAGTATATTTGTAAATTTTCATGATTACATTCGCTTAGTTAGAGTGTCAACTATGAAAAAAAAAAAAAAAAAAAAAAAAAGACGGCGTTAACTTGTTTGATTGGCCAACTAAAGAATGAAAGGGGTGCATCCTTGGGGTTTTTATCTGCGCTAAGTAAAACTCACCCTTTTTTTAAAATTACAAGTCCTTGGATTGAAATGAATACATTTTTGGATGGGTTATTAATGGAAGAAATTTTATTTTTATTTTGTCCGCTTACTGCTGTGTTATTTATTTTATAAAACGATCTTTTGAAAGGAAACATCAATTAAAAATAAAAAAATCATGTAATGGCTCGTAAATTGAAATTTTAGAGTAGTTTTGTATTTTTTATGATTAAGTTACCCTAATAAGAGTTTCAGCTACGAAAATGAATGAAAATGAAATCCATTTAATGAGTAGATTTTTTTAAAATTTGCACTTGAATGACAATTTTTAGGTTATACAAGAAAAACATTTAAAATTCAATTTTCTCGAAAACTGTTGATTTTCAACCATACATATGGGGGAGAAAACTGTAGCATTTTGGCTCCCCTAGCAAGTCTTAAAAGGAATACGTAGCGTTATGAGTAACAATTTATATAAGTCTTATTAAAAAATATTTTTACATGTGCACTGTGTATTTGTTGATCACATTATTGATTCCAAAATTAGCATTAACTTTTTAAAATAAAATATTACTTTATAATAATAAAATATTACTTTATAAAATATTACTTTCCGTGCATCTTCAAGAAAAGCAGTAGTGTTTTGCTGGAATAAACATAATGATAATTTAGTACTTAGAAGACGCTAATTTATTTATTTCATTTTATAAAGAATTTACATGTAAATATTAGTTCAAGTTTCATTTAAAAAATCATAGAAAACGTAATAATGTTATAAGTCCTCAAAATTACTTCTAAGTTAACTGTTAGATGAATTGTTAGTCTTGTAAATATTCTGATCAAAACTTCTGGTATTACAGAAATTTTTATGTAAATTAAGTATGAATAATATAAGTTTTTTCTTTGCATAATTACATTTTTAGTTTTTATTATATCAAAGGATTTTATCCATTATTTTACTGAAAACAGAAAGCAATGTAGATAATAAATATATTGGAATGTGGACAATTAATCGAAAACATTTTATCGGAATTCACAATTGCAATACTTACAAGGGAAATATCAGTTAGTGCCAAATATAAGACATAGAGTTAAAATAAAATCGTGCTTATTTTTTCTAAAAACAAAATGTAGATTTATTTAATAGTTTACGTAACTCTGCTCATTTTAACTTAGTTAAACAAACTAGGTTTCTGAACAAAAAAGTATCATTTATATTCAAATAACATATGAAAAAATAATTGGATTTTAATTGAACACCAAACTTTGCAGCATTTAATGATGATAATTAAAAAAAATATTAACAAAACGTTTAGAAAAAGCATAAAAACAACAAAAGAGAAGAAAACTTTTATCTGTTCGAAAAATTATGCCATTGATTTTCACTATACATTTTTTTCGAATAGAATTTATGAGTACTAGTTGTTTAAGTTTAATGAAAATCGATATCCATGAAATCATCCTGTTTTAATTTTGGGGGAAAATGATCACTGAAGCAATCGACAGTTTTGTAAATTCAATGAATATTATTTTCAATACTTTATTTTTTCAAATACTTATTTAAGTAATATATTTTTATTCATGTCGAAGAAGCAGCAAATGACAGCGAAGATTAAAAGAGTAGTATAGACTTTTACTCTTATAGCACTAGTTTATTTAGATAAAGTTAACTTTCTGAGCGTCGTGGAAAGAGGCAAATAATGTAAAGTTGTTTTCGCCGTAAAATTATAATGCAGTTTTAAAATTATAAAAAATAAAACAAATTTTGATAGGAAGGTTTTTGGAATTATTGAAAAATAAGCTTCTAATAACATACAAGATTTAACATAATTTTTTTATGTTGTAAATGTGTAACTTAAATTAATGCATTGCAGTGAAAACTGAAATGAAGTGAATTGGATTTTATTTCACAACCGTTTTTAGGGTTACATTCATAAATACATTGAGAGATCAAAAGAAAATAAATAAATAAAAATACCAGTTTTTTAATGAATTGTGGCTATCCCACCTCTTACAAAAATTCTATTTCTTGAATTATAAACTAAATGGCTGGTAATACACCTAGTTAAAACGTAACTATTTTTTCTCTTTTAAATATATTAAATAAAAAAAGGTAGGTATAAACTATTTTCATGTTTCAGAAAAAAATGAAAAAAAAAAATGTTTCAGGATAAGATAGGCAGAAAGAGATGAATGTCATTACAGAAATCTGCTAAAAGTATGAAGTGTTGGATATAAATATGTCTTACAGTCCATCTCTTATCTATAAAAACTATTAATTGAAGAAATTTAGTAAAAAAAGTTATTAATTATTTATATTAAAAAATAATGATGAGCAAAGTTATTTCGGTTTTTCTTTAATTTTCTATGTTTATATGTATAAAATAAACAAATCTCAAATACGAAGCAATTTTATTTGAAAATATAAGCAAAAGTTTAAAGAAATAATAAATATTCAACCTTTTCAGAATTGCTTTTTTTTAAATTATACGTTTGGAGAACATTTATATTGAACTTCTTTACAGGAAATTTTAAATATACAAGTTAAATGTCTGAATTAAAGTCTTTTCTGCAAATCCAAATGCAAATTTCTACCTCTGAGATTAATCGAATTTCTTGTAAAAACTTCCCTAGTTAAATTGTAAATGGACTTAACAGAGAGATTTAAAACTCATCTGTTGTTTCTTTGGATGCAATTTTTAAGGATAAAATGCAGACTTTTTTTGGATACGAATGCACATTTTAAGAAAATAATATTAGAAACCTGAATATAGCTTAAGAAAAACTGGTTTTGTATTATATTATCAAGAGTGAATTTAATTCTTTTGCAATGAAGCTGAAGTAATGTTTATTGGTTCTGTAAAACTGAATTTCTGCTTATAATAAAACATCAGACAGTATGAAGTGAGTTTTATTTTACCACAGTGTATATATATATATATATATATATATATATATATATATATATATATATTTATTTATTTATTTATTTATTTAGTACTTAATATTACACATTTACTAATTTAATTAGATGAAAATGAAAAAAAAAGTACCTGTTCTCCGAATGATATTCAAATGTTTGAATGCGTTCTCCTACTTCATTACAAATAATTTCAATTAAACATGATATGTTACATTTGTTTAATTAAGGCTAACTACACATTTTCCCTCTTTATTTACCGTATTTACACACTTATACGTCGATCCCGCGTATAAGTCGACCACCCCATTTTTCTGATTAAGAAATTTGAATTTTTTAAAATCCCGCGTATAAGTCGACCCACCACTTTCCACCTTATCGAGAAACTTTAATTTTTTTAAAAATACATTTATTCAACATCATCTGAAAATGAAAGGAAGTACTTAATATACAATATAATAATATGCAAAAGTAGTATACAAAATTAAACTGAATATAATGAATAATAATAATAGGACGCTACTGATAGTATGATTTGGTAACGTACTAATATACAAAGTTAAACTGATTCAAGATCCGATTTAGTATCGGACTCGTCAAACAATTCACAAAATTCCTTCGTCGTCATCGGATCATCATGATACACGTATTGGGTGAGGATCCCTTAGAAAGACCTCCACGGGGGCACCCTACCCTTCGGCCTAGAGACCACGTCCCACAACAACAGCAACATGATACACGTTTTCAATCTTTGCATCGCTACATTCTTCCTGGTATGGAAATCAACCTAAACGACGTCATTGTGTTATGGAATGCAGGAAGGGAACAATTGTCTTTTAAAAGGGTATTTTTGACTTCTAATTTAAAAAAATGAAATTAAAAATTAAGGACCCACGTATAAGTCGACCCCCCCCCACTTTAAAGCCTTTTTTTTTGGTCCAAAATTTCTCGACTTATACGCGTGTAAATACGGTATATATGTGTCCGTCCAAGAAAAAGAGTTTTTCTGAAATGGGCAAAATAGAACTGTTGATGAATAAAATTAACGAATCCAATTAGTTTTATTAAAATAATTGATAAAATGAATTTTTTTCAAAATAATAAAGTATATTCGACCAATGTTTCTTGTTATATTTTAAATACACTTCTAGCTCTAAATATTTATTAAACTTTGTTAAACGTAATTAAACTTTTGTTTTTAAGCAAAAAAAAAATGAAACGAAATGTCTGGTAGTTTATGTAAAAACACATTTTTTTTTCAGAAAATATGTGTTTTGTAAATGAGGAAAATGCACTTATTGAGTTGTTAAAATGTGAAGTTGACAAGAAAGCGTTTTCCAAAAGATAAGTTAAAAACTACTATACTCCAATATGCATTATGTCTAGATCGAAAAAAAAAGATTCTGTATGTAAATTTTTAAATTGGTATTTCAGAAGCCTAAAAGGTTTAAGCATGAAATGAATGTAAGCATTAGCAATAAAAACATAAACTGATCATTTCTGGGTGAGTTGATGACAGAAAACAGCTTTCTCTGGATGGCACACTATTTCAGGAAACAGATATCGGCAGTGAAAATACATGAAATTAAAATCAGAATTCTATAGGATACTCATATTAGTTTTAGGAAAAAAATAGTGCTTCATTCTTACAATAAATGTATAAAGCTTGAGAGCGTGATATTTAATGATGCATGAAATTATACTATCTTTCTTTAAAAAATATCCAAGTAAGGCAGGTTCCGATACAGCTTAGGCAAATACATTTTGCCTCGGAAAGACTACATTCAAAATGGCAACTGAGTAAAGAAATTGACAATAAGTGAAGATACGATAAAAATGCCGAGAATGGTTTAGAGCCGAAAAATTATCAATTTAGCTGAATATAACATATTTAGTAATCCCGTATATGAAAATTATTCGGTAGTGAAAATTTCTAGTGATTTTTGACAAGTAGTCAGTAGGAAAACCATTGCAAGTTTGAGCTATCTAACATTTTTCAAGAATAAGCCCAACCCCCACACACACCACCACCAAAAATAAAGTGGCCAAAAAACTGATCAGATTTAAATATTGTGGGGAATTTGTGGGACAAATTATAAGAAATATCCATGTAAAAGCCGTCCCTGAAAAAAAATTTTTGAGAACAAAAATAAATAAATAACTCCTTTCTTTCTGAAAATAATAATTAAAATTTGGCACCGTGAAACACCGGAAGAAGAGTTGCAAATGGTTGTGGATTTCATAAGAGTTTAAGCATAAAAATGTGGCTGCTATGAGGAAAGCTAAAGTAGCATAACAATAGATTAAATGGTTTTTGGTTCGATTGCACTTATTTATTCTTTGGCTCAGCAAGACTTGAAATTAGTAATTAAGTTCATTTTATTCTGAGGAACCAAACTGAATTATGATTCATGATAACTTGTAAATTTTTGTATGCTATTTTTTATAAATTAAATAGCTATTTTCGTTCAATACCTTAAATCGTTTTTATCTTCAAAATAATTTAACATATTAACATCTAAAAATATCAGTTGAAAGGAAAAACATTGTTTGTTGGACGTATTCCTGAAAAATGTTAGATTTCTGAAACTCTCAATACCTGTGGCCAGTAGTGTATAAAACTTCGAGAAATGATTACTTAATGCAAAACGTGATACTTAAAATTTTAAAAGACAGCTTCTACAATGAGGAATCTATTGCATTATGTTTCGTTAAAAAATACAAGGGAGGGAGACATTTAATGTCAACTATTTTTGTGATGATAGTAATTTTCTTTAGAATAGCTGATCTGTGCTAAAATTTTATCACACTGCCTAAATCTTGTAGGACCACAGCGGAATTCGTCAGTCTAGTAAAATTCAGAAACCTCTTTTATTCCTTTGTACAAGTCAGAAATGATTTGTTTCAGGATTAATTTCGTTATTTCGTGGGGTTCAAAACGTGTGTTGCACTAAATGACTGATTGTTGATGGAAAAGTAGCAGAAATCGTCATTTCAAAAGAAGCGGCTTCCGTAATGGCTAAGGTTCATGACGTATTGAAAGAATCGCTTTGCAGGACATTCTTCGATATTCCTCCTGTACCTGAGAATTTTTGTTTCACTCTTTTCTCTTTGAAGCCCTGAAATTGAAAACATGTAAAGACGAGAACTTTTTGAATAAGGTATTATTTTTAAGCGAAAAAGAAAGTTGTAAAACTATTTACTCTGTATGTAAAAAAATACTTGAAATTCGCTCATAAAGGCCCATTTAATTATTTTATTAATTTGTAGCGTTCAGTTTTATGCTAATAAACCATTAGTGATGCATTTAAAATTTCACTGAATAGTTAATTTTTTTTGTCGATCATAAGCAGGGTCTTTTTTTTTTACATATTCATAGCCGTAATCCGTTGAATTTCGACTAAATATGAAAAAAATATACAGGGTTGTTATAACGACACTGAAAGCAGCAACTGAAAACTTCAGTTTTATTCATCTACTGCCATGTACAGGAACGGGAGAGCATTTTTTTTTATTTGAGGTGCTTTGTTCCGATGAGACATAAATCAGGAAATTAAGAATATAGAATTTAAAAGTTATTTTCTAATTTTAACTTTTGATAGATATGCTGGCAATAAAATGAGAAACAACGACCCAATTGATGATATAGTATCGCATAAGTAAACGATTTTAAAAACTTGTCCAGGAACTGTGTATTTCCATACAGATTCATTTTTAAGCATGCCTTTTATCATATAAAAGTGATTGTAATAAGTAAACGATGAAAAATATTATTCAATATTATAGTAAAATTTACTTTTTAAGTGTAAGGCAGACCGGGGGAATGTTCCATAGGAGCACGTTTTCCAACTCTCTATACATGAGAATGAATCAATAAATGTAGCCAGTGTGCAAACTGAAATAGCAAAAATATTAAAGAAGTTAAAATCAATGTATGAAAGTTTGTTGAGTGCACAATTTCTTGTTCATGAAAACTAACTAAAAAAAGTGAATTTTTAGGAAGATTTTCGAAAGCGATTCATTTTAATTGATGAAAGGATTTTTTATGATAAAGTCCATGAAAGTCTAAAACTGTAGAATGTATATCGAAATATGCTTGAATACCTGAGAGTTTTTGATAATATTCAGAGTTTCTGTAGAAATAATTATTGAAGTGCTTGTAACTTTGGACATTAAAAGAGGAAACTTGCATTCACACTTACGATTTTAAATGATCTTATTAGTAAATCTATACATAATATTTTAGATCACCCTGATGGATAAGTAACAGCAAATAAAAGTGAAATAATAATAAACGCAAGGCTATGCAAAGTCAAACTTAGTCACAAGGCTTTGCAAAAGGAAACAGCTAAACACAAAACTACGATATTTTGCGTGAAAACGACACAAAAAGAATGATCGGGACTATGTTCTGTTAGTCATGAAAATCGACGTACCTCTGTGTCATATACTTGTTCGATAAAATCTTAAGTGGTTGAAATGTGTCATTAGATTACACTTTCTAAATCCATAAAATCTGGAAAATCTTTGTCTAGCTTGCTGAGTGTCAAGCTAATCGGAATATACTATTGAGCAACAAAGTTGGTATTGCAATTGAGATTCACGTCCTTTGAATGTCACGAGTTAAATAAATGCTTTAGAAATCTAATTATGTCTGAGAGCTGAAACAGCTCGAGTGAGAAAATTACAGCATTAATATATTTCAGGTCTGGAATTTCCGTTTTTCTGCTGGTTTCAGTGTCTATAAAAATTTTTATATGGCACAACCTTTAATTCAAGTGAGCACGTCAAAAAGATTCAGATCTATGTTTTTACAGCAATGAGCAGAAGTTTTATGTTCATGGAATTACGCTACTGACAGAAAAATGGGAAAAGTTATTGGACCAAAATAGGGAATATACAATACAATAAAATATTGATACACAATGTAAGAAAAGGGTGTTTCATTTTCCCACACGGACACGCAAAAATAACTTTCCGAAGAACGCAATACTTCATTAAGAAATTAAAAATGTAACAATGAATAGATTTTCCACTGCACGTACACAGAAGAACAGTTCATAGCCAAAAAATGTTTTATGTTTTTTTTTTTTTTTTTACCCTAAAGCTTTAAATTGCATTATTCTTTACTTTGTTAAAATGAAATGTTGCATTACTTTGTAAGAAAAGAATAATCAGAAATTAGTTTCATTGAAATGTTCCTTAAATAGAAGTTATCTCTGAAAAAAATACTTATTTAGTATGAATACACTAAATTACATTCTTGTTATTAAGAGACATTTTAGTGTCATGGGCAGAAATGTTTTTTAGAAAATAATTTAGATTTGAATCATAAAATAATTGTTGTTAAAATTGGTGTCAAACTCTGTAGTTAAATAATGTTCTTAAGATAAATGTCACGGAATAAAATGAAAAATACTATTCCTACATCCGAATTAGGTACTTATTGTACAGAGGGTGTTCACACATTTTTGAAACAATTTTGCAAAGATATATATAGAAATAAATATAAGAATTTTATTTTCTAATGTGTTCAATCTGATAGCCCTTTCTTTGAACTATCATATTACATCTTGATTTCCAAGATAAAAGTCCTTTTCTTAAAATATCAAAGCTGATATTGATCCACTCCTTCCTCACAATCTTCAAGAGTTCACCCAATATTTTAAAAAGCTTATAAAGAGCTTGTTTTAAAAGTCCAAATGCACAGTAATCCATAGAAGACACATCAGGAGACTTGGGTGGGATGCATTTAAAGTAAATAGCTTCAATTCCAGTTTCATTTCTCATTTATAAAAAAATAGAGCCGTAGATTTAGAGGTATGGCTTGGAGCTTTATCCTGCTGGAACTTAACACAGTGAAGATCGTTTGGATAAAGGCATGTAATTTTTTCTTTTAAAATAGGTATTAAAACATACTTCTGATAGCAACCCAAATAAATTTTGACATTCTTTCTACTTTCCTTATTGTAAGTTTTCCGTTATAAGAAAATCCAGTGATAACCACGAAACCTTTAGAAAAACTTTCCTTGTTTTCTCTAAACTAAATTATTAAGTCTTTTTCTCCTCTTTTGCGGTAGTAAATCGATCTTTTTCTAAGGCAGTCGGATAAACGTACGTATCCAAGCGTCGTCAATTGTAACTACATATTTCCAGTTTTCACCCGCCAAATAATTTTCATACAACGATCTACACATAGTCTTACGCTGAGAAACATGTTTCGGCGTTAGGCGATGAACATCGTGGTTTTTTTGCTTTGATTAACTTTAAATCGGATTTTATAATTTTGTTCACAGTTCCTACAGAGATATTTAAAGATTTTGCTATAGTTCTTTGGGTAGTTGGATTTTCCTATAAAACATGAGATGCGACTTTATATTTAATAAGAGGTGTACGCACCTTGTTGGGTATGCATTGTTTGTCTTTTCCCCAGTGAAATATAAACTTTGACGTTTCCTTCTTTTCATATTAATTATGTTACTTATTTTACGTGTAGAAATATTAAAACCATGATTTTGACATCTTTTTTTAATAACCGAATAAGAGGATTACTCTTCGGATAGCGCAAAAATATAGCCTTCGATTCATTGTTTATTTTTCAGCGACATTTTAAAGCAAAGAATATTTTTAATGCTGCAGACGATAAATGACGACGGTAAAATTAATATTTACTTTTATGAAGAAAATCAAAATCGTTACAAAAATGTGTGAACACCTTCTGTAAATAAGCTCATGTCTTTAAATTATGCCAGAAACTAAATTTATTTTGAAGTTTGCTCCAATTCTTTTAATATGTATATTACCGACAAAGTATGAAAATTCCAGCATTCTATAGAATGCCTAGGCATTGTATACAGTGCCGGGCGTTTTTAGGTAAAGTATGAAATATGAGAATTATTCCATTCTTTCCCTAGGATTTATATATAATACCTTGGCATTCTATAGAATGACAAATGCTATTTAGGCAGAGTATGAAAAAAGGTCCTGATGAGGCTATTATACAACGTGTCACAAAAAGGTGGTAGCGGAATATGATTCTTCATCTATTAGCGATGCACTGTAAATTAAAAAAATGTTCAAAATAAGGTCGGAAATAATACTCCGTTGAGAAAATATTTCTCTTGTTAGTTTTCAAAATGTTACACTTTTTAAATTCGTATACGATCCCCGAACAAAAACATTCCCAGTTAGTAAATTATGCCCCATACACTAAGAAGGCGGTGTAATAAATTTGCGAGCGTATCATCATACAACGTCACAGAGAGATCTTTAATGAAAGATAATCGGGGACTGTATATCATTTTAAATATAGACGTTTATTGACAGAGTGGGAAGAAAGATTTTCTTTCGTAAGAAAACGATTTTCTTTCGTAATTTCTGTACGACCCCTGAAATGCGATCATTAAATGTGATTTTTTCCCTTCGAGAGCCATTGAAAAGGGGTTTAGACAACGTTATATTTATCTACATATTCTGACGCTTTCTAAGGTATATAATTCTCAAATTTTGTATGTTACCTCAGAAGTGCATGGGCACATTTTACTTATTGGAAATGCTTTGTACAGGGGTCGTAAACAAATTTGAAAAGCGTAACATTTTTTGAAAATTAACGAGAGGAATTTTTTTAATGGAGTGTTATTTCTGAGTTTGTTTTGAACATTTTTTTTCAAGTTACACTTCTCACTTATCTTTAATAGCTATGCTTTAATATATAGCTATAGCTTTAATATGCACTGGAATCCTTATCTTGTTCCCCCCCCCTCGAAAATATGCTACCGCTAGCCCTTTGCGAGACCCAAAAAACATCACTGGGTCCGGTAATCGCTGTAGGGAGCCCCTTGAAAATATGCTAAAGCAGGCTCTTTACGAGACCCCCCAAAAACATTATTGAGTCCGGCCATCGCTGCAGGGGACCCTTTGCAAGACCCCGAAAACATCACTAGGTCCAACCATCGCTGTAAGGCGCCCGACGAAAATGTTCTACCGCTGTCTCTTTGTGAGACGCAAAAACATCACTGGGTCCTGCCATATTTGTTGGGGTCTCATCGAAAATATGCTGTCGCACCCTCCCTCCATTTCGCTGGTACAACTCGCCAGTGCATTAAATTCAGCCGCGGTGCAATTCACCCTTTTCTCACTTCGCCGGTGCGACTAACCCATTCCCATATAAAATACGCGCATTCCTCAATAGCACAAATGTTATTCTGAAAACAATTATGAGAGTGCCATAAAAAGTTATTCATAATACATAAAGAAATATAAAAATTGAGGAAAACAAAACCTATGCCTTTCTTATTAAGGGAAATACTTTAATTTCTTATTTTTCATATAAAGTATAAGAAATTAAAATTAACCTACTTATAGAACATAGAAGGCTTGAATGGCATTTTCAATTACATTTCATTACATTACATTTTGCATACAGCCGGATATGCATTTCATACCTTGCCAGTTTGTCATTCGGCATTCTATAGAATGCTTAGGAAATGTGAAATACTAATCATTTCGTACATTGCCGGCCCGTTTTAGGCATTCTATAGAATGCCGGATTTCATAATTTGCAGGTAACATATGTATAATATTGTAAAAATTTTGATTAAAGAGCTATATAAAGCAGCTGTTTTAGTGATCTTTCTATTTATGTATATTTATGTATATTTTTTAATCAATTTATCATTTTTTCAATAAAAGTTTTTATGCAGTACACTTTTATATACAGTACACTTTTAATGCATTGATTTTCTGATTTCGCTTTTCATAATTTCTTTTCCCATACTTCCTTTCTTTCTTGAGATTTAATTAACTTCGTTTATTATTCTTTACCACGTTAGTTATTTCGATTCAGTGACAAAGAATGTCTTAAGGAACATCCGAAGAGGAGAATTTTCTTCATACATTGCATTATCCTTCAAACAGTCATTATGGGAAAGTCTTTTTGTTTAATAATAAATTTATTGCTTTTAAAATAATTCTAAGGCTATTTGAAAGCAAATGAATTTTTAATACCTTAAATTGCTCTTTTATTTTGAAATTATGACGAGGTATTTTTAAAATCTTGCGGTAAATCTTGCTTATTATCAGAAAATCGATTTTAAGGAATGTTTTTTGTACAGATGCAAGGAACGCAAAAATCAAGGCATTCTACGTAAGAAACAATTAGATTTTTTTGTTCCTCTATTAATTAATATGCCTGGTGATTCAAAATAGATGTTAAGGCAATTTTTTTTATACCGTAAATGATCGAAACATACTTCCAACAAGAAAAGTTCGTCAAATTAAGAGTAGCTTTCAGATATGGCATTTTTACGGGGTTGTATACATATTAAAATACGAAATTTAATTTTATATGATCCTTTATAAATTTTGTATTTTAATATGTATACAACCCCAGTAAAAATGCCATATCTGAAAGCTACTCTTAATTTGAGGAAATTTTCTAATTGGAAGTATGTTTCGAACACTTACGGTTTATAAAATAATCACCTTAACATCTATTTTGAATCACCCCATGAAGATCGTAACACACTAATTCTTTATCTGTTGAAGAGAAGAGTCTGATGTAAATTGGAAAAAAAAATGTTCAAAATAAGGAAGAAAAAAAGATTTATTAGTTAAGAAAGAAAAAGTTCTTATCGTTAATTTCCAAAAATGACACTTTTAAAATTTTGCATACGACCCCAGTATTAAAAAAAATACCTTAGTGGTAAAATGTGACCCAAACACCATGGAGATGATGCACAAAATTTGAGAATCGTATCTTAAAAACTGTCAGAAATATGAAGATAAAAGTATGTTGACTTATATTACTTTTCAGTTGTTCTCGAAGGGAAAAATGATGTCGAATGATCACATTTCAGGGTTCATTCAGAAAGTACGCAAGAAAATCATTTTTACACTCTAGCAATACATATTTACATAATTCATGCATAGCCCCTGATCATATTTGTTTAAATATATCTCTCTGATGTTTTATGATCGAAGACTGAAACTTTGTATACATCACATCAATAGTATACAGGGCACATTTTACTAACCGATAATTTTTTTTTTTTTTTTTTTTTTTTTTTTTGCGGCAGCTATATAAAAATTAATAAATTGTCACTTTTTGAAGATTAATGACAGAATTTTTTTTTTAGTGTAATCTTTTTCCTTCCACAATTTGAATTGTTTTCTTTTTACATTGTAACCATATTACCACTTATCTGTAATGGATGAAGAATTAGTGTGTTACCATCTTTCTGGGACATCTTCTATACAGTTGGATCTCTTTTTTTAAAGGTGTTCTAATTAACGACAATATTTCTACTTAAAGGTGAATTTTTTTCTAAACTTATAGCCTAAGTCAGTAATCTTATGAAATATTTTAAGAGGTTATAGAACACATTTAAACAAGCAGTTTTTGCAGTTAAAAGATCGGTGTTAACACATAAAACGTCTTGATGTCTATGGCATTGAAAGCAGTCGCGACTGCGTCAGAATTAGTAGTGAAATGTCAGTGATTCTACTAGTGTTATTACTTGCAATACCACGCGCATTTGAAACACAAAAAATTGCTTATTTCGAAATAGTCTGTTACTACTTTAAATTTGTCCTATGGCTTTAGATTCATACTATGTAATTTTTTTAAATTTTACTGCTTTAGGAGAGCCTTCCTGTGGGGAAAATTTTATAGCTGTTCTTCCTCTAAATAGTTCTAGATTTATTGACAGAAACTGTTCGTTTCTTAACAGTCAATTGCGCCAACAAGGTACAGGTATTAGATTAGATGTGAGGATTATTGACACTATGGAAGCCTCATATAGAACACCTTTAATTAGGAACTTGCTTAAAACATAAAGGCAATTGTTGAACTTTACAGTTTCATCCATTGACATTTTGACGAATTCTACCTTAAGTGGATGTCTTCTTATGGACGATGCACGGTAGTTGCTTGAAAGAGAGATAACTGTATATAAATATACTCAAATATTACACACACACAGATATTTACTATATATATCAATAGAGAGAGTTTTTATACACTATATGTTTAACCCTTGCGTCAATGACCGGGTACCCTAGTACCTTTCAGGGGAAGGGACATGAAGTTTTAATAATTTCCAATTAAACCTATGTAGAATCGATTTTAATCCTAGTTATTTACGTGAATCTTAACTAAACATATCATTTTAGCCCCTTTTAGGATAAATATTTTTTAGGTTTTACGCGTTATAGTTTCCTATATCATTTTTCAATTTCCAAGGTACTAAGGTACCCACTGTCTCTCGCGTTCATTCAGATTGTAAATGGTTATTATTGCAAATATAATCAAACATAATTATAAAAATTCTTAATATTATGAACTATATATTTTCCTTTTCATTATTTATTATTATAATTATTAATTATTCGTGCATTAAGTTATTACGTGATTATGAAATCGGTAAGAGTTAATGAAACAAACGGGGCGCATAAATATTCTACGTGGGTACCGCGGTACCCGTTTCATCAAATATACGGGAAGCGTTTGGTTATTGACGCTAGGATTAAATGTATTCGCACATATAGTTATTGTACTTAGAAATACACTTTCATAGGACTCTAAAAATAAGAAACAATGGAAAGAATGGGCTTGGCCAAAACTGAATTTCATCTAAGACTGTACAAAAAACCCGAATTAGAAATAAACGTACATAAAGAAATGGTAATTCGCCTGTTGGGAAAAAAAGAAAGGATTTCGAAATTTTATCAGTAGCGCACGAAGTATACGTTACTGTTGTGAAATTTTGAGTATTAAGAGAATTAAGAGTAGTTGGAAGGAGCTTCGTGTCTAGGCATGATAATATCTGGCAATGCATTATCTGTTTCTGTCGGAGCACAAGAAATGAAAACGTAAAAGTTTCGTTATCACTCTATGTGACTTGTTATGTATAAAAGTACACTTTCAAACGGCTGTAGTCAACGAACCACTGGTCATAATGGCATGCAATTTGACATAAACATACACAAAATAAAGGATATATTTTGGTATAAAGAAATAAAGTTTGAAACTTTATCAGGAAAGCGCGATGTCAGTATTACAATTAAGAGTATTAATAATCCTAAAGACAAATACTTGCCAAATGTATTTTTAAAAGACGTTAGTAATTTCTGATGAAATATAATTAAATAAAGTCTAATTCAACAAATAAATTTATTTATAGTGCCAAAGAATTCATATTTTATTTATATGATTTTATAGCTTCTTTCTAACTTACAAAATAACATTTACCAGTAAATCGCAGTAATCGTGGTTCAAGTAAACTAAGCAAGTGTCATTAAATGAAATATACTTGAATATATAAAGATATTTAAAATTAAAATTAAAAATATTTCTGTAAATAATTCATTTTAACAAGTCTATTCCTATTCATTAGATTTACTAAAGAAAAAAAAGTTTTTAAATGTTTATGGATTTTTAAAAAATATTCGTTTGATGCCTATTTTACATTAGCTCGAAGATCGAAGAAAATTAAAGAAATTTGCATTTTAACTGATTTCAAAACTGAAACTGAAATTTTTTACCCAAAATGTAAGAGTTGACGTTTTTAAAGAAAAAAGAAGTAATTTGTGTAAAATTTAAATAAGTAATTTTTAATAAGTGTCTTTTACCATAAATGCATATTTATTTCTTCTCGTCATTCTTCTTTTTTTCTATTTTTTCTTTTTCATTTCTTTTCAGTTTTTGTGAGTGTGTGTGTTTATTTCTTTCATCTATCATACATGAAGTGTTGCAAAGTGTGTTCCTTCCCTAAACAAAAATTGCTGGACCGATTTAAACGGAGCTTTTGTAAAATGATCCCTGTTGTCTGCGGAAAGTTTAAAAATATTGAAATCCAAAATGGGTCCAATAGAAAAAAGTTACCCTCCAAAACACAACATTTGGCCGATCGGCATCGAAATTTTAACATACGTGTAAAACAGCATAAAGAGGGCCAATAGAAACTGGAGCAATACAGTTGTATAGAACTCAGTGTGTTATGCTTTTATTACTTTAGGCTGACTACGGTGATAGAAATTGTACATTATGTGTCAAACAAATTATTACTTTATTTTATTCTTTTATGTTATGTTTCAATCAGATTAACTCTGATTATATTTATGTGATATGAAAGAGGCATTATTTTTATGTACGAAGAGCGAGTACTCAGACAGTATCCAATAGTTTTATTAATAGATAAATGATATTTAAAATAGCATTAAAAAACATGTAACGGGAGTCACAAAGTAAACGATATATTCGTAATTTTCCTGAAATGATATAATATTCGTAATTTTCCTGCATGGCAAAATTTGTCTTCATTCTTATTGCAATCAATTGACAGAGTTATTTTTCAAATGCTATATCATAATACAGTGATCAGGTCGACAAGGATAAAAAAATAAAACCTATTTCATTTTTTAAAATCAAGAATGTATTTTGACTCACTGCTATAGAGTTTTTTCATAAAAGTGATTTATTTCTGAGAAAATTTTCATTAAATGTCCCTCGTTTCCTACTATGTGAAAAGTTTGTAAAACGTCCGATTGAAGTTTAAATAACAATAATAACAATAGAAACCTAGTTTATTGCACAAAGACGTTTTTACAATGTTTTATAAGTTACATTTAAGAAGTTAACACCCCTCCCATATAAAACTAGCAGAGCATTTACGTCTTCAGTTAACTTTTATTCCGAAAAACAATCTCTAATGACATTCATTAATCCCCAACTAAATTAATAATATTGTATATAATAATCCTGCAAATACATTTCCTAGTGTATATTTTTCCACTTGCTACATTTGTGTTAAAAATTAAAACTTTATCCCATTGCTATGTTATTTTATTTTTTAATTCTTTTTTATAATTGAATATTTTTATTCATTTCAAACATTTCTTTCTCTATTTTGTGTTTTATAAATGTTCGTATTCCTTCCGAATGTTTTCCAATTGCAGCTGAGACAACCTGCATTTTTTGCACTTTTCATTTATGAATTCATGAAATTTTTTGAAGTGCAGGAACATAATGTTGGCTTGGCAAGCTTTTTAAAGAAGAACACTAGCTAATTAGTGCAATTTTATTTACACACGCGTTGTATTGCAATTCTACTAGCCTATTTTATAGAATATTCAATTTATGCGATTTTGATTTTAGTAAATTATTCAAAATCATGAAGGAGTTACCTGTTTCTTTTAGCCGTTTAGCCGGTAGTGTAAAATACAGTTAATTTGTGGTACAGTTAATACTAAATCTAGTTAAGTTGTGGACTTCAAATAGTAATTTTGTTCCACTGCAGTTTCAAATTATAATTTCTTTTGCGATTTTAATTTAACTGTCGATGTTTTTAATGTTAAAATTATTAAGACATTTGGCATTAATATATTTTTAGTAGTATCATTCAAACTTTGCATTTTATTATTTAACATGCTTTTACAATATATATATATATATATATTCCAATCATTTTTTCAATAATTCGAACTTAAAATTAAAATTAATACACTATAATATCTACTTTGACTGCCCATAATTATTTAAAAAGAAAGCACAATTTACTTTATAAAGAAATATCTGTTTCCAATTATCAATTGCTTTTCTTATAATTTGAAACTGCATTGTATTTCTGGGAATTTTAAAGTGGAACATAATTGATTTTACTTTTTCATTTTTTTTCCCTTTCAAATATCAGTTAATTGCTTTCTTTTGTATTTCAATATTTCTTTCCTTTCCAGATTTAATTGGTTTCATTTATTCTCGTGTTGGACATCTGAATGCAATTTTATGACAAATAACTCATGGAGGATCATCAGACCAAGAGAACCTTTCCAATATATATATATATATATATATATATATATATATATATATATATATATATATATATATTTTCCACAAGGAAGAGTCATTATGGAAAAACCAATCTTGTTTATGACTACATTTATTTTTCCCTACACAGTACCAGAACCTTTCATTTAACAAAAAAATTCTTAATCAGAAGATTTATGCCGGATTCTGATCATTTTACTGCAAGTAAATATTTCATACAACAAATTGAACGAATAAAAAGCTCTTATTTCTGAAATGTAGTAGTTATTAATGTATAAAATATTACTTTTTATTCGATATTGAATACGGATATCTCATTATTTACCATGCATTTTGTGCTCTTTACGTTAAATTATTTAAAAGTCATTTGTTTAAAAATATATTACAACACCGTTTTGCTTCAAAAATACTTCAATGGAAATTTTCGTAATTTGAGACTTGGAATAAATAATTAAATAAATAATACTATGCAATAGTGTTGTTTACTAGATTGCTTGAATCATACGGATTCTCATTCGGAAAGTATGACTGAAATCTTTAGAAATTACTTTAAAAATTATTTTTTCCAGCAGTAACAATCAAGAAATAAATAACAGTTTGATCGAAGTACATAATGTAATAGCAGAACATTAGCTATTTTTCAATAATTATTATTCGAAATTTGAAACGACTTCCAACACAAATTGTTAGTATTGGAATAAAATTGTAAGAAATTTAAAATCATGGATCTGCCACCAACTCCATGATCTTAAATTTCATGGCAGATTATTTCATGCACTTTGAAATATTTCATTTTTCAGGAATGTGTAGCATGAGGTCCATTATTAAGGAAAAAACAAGTGTAGAAAAAAGAAAATGATCTCTCCCAAAAATTAATACTTGATTTTATCTGCAGAAAATGAGATTCATATCATGAGATGTATGATGGTGTTTCCAGTAGCTCTGAAATGAACATATTTCAGACTCTGGGCAATACAGGTAGAAATGAGTCTTTTCTTCGATATTTTAACCGTTAACTGTGGTAACTATCATTTATTATGATAACAGAAGAGTATTCATTTCTGGAAACCGGAATATTTGAAGATATAAAAGTGAAAAAGTATCGGAATTTTAATGAATTACTTGATCTTTTGTGTCAATTTCATTTTTCATTTTTCAATTCTCATTTTATTTTTCTTTTACGAAATTTCTCAAATCATGTGATTACGGAATTATGTGAAATGCGTTATACTTTTCTTTAATATGAATTTTTTCATTAAAAAAACTCTTTCATCCATTAAACAATAGGGGGAAAATTAGTCAAGGTACAACATAATGTTGTACCATTAGATGTTACACTTTGAAGTACACTATTTTTCAGTTAATCTTGTTCTCTTAATCTGCTATTTAGTTGACTCAAGATATATATTGATAAAAATAAAACATTTTTAAAAAGTTTTTGAAAGCATTAGTCAAAATAAAATAAATAAAATCAAGTGAATTATACATTTAATAGAACATTTAACATTCTGTTGAAATACTTATTAAAACCTTCTTACGTGTTGTAAGTGGCAAAGTCTACTGGAAAATGCATTTTGTGCTATGCTAGCTGGCCATTCGAGCAAAAGGCCCGGTTCAAATCCCTATTCCCTTTTTAAAAAATAAAAATAAATGTTCACAACTGTAGAGCTTTTACATATATTTATATGTATAACCGAAATCCGACTATTTTGATTGTCTGTAATTATATTTTACTGGTTATGGCTCCTGATGATGGCACCAGTGGATATAATTTTCATTCCATTCATTCTATTTTCTCTTTGTTTAATTGTACTTTGTTTGGATCAGCATCTGTTTTTTTCTTCTTTTTTTCTTTTCCACACTATGTATGTATCATCATATTGTTTCGCCCTCTGTATCTGCTTTTATATTTTTTCCTGCGGGGTATGTCATATTTGCAGTATGTACACTGAGTTTTACCTATTAATTATATAGTTAAATATATATACATTAAATGTTATTTATAGCAATGACCTTATTTCTTGTTACAATTTTACTTTGATAACAATGAATATGCTGTGGCTTGTATCATAAGAAATATGACAATGTGCCGGGGTAACAAACTGGCAATGCACCAGCTCGAGAGTTTTTCTCTGGAATCAGCTGATATCATACTCAACCAATGGCCGGCAGTATAAAGTTCTCAACTGGGAGACAAAAGGTGCCTGGTTCAAACTCAGTCCAGGCCGTTTGGAGTTTTCCGTGGTTTTTTCTGTAACTTAACGTAAGCACGGGTTAGGACGCCTTAGAAAGTCCCTCATGTATTGTATCCCCCTGTCCCCGCCTAGATCCCTCGTGTTGGTAATCAACAGCATTCCCAAAATCAAATTAAATTCTTTCATTTTTCGCATTATTTGGGATAACTCAATTTGCGATAATTATCAGAATTTCATCACATGAGAAATTCTCTCATGGAGAATTATTGTTTGTGATTATATCCTTAATATAGCCTTCCGAATTACGTCCAGGCTACAAAAAAGTTTACAGTTTTTGAATTTTCGAGGATGAATTTTGAATTTGCAAATTTAAAATAATGTTTCTCTTTTAAAAGGAAGAATTAAGGTTTCATGTATTTTGAAAAAATGCTCGCAACAAGAGATTTTCCTCAAACAAACAAACAAAAATCGATTTTTGGATGAAATATTTTGACGAATGCAAAGCAGTGTAGAGGTTAAAAAAATTGAAAATTCTATAAAAATAAAAACTTTATTTTAATAAAGGCAGTTACTGTCTTAAGGGTCATTCCTCGTCAGATCAAACCACCAAACCATCAATTCACCACATCAATTTAGATTTTCCTCAAATTTATACGATGATTTATAAGCTAAGATAACGGCAAATACAAATTTTGGAGGTTCTACGATAATTAATCACCGATAAATTCATTATGCGAATTTTAAAGTTTTCTGCCACATCCGCCACCTTTTTCTGAATTTCTTAAATAACTCCTTTCCTGTAAAAGTTACTGAAATGAAAATTTGTTTCTAGGGGTAAAATTTTGGGCTGATTCCAAAAAGTTCTCAAAATTTGTCTATCTTCTGTAGTTTATGCATGAACACTTGTTTCACATGTTTCGCATGTACACAGCAAATTGCATTACTTAAAATACATCATGAATTTTTTTCGGCATGTTTGAACAGAAACACGTTTTAAATTTTTATATGCTGTTAAGATGGTACACCACTACATTCCGAAAAAATTTCCTCAAGGCTTTCTGCTCAGGAGCTGAGCCAAAAAACTGTTAAATTTTCATATGACTTTTCGTATATTTTGTCTAGTAATAAGTTTTAAAGAGCGTGTCAAAGAAATGAATATGCAATACCTTTAATAATAATACCTTTAATCGTCGAAGTAATGTCCATTATTCAAGCACCTACAGCCAACGGTCAGATAGCATACGGATGCCAGCAGCATAGGATTCATCTTTTGATGTGATGAAGTCATCTTAGATTTCCGTACTTCGTCCATTGTGGGAAAGTGTACAGAAGTCAAGGCATTGCTCATGGACCGAAGTAGGTAATCCGAAGGGGCTATGTTAGGGCTATATGTCGGATGTTCTAAAATTTCCTAGCCAAACTTTACAAATGTGGGTTTTGAAATTTGTTGGGAGGGATATGAGGGTCTACTGTACTACAAACTATTGGAGCCCGATGACAGTGTAACTGCTGAACGCTAAAAACAACAATTGCTGCGACTGAAGCAGGAAATCGATCGTAAAAGTCCATTTACTGACAAAGGATTGCAGCTCGTCGATTTGCTCCATCGCAGTGCAAGGTCTCATGTCAAGAAAACCGGTCGAAGGCACGATTGGGAAATTTTACATCATCTGGTGTATGCTCTGGCATGGCCCCTTCAGATTATCTACTTCGCGCGATGAGCAATGCCTTATGTTCTGTACACTTTCCCACAGTGGACGAAATACGAAAATCTATACATTACTTCATATCATCAAAAGATGAATCTTATGTTGCTAGCATTCGTGCGCTATCTGACTGTTGGCGGTAGGTGCTTCAAATTAATGGACATTACTTACACCAATAAAGGTATTACTATAAGTTCTAAACTGCATATTCATTTCTTTGAGACTCTCTTTAAAACTTATTACTAGACAAAATATACGAAAAGTCACATGAAAATTTAACAATTTTTTTGCTCAGCTCCTGAGCAGAAAGCCAAGATGAAATTTTTTCGGGATGTAGTGGTATACAACCTTAACAACATTTAAAAATTTAAAACATGTGTTTCTGATCAAACGTGAAAAAAAATTCAAGAAGTTTTTTAGCAAATTCAATGTTCATGCATAAACCATAGAAGATACGCAAATTTTGATAAAATTTTTAGAATCATCTTAAAAAAGTGCCCTTAGAAACGAATTTTCACTTCAGTAAAATTTACAGGTAAGGAGTTATTTAAGAAATCAGAGAAAAAATGGCGTATCATGCAGAAAACTTAAAAATTTGCACAGCTAATTTCTCGGTAACTAACCATCGTAGAAACTTCAAAATTATGGTTTGGAGTTATGCTGTCCTATAAAACATTTACACAAAATTTGTTAAAAATCTGAAATGGCGTGGTGAGCTTTTTCCAATTTTGTGTTTCATTTGACGTGGAATGAACCTTAACTTAACTGAGATCAGTATTATGCTCGGATAGCTGTAACAGGATAGGTTTTGCTATTTTGTTACTGCTAAACGAGATAATGTGCAAATTTATTCAGGCAGAAGGTGCGAAAAAATTTTTTAGGTAAAGTATATTTGAGGTGATTTACGACGGGGACTATATATTTGTGTGTGTGTGTATACATTTAAGATAGGTGATGCATATTTAAGATATTAAAAAAGCCAACCAATTGCTAATATACATATTCCGTTTGAGGTTTCCGTTTTTACGGCTAAAGAATTCTTTTACATTTAATATCCGAGTAAAAATATTGAATATTAATGCCAGAAAAGTAAAAGAAACTTTCTGATAGTTTCTTGGAAGCATAAAAAATATATATCTCGATAAAAATGAAAGAAAAAGTATCTACTTCCGTTTTCAAATGTATGGGTTCTGCAAAAGTACATTTAAAAGAGCTGATGGAGCAAAATTAAAGAGCAGTTGCAAAGGAAAATTATAATAATATTCTCTTAAAGTGTAGAACACACTTAAAACTAATGAGGAAATACTTTTCTCTCTGAAAAGAGATTTTAAATGCTCTTATAAAACTTTAAATTAAGAATTTTGTTACTTTTTCTCGTGATTCAATTTTCTGACTGAAAATCCAATACCAAACTTATTAAACTTTTTAATCTACTACAGTGATAGTTGGGCAGTTGAAAGACTTTGAAGTCGAATGAAGAAAATTAACTCTAATTCAAAGAAACTAAGAAAAGGAAAACACGTTTTGACCCTAATCTTGGCAACATTTTTTCTTCTGATGATACACACTAAGAATTTATTGAGGGAATCTTATGTCTCCGGGTGTCAGATTAAATAAGTTGTCTGATTTTCATTTTACTATTTTTATCTTTTTAATACTTAGTAAGAAAACTGATAAGTCTTTGGCGTGTATGTCTGCACTTACGTACTCTAACCGAAGTATATGTGCATGGTAAAATAAATAAAAACTTTGTGAAAGAAAAAAAATACATAAAGGTTACTTCAAGGCGTAACGATTGTTTCGACCGAAAATTCGTTCGGTCTTCCTCAGACAAACCCTTCCGTCAAACAGAGCAAAGGGAACTAAATATAGTTCCCTCTGCACTGTTTGACGGAAGGGCTAGTCTGTGGAACACCGAACGAATTTTCGGTCGAAACGATCGTTACGCCTTGAAGTAACCTTTTATGTGTGTTTTTCTCCACAAAGTTTTTATTTATTTTATCTTATAACACCCGTTTTCTGAGTGTTTATTTTTATATGTGCATGGATTACTGCAAATATCATATACATCAATAATGTTTAAAGTAATATGCACGCTATTGAAAATGGCGAATATAGCATGGCAGTTATTTTACTGTAGCAAACAAAGTATTTCTAAATTTACTGGCAGTAATTGTTTAAAAAGATTGTGTATACCCGTTAGGACCCTTTAAAATATCCTCCGATCAAGGCACTCCTTCCCCCCCGTTAGGAGATGCCCCTCTTGTAGGCTTACCATCACACAAAACATACGCACGAATTTTTATTCTATTTCGATGAAAATTTTCATTACATTTTCGAGTTTTTAGAAGACTCCAGAACTGATTAGAATGATCCTGAAATCAATTTTACAATTAATTGAAATTTGTTATGAACTAAAAAGTAAAGCATTTTCGTGAATTATGTCATGCTTAGGTAGAAGAATTTGTCGTTAAAATCAGATATTACGTATTGAAGTCAAATTTATTCTTAATGAATCAAAACTTGGGAAATTGACTAATGCTTGAGTCAAGAACCGACATTGGAGAATCGATTGTCAAACTATAAAAGTCTTCAAACCGAGTGTTCAAGGGTTAAATAAATCTCTAAAAAAGATTTCTGAAAAAAACATTTAAAAGGATTGTCTTAAAAAAAATTGAAAAAAAAACAACTACAGCTTTAAATGTATTTTTTAAAGTAAATCGAAAAAACGTAACTCGACAAAATATCTTTCTACTATGTGAGTCAAACGTTTCTAACTTTATTTTGATTCCATTCACGATTATAAGAAATTTCATACCGTAATATGAACTGAAGTTTTTAAGATAGAAAACGTGTTGACAATACATAGTGTTTTATGCGTTCTTAGATAAAAAAGATGAGGAAGTTTCGCCATCTGATAACGTTTTGTTAAAACAGAAATGCTCTTAAAATCTTTTAAATAGTTACGAAGATATTGTGAATAGCTGAAATGAACGTGGTACCTGTAGGTCGTAAAAGGTTTCATAAGCTAAAAGCTTTTGCAAGGGAAAGATGTGAATTACTGAAGAAAGTTTCAAAAAACGCATAACATTACTGGATAAATTCACATTCCTTTCAGTAGTTCCTTTTTATAACTTTCCTACTGAATTTTACCGATTTAACGAAATGAGATATTAAGATTTCCAAGTTTAATGCTACTGTCAACATAAAATGTTATTCACTGGCTGTTTATTAAATGATTGTGTGATTAAAAGCATGAAAATATCATCTGTATGGGTGGCCAAACTTCATATTATTACTTATTTAACAATCTGTTACTTACAAACTACAAACTACTTAGGCGTATTTTAAGACGAATAAAATTGTACTTTCCTGAATTACATGGAAAGGGAATAACAAATACTTTTCCTTTTATATAATTACATGAAAATTCAATACATTATCGATGAAGAGAATATTTTAGGAAGTGAAAAAAAAAGAGAAAATTACCCGAGTTAGTCGATATCATGGGATGCGACAAAATTCTTATTTTCAGAATATCTTTCAGCAGAGAAAAGTGCCCTAGGCGATATAAAGTCACGTTCCTTCCTTAAACGACATTCAGCGTATGTGGGGCAGAAACCTGTTAAAACAAGGTAACATGATTCTTTAATAAAAAACTTTAGCTAGCTTAAATGATACTTTTCGCTTAATATTTATACCTCTTAATATAATTACGAATGAAAGAAATTAAGTAGAATAAAAACATGGATGCATAAACGATAATTGTTTGAAATATAGAAAAAATGCGTAAATTGTACATATATTTTTCTTCAAAGAAAAATATTTTAAATTTCCGAATCTAAACACATCTGAATGAAATGTTTTAGCATTAGACCAGCATATAAATGCATATTTCAAATTAATCGTATTATTCTGAAAAAAAGAAATAATAAAGTATAACAAATAAAAAATTATTTAATAACTAGCTGACCCGGCAAACGTTGTTTTGCCATATAAATTATTCCTAGGATTATTTTAGTAGAAAGAAATGACTAACTTATTGTAAGTGTGTGAGGATGTGGTATATGAGTGGAAGAGGCATGGAGCACTGTGAACAATGCTGGAATATAAAAATAACACAATACCAAACATTTATATTTTTAATTCATTGTAATTTATTCTTTACATTTATATATATCGCTAATTACAATAATTTTACTAAAAAATAATATCAATCCCTTAACGGAATAGAGTGAGCAATATTTTTAGCTAACACAAACAAACTGCATGGTTTGCCCACTCGAGATCATGCCACGTATAATTGTCCGTGTGAAAAACATGGCGTGCTCAAATCTAAGCCACAAACAAACATAGTTTGGCCTTGAGACTTATTCATAGTCATTCCATAAAAAATTTTGTAAAAAAAAAATAATAATAAAAGGATGAAAATCTGAAACATTTTCAGATTTTAAATACGCACTATAGCGCTATATATTAAAATCGTATCATAATTTATGCGTCGTCCCTATTTTTCTCTCATATTCCATTAAGTTGGAAAGTGTATATTATTCATGACTGTGCTGTATTTTTTTTTCTTGTTTCGTAAAACCCATCTTTGGAATCGAAACCTATCTTAAAATCGTCTACTAAAACTATTTTACAATATTCGCCAAGTATATTACAACTACACTTCATCGTTCTATATATTGTTTCGAATGCACATCATAATACATGCGTATACCATGTATGTCTTTCTTGGGTTGATTCCTACTTTAACGCCTCGACTCTCGCCAAGTTGGCGATCATTAAAAATATGCAGTTACAATGGCAATTTTTTGCATTTATGTGGCAATCATAATTTAGAATTAAAATGGCGATTTGGAACAACATGTAAGCACAGCATGCCGTTACATTTTTATTTATTTTGGATTGCCAATTAATATAGTTGTAATAATAAAGTGTCTTCAAATTCCTTAACTGGTGCGTTTATCGCTAATTTATTTACTTTAGTTTTCATCTAGTTCTTTTGGGAGCGCCGAAACGGTACGTACGTATTATGCCGGCGGTCACTTCCGCCAAACTACTTTTTCGTCAAATTAGCTGGCAAACTATTTCCAATCGTATTCCAAACCATCAACAATTTCATGTGCCCGGCATTTATCTTGGTGAAAATTTCTTGTCTTGGAGGACCGCCGGGATAATACGTAAGTACCGTTGAAACTTGTGCATTACACCCAGAGACCCATGACTGCAAAGCTCGCCAAAGTACGGGGATTTTTTAGGTTGGCGAGAGTGGGGGGCGTTAAAATAGGAATCAACTCTTTCTTGTACCATAAAACACATCTTTGGAATCGAAACCTATCTTAAAATCGCCTACTGAAACTGTTTTACAATCTTCGCCAGGCATATTCGTCCTATAGGCATATTCCAACTATGCCGCAAAGACATGAAATGGGAATCATAATCCATGAGTGTACAGTGTTTTTCTTTCTTGTTCCACAAAGCACTTCTTCAGAATAGAAATCAATATTAAAATCGCCTAATAAAACTGTGTTACAATATACGCCAGGCGTTTTCTAACTATACTCGAAATATATTTATAATAAATTGTCACGTTTTGGCTCCCCATTCAGCGATCCATTATCAAAAATTGCAAATACTTGTGCGACTTTCAACATTTTATTAACGCCCCCCCCCCTCCACGTTATCTGGCAAACACATTTGAAAAGGGACTCGATGCGCTAATGCCTAGACAAAAATCCTGATTGAACTTATTAGCACTCTGGTGCTAAAAATTTTGAGGTGGACCACCTTGTGACTTAGGGGTATGAGACAAAATCATATTCGCAGACCTAACGAATATACATATAAAATGTCTTTAAAATCGGTTGAGCCGTTTTGGAGGAGTATGGTAACTAGCACTGTGACATGAGAATTTTATTTATTAGATATACCCAATATGAGTTGAATCGAATGTACCGTTTAAACGCTAGAGCACTTTCAAGAATTCCCCCCCCCCCATAAGCCGTAATGTAAAAGAAAACTTTGTAGTAGCCCAGTAGAAAAACTATAAGTTCTATACAGATCAAAATCAATGTCGGTCTTACGATGGTGGTTTATAACATATATACCCAATTTGAGCTCAATCGAATGCTCCGTTTAGGAGCTATCGTGTTCACTCACACACACACACACACACACACACACACACACACACACACACAACACACACACACAACACACACACACACACACACACACACACACACACACACACACACACACACACACACACACACACACACACACACACACACACACACACACACACACACACACACACACACACACACACACACACACACACACACACACACACACACACACACACACACACACACATCTCGTAAAAATAGCATAAATGAATTCAGAAGACCTCAAAACGTGTTAATACATCAAAATCTCGAAGTCGAATTTTTTCATGATTACAATACTTTGCTTACAGGGTACATGTTCGGAAAGAAAAAAGGATGAAAATCTGAAACACTTTCAGGTTTTAAATACACACTATAGTGCTATATATTAAAATCGTATCATTAGTTATACGTTGTCCCTATTTTTCTTACTTATGTCTCTATATTTCTTACTTTCCTTACTTATTAAGTTTCAAAAGTGTATCATTATTCATGACTGTGCTGTAGTTTTCTTGCTTGTTTCGTAAAACCCATCTTTGGAATCGAAATCTATCTTAAAATCGCCTACTAAAACTACTTTACAATCTTCGCCAAGTATATTACAACTATACTTCATCGTTTTATATCTTGTTTCGAATGTGCATCATAATCCATGAATGTACCGGTTTGTCTTTCTTGGGTTGATTCCTACTTTAACGCCTCGACTCTCGCCAAGGTGGCGATCATTAAACATATGCAGTTACCATGACGATTTTTTGCATTAATGTGGCAACCGTCATTTAGAAATAAAATGGCGATTTGGAACAACATGTAAGTAAAGCATGCCGTTACATTTTTATTTATTTTTAATTGCCAATTAATGTAGTTTTAATAATTAAGTGTCTTCAGATTCCTTAACTGGTGCGTTTATCGCTAGTTTGTTTACTTTAGTTTTCATCTGGTTCTTTCGGGAGCGTTGAAACGGTACTTACCGTATCGTACAATCGAATTCCAAACCATCAACAATTTCATGTGCCCAGCATTTATCTTGGTGAAAAATTGCTTGTCTTGCCGGACCGCCGGGATAATACGTAAGTACCGTTAAAACTTGTGCATAACTCCCAGAGACCCATGACTGCAAAGCTCGCCAAAGTACGGGGATTTTTTAGGTTGGCCAGAGTGGGGATGTTAAAATAGGAATCAACTCTTTCTTGTACCATAAAACGCATCTTTGGAATCGAAATCTATCTTAAAATCGCCTACTGAAATTGTTTTACAATCTTCGCCAGGCATATTCTTCCTGTAGGCATATTCCAACTATACCGCAAAGACATTTTAAATGCTGTGTGGAATGGGCATCATAATCCACGAGTGTACCGTGTTTTCCTTTCTTGTTCCACAGAGAACTTCTTCGGAATAGAAATCTATATTAAAATCGCCTAATAAACCTCTTTTAAAATATACGCCAGGCGTTTTCTAACCATACGCGAAATATATTTATAATAAATTGTGGCGTTTTGGCACCACATTTAGCCATCAATTATTAAATATTGCAAACCTTGTGCGACTTTCAACATTTTATTAACTTCCCCCCCCTCTCCACATTATCTGGCAAACACATTTGAAAATTGATTCGACACGCTAATGTCTACACAGAAATCCTGATTGAAATGAATAGCACTCGGGGGCTAAACATTTTGGTGTGGACCGCCCTTATGACTTAGGGGTATGAGACATAGTTAAAAACCTATTCTATGACCTAACGAATATACATAGAAAATTTCATTTAAATTGGTCGAGTGGTTTCGGAGGAGTTAGGTGACTAACACTGGGACAGGAGAATTTTATATATTAGATTTATATATGCATGCATACGTGTAAGTACATAGATAAATACACACACACACGCACATATATATACTTGGTGCTTCAAAATAAATGTTACAGGGATTATCTTTTAAACTGTGAGTGACTTTCAATAAGTAAAGTTCGTCAAATTAAGAGTACAATTCAGATAGGGCAAGTTTATTACTAGGGGCTGTATACATATTAAAATACGAAATTTAATTTTTATACGGTCCCTCCTTAGACAAAGATTAATTTTCTTAGACAAAGAGCAACATTTTTCTAAATATAAGTGATAAGAAATATATATATATATATATATATATCAGAGGCGTAGCCACGGGGAGGGTTAGAGGGGGTCATAACCCCCCCCCATGAGGAATTCTTTGCCATACAAAATGTATATACTTCACTCCCTTATCCCACACATGTATGCATATATGTGAGTTGCAGTAGTCGTAACCCCCCTCCATGAAAAATATTTCTGGCTACGCCCCTGATATATATATATATATATTTATTTATATATCTATATATACACACACACATTACGAATTCCCGAACAAAACTGCTTTATGGTTTTAATGCACAGACAATTTACATTAATTCGTGAAATTGTTTTATTGAACATTTCTGTTTTAATGTAGGATTGGTTGTCGAAATCAATATCCTGACTGTCTTTGCGAAGACGGCGAAGACAGTCAGCGAAGACGAAGCGACACAGCGAAGACGAAGAAAACTATTTAAAATACGTAATTCAATAGATAATTTATGTAAAAGAAAAGGAAAAATACAGTTGTTTTCAGACACTATATCAATGTTTTTGTGATCAACTTACAAGGGTTTCTGAGTTAAAAAATAACAGACTGTTGAAATTAGAAATGTCTTCTAAATACTGTAGTATAAAAATAAGCAAAATATTATATTAAGCTCATAGTTTTTCCACTTGGTTTGCATAGAATATATAGGTAGACAAGCTCATTCTAAAAATCCTCAGTTGACATTATATGAAAATCATTACAACTGATATCTGCTTAACCACCACTGAAAACATCTGGACATCGGCGTTTTATTTGGCGGCCGTTTGGTACGCCTTCCTCTGTTTTTACCAAAGAGTTATTCATTTGGCTAAGATTTTTCCACTCACTTGATCGCTGTTTGGATGTTTAAGTAATGCGATTTTTTTCAGACTAGACACCACCAGAAAGCAACTTCTATCATTTCTATTTTAAAATTGCATTTTAATTAAATTCATTAAATTTGTTTTTCAAAGAATGTAAGGTCATCACTTATGCAGCCGAATGTTGTAAACATGGGTTATGCGACTACAATTCCTTTTCACAACGAATTTATATTTTTAAGTAATTTCTACAGAAGAAAGTTTTTCATGACTATAATAGACCATACATTATATGATTTATTTGCCTATAACTCAGAGAGAGTGTTCAAATTTCAGTTTCTGTATTTCTTTAGGATATCAAAGTTCAGTTGTGTTTCAAGAGGCAAAACCGAGAACAAATGTTTTGTGCAGCATTATATCCATATTTCAGAGACAATTTTAGTAAAATGTACTGCTTGAACGAAATTTTACAGTAAATATAATGGTGGAAAACAATAAAGGAATGTACATGAAACAGTGACCCTGTGGCTGAAGTTCAACTTTGCAAGGTATTGGATTTCTGATAAGGAGGCTTAAAATTATACTGTCAAGTTCTTTTTTAATAATTCGGATAAGGAAGCAGCACAGAAATTACCTCTGAAGACTTGGAAGTAGTCAAAAGTGCCTATGTAAATAATATGAAAATGACTAAAAACACTTTGTTGTTTATAGATTAACAGAAAGATAGAAAGAACGATAGAACAAGTTTTTTCCTTACTTAAATGCATTTGCTTTCCCTAATTTTATAAGAGAATAAAGTTTCACAGTAAACAACATTTAGTTAATGGCCTTTGTAAGATCAGATTTATAGAATAATTTTCAAGATACATTTTAAAAATACGAAAATAAAAATAGTGAGCCGAAAATTTCCGAATATTTTTTATTACTCAATTATGAAGAAACCTTAATATTTTTATAACTTTTTCAATATACCAGCTAATATAACGGCAAAAATTTTACTTAAATTTTTATGAAACGTATTTTATAAAGATTAAAGTGTGAGGATTATTTTTAACACTTCAGCCGGCGTAAATGTGGAAAGATTTTTGAATACGTATTAAAAAACCTATTTAGTAGGTAATGTCAAATTTATGATTATGCAAAATTTGACACATTATTTATCGCACCATTTAAAACTTTTGGCAACATTCCATCGATCTAAATAAATGAATTTGAAACAAACTCATTACTTTCAGCACTTTAAAAGTTCTTTCAGAATTTATTTTTAAAAGTAAAATGAATTCTCAATGCAAATGCAGTGTGGATGCATTTTATAGATGATAAGCTCAAGAGAAGGATATAGAAAATATCTTTTCTCAATGTGCTAATGCAATGGCGATAAAATTATTTTAGCTAATTTCAATTTTGAAATGAGCTCATAAAGTTTCGATAAATTGCGTCGTTTACGGAGAGCAAACCGTTCTGCTTTTTCTCTGGATATCTTTAGTGAATCAATGAATAATTTTATTATTATATACTAATATGCTCTTTAGTAATAATTTTAATAAATATTGAGGAGTGTATTACAGCGATTTTTGTTTTACAGTTCAAATTTGTTTTTAAAACTTAAATTACTTCTTAAAATGAATTCAAATATATTATGAACACTTTGACGGAACTGCAAGTAGCTGAATGTTGAAGAGGAATCTTGTGATATCATTTAAAGGAAGACTCTTTTAATTCTGGACTTATTGTTGGAGGGAACAGCACTTTAAATCATAACTTTTTTTTCCATGTGCTCTGATATGCATGGGTTAACAAGAAATAAGTTTCACATTTCATAGGCCTCTATAGTAGCTTCGATTGATCCAAATGCGATACAGCTTGAACTACTATACAGTTGTGTCTCGTGCAGTGATGTGGGGTGAATAATACCCACTGGGTAGGTAAATATTACTTTATGCTTATTATTTTTTAAACTGTGTTAGTTTATTATGGTTTGCTATTGAAGGGGAGAGGGGATTTCTTATGATTGATTTAATGATCACTAAAATAAAAATTACATGCAAATAGTTAGAAAACTAGTAATTATAAGTAATAGGTTTAAAAACATATTTTTACGGTAAATGTAAACTTTTATGAATATTTCAAATTGATGAACAAAATATTTCTATTTAAAAAAATCATTAATACCAATTTTTTTATAATAAAATTTCCGTTTAACGAATTTTTCAGAATTACAAATTTGATTTTCGGTCTCCTGAGATTCAGATTCGTAATTCAGATTTTAATGTCTGTATATATTTTGTATAGTTGAATTTGTATCCTTTTTTTTCAAATTGTCAAATACACTGCTCCTTGTTATTATTCCTATTTACAATTTTATTCCAACAGTTATATTTATAGGCTATATTTAATCAAGTATTTTATTCAACATGTATCATATAGCTTCTTTTCATAATTAATTCCCAGATGAATTCCCTTGACGATTCCCAGATGAAATTTCTCGCATTAGACAAAGTTCAGAAGTATCGTCCCAGAGTAGCTCAGTGGTAGAGCACCCGCACGTTATGCGGCAGTCCTGGGTTCGATTCCCAGCTCTGGAATTTTTCGCATAGTTGGTAAAAAATAAAATTAATCAGCCTATACACTCCAACTTGCCTAATAACTTGAAAGGTTGATGGAATCACTTTCTAAAAATGTATCAGTGACTTTGTTTGAGAATGCTTTATTTTGTATATCATTAATCATACTTTATTTAAAGAGTTCTTCTGTTGTTCTTCATAGATATTTTCTAGTGAAATTTCATGTTCAGGATCAGATTAGCTTTCATTTACATATTCGATTTCAGAAAGAATGGTAATTTTTGTGAAGTGGAGGAATTAGCATTCCTAGTATTAATTTCTGGCATAACATGTGTAGATTTTCAAGTATATTTTCTTGGTCATAATTTTCCTTTATTTTGTATGGCATACTATTCTTTTCGTTAATCAAAGTTGGATTAGTATTTAAATTACTCTGAGGAGGAAGATTTTCTAATAGGATATATCGTGAATATATCCTATATAGGATATATTCGTGAATATATCCCTAGACGAATATTTTCGCGATAAGTAGTGATGCCTTTAGAAGATATGTTTTTATGATCGAAGGCTGACCTCCTCAGATTGATCATCGTGTAAAGTAATTGCTAAAGCAGCAATTCACATATGCACAGTTGATCAGCAGTTATTTGTTTGAATTTGTGAATTCATAGTGGATTATCTTTCAGCCGGGTATCACTTTCGGCGATCGGCTGTTCTTGATATTCTGACAGACTTACTCCGATCAGCTCTGGAAGATCTGATTTTGTGATTTAAAAAAATGGTTGAGCAGTTTTAGTGTTACTTTTTGAATATTATGTAACATCTATATAGCACATTAAATATTTCTATATGTACTGAAGTGTCAATTAATGGCGAATTTTTGGACTGTTCCTTTATTTATTTAGTAAATGGCAAGGGTTTCATTTAAATTATTTCTTGTTAAAATTTCATTTCATGTGGACCACTAGAACTCCTTCTAGATCCCTCTGAAGTGGTAAACTTATTTCCTGGTAATCCTGTATATGCCGGTGTGAATGTTTGTATTATTTGGTTTCTTCAGAAATCCCTCTATTTTTGTTTTTAGGTACAGTGTAACCTTTCTGGTAATAAAATTTGTACATATAATATGTGTTCCGTCTCAAAGATTCAGAAACTTATATGAAATTCATAAAATACAAAACCCATAAATTCAAAGCATTTGAAAATAACATCGCCACAGCTTCATAAATAATGCAATTCTCAAGCGTACTGTATCAGTAAAGCACAGATATCCTAGATCCAGAAGCAGAGAGAAATACATAAAACACAAAATACGATCTGGCTGTGAACAAAGTTAAAAATCCTTGGGCATCATTTATAAGTTTTCCCTAATAGAGAAGAAATATCCCTTTGGGGAAAAAGAGCACTTTGCCGTGAAAACATGTAAAAATTTGTTTGATAATACCTTTAGGTAAAACAAAAGGTACCATTGTAAATGGAATTCCTTACGGAGTGGCTGGTATGGAGTTCCCAAGAGGAATCACTTGATGGGTTTAAAAATCTTGGAGCCTTTTTGTGGAATAAAGTTTTCCAGATGAATCAAACAGTTCAGAAATTCCATTTCTTTAAAACTACTTGTTATTCTTTCAGGTAGTACATGGAAATTTTAGAAATACACTCTGCGAAACACAAAGAAAAAAATTTAAAGTTTGACATTTGCAGAAAAGTGTGAGGTTTCTTTAGTCCATTATGGCCTGTTAAAAGTTGTGAAAATTTTACAATTTCTCTTTTGGAATGATATAGGTTTTTAAAATATTGTTTGTTAGTTGTTATGGTAACGACAAAACACGAAGAAAAATATTCAAAAATACAGTTTTAATACATTCTTAAGTTCTAAATAAGATTCACCTTCTGTTCAAATGCAGATTATTTTTGATAACTACGTTCGGTAGAATATTTCATACGTTTATTTTTCTGTAAAATATCAAAATCCTTTTTGAGTAGTGAATGTCACACAAGAGTGCCTACTGGCCAAGTCAGCCTTGGTATATAGTCCTGACCCCTTAATAAAACCATACTCGTTCCGAACTTAATTGAATTTAATAGTCCTTCCGTTCGAAAAAAATGATGAAAAATTGAGTATGTGTGTGTAGGGCATTTGAATTACTGCCAGATATTTATCGTAAAAAACCTCTTAAACACAAGTATTTCATTTTTTTAAATGTTGCGAATTATTTACTTTTAAATTTTAGTATTATTATCCACATCTTTTTTAGCTAAACGGTATAGTCTCAGGCAATTATTCAGCTTGAACTTATCATTTCGGCGTGGCCTATGTAGTGATGTATGCTGATCGTGAGGAAACCATAGAGATGATTTTCAGTGGGAGATAAAAGGAAATAGATCTAATAAAAGAAATGAAGATCTATCGCACTATAAATAAATGCTCTGATACAAACATTAGGAAAATAAATGCAAATATATTGTGCATCATGTTTCTTGAAAAATATGGCATGAAATAAACGATTGAAAATTAAATAATATAACTGAAATGTTATTTTCCTAAATAATATTATCCCTATCGAGCTATTGTATTATTTCACTTTAAATCTTGATTAAAAAATCCTTTTTTAAGGTGTCATAACATCCATCTTTGCAGAGTGTAATAGGAAAGTTGCTTTGTAGGCTAAAAAAATGTTTTCGAAAGAGGGGACCCCCAATGAAACTTTTACCCAGGGTCCCCATCTCTGCAAATCGGACCCTACCTGCCGTTACAGCGCCATCTGTAAGTGGTTTTTATAACTACTAGTTGGAAACTTCTATGTAAAACTTTACAGCTTACATAATAAACATACCGTTTACCGCACCCTTCTATTGATCTTTGCGCTTGATATTTTTAACATTGAAATCAGGGTGTTATTTTCTGGAACCCTGTATGTAGACGAAAACAAACGCACGGTAGGTCCGCCGCGATCCAAAGTAGGACACGAATCTGGTTACAAAATCTACTTCTCTCACAAGAGGGCGCTATTATACCAAACACTATTCATAACCTGTCCAATGCATGCCACTTTTTACTTATTGAAAATCTTATGTTGTTGTTGTTGTCGTGTCCATGGATAGACCATGGAAAGAGGGGTGCCAGTGCCCCGAGGGGGTTGGACTTCTACTTGTTGGTCCCTAATTTTGAACCGATTCCAGATGAGGGACGAACCACTACCTGAAATCGCCCTCCACCGGAGGTATCGTTTAACAACTTGGAGGACTTTGGAGCCACGACGGATTTTACGTGCACCAGCTCCCATTAGCGTACACGGTTCCACAGCGGACGAGCCGAGAGGGAGATGACCCTCCCAAGCACTGGCCAAGCCGGATGCTGCTTCACTTCCCGTGTTCTTATGGGAGCGGAGTTTAGCGCCCAGAGCACTGCGGGACTAAAATTTTATGTAATAACTATACACATGTTTAATAGTTCAAAGTTCATTTTCTGAGAATGTTAGTATATGTTCTTCAGGTTTTTACTTTTCCCGAATGAATAAAAGGCTGCACAAAAATATAGGAGTACTTTAAAAGTTAGATGCACTTATGTATCTGGTAAAGTTTGAACATACACTCTTAAACTTGTAAGCACGTCACTTGATCATTTATCTATATGCGTCATAGAGCCTCACAGCAAAATATTTTTATCATACTGGTAGTAAAAAAAACTGACAATCAGGATTTCGGCTTTGTTTTTGTCCAATTAACAAAAAAACACTATACCGTGTTTCTTTCAAATGCTATTCTGTATATTTAAGTTTACAGTGAGCGCAGTAAATGTTCTACATCGTGTAAACCATTATTTATACAGTTTTACCGTAAACTGCCGTACTTTACCGTAAACAGGATGTATAATGACATGTTAATTCTACAACATTTGAACTGCTACTTTTCAGTTGTAGCGCAAATATCACAATGCATGCATAATAACACTGTGAAAATGGTAAAGCCTATACACCTGACTGATTTTATGTTCCGTATTATTTAATGGTATATGATAACTATACCTTCGTGTTTTGCCGTAGTTTTTACCATAATTAACGGGTATTTTTGCAGTGTGGTAATAACAGTATGATGCAGGAATCTTAAATGCATTTTGTTTGACTAAATTTGTAAACTTCTTTCAAGTAACAATAAACAGTAATTCCCGATTTGAACTGGTAAAATTGAATGACAGTTAAAAGCAATATCTTTTTAATACGATTTCATATTTATTCAAAATACAGAAGTTGTATTAAGATAAACTCGGGTTGCACATAAAAGAAAATTTATAATTGCAACTAAAAGCACTCATATTTTCCATTCTACAGTGCGCCCTGTTACAAAGAGTATTAAAGGAATTATAATTGCTTCGCAAAAAAAAAAAAAAAAAAAAAAAACAATAATTTTCTAGATTTCTAGGATTTTATACATGCTTTCTAATCGCCCTCTTCATATTCTCCTATCAATCATTCTACTGCACTTAAAATTATCTGTTAGGAATTTACGTTATATTAACATTTACCCATTTGGTCTACTGTGTTTCTTATTCGAATTTTTCGAGAGTGATAGATTACTACTGAGTAAAGTGAGTTGAATACAGGAAGGAGACCATCCAATCATTTAAGTGTTTTGATTGAACAGGGTTTAAAGAAGTTATTTTAAGTATTCTGCATTCAAGTAAAGAGATTGTGCGAAAAAAAAAATATTTGATAGCTTTACTTGAATAAAAATCAATTATATCAAGCCAATTCTGCAATTCTCTGTAAGTTTTGTGGTACTATTGCACAATTAAATTTAAATATTTTATTTGCGAGAATTCTTTAATTAATTTTGGAAAAAAATTGAAATTCTGAAACTTTTAGTACTATGAAGGATTGTAGTGTGAAGCGATTTTTTGTTAGGCATTTTTTCCCTCACCGCGGCCACTTGCCGTTTATAGGCGTTTGCCAGTACTAAGGCTGAAATTACTCATCACTTAGTATAGAGGCACCTAATAGGTGGATTAATGTCGCCTCTTATGAAGGGATGGATGGAATAACACCTAAACCCATGGAGGGAATCGAACTCGGATACGTGATGGTTTTATAGTCACTACGCCAACAGGACGGCAAGTGAATTATAATTATCATATTCATTTTTTTTCTTTGCAATAAAGCAGTGGTTATCAGCCTTTTTTCATTTACACGTACCCCTTACTTTTATAAATTGTACCTCTGGATTAGATTCTCGTCTAGAAGCAATGATATTAAAAAAAATAATAATAAATACATAGTAAGATTACTTATTTTGTGATTACATTTTAAACCTACAATTTCAAAAGAAAATAGTTTAAAAATAAAAATGTTTTAAAAATTCAACTTAGTCCACTAGTTTGCTTATTAGCATAAAAATGTTGATTTTTAAAAATGTAAACTATAACACTCTCGGCACTTCGTTTACTTGCACATAATGGATGTCTCTTATGTGGAATTAGTGTTCAAAATTAGAAGACCCCGAACAAAGTCAGTCTTTTGCCCCTGGGGCACAATTGATTAGAAGTCTCTCAATTTCGCCCATCGCCGTCCTATATTGAGGATCTGACGCGTCTACGCAGTTAGCAGGAGGGAATTAGAAACAACGCAGAACATTAATTATTTCCCTTGTTAATATAAGATTATGTATATTAATTGTTCATTGGGAAGTTTGAACAGAGATGTTACTCATTTTATCACTGTACACACACACACATTTATGCATAAAATAAGTTTTGCTTCTGCAAAGATGTATTGGTGGCGCAATACCATAGAAGAGATCCTAAGCTACCAATATTAAAAAAAAGGCTTAATAAAGAAAAATCCGATTATAAATCTAAACTTTTTATGATTATTTCTAATGGAATTTTTATTTAATAATAACTTTGAGACGGATTCTTCACATAAAATTTTCAATATCTTTAAAAGCGTTTGCTACTGAAAAACTATCATTATCTCCATAATATATTGAAACACTTTCTTTCAAAACTTACATGAAATATTAATTTAAAAATAAAATAATATTATAAAATAAAATTATAAAGAGGTTAAACTAGAAATAGCAGAAATTAAATTTTAAAATATAATAAGAAACATATGAAAAAGACTGTAAGTAATAAAAAGTAAATGTATGAAAATATTTTAATTATTTTTTCTAGGGATTGATTTAATTATAAGTAATATTAATGTATAAAAAATAAAAAACAACCATTTGGAGTATTTGGACTATTTTGGAGTATTGTATCTTATTGTCTTACATAGTGTACTGCCACTTCGCTGAAAATTCCCGAAATTCGTCTACCCAAAGCCAGATGATCGACTGTAAGCAAGATACTTAAAATGTCTTTAAAACATTCGTAAAGGGAGTAGTATTTAACCCTTTGACAAGTTGTGGTTGCGCCGTGTAACAGCCTTATTTCAGAGCTTTTACTGGTGGCTGTGGGGCAGTGCAGCCAGCTGTGTCAGAATATTTTTTAGCACCGTGGTGCCAGGTGGGCAATTTGATCGACCACCATGTTGTTGGAAGTTAAATCGATCGATGGCAAACGGCTGCACTTTTTCCACGTTGGGCAGTCTATCCAGTTAGTCTTCTATAGTAATGTGAAAATGGTTGAGCTTCAAAGATTTAAAAATTTCAAGTTTATAAATAAAGAATAAATAGTCATTATTGTGAACATTTGGATTATTCACACTAATACCAAATGACAACTGAGTGAAAACCGAAATCATAATTTTAAAATCGCGGCTGAGAAAAATAACAGTTGTTTCCAAAAATTATGGCTATACTTCGAGAGTAAATACCATGCTGTTCCAAAATCAATGATTCTTTAGTAAATCTTGAAGAAACATATTTTACTTTTATATTTCCCAGTGTCTGAAAAATCTATTCATAAGAACGTTTCCAACTATGAGCCAGCAGTAAGTATTTCGTATAGATTGAAGAGATTTCAAAAGATGTCAAATCAGGATTTGATGTTAGGGACTATAATCGTTTATTATTTTAATGTCTAATTTATATACAGAACAGTATTATCACAAAAAAGTGCTTTTTCTTATTTGAAGATATCTGCAAATGAATATTTATATACATTAAGTCCTTCAGAAAACTATTTAGTGCAAATTTTCGAAAAAGCAAACTTTATCTACAAATGTAAGCTGGTAATTATAAGTTAAGTATAATTATGTGAGTAGTAAATGAAATAATGCGAAATGCCTGACTACATGAAATTTGAGTATAGTATGAATATAAAATTAGAACACTGTAAAAGAACAATAATGCTTTAAATAAACAATTTAAAAATTTGGGCATACTAAACATCTTAAATTTATTTAAAACAATGAAAATCCTTTACCTTTTGCAGTCAGAAACACTAGTTACTAATCAAATATCTTAAGTAAAAAGAAAAAAACAACAACTTAGTAATATAAGTAAAAATAAAACAACAGCAACTTAGTAATATAAGTAAAAATAAAACAACAACCTTGTAGTAAATTTGAATCAAACTAAATACAAACACTTCATAAAGGTTGAATAATTTCTGCTCTTTTGAAATTCCAACTTAGGCTTCGATAAAATAATGTTTAAAATAGATTGAGAAAATGTGCGATTTCAAATTCTAGAGTCAACCACGGTACCGTATTTAGATCCATTTACATGCAGACGGAACATCAAAGTGCATATTTTAGTTCCCCCACTTTAATAAAAGAACTTTAAGTGCCATCTTTCAGCAGGGGTAGTGCAAATTGTATTGGAATACTTATTTTGCACTCGAAAAGACCCTGCTTAAATACATATATAATGCAACAGCACCTTCGCGTTTGCGGTGAGTATTCTTAAAAGCCGAAAAGAATTAACGATAAAAATGCAAATGTGCGAGTTTCTGCCACATACGTCCGTATCAGTAGTCTCACTTTGAAAGGAATAACTTTAAAAGTAATTTTAACAAAGTTCACGGTTTGCATAGTCTGTTTGCAAATTTTAGAATTTCTAAAGAAATATATTTGTATAGCAAAACACATAGAGGATTACAGAAATTCTTACATTTAAAATATTGTGTTCGTGCATATCCAGGAATACAATTGTATCAAGCGGGTTAGTTATGACCGCCTCATACATTTTTAGAATTTGTGATTTTGTAACACAATTCATTGTGGAAAGATGCTGTTTTAAGTAAATACAAAATAGCTTTGAACTCTTAAGAACACCTGGTTGAAATTTTTTTATTTACGTTGGCTTCTGGCGCGACATACCCGAGTGGGCCGTTGCCTTCTTTAGAATTTATTCCATGACATTTTGTTCTTGGTTATGGTTATCCAGTTTGCCGCTTATAATTTTGAAGCCACTTTCCATGTAGTGAATAATTCAAATTAATGACTGCAAAGAAGCGTTCGTCTACCTCTTTTTCGAGTGCCAAATGACTTAGCTAAAAAAATCTTTTTAGTGGCTGGAATGGCATGTAATCTTATTAAGTGTCCCGACCATTTAACCCTTTGTAATTCTATAAATTTACTGACATCGGGATCTTTAACTAGTTAGTAAATTTCGTAGTAGTGGATCATCTTTGCCAATAATTATCGAATTTAATACCTCCAAAAATAGGCTTTGTTAAAATTCTTCTTTTTTTAATGCAGCAGTATCCCTTTGTCTTTTTCAGTTATTGACCAAGTTTCATAGGTGTGCGTACGCCATCCAGGTGGTGTAGTGCCTAACGAGCCATTTTATTACGCCTTGGGCCAGGGCTCGATTCCTGGCTTGGGTTTGGGCGTTAACTCGTCCATCCTTTCATAGGAGGTAATGTTGGCCGCCCATTAGTTGCCCTCATAATAGAATGGCCAATACATTCGGGTCGTTGCAGTGGCGGATTCCTAATCGGCAAGTGCCCTTTCGTTATTAAAAAACTATGTATGAATTGTATGTAAGAAATGGACTAATAAAGGTTTGGCATATGAGTAATTTAGTTTTTATGCAGATTAATTAGGCTTATTTGCTTGTAATTTAAGCGGGTGGTCATATTTACTCCAACAAAATCATGAAATTGAGAAAAGAAATGGTTGGAATTATGGCAGCTTTATTTTTTCTTGAAATTTATGCTTGCAACTTTTGTTGGATGATTGAGACTACAATTTTTATTTTTGTGAGTGACTAAAATTGTCGCGCCGCTTAAATGATTGATGTAAAATGAGTTATAAGCGTACAATATATATTTATTAAATAAAAAAATTAGCCACTTGCTAATGAGGGGGAGATGTGTTGAAAATGAAACTATTTATAAAGAAAAAGCATCATATATTTAGATTTGATGACATTTTAACAGCAAAATAAAGTCAAGATACTAAAATAAAAAATATATAAAAAATTAAACGCTCATCAAAAGCAACAATTGTTGAAGTAATGTCGTCAGTTATGACTTTTTTACTTCAACAGTGATACAAGTTTTGTGATAGAGCAGTTTCAACACCGTCACTAAAGACAGGCAGTGGAAATTTAAAAATACATTTTCCGAGCAACCTTTCTACTCCAGGAATATGGATAAACTAATAAAAACCGAAATTATTAAATGAAATATGCTCACTAGAAAAGGATTTTGAAGTGATGTGAAAATGCTTTACTATATTATTACGAGAAATTTACAATTTTTTAAGTACTTTCGATTCTCTAAATCAATCTTTCGTATTTATACGTCTCATTTATTTTTACAGCAAAATTTTATCTGGTGTAACTTTAATGTCTTGTAATGTACATCCTGGAACAGAACATGAGAGGAACTTTTAAACATTTGAAATTTAAGTAAAATCGATAGCAATATTTCTATTTTATAATATTGCTATAAAGTGCAATAAATACATAAAATTTTTGAAAATATACTTTAACAACACATAAATCTTATTAAAAAAGTATGTTAATTTTTAAATACATAAGACTGAAAAAAATAAAAACACGTCAGGGTGCTCTTAAATACACCACAAGACGCCGGACTATCTGCACTTAAAAATGACAAAATGTGCATGCAAATATGAATCAGACTTTGAAAATATGGGAAAAAATACTCTAAAAATATGTACAAAGTGGTCAAAACTTTGTCAGTATGTATATCTCCTAGAATTTAATTAGATAGTGTTAAATTTTCTAATTAGTAAATTGTGTCATGTACATTAATGAGGTGTTGTACATAATTTGTAAATTATATCCTAAAAAGTGTCAAATATAAATAAATTTATCAGCTATGAAGTTTTTAATAAAATTAATTTTATTTTCACACAGAAAAATAATTGTCACATTGTATAATGTGAATTTTCTCTTGAAATGACAACGAATATCTTTATATCAGATTGAGTTTTACAAAATGTGGGAATAAATTATTTTTTTATGAATCCCTTTTTTAAAAGTAAAATACGATGATTAAATTTCCAAATAAAATTATAAAAATTTGTGAACAATCAATTAAAAAGTAAATATCTAGAAGTAAATTTATTATTCTGGAGAAATGGCATTTTCATTATCTAAATTTAGTAGCTCATCCTGTTACTATTATCTAATCTTGAATTTAATGAGAAAATTTCTGTAACTGCAATTATATTTTTCCATTAAAGCCTTTATCTCTTTCCCTTTAAATAACATTTCGTTCCTCTCAAAAATAAGTCAGTTAAAATGAGTAAATGAGCTAAAACTATGCAAATCCATTTAGTCCAAGTCTAACAATGACGGAAGAACATCATAAACTATCAGTTGTCCTTGATTTTTATTCAATTTTCTTGACGTTCATATTTTACAACAAAAAATAAAAATAACTAATAAGGTTTAACTTTTGATAACAACTCATCTTAATTATTGCATAGGACTTTTCACAGAATCCTATCAAGTACATTTTAGGAGAAGGGGTTTTATGCAGAATACACTTCTGCTATGTATATTTCATTTATGATGAAATGAAAGAAAATTCGTTGTCTGTTGTTTTCTTGTTTTTATTTCCCAATATGTAACTTATTTCCACTAATACTACCTACATTTTAATTTTTGTACAAATGTAAAACATTGAACTTTGAGTTATTTCTTACAAAATACATGTATTTCTTTACTTCTCTCTATATGTATATAGAGTGTCCCCAAAATGCGGATCTAACGTTTTATTCCTTAAATTAGGCTTTTATTACAAATTTAATATTGAACGGGAATTACTACAGTTAAAAGTAAGAGAATATGAGCAGTGAAAAAAGACAACTCCAAACTCTAGTAATTAAGTACGGAAGTCTGCAAATTTATTTTCACAAATTTTGAATATTGACATAATACATACGATAGTAATCTCCGAGGAGAATCTAGCTGAGCATAGTCAGCTAGAATTTCGGAGGTGAATCATTATTTAAAACATAACTATCTTCTGACGAACACCAAAAATGTGAATGAAGATTTCGTAAAAGTGGCTTTAAACTATGTATTTGATGGCGTTAGCTGCGATATAAAACCCCCGGCTAAATCCAGCTAAATCCAGCTAAACAGTTTTCAATGCCACATAATCTTAGAGAATTTCACCCTCTTAAGATAGATAACGAAAGTGATAATATTGCAAGTCAAATAAAGGATTTCAATCCATAACTATTCGCAAATAAGTTTTGTGAATTGTTTTTCATACATACGTACATACATACATGCATACACATTCATACATATTGTGACAACTCATTGTTGCTAAATGTTAGAACACTTAATTTTAATATTCTGAAATCGTCTCAAAGTTTTAGATTTTTTTTCCCTTTTTCTTTTAGCTTAGACTTTTTTTTTAGCTTTAGAATTACGTATGAAAGAGATTCTAATAAAATATAAAATCTTAAGTATGTTCCGATTCTAATTTAAATTGTGTTAAAAACGTATAAATTTTTTTCTTGCTTTAAAAAGAATAAGCAGATGTATAGCACAAAGGTTTAGTGTCTGTTTATGAAGTCAGTAGTTCATATTTAGAAAAAAAAGTATATCCCTAAGAATATTTGAAATAAGAATTTCAAACTAACTAACAACAGTCAAGTTAAAAAAAAAGTCGAATTTTTAAATAAAAATGTTTTCCTGCAGTTTTTTCGAACGTTAGAGATAGATTGATGAATGTTGTGTAATGGAATGATCAATCATGCAAAAGTATAATATTGCAATATTTTTAAATGAAAAGCTTTTCTAAACAATTCCGGTTGTTTAAGAAAAATCGAAATTCTGTCAGAGATATATCTTTAATGAAATCTTTTAGCTTAAAAATTGTAGAAATTTAGCGAAAAATAATGGGTATAAAGTGCACTAGAGCACATTATAACTGCTATTCAAAAGTTAAGGCAGTTTGATGTTATTTCATTATAAAACAATAAAGAATCTTTTTTCTCAACTTTCCATGCATAAATATGTAACGGGAGACCGGTCGGGTACTGTCTTTGAGTCCTGATCTCGGCCCGCTCTTAGTTTCGCTAAAGTAGTCATAGCGGGACTTAACGTTGCGATATGCCAGACTGGCTGCTGTTCGTTCGTTGGTATCTGCGGGTCACTGGGTTATCCTCAATTCTTGTTGACTGTCGCCTTGCCCAATGCTTGCTACGCTGAACTCCTCCGGGGCTGGGCTGCTGTGGGACCGTGTACGCCAATGGGAGCTGGTGTACGTGAAATCCGTCGTGGCTCCAATGTCCTCCATGTATAACGCTACCTCTGCGGGTACCTCTTTCAGGTGGTTAGTCCCTTATATGGAATTGGTTCAAAAATTAGGGGACCCAGAGCTAAGTAGGACTTCCACCCACTGGGGCTCTTTAAAATGTAAGCCTTCCCTACCGCCCATCGCTTTCCCACATGGTGGATCTGGCATCGCTCCGCGGTTGCCAGAGGGCATTAGCAACAACAACACAGCTGCCGTAAAGTATTAAACAGTTACTATTTTTTTAGGCACAGATATTTTATTATATCAGGCCATAATACAAATCTCTATACGAAGAGAAGTCACGAAATATCCGCTCTCACGATGGTTCCCACAGATTTTTTACCAAATATCACTGGATTTAAAAGTTAGTTAAATGGTTATAAAAAGGTACTAAAAAATTTGGCTATTCAAAGGACAGAGTCTCATAGCCCCTAGAAATTCTTGAAAGCTGTGGCGACTATGAGACGGGAGGCCGAGGGAAATCTGTATACACATGTCTGTGTTCAGTCAGTGGGTTCAGTATAAATTCATTGATTTTATTTAAAACGTAAAGCATTTAAAACATATTATGGCTACTCTACTGGAATGATAATTTTTTTAAGTACCATCTTAATTAAGTGTTACTGAAATTACTCCACAAATAGAATAATGTTTTAATTATCAACAATTTTTAAAAGTATTATGTGTTTTTACATCTATTTTCATGTTAATTTACTCCATCAAAAATTCTTCATATTTTTTAAAACGAAAATTCATCAATAAAGTGTATTACGCTTATTTTTTTGCTGCAAAATTTTCCTCTAGATATAACAATTCATCTAATGACACATTTCATATAACAGTGTAGTTGAATTTTAATGTTTAAACATACTGCACAATTTTGTGTTCAAATTTTCAATCGAAAAATGGCAAATTTTCGATACATATAATATACTATAAATATACATAGTATATATATTTTTTTAGTTTTAATGGAACAATTAACTTATGTTTTCATTAAATAAAAATAATTTTTTCACACGGAATAAAAATTAATTAAAGAAGTGACATCGTGGAAAATAAATTGAGTTCGATAGTGCAGGAAGAGCAAAGCTCTCAATTTTCCTAAAAGAATTAATTTCGAAAACGACGTAAAAGACAATTTGTCTGAAGAAAGCCTTCGAAATCCACATCACGTTGTTGAGCCTGGAAGAAAATGAAGTCATTTTTGTATCTTACATTTTTATCAGGTACGTGGAATTTATGAAACATTCCAGACGTATAAGGAATATGACGAAATTTGCTATTCTTGACGCCATTAGACCAGTCAATAAATGGGAAATAAATTTTCTTTTCTTAAATGTGTTGGTGAGTTAGATTTTTGCAATCGTGTTGAGCGTGAATGGAATCAATGTAAAATTTTAATCCGGACTTATTTTTATTTTCTACATTGGTTTTTCTAAGACAGAAAACTTCATAAATGGTTAGCTTAATGGGTGGGGGGGGGGAATGAGCAGCATAAGATATTTTATACTATATGGATAAGTTCCTTGAAGAAATATTCCTCTCTTTCTAAATTAAATTCATCAAAGTATTAAGGGAATTTCATGCTACGAAATGGCATTTCAGTTGCATAAATATGTAGCTTTATCCAGATATACATTATGTATGTCTTTACTTCACCTTAAATGTGCTTATTTTTGCAAGAATTTAGTAAAACAATTCACTCTGAATAACTAATGAAGGCATTACTTGATAATATGAGTATGAGTATGAATGGATGTAAACTGAGTTTGCACAAACTACACAGCAGACTTAATATGACTGGGATTCTGTAATTAATTACATTCCAGAACATCTCGAGGATATGCATGCAGACTGCATCAAATATAAAACACTTTCTAACATTTTGCACACGTGCTTTTCTGTGTTAATAAATAATTAGCCTATGCCTTCCTCATCAATCAAATGACACGAAACCACAGATTCACCTTCTGTTTCGAACTTTCTTCTCGGGATAGGGGTTTGAATGCTTATACTGCATCTCAGTGGGTTATTCAAAGACTCGGGCTAGGAAGCAACGATATAATTATACAGGGGCAATCTCTATGTCTTTGCAACGAAAAGAGTGAACATGCCGAAGTAAATAATACGAAATCATTTTGATGACTCTCCTTATAAACTTAATTTATGAAAGTTATGCTTATTTTCCCATGAAAGATCCGTCAGTACAGCATACAGTACTTTCGATAGTGAACATTTAAAAAATAAATTTCAGTAACATGTACTGTTTTTTAAGCTTCAAATAAATGAATTTTGTCAAAGTACATCTGAATTAATTACTGGCTGTACAACACTAATTAAAATCATTCTATGTTGAATTAATATCTTTTCAACTTTTCTAATTAATGCATGTTATCAATTTAAAATATGAGCATTTATATGCTATTTTTACTGCTAGGAAATGTATTATAAATGCTAAAATCTCGAATCTGTAACTCCACTTTTCCTACGTTATACTTAACTTGTCTCAGCCAATACCTTTTCTCTCCGCTTATTTAAGCAAAAGAAATGCATATGACACGTCATTCCTCTTTTAAATGGCAGTTTTGCTTTGATCACTCAGATTTATTTCTTGACATTCTAAATTAATGTTGTTTTCTTCCTTAAAAATATGTTAATTCATTTATTTTAATGTCAATACTTTTCTCCTCCGCATTTTTTTATTCCTTTTCTAATCAACATTCGGCTGTTGGCTGGGTTTAACCAGGGAGTAATTATTAGTTTATACGACAAAGTTGGAGAGTCAAACACTGTAACCTGAAAAGCGTCGTCATTTTTACCGAAGTGTAGATGCGCCTCTGCTACCGAGGGGAACCAAATCATGATTGGCCGACAACACCGATTGGGTTTTCTGCAATATGGGCAGAATGCTTTCTTTGGAATGTTTGTTTACTGCATCATTTTTTTTTTCCAAGTTTTTATTCAAACAAATTCAGATGTCTATGCATTTTGATTTGAATTTTTTTTAGAGTACATAGTCTTTGCTTTTCAAAAAAAAAAAAAAAAATTCATAGAAATCAAAATTAATTTTCTTTTTTCGTTAGGGAATCATTTGCAAACATATGACAATCAATTGTGCCGAAAATATATAGAATTATCCAATCCACAGAGTTTTGTGAAGGAATGTCGAAAAGAGTTTAAATTATATTATGTAAAATGTAAACTCTCTTTGCACAAGATTTTATAATAATTTTATTCACCAGGTTCATTTTTATAAATTTTTTTTTGCAACGTGAAAATGAATATTTCTTGAAGTAAACTGGATGTTTGTTATTATTTTTTTATTTTTACAGTTGCATAGCTTGAAGTTTGTCAAACTTTAATTTATTTAACGAAATAAGAGTCGTGCATTGAAAAATTACCCAATTAATTGATTATTTTTAAATATTTAAAAAGAAATAAAATATATATAAATACAAAACTAACGAAGACTTTCGAATAACCCATTCGAACGAAATTTTGTAGACATGCAGATCATTAGATGAAGATTCACTGAAGCAAATTGCAAGATAAAATATACAGGAATTCTTATGAAATCACGCACTAAACAATGGCGAAGGACATTGCATATTATAGATAATGTTTTAAGCAGTGTGTTTTAAATAATGTTTTAAACTGTGGTGTTTTAATTAAAGGCAAGACTTTTGCCAAAAGTCAGATTGTGGAATAAAACACCTGAAGCTCATTTAATAACATAATTCATAAAATAATTATATTTCATAAAATAATTATATGGTACTGTCTCAAAAATATAGTGATGGGCAATCTAGTTCATTTTAGTGAACTAGTTCACGCCATGAACTAGTTCTTCGAAATAGTTCATATGAACTATGGAGATTTAATAATGAACTATATGAACTACGTAGTTCGTAATGAACTACGTAGTTCGTAATGCACTATCTAGTTCAAAATGAACTATTGTAGTTCAAATGAACTATCTAGTTCAAAAAGAAACTATGTAGTTCAAAATGAACTAAGTAGTTCAATAAACTAAATAGTTCAATGAACTAGATAGTTCATTATGAACTATGCAATTTGGGATGAACGATATAGTTCATATTAAACTATGTAGTTCGTCATGAACCATATAGTTCTGAACTGAACTGAAGTTCTGGGTTTTTCGGAGCACCTTAGCGTAGAGCTTTATCTCCAGTTTGTAGTTATATGTCTTGAGGTACTTTATCATGAGGTGGGGGGGGCGGTGGCCTGGATCAGTTACAGATCAGATTGGTCGTGCAGGAGTGCACTATGAGGGCGCAAAAACGAAGAGATCCGCTTTGGGGCGTTTTCGATTGCAGGGTTCGGAGGGGTCATAGTCCGGGTACTCCGCGGCTATTTCATTGGGAAGCTGGTTCAGCGTACCATAGTACCGAACAGCAAGTCTGTAAATGAACTGTCTAAGAGTTTTGATGTTGAGGTCTCTTCTAATGACCGCGTTCTTTAGGAAATGATGCCCATTATGGATTGTGCGCAGAATTCCATTCTGCTTGCTTTCTAGTCGGTCAATTGAGGATCTTGCGGCATAAGCCCACACCGGTGCGGCGTACGTAGCAGTTGGTGTTATAAATGTCTTGTAAAGAAGCGCTTTGTTTTGCGGAGAGAGGTTCTTGTTTTTAATGATGGGGGCTAGCTTCCTGTAGGCCAGGGCCATCTTGGCTCTGGCGCTATCAATGTGAGGTCTCCAGGTGAGATTTCTGTCGATGGTGACGCCACGGTATTTAACCTGTCCTTTCCAGTCAGTTGGGGTGTTGTCGATCATAATCCTGGTCGGTTTATTCCGGTTGGAGAGGTACAAGGCCTGGCACTTGGGAATGTTCAGGAGTAGCTTCCAGCCCCTGATCCAGCGGTTGATGGAGTCAAGATAAGTCTGCATGGCAGTGATGAGGGCAGAGCCAGTGTCGGCGTGGCCGACTATTGCCGCGTCATCGGCGTAGAGGCCCAGCATGGTATCTTGGTGGGTCGGAATGTCGTTAATAACGAAATTGAACAGGACGGGTCCGAGGATGGAACCCTGGGGGACTCCGCTGGAAATTGGTGACGGGCTAGAGTATGCGTCTTTGGCTCTAACTTGAAATCTGCGGTGGACCAGGTAGTTATTTAGTAGCTTCACTAAGGAGACCGGGAAATGGAGCTTGACGAGTTTGTAAATTAACCCAACGTGCCAGACCTTGTCAAAGGCCTTCTGGAGGTCGAGAAGCAAGATGGCGGAACGTCGTTTCTGCTGATGCTGGATAGACAGGGCCTCGACGACACGATGCACTTGATGGACGGTAGAGTGCCCCGGCCGGAAGCCAAATTGTTCTGGGAGAAGCAGGTTACTGTCCGTGATGTGGTCGTTTACCCTGTTCAGAATAACCCGCTCTGCTATCTTACTCAAGCAGCTTAGGAGGCTAATAGGCCTATATGCAGTCGGGTTTGCCAGGTTCTGTCCAGCTTTGGGTATCGGGACTACGGTGGCAAGTTTCCAGGCCGGAGGAAAGTAACCAGCGTCCAGGATGGCATTTATGATCTTGGTGATGGCAAAGAGAGTGTTTACCGGAATGTTCTGGAGCCTTTCATTTGTAATGTGGTCAGGCCCTGGCCTTTTGTTCTTCTTGGTGCGCTTGATGATGTTTATAACTTCACTCGGCGGGGCAGGGCTAATCCGATGCTGCGTAGGCTGCAGCAGGAACTCGTACACAGTCCTGTGCACATGGTAGTCCGAGCCCTGGGAGGAGAGGTTGGCAGTGTTCGTGAATTGTGTCTCGTAGCACGTAGCAAGAACTTCCACTTTTTGCTTGTTCTGGTAGTGAAAGCTACCCTGGTGTTTCAGGGAGGGGCATGTCCGTGACCCGGCCTATGATGCGTTTGACGGCTTTCCATATGGAGCCGTCATCAGGTGCGAGGTTAGCGATATAGCTGGTCCACTGTTCATTTCGGTATTTGAGGATTTCCTCTTTCACCGTGGCACAGAGCTGCAGGTAGGACTGCTTGTCCTCGGGGTTTCTGGTTTGATGATACCTTTTCCTGGCCTGATTTCTTTGCCTGATGGTGGATCTGATTCTCCAGGGAAGTTTAAAGTGTTCTCTTCGAGGCACCTGCTTGGAGCAGTCCCGATGTGCGGCGATGACATTGTCCGTGAGGCTGGTGATGGCCTCATCAATGTTCTGTTGCGTGCGTATGTTTTTGAAGGAGAAAGGGGAGCACCGAAGGTGCTCTGTGAAGGCTCTCCAGTCAGTAGACAAGTAGGGCCGATCCTTGAAACGTTCATGCATGTGCTCAAACGTGACCGGGTAGTGATCTGAGGTGAAGCATTGAGTGACGGAGCAGGGAGGAGCAACAGAGAAGTTGTTGCTGATGGCCATGTCGATGGTAGAGAACACCGGGGTGCCCCGATGGTGTCCAACATGCGTATGGCTTGCAGGGAAGGACAGCTTAAGATGGTCTGAGATGATTAACTTCAGGAGGGAGCAGCCTCGCTTGCAGTTTCTTTTGCATTTCCACGCGAAGTGGTGGGCATTCAGATCCCCAGCGATGAAGTTTTTCTTGCACTTCTGTAGGATTGTCCTGATGTCTTGGACCGGGAAGGGCTTGGAGCAACTTACGTAGGCAGATGTGATCATGGCGTCTTCTGTGAGACCATGCACAAGAACTGAGGTGGCTTCCAGAGAGGTAAGGTTTAAGTTTGTGACCAAGGTATGGGGGATGTTTCTTCTTATTAATAGGTCCGTGCCGCCTGTGATTCTACTACCAGGGCATCTAGGACTGTCAGATCAGTACATAGTATAGTTCGGAATATTATACGTCAGGTTTAAATGGTAGAGAGTCTCTTGTAAGTGGATAATGTCGTAGTCTTGATGGGCTAGGATGTCGCGAAGTTCATTGATTTTGCAATGCGCGCTTTGCGCATTCCAACTAAGGATCTTCAGTTACTAAGGGTGGACGACCCATGATGAGATTCGAAATGTCGGCTGTACCCTACTAGCAATTTTGATCGGGCCATCATCGGCTGGCTGCGTGGCCGGTGATAGCCCGAGCAAAATTGCTAGTAGGGTAAACACTGATGAAGGCGAACAACCTGTCCAGCGGGTTTGTGTAGTTTCTTACTTCCTCAGTGAGTGACTTGATAAAACTGAGGACGTGTTCCAGGTCTATGACTTCTGAGAGCTCTCTAGTGGCTTGGAGAGTCTCTTTTAGCTCAGCAAGGCTACCAAGTGACGTGCCGGGCTGCGTGGTTTGTGCTTTCGGGATGTTGTGCGTAGAGGCAGCAGATCCAGAGTCCTTGTTATGTTTCCTGGGTTTAACCTTCTTTTTGGTAGGGTTCATAGCAGCCTTGGGCTTATTGATGACTAGCTGATGGAGAGTCTTGTCAGTAGCAGGCTTTTTCAGAGTCATAGTATTGTCATCGACGCTGGTCGACGGGATATTAGCGTCCGTCTGATCGTCTTCTTCAGGCTCAAGGTCTTCCGCGTCAGGCGGAAGGGTGTTGAGAATGGTGTTCTTGTTTTTGCCAGGGCCTACCAGGGTCCAGGCATTCTTGGTTGGTTTAGTGGCGGTGTTACTTGCAGTGTTTCTAGACCTGGGAACGACAGGTTTGGGCGTCGGGAGGCTGGTGATGACCGCGGCCGACTTGTTCCTATTGAGTGGGTTGCGGGGGCAACCACGGTATTTCGCGACATGTGGTGCTCCACAGTTGGCAGTTAGGACTGGTTCTTGTCCCTTGGTGGGGCAAGCAGCGAAGGTGTGCGGGCCGGCACCTCGGCGATAGGGAGCAGGCCAGAGATGAGTGTCCAAAGGCTTGGCAGTTATAGCACTGTTTTACCTTTGGAGCCCGGTAATTTTCAACTTTGATGGACAGGTAACCGTACCTGTCGATCTGGTAGATGTTCTCGAAACTTGACGTGTTTTGGAGGCTGACCAAGACCGCAGAGAAAGGTTTTTTGTTGTCTCTGTATCTCATGAAGCTGAGGTGTAGGGGCGTGAGGCCTCTTTCCTCCAGGAAGTGACTGATCTCATCCAGCTGGGTGGAGGGGGGAATGCCCTTAATCACGACCTTCTTAGGTCTTTGATTCCTCGGATCGAAGGTTTGGTAGCCAATCGAATGTTCGGTGAGGTAGGCTTGTACCTCCCTGAATTTCTCTGACCCACGGAATTGGACCAGGTAGGTGCTGCCATTATACTTGCAATCAACTTGTGTCCCAGTAATCTTGGCTATTTTGTCACAATGTTCCTTGTAGGAGTTTCCAGAGAATTCACAGAAGAAGCGGTGCTTCTCATTATCCTTGGTAGCGGGGGGGTGACAACAGTAGGGCTGTCTGTCATCTCCACGTGGTTCTCCTCTTGATCACCGGTGTCTTGGCTGGTCGACGGGGGAGGGGACGCCATGTGTGGAAGCTTGGAGGCTTGTGTTGAGTCTAAGTCCTCGGGAGATTTTCTTTTGCACAATCCGGGCGTACTGGGTCTTTCCAAGACTCCGTAGTGGGTGAGAATTGCGTTCGTTCTAGCATGTTTCTTTATATAGTAAGCTATGTATAACTTGGTTTTGAAGAGAGCAATGAGGTCGAGCTGTTCGATCAATTCAGTCACAGTCTTTAGCGCGTGGTCAGGAATGACGGTTTCCGAGCAGGCTCGCTCGGAGTCGATCCACTCCAGGAAGTCTACATAGCATCTGCAGTACTGAGTGTCCTCGGGAAACTTATCCTTGAAGTAGTTCGCGAGCGTCATGTCGACGTTCCAGCAAACTTATCTGGATCAGAGAGCAGTCAGTCCAGGCAACAGGAAAAGTCGGTGGAATTCCACGAATTCCGGTCTGTCGGCACGTGGCAGGCGCAGCACAGGACGGCAGGCAAACACGTGGGTGGTTTTCCGAGCGAACACGTGGGTGATACGGAAGGCTTGCAGCGCGAACCGGTCCCTTTGTCAAAGACCCCGGGAGGACGGCATAAAATGGAAGCGCGGTCGATAAACAGGTCCAGCGGGCTTCTAAATCAGCATCCGAAGAGTCACACAACGGGAAAACCATCGAATCTAAAACCTGAAGTAATCAGCTTAGGCACACACTAGTAGTGAAATCCGGATTTTCTGCAATTTCAAATGATCATCTTCCATATAGTTCTTGGTGAACTATCTAGTTCATTACCGGAAATAGTACAGAACTATTTCCGGTGGTTTCCGTACTGGAAATAGTTTAGATCAATTTCAGGTACGGAAACCACTCGCGGAGCACGCCTGATGCATGGTTTCTCTGATTTGTCGGGATCGGGAGAGCTTTTTTTTGTATTGGAGTGTTTTTTGACGTAGCAGTAGCGTACCCAGAAATTCATTTTGAGCGTGCGTATCGTCATTACCATAAGGAGCACTGTAGTACTAGGTAAAATCTAAAGAATATGCTAGGGGAAGTCGGAGGTTATCGGTAGGCTATCGGTATTGTGAAAAATTTCATAACAAACTGAAATCTTTCAAATGAATTAAGTTCTGGGGTGTTTGATAACTCCCCCCTCCCTCCACACACACGCACACACACAAAGAAAAAAAAGACGGTTCAAATAATGTCCACTTAAGATGTAAAATATTGCAGTTTCAGAAATTTATTACTGTTATTTAATGCACAGGCGTCGAGTTATATGAGTCCATGGGGCTTGAGCCTCCTTAATAAATTGTGAGTTGGGGCTGAGCCCACCTTAGTGGCGTACCCAGAGGGGGTGCAAATTGACATATGCACCCCCCAAGATTTATTCTCACATTAGAAATGATGAATGATGAGAGATATTTGAAATGCTGAGAGAAAAGATGAATTTTTTTATGCTCATCCCCTTCCCCCCCCCCATCAGGAAAGAGAATGCATGATTCTAGCTAAAGGAATGCCTGAAAACAGAATAGAAAGTCTGTAATCACTCTAAAAATGTGCTTTTGTGTTTATGGGTCCAGTGCTCAGCATTTGTAGACGGAGGAGAGAGAAGAGGGGTGCAGTCCTATAGGATATCTATGGAAGATGCCCCCTCTCCGAACAGTAGTGATACTCTTTGATTCCGTATTCATAAACGGACAGACGTCAGGAAATATCGGTCAAACTATTTCTTTTACTCGAATTATTAAGTTCATGGCTATAAATCTGCTTATTTTTTTATGTTACTTTTTGATCCGAGAATGAGTAAAGCGAAACAGTCGTCACTTTTAAGTTATTTTAACTGTGGTGGAAAAAAAAAATCCAAACGTCAATTTGAAGCAGGAAGGTATACATTAAAAACAGTTTCAATTAGCAGTAATAAATTTTTGAACGCTGTAATATTTTACATCTTACACAGACATTAGCGAACGTTTTTTATTTTTTTTGGGGGGGGGGATTTTGAGTTTTCAAACACTTCAGATCTTAACTAATGTGAAAGATTTCAGTATGTTATGAAATCGATAGCTGTGATAAGGGGGAGGGAAAACTTCTACATAAACCCCCCAACCTACCCTTATATATAGGCACTCACATTATCATATTTTCCTGATTTTACCCAGTAATGCAGTACTTTTTTCGTAGTAACGACAATATGCACCCCCATATAGATATACTGGGTACGCGACTGGCCCACCAAATAATTTACCATTAAATAACGTTTATTTTTCCCAAGCTGTATGCTCGCGGAAGCAGAAGCACCCCCAAAGAACGTTTGCAGTGGAGTTGAATAATATTAAATTGAACTAAGTAGTTCAAGTTGAACTATCTTGTTCATGTTGAACTAAAATGAACTATAGTTCAAAATGAACTAAATAGTTCAAAACGAACTATCTAGTTCAAAATAAACTATCTAGTTCAAATGAACTATCTAGTTCAAAATGAACTAAATAGTTCAATACGAACTATCTAGTTCAAAATTAACTAAATAGTTCAATACGAACTATCTAGTTCAAAATGAACTAAGTAGTTCAAAATGAACTAGATAGTTCAATGAACTAGATAGTTCATTTGAACGAACTATAGTTCATTTAGTTGAACTATTTAGTTCTTTAGTTCATTGTAGTGAACTAGTTCAAAGAACTAGTTCGTTCATGAACTACCCATCACTACAAAAATATGAATCCGTAACTAATCCGTAAAATACCTTCAGTCTATTTTCTATTTACTGTAATACTCATCCAATAATGCAAATAAATATTTGAAATATATTTTTTTTCTCATTTTTGTTAACGGATCTTCAGTTACTTTCTACAAAAACAAAAAATAATGTATTGATTCTTATTTACTGGTGAAGAATTGAAAGTAATGAGAAGCAGATGTATTCCAGTTATAAACAGGAAATAAAAGCAGTTGCAAATCATGCAAGGAAGAGATGAGCAAAAATGTACTTATTTTTTCTTCAAATATTTTGAGAATCTGGTTAGCTCTCGAAAGTCTAGCAAGGTTAATCTACGTGTGCATATGTATATGATTTTAATTATGAATCAAAATGAAACTTATGTGTTATCACGGAAAAGGAAAGAGGTTTTTAACAAAGTTAATATATGAAGCAATTTTTAAGAAATGAATTTTTCTACTTTCAATAATTTCTTTAGAAAATGAAATTACAAGTAGAGAACATAATCTTTCAATCACTGATTCTACTAAAATTTTTTGAAATATGATATATATGCATTCTTTTATGAAAAATATAAGATCCAATATATTAGCACTTTCTAAAAGTAAATTGCTTGGTTATATAATAATTTTAAACCCAGTTTTAAAAATTGTTACATGTATCATCTTAAAATTCGAAAATTTGTTTGGCATGGGGAGATGCCTTTGCCAGTGGACGTTTTTATAGGCTTTCTAATGCGTGTTTCCATTTCATGTAAAAGAAAACCGACCAGACCAGTAGATTGACATCGCAAGGTAAGCCACAATGCTGGATCGTCACACTTCAATTTCTACCATGCTCAGCGTTTTAGGGCTAAAATTTGTAAACCATTGTCTATATATAGAGAGAAGGGTTTTGAATGGTCAATATATATATATATATATATATATATATATATATATATACTGATTAATAATTTCCTAAGAGTACTAAAAATTGAGATTTTATGTTTAATGCCAGGAAACGTATTATGCTTGAAGAGAAAAGGAAAAAAGAATCTGAAAAAACAGGAGGAATGACCAAAATTACCTTGTATATCCTTCTTCATACAACTTATAAAAAACACACTTAACTCGGTGCTATAAAATTTAAAGACAATTACATTTATTTAACCGAAACGATCCCAATCTCTAAACAACACTAAAATTTTGCCCTCTTATTTGTTCCAGAACCGAACACACATCTGGAGAAACAAATCCTTGCTCTCCACTTTGTATTTATAAATAACGAATGAAGTCCCATGTATTCCTTACTTTCCACAAGAATAAAAGTAGAATATGCAACCTGTAAAACGAAACATAAAGTTGAAGTTTTGTTTTATGGCTCCTTATTTATGACTTTACACACAGCCCTCCGAATAGGCATATACTTTTGCTACTGACTTTTCCCTGACATTTATTTGTCTGTATCAAACAGTTCTTCCATAAAATTCAACATTCAAAACTTTCTCCTTTTAGATTACGATATGTATTTTATGTTTCGAATGTATTTTCCACACTTTTGCACGCGAATTGAAATGTGAAATATAAATTTTTTACGCTATTGCATTTCTAGAATCGCTGAATAAGAACGATTCAGTGCAAAGCATTTTTTTTCTTTCTTTCGAAATACATATCAATTAAACATGTGTTCTGTCTTATAGATTTTTTTTGTTTGTTTGTTTCAGGAAAAAGACGGGCGAGATAGTATAATCAGTATTTTTTTATGTTTCATTTTATCAGGCTGTTGTGTTATTTAAAAAACACATGTAGGGTGTCCAGTGCTAACGGTGCCCAATGGCTATTTCCTAAACCGTTAGTCAAGGACACATAGTTCCATTTGCAAAAATGCTTTAAAATGTATAATCTATTATATCAAAACAATCGAAATCAATAAATCAATTCCTAAAAATATTACAAGATTTAAATTTTTATGTGGTGCCCCGTTCCTATCAGTTATATTTAGAAAAGTTTTCTTTAAAATTTTTCATGCACAGTAAAAAAAAAAAAAAAGCGTCCTTCTAGGACCAAAATTCACCGAGTTACAACAGGTGCTTAAAGTTAAAGCACTTTTTGAGTTGAAAAATAGGGGTTGTATACAAAATGAATGAGAAAAATTAATGTACATAGTTGTAAGCTCTGTAATATTTATTAGCTATTTTATGAATGTAGATTGCAATAAAGAAGATTAACGTTTAACTATGTGTATCCAATGAATTAACGTAGAAATATAGCTTATACTGAAAATAGAATTTTTTAAAGATTTTTTTAAATGAACTGGTGTTAAATAACTTAAAATACAAAGGAATAAAGCACTTCATTTAACTTTAAATTAGAAAACGAAATATTTTAGAAACTTAAAAGAATATTACAAATCTGTTAGCGTAGTATTTTCTCAAAGTAGCTTACTTCGACTGTACTTTGCGTAGCTTGCTCGGTGTTACACATCTGCATGCTACACTACACATATGTATGACTTAGTAAGTATGACCCCGGATAGATTTTTATAGAGCCTGAATATAACCCTCTGCTTAACGATCAGTATTCTAAAATTAGTTTTGCTCCTTTCTCCGCATTATAGCAGAAAGGGAAATTAAACCTATAATTTAAAATTTCAACATTTACATGGTCCCTTAACGGTTTACCATAACGGGGGCATTTTTAAACGAAGAAAAGTGATTTAAGTCAAACCCTGTTGCAACCATGGAGAGGGGCTAGATCCTCCATATAGGACGGCGGTAGGCGGAAGGTGGCGGCTTCCATTTTAATGAGCTCAATTGGGAGGAAGTTCGACTTAGCTCTTGGTCCCCTAATTTTGAACTAATTCCAGATGAGGCACCAACTACCTGAAATCGGTATCCCAGAGGTATCGTTTGAGAATTTAGGACATTGAAGCCACGATGGATTTTGCGTGCACCAGCTCCCATTAGTGTACACGGTCCCACAGCATTCCACCCTCCCAAGCAGTGGCCAAACTCGGTGCTGCTTCAATTTCCGTTTTCTTACGGGAGTGGAGTTTGGTAGGTAGGTTACGGCGGGACACAATTGATGTAAATAAATTTATATAAGAACAATTAGTTTATATATATATACATTATTAGCGATGCATTCGATAACATATTTTTTTTAATTATCGCATGCATCGCTGCTTTTTATGCATGCGATATTTTTTTTTATTAGCGATGCATAGCGATGCATATGCATTTCAAACACAAAATTCTAGAAACAAGAGTAAAAAATAAGCAGTTATAGGGGAGAGTAGAGAGGTATGGGATTATTTTTGAGAAAAATATTTCTTACAAATTTACTTCAACGTCTACAACTCTGTAAGTTTCAAAATAGCATATTAAACATTTTGACAAGCTTAAAAAATGTAATTTTGAAGGTTGTTTTTAAAATCTTATATTGGCAAATTAAAATAGTAAGAAAAATGTCCCATCCCTCCCTCACTCGAGAGAGGTATGGAATAAATTTTAAAGATGGAATATAGGTACGGCGGATGGAATTTATGTAGAATATTCTTAAAAATTCTAAAGAAATCACGGAGATAGTGTACTAGGGCGGGCAATTTTTTCAATTGCTATTTTAACAGTGGGGAAAAGGTTTTCTCTGGGCTCAATAAAAACTGTGTAAAATATTACAGGATAATATCTTCTACTCCCGCATTGGACTTTTTTTTTCTCTAATGGGCAAGCACTTGGCCACAAGCCTTTTCGCCATAACTACCCGAAGGTGTGGCCATTTTATTATGGGGGCACCCAGTGGGCGGCCACGTTACCCCCTATGAAGGGACGGACACATAGACAACCACGCCCAGTCGGGGATCGAACCCCGGCCGCCGGGAGTTGAACCCGAAACCGGAGTACGGTGCTTTACCCACCATACAACTCGGTCGGCCCGCATTGGACTTGGATTTTCGGAATTTGGATAAAAATAGTCACTTTTTACTCGGCGTAAAAACATAATTATTTTTTCCCCATTATTATTCTAATAGTTCGGAAAATGTGCCAACTGAGTTTAATAATATGCCTAAATTATTTTTCCGATCAAATCCGATCTTCTGTCTTCTCATCGTCCATGAAATTCTGCAATTCTCGACGAAAAATGCATTTATTCATGTAATGCCACATTGGCACTTTGTGACCGGTACAGAAGAAAAAAAGGGATAGTTTAGTTCCTTCAGCTGTACATCACAGTTGAAATTTCATCGTCCTTGAAATTCTGCAATTCTCGACGAAAAATGCATTTATTCATGTTATGCCACATTGGCACTTTGTGACCGGTACAGAAGAAAAAAAGGGATAGTTTAGTTTCTTCAGCTGTTCATCACTGTTGAAATTTCATCGTCCTTGAAATTCTGCAATTCTCTACGAAAAATGCATTTATTCATGTAATGCCACATTGGCACTTTGTGACCGGTACAGAAGAAAAGAAGGGATAGTTTAGTTCCTTCAGCTGTTCATCACTGTTGAAATTTCATTCTTAGTACTGTCAAGTCACGTTGGGCATCTAAGATTACGTTCATATACTGCTTATCATGAGTGCTATTGAGTCTATGTGCATGGAGCACTAGAACTGATTCAATTATGCCGTAGTAATTTGGAAAGGTCTCAAATAAGTCATAACCGCTCAAACTTTTCAACAGAAAATCAAAGCAATTCACCAACTAGCATGCACAAAGCAACGGATTTCCTTGAACTTAACCTAATATTTTGAAGGGATTTGAAGAAATATTTTTGAACTACTAACAATTGACTGTGACGTCATATCTATTAATACCGCATGGAAATTCGGTATCATTCAGAATTTGGAAACAACCATCTCACAACTTTGGCAGGCTTTTGCAGTGGACTTCATGTCTCCTTCATTTTAGTGAACAAAGTGTATGTCATGTGTTTGAAATTTTGCGATCGAGAAACGGCGAAAAAACACATTTATACAGTACTGGAAATTTACACCTCATAAGTGGCGTAATTATGTATAGTATAGTGTGGGACATTTTCGAAGTTACTGAAGGCAAGTTAGTAACAATTTATGAGTTATTTAAGCAAAAATATAAACTACGTATTAGAAAATACATTAAGCGGTTCGACTGGATTATTATTTTGATGACCTGCATAGCGTAATCTTGTACCATTTTGCAATCATATTGGTACACTACAAAAGCAATTACAGACAATATAGACATGATGGAAATCTTATTATCTGCCCGAACACAGAAACACAAATCGACTCTTCAAAATGTATATCTGCTCTGTCTTTTGGAATATCAAGACAATTTTTGTTTTGTTTTAAAGTTCAGTATAAGAGATTCGTAATATAGACATGATGGAAATGTTATTATCTGCCCGAACACAGAAACACAAATCGACTCTTCAAAATGTATATCTACTCTGTCTTTTGGAATATCAAGGCAATTTTTGTTTTGTTTTAAAGTTCAGTATAAGAGATTCGTACCATGTCATTTTGAGATTTCATCGCTTGTGACACATGATTTTTTGGGGGGGTAAAAAGCTCACCTATTCTCAGTACCAAGGAGTGATTTTTCTATTACTTCAAAAGTGTGTATGTCCTCTGTCGTTTGGAATAACAAGAGAGCTTTTATTTTGATTTAGAGTACAGTATAAGCCAAATGTACGACCGTACCACGTCGTTTTTAGATTTTTATCACCTGTTTTTTTGTGGGCTGAAAAGTAAATTTTTCAATTTTTTGAAAGCTTAAACAATTTTTTCAGGATGAAGGACCACCAGTAACAGCTCAATATTTTTCTGCATTGTATTGATATGTTTACAGGAAAAAAAAGTGGTTTGTTATTGAAAGACTTTCATTGTTTATTTAATTCATAAAATGACAAAAAATATTAGTTTGTGAACGGCTAATTAATGTCAAAAAATGTATTTAGGCTTAAATTAAATCCACTAAAAAAGACCCTTTTTAAAGCTTTCCAATAAGCCCTATTTTATCTACCTCCTATTTCAAATAAAATTTCTACAGCTTTTAGAAAATGAGCCTAAAATGGCGATTTTTACTCATCCGTGGAGGAAACAAATAGATATATCTCAAGAACGAATTTTTTTAAAGAAAGTAAAAAAAAACGGTTTTGGGATTAAAGATCGGTAGATATAACTAAAAATTTTGTGAAAATCAAAAATGGTGCGGTACAAAGATTTCTTTGGCGATTTTATATGGAATGACCCTTCTATCAGTTACTATTACTTCTCCACAATTCCACATTACATTTCTACAGACGAGAAAAACCCAAACTAAGATAGCTAAACTAGGAAAAACCTAAACTAGGACTTCGTTTACTTTCCATGCCACACATACTGTAGAACGGAGTGAGAAATAAAGGACAGAAGCATCGGCAAAATGTTGGTGGAATCAGACTTTAACGCTTTAGGACATGGACATTTTTCCTTTATTCGCACCAAAAAGTATTTCAGTGTAAGATAAATTTACTATTATAGTTTTGTGAATAACTAATTAATGTTTTTCATAAAACACAAATAAAAGAAATATAATAAATTATTATTTTATACATGATTAATTTCTTATGATGAATAGTATTTTATACATGAAATCGACTTAGGAAATACGATTTACATTCGATTACTTTTTGAGAGGGTGTAGATAAATATACAATTGCATAAGTAGGCTTAAAATGATAGACGACTTCATCATATCCGCATTTTTTTCTCGGTCAATTATGCGTGATTTGATCACATGTATTTTTTGCCTCTCCCTGTAGATTAAGTGCAAGTACTCTTTTCCCATTGGTATGATAGAACATTTTATAGTTACCATATACTTATCAAATATTGTATTGTATGATTGTGGACTTTTAATGTATTGCAATGGTATTGTTTTGTGGGGGAAAATTTCTTCATTCCGAGGCATTCCTTCATTTTTAAGATAGCGTTAGTGAGTTTCGCCTTCACCCCCCCCCCAAAAAAAAAAAAATTGTGGTAATTGGCAATTACTTAATATTTCTCAAGCAATATTTTTTAATAATATAATTCATGAATAATGAGTGCTTGTACCTTTATTTTATATGTTTCATCGCTTTTCTATTACACATGAAAAAAAGCATTTTTTCGTCAAAAATTGCAAAATTTCAAGTGGGATGCTAAGGCAGAAGATATTATTTGATCGGGGAATTAATTTAGGCGTACTTCATTAAATCCAGAGGCCTTATTTATCACCCTATTAGAATAACAACACTGGAAAATAATCATGCTTTTTACACCCTTTAAAAAGTGCCTATTTTTACCCAAATTCCGAAAATTCAAATCCGATGCGGGGGCAAAAGATATCCAATCACAATAATAGTTTACAACGTTTTAATGAACCCAGAGAGAAGCCTTTCTGCACTATTAGGATAGTAATTCTAAATTTTTTTTTTTTTTTTTTTTTGGCCCATCTTAATAGTGTACCCATTTACGTCTGTAAGGTTTACTGTATAACATGTATTTATCTAACATATCGTCCAAATAAAATGAAAAATGGACTTGTGCGCAACTAGTTCTTGCAAACCGTCTTTGGTGAATGCAGCTTTGGAGTAATACCTTCATTATCAAAGATAGAAAAGTCATTTTCTAGTGGGAAGATAAAATTTTATTTTTGCTCAGCATTTTTTCTCATTCCTTCCTCTAAACAACATATCAAGTAGAAAGAAAAATTATTAGTAAAAATATGCTGCTGCTAGGCCTCAAGAATCTGCTAATTTATAGAAGATATCTTCTTAGGTCTGCAAAGCATTAAGAATTTTGTTAGCTACAATAAATGAGACTGAAAACATGCATCGAAAGTATAAGAAGCTATTTACTTTTGGTGTAACTGAAATGATTTATAGAAATAACTATTATGCTACGGCTACTAAATCTGGTGGAGAAATCAGAAAGTAAAAACAGTGTTTTCTTTTCATTTAAGCATAATTGATGGTGTCATATCCCTCCCCTGTCCTCCCCCCTACTCTTTCCTGCTTATTATAATTATGAACTTGCTACTTTTCTTTTTAAGATGTTTTCATAGATCAATTCAATATACTTTAATTTTCATTTTTGTTTTAAAATACACAAGTTTTTAATATATTTTAAGTACAATCTAAACTTTCTCTGATGAAATTCAAATGCAAACATAATTTGAAGTATTGGCAAGCGTGAAAATGATAAAGGTTTTTAATAAAGATTCATTTAAACACTATCGCTTATGTTTGATAGGTTATAGTCAAAAAGGTTAAAAAAAAACAGGAAGCAGCACACTTAAAAGTGATTGGTTTTAATGAGTATAAATAATTGAAAAAGTTAATAAGCCTATTTCCCTGTGTTAAAAACTTGGTATTATTAAGTTTGCTTATAATACAAACATCAAATATCTTTATGAAATGCAAATCATTTTTAATATTACTATTTGTATTTTTGTTTTTAATAAAATCGCTTAATCGACATTTCAGACCATCCCCTGTTGCTACAAATATTTCATGCAATAAACAAGTCTTACTAACAATTGACGCGTATAAAAGTTACAAAAATATAAATCATACCAAGTAGTGTTTACGCATTTTGTTGTTGTCGTTGTTAAGTTGTATCGACACCAGTTATCCCTACCTATCATCGTGAAACGAATCCGAAAAACGCCTCATAATATGAAAGGAAACACATGACAAACAAGGTAATATTTCACGGTTTGCAACATTTAAATGTTCTTGTATATAGCCACGTTCGGCGTCAAAAATTCTGGACGTGAAAAAGTAAACATTTCCAAAGGAAGGCAATTCTTTTAGATATGCCTGTATGCGACGTTATCAATTGCTCTTTTGGGTATAAATTTCTTCCCGAAGAGCTCAGCACACTTTCTGGTTGAGATGCATTCAGCAAAGTCTAAATTCCTGTGATACGCATATTCACGAACATTTTCTCTGTTTTGGCGAGGAAATACTTCTTTCTTGCTGTGCTGTATTTGCAGATACGTGCTTATTTGGTAGTTCTTTTGAGTCACAATGGAATGCAAGCTATTTTATTCCCCATACTGAATAAGAGAGGTCTTACAGTTCAGTAGTAGAGTTCCTTATTGTCGTGAAGATTTATTCTCGACTATTGCTATTCTGATTTCTTTTGGAAACTATGAAACTTTACTGGAAACAAATATATTTTTCCTATAGAAAAAATATTTTCGCTTATACAATGGATTTGATTTGATTGTTTATAGGTTGTTATTGTTACTGTTAAGTGAGAATTTTTGGTTCCTTTGCCTCTTCGAGGTATTGAAAACGCCGTCAGAAAGGATATAAACTTTAATTAAAATTATTTCACTTGCCCACAATTTTTTTCGGTCGAAAAGAAGCTTTATTTAAGTGGGGCAGATGGATTTAATTTTTACCGTCAGTATCTGTGTAAAGGACTTCTCTTATTTCAAAACACGAGTTCACCAAAGGATCTGTAATGGTTTGAACAAAGATAAGATAAGATGATAATACAGCTATTAGAATACCAATAAATCTACTAAAATATTAGTTTTGTTGCGTTTATAAACTTTATAATGCCACTGATTTTTCAGCAAATTATTTGAATATTCGCATCCAATGGCGACATTTTATTCTCTTGTGATTCCTCAGCGATTTACGCATGCGCATAATTGATAATCATTTCGCATTATGGTTGCTATCAAAATATCACTTCACATATTCGTATACAAAATCCATTGAGATTGATGTATTTAGTTCCGCGAAATATATCATGATGATAAAGGACGTACTTCCTGCGACAGACAATATGTAGAACCAGGCCAACTTGCTACTGCGCAGCTGCTGCAGCCATGCTAGTCTAGTTGAGCATTAGTGAAGTTTTCATTGTGTGATTTATTCGTCCTTTATAGTTTGATATTTTAACATTTGATGATTTTGTAAACCAGGTCGGGTACACATACTTGTTTTTATAGTTAATGCAGGTTTGAAATAAGTTAAATTGTTTTTTCGTTCATTTAAATGCTTGGAAAGATATTTTAAGAAAAGAAGGCAGAACCCTGACTACCAGGTTGATAAAACGGCTGAAAAATTTATTAAAGGATTAATTGACGTGCAAGAACTAAGAAAGGATTAATGGTATCCGAACTTCAGCTTGTTAAGTATTTAAAAGCAGTGGAAGCTAGGCAATTTAGTTTAACAAAGAAATACTTCGTAGCTTAGCTTAACAAACGGCATTGGTCATACATTTCAAAATAGAATAGCAGTCCAAGATAAGTTGGACTCACTGAATTCGAGACATTACTTTTTCTGTTCACACAAAATGAAGCAACATCATGTGCTATTCATTATTTTAATAAAGTGGCTGAAGATAAATTTAATATTTATAGTAATTGAAAACTAAATAAACCTATTTTATTTCTCTTTTTTTCTAGTTTTACATTTTTTGTCCCATGCACAAGACAGAATGGAACAAGTGAAATAATTTTCGGTTTTGGAAGCATATAATGTTCTCTATTTCATTGTAATACCACTATATTTTTGTGATTATTAAATTTTAGTGTGTTCATAGAAATATTTGCAGTTCCCTTAATTTATCCGTTTGTATTTTTTAACAATCTTTTCAACTTGGTACCCTTTTCTGTTCCTAGATAATTTTTTCCCGAAGCTGCAAGTAGGTCTCTTATAATTATTAATTAAAAATAATCCTGCAAGGTGTTCACGAAACTGAACGTCATGAGTTTATTCGAAAATTATGAATCCTGCAAAATGGTATCATGTATATTAACAGCATAATTTTTAAAGGAAAAAAAAATCCGAAAAAGTAAATTTTTGCTGTGTGAATTATTAATATGTCAGATAATTGTCATTCCAGACAATTCCTGAATTAACTGAATCGCGGAATTCCGTCATGTATTCAGTCACACCTAATATGCTACATAGAAGTACATTCAAATAGAGAAAAACATTTACCTTTTTCAGGCGTATGGATGCAACTTCGTTATAAGCATTTGCAGAAAAAATAAGCATTGTTGTTGTTATTCATGATGCCGAAAATTTCTGGGACACATAATTCCCACATAATTAACATTTGAAATCAGGAGTTTTTATGGTGACAACCTGTATACATTGTTCCGAGGAAAATAGAAGAAAAGACCGCGTATATAAATTTCTGTAAATTCCTCAATTCATATTAAAATGCTGTTTACTGTACAAAATATCAACTAAAATATAATAAGTGATATTTTTAAAAATCTAATATTCAATTGAAGAATAAAGGTAAAATACATATGAATATCATAAATATTTCGAAATTTTTGTCAACGTATGAAACGCTTTGTTTTCATTTTTATTATTTTTCAGGTATTATTTTCATTGTAAAATGTACTATATTTTCATACATACATCTCTTCTTAGCTCAATTTTAAATTCAACAAAATAACCATTTCATTCCTAAAACATTCATACAATTCAGGCCAGGCTTCTCAAGATCTGCCTGGAAGATCCGAACGATTTGATTTTTTTCGGAAACAGCTGTGGAAATCACCGAGACCGTCTTCGATAGCTTCGGAGTGATATGAGGCTTCCTTTTGCACAACATGGACACGACAACAACAACAACAGTACATATTTTCCTATTTAAAGATTTTTCTAGATGCAAATGCCTAATAAAATGAGTTATTTGGAAAGTTACAAAATTTCATTATCCACTTTGGTATGTTATGGTGACCATATGTAATAATACATATGGCTATGTAATAATACAGTTATTTATTCGTTCATTTTTCAGGATAATGCAAAGTGTTTCTAACAACCCTCATACACATGAAGAATTGGATGTACTACGCTAATCATCGATACTATCTACCATTCGTTATAATGTAATATAACTGTTGTCATGCGCTATTACTCATATAAATGATGATATATAAATACATACATACCTTGCCTAGCTTATAAATCATCATATAAATGATGATATCTGTAAAGGATGATATCATCCGCTGAAATGAGAAACTATATACATTGAAATTCCCGTTTTAAATCATTCAAGAGATTCGAAAGATATAACGTTATATACAGGAAGACTCTTAATCAAGGTTGGATAAAAAAGAACTGCTGACAATGATTTAATTTAAGCTACACACTTTTCATTTATTTCTATTCAATAATTTAGATGTTAGTTTTGAAAATTACTTTTTCAAAGAAACTAATTATTTTATCTCCTGTTTGTTTTTATTATTTGCATACCAAATTTAATTTTCAATAGATATGTATTTTTGTAAATTCGTCGCTAGATCTTCAATTCGTGAAGAAATGCTGTCTCTAATTTTAAAGCTTGAATCACAATTGCGGCAATAAGATTCCGAAAAAATAAAACGCTATGCGGGATATGTAACTTTGTTAACAGGATTTTCATAATATTCTAAGTACAGGCAAATATTTTGGACCAATACACTCTCAAATACTATTTCTTCAATTCTAGGAAATTTTACGCCACAGTGCTGCATTAATACATACGTTATTTGACGAGCATCCTTTTCTTTTTCTCCTGCCAATTGACGAAACTTCTTCAGATTCAACAAATACTTTTCTTCAGATTTTCGGGAAGAAATCAATGAAATATAACGTCTCCAAAGAGTACGGATATTATTCACTGAAAAATGAGGAATAAAATAGTGTGGAATGACTTACTCTCAAAAATTATTTCATCAATTCACGGAAATTTTTTTGGCAGCAGCGATGCCGGAATATCTCTTTATTTGACAAATACCACTTCTGACATTTCTCTTTTTCTTCAATTAACTGAAGAAACTTCTTCAGATTCAGTGATTTTTTTTCCTCTTCTTCAGACTTCGGAAAGAAGAATTCACAGAAATATTACGTTTCCATGGAATACAGAAATTATTCGTTGAAAAATGAGGGATAAACTTAGTGTATAAAGACTGAATTTTAGGAGAGAGTAGAAATGAAGTTTTAGGTGGGAATTAAATGAGGGTAACATTAAACCGGAGTTTCACTGTAATTACATAGTAATTAAATAAAGGGTACAAATTACATTAATTTATTTCAAATATATAACAAATGATTTCACATGTTGTTTCAAGTACATTTCAAATGATTGTTTCGATACATGCATATTTCTGCATTTCGTTAGATTTCTATCAAAATTGTTCTGCGCTAGTAAATGCATACAGTAAACTACGAATATTTTAATTACTTCATTTAAACTTTTTCTCAACTAAAAACTAAATAATATGACCCCAATAGGTCGCCTTCTGAGAAAATAATATTGAAAATATACGGTGTGTTTTATTAAATTGTGTAATTTAATAGCTATTCAATTAAATAATTATTAGGTGGCTTTAAACAGAAATCTGAAATTTTACGCATACAAAATTGTATCGTCTTCTTCAAATGAGCCCGATTATTATTATTTTTTCATTTTTTTATGATCAAACAATATCCAAATCGGAACTGGTATAATTTAATGTTTATTTTAACAATCGTAACAATTTTCCTTCACACATTTAACAAGATATTTAAAAGATTCCACATATTCAATAGTCATTTAAACAGACATTCAATTTAAAAAGCATTTATTTTAGTTCCATTTAAAATAAAATTTAAGAACATGTCAATATGTCTGACTGAAAATCTAAAAATAGCTTTATTCCTGTTTGCGAAATACAAGGGAAAAGTGCATTTACACAGTATCGAACTTCTCCAGCGGAATTTCGAAACACATTGAACATAATGGCTAGTTGTGCATTTCACTTAAAGAATAGTGATTGACAGTTTGAATATTTTGAATGGATGAAAATTGCTTGTTTTAGGAACAAAATCTATTTTTAGAGCTTCTAACTTTGAACTGAAAACTCACTGAAACAATCGATAATGAAGGAATAAATAATTCCCTTTTATGCAAATAAAGCAAAGTAACACTACTTGTTCCGCTCTAAATTTTGATTTAGTTATGCGACTTTCATGCTTAGTTAATTTTCCATTAGTTAATTTTCTTAGTTAATTTTCTACTGTTTTTTGTTTGTTCTTATTTTGTGTATTTTTTTTTTTTTGCTTCTTTTATTTTCTTTTCTACATTTTCTTTTATCTTTATTCCTTTTTTATATACACTCTTTTTCCCTCTTCTTTTATTCTCCGCGGTTTCTTGCTTTTTCTTTTTTACCAATTGGAAACTTGCTGTCCGCTTTTGCTTTTGTTTATCATTCAGTCTCCACTAATCCACGAGACACTATGACGACAGCTGAAGAAGGGTGAAGACTTTTTCGGCCGAAACAATCGTACAGATTGATACGTACCTTTTTATGTGTGTCATCATACATAGTTTTAATTATATCATATTTTAAAACCAGTTTTTGGTTTTGTGTCATTTTTGTTAAAAAATATGCTACTTTGTGATTAATTGTAATGTATTTTCATTACTATTTACAATCAAAGGAACTTTCATACTATTCGTCTAACTGCGTTTTATCTAAAAATACATTTTGATGAAGAAATACACTTTGTTCGGAATATTGTAAAGTGCTTTATTTGCGCTTTCCACATACGCCTATAATATTTCAAAAGTGCCCAGGAAGCACTTTTAAATGTCAGAAAAAGTTTATTCACCCAAATATTTTTCTTGCAAAAAACGCATGTTAAATCGAATGGATACAACTTAACATAATCGAAGCAAATCTATTATATACTTTACACAGTCAGCAAAAAACTGGCAGCCTGAAATTCAACTTATGAACGAGCTTTAATTTTAATATATGATTTTCCCTACAAATTTCCCTATAAACTGAAGGTAGGTAAGAGGCTCGAATCAGTGTAAAAATTTGAGGGCACTTGTTCTATTTTTATACTAAAACTTTTCACGAAACAAGAAAGCCTGCATTAATTTTCAGTCAAAAACTAGATCATCTGATTAAGATAACTTAAATTATAATTTTCTGCTTGTATGAAATTTTTGCATTTATGGATTCTCAAATGAAATGTAAGAGAAATTCAAGAAAATCATTTATGCTGATTAAATAATTATTACACGATCCGAATGTTCTTTCAAAACCAATGATTTCTGAAAATGATGATATTAATTTGCAGAATAAATAATTACTGTATGAATTGACTGTTCTTTCAAAAGTATTGATTTCTGAAAATGGTGATATAAATTTGCTGAATCGATAATAATATCATGAATTGTGGATCCCTTGCAGAAAAGTAATGTATGAATGACTTCATTTTCAGCAAAGAGATACAATTTTTACACAACTTTTCTCCTTAAGGAAACTTAATCATTGATTTTTACGACTTGTTTCAAGAGAATTTTCTATATCAAAAATATTTTTAATTAAAAACTTTTTATTTACGTTCTATAAACTAGGACAAAATCCATCCTTTCATTTGCCTTAAACGTAACTCGAGAATTTCAAGTGTACTACAGTTAATCCCTTCAGAAGAAAATGGAAGAAAAAAGATCAATAAGTATTGCAAAGCTTTCAGCATTAATGATAAAAATTTTTTTTAGAGATAATCTGTTTTCCCCCCTTAAACAATTCTTATCCATAGTTAAAACTTATAAAATTGGGGTCAATAGCTATTTTCAGGAAGCCATTTTAATTTTTTTCCCTTGAAAATGAAAAACTATACTTTTTTAAGTTGATTACTTTACCAATAAACGACTATAGCGTAACAGTATTAGCTAGTTTAAAAACATTGATAGAATTTTTTCCATATATAACAGCTAGTGCAAGAAAAATATCGAAATGATAATGAAGTAAGAATGCAAAGCAGAGCGTACTCTTTGTGAAAACACTAAAGATACTAGTTCTTAGATAGACATACATTTATTTTATTTGGACATAAAATAGCAGTTGTTTTCCAGAAAACTATCTGAATTAATATCCTTTTCTCAGATTCCAAAAGTATTTGTTTAGTAATTGCTCACGCCAGTAGAAACATTCTAATCTCAGAGAAATAACGCTGAAATCTTATACTGATGATTGCTATGTACTATGTAATTCAAGCAGTATGGATACATTTTACACTTTCTTGTAAAAAAATAATGAAAGGAATTGGACATTTTTGTCTTTTTAGACACATTATTTACGATATCCTATCTTGTAATTTTTGCATTTTTAATAAATATTTATAAAGAATACACTCGTAAAAGTTCATGTTTGATGATTAATGTTACTTTTCGCAAAACTTAAGCTTGAAAGACCACGTAGCTGGTCCACGGATTACAAAAGTCACCAAAAAGTTCCAAAAAACTGACATCAAAATACAATAGGCAGGCAATTACCAGAGCGTAAAATTAAGCGCCTAAATGTAATAATACGGTAAATAATAATAAAAAAAAATGCTTGAAGACTCCTTGAATGATTAAAAAAGGGACAACAGACAGAATCCGGCAATTTGTTTTCCATCTTAGTGTAATCACTATTAAAATAGTAAAAAATATTACTATATTTTCTATTTATCTGAGAACGTAAGTTTACTGTAGTTACTCTTTCAAAAATTATCCTTAAAAATGATGAAAAATGTGCATAATTTTCTGACATTTTTTAGAATTTTTTTAAAAATGTATGATTCAAAGAAGACATTTATAAAATGAGTAATGCTTGCATATTTTTGTCAGCAAAACACATTTTTAGAATAGTAGCATTGCCGTAATGCCACTACAGTGGAAATGATAAGCACAAATACATGTATACTTTATGGTGAAATAGATAAAATATATAATAGGTCATGCATGTTTCAAATAAAAGTTATTGAAGCATAAATTAACTGAAAAGATCACATTCCTCTGAACACATCTGTTCTATGTTTACATTTTAAAGGAAATTTAAATTCAAACATATCCAACAAACTTGACACATCATGTTGTGATTTATGATTTCCAATTTCTATCCCTAGATTAACTTACTCTGCATGTATTCAAAACATATGGTATTGGCTCTCGATAACTGTCAGTAAAGTAATGCATAAAGGATACAATCTAAAATGCTGCGAGTAATAAAGCGGGCTACATTCATAATTCAAAATCAATAATGACGTTTGGTTAGCGAGGTTTGGAATCGATAAAGCATTGCAAAGATATTTCGGAGGAATTTTAAATTTGTGTAATGTTTTCATTATTCAACACATAGTCTCAAAGTAAAACGCAGTCTTATATAAAGCTGGGATGATTTAGGCTCTCGTTCCACATTTGCATTACAATTATAAATAAAGTATTACATATACGCTACTCTGTACCTAAATGCTGGTTACATAGCTAACTGAACTGAATGAATTTCTTTGTAATTTAAAGCAGATCAAAAAAAGGACTTTTTAAAAAATAATGATATTTATTTAGTCCTCTCTTTTTGCTTATTTTTTAAACAAAGTCCGCTAATATTCGCCCCTATAGTTTATTAACATGAACTTAAATTAAAGTAGAAGCTGTTTCTAGCTAAACACCTGCTAAAGAAATTAGTTTCACATAAACTATCAAGTTTTATCTTGATATTAACATCATTTTAAAAATTTCACCAGCTTTGCATGAAACAAATTTTACACAGTGATTGTTTTTGCGTGTTCTGCATGTGCATGAACACACTGTAAACAACGCTTTGATTTAAGCTATTGATAACATTTGAAATCTTTAAAAGTATAATTTCTTGGCATCCTCTAGGATTTAAAAATAGATTTAGGTAACTTTTTTTATTCTACTGGGGCATGAAGCAATTCTATGCTAATATTTTGAAAGCTTTGCGCAAAAATAATAGTCACTGATTTGTAGACCAATTGTTAGACATAATTTCGAGTTACGATTCATAACTAGTGTGAAGAATAATAAGAAAAACAGCTTCTGAAATTTAAGGAAACCTTTAAATATCTTAAAATAAATTGAGTTCCCTCAGCTCTGTGAGTCGAAAGGCTTGTCTGATGAAGGCCGAAAGAATTGTTTGGTCGAAACAATCGTAACATCTTATAAGGAACTTTTTATGTGTGTTTTTTCCACAACGTTTTTATTTATTTCATCTTTTAACACCAGCATTTTTAGTGTTTTTGTCACACTTTAAATATCTTATTATTCTCAAAAGTCTCATTATTTCAGTTGTATTTTGTTGTTGTTGTTGTCGCTGAAGTATGGGGAATTGACGATTGGAATCTGAGACTACAGAAGAAATTACCCTAAAAAATACATACTACATATAGAAGATTATAAATATTGAAAATAATCCGATTATGAAATTTCTGATATATTAAGAAAAATCAAATATAAACATTTTTTAGTCATTATTATAAAGTTTTGAACTTTTTAAATGGAGTTTTTTATATGGACTTATTATATGAAGTATTTAGAAAATAAATTAATTTTGGTTAATAATAAATTACCTCCTTTCACATTCATTTTGTATTACTTCGATTTTAAGAACAGGAAGAACAAGAATTCAGAAATTTCATTTGAGTGAGCTATAAAATGAGATAATAATAAAATTTTGTCTTATTCAGAGTTTAAGATATTGTTCATGAAAAATAAAGTAGACAGTTATATTACATCTTTCTGATTGCGATAGATACGGTGACTATTATAGAATATCATACTTGCGTTTAACTTTCATAAATAATTGAGGAATCTGCTAGAAAGATATAACGGGGAATATCTTTCAAAATATCGTTTCATAGGTGTGGTCTCCCTTCAGTATTTAATATACATGATGTATCGCTGTGTGATGAAGACTTGAAGTTTTAAAGTTTCAGTATTTAAACAACAGTCGGTGATTGTATTAGTTTGTAGAAGTACAAGAGATTAATTAAAAAAATAACGTGTGCTGACGTAAAAAATTTAAATAAATTTTATTTTAATATGTGTTCCACCGGAGAAAATATACAAAGAACACTTGAAAAAAGAATAATTATTGGCCAATCAGAATAGCGAGATAAGAAAAATATTATTAAGTTAGCAGATAATTTTAATAAAAATAAAAGTTTAGCTATGATTATAGTTTCAATAAACATTTTTAATAATAAAAAGAATGAATTTTGAAAGGAAGTTAACTAAACATGTAATAAAATCTGTCGGTATGGTACAGTATCAGAAATTTAAAAAATACATTAGAAAATATATTAGATAAGTCTTTTTAAGGATAATGTTGTAATACTTGCATCAATATATAAAAGTTAAATATGGATAGTACTTTTCGTATTATATAAAGTAAAACGATTCAAAATATGCAATTTCTTCTCTTACCAAAGAAGAAAGCAATTTCAATGAATGCAATTCCAAACAATGCGAAAAATGACTGAAATATTGTCAATGACAGAATCTTAAATATTTTATGCAACAATTTTTTAATATAATATTAAATGTTGAAAAAATGTTTGCTATCTTACCAGTTCGAATCCTTATCTTAAACGTGTTATGAAAAATGATCACTTTTATTACATATAAATCAGTTTCTCTGAATGCAAATACTTTTTTTTCCTTTTATCACAGTAAACATAAAAGTTTAGGAAATATTGGCAGCTCCAAAAAGTAAAAAGTTCTGTATAATTTAAGCAGTTTTATGACAATTCTTCGACTGCTTTTGCACAGGTTCCTTGAAAAACGTCATTGATACATTGAAGACTGAAAAAAAAGACTATTTTTTTCATGGTATTGAATCCCTGTATTTCATCATAAATGTTCAGAAAGAATCCACAGTCAGTTCAAAATATTACAATCACTTTAGTAAATTGACAGATAAGGAACGATATGAAATCTTAGAAATTCATACATTATTTATTTTACATATTTTTCAACGGAAATTCGCAGGTGTCTTTAATAGATCCAAGAGATTGATATACCAATATTCAGATTAAATATTCTTTACTTTGCAGAAATCTATAAACATTATTCAAGACATCAACAAGGACGTTATTTCCGTAATACATTTCGTGTTTTGATTCGAATAGATGTGATGCATTTACTTTAAGTATTAAAAAATCCCATCGCCTTTAAATAAAACTGGAAATAAAAAAATCGTTAAAATACACCGTACAAAGGTATTGCTTTCATAAAACGTGATTAGATGTTGGAAAACTTGAATAGGAAACTCCCTTTTGCGTGCATGCTACGAAATATAAAATGTAATTTGTGATACAGTTTTGTGAAGAAAGAAAAAATAAACATAAAACACAATATATTTAAGTGTTTATCCCAGTCATCCATCATTGGAATATAGGTTTGTATTTTGATTAACAATTCATACTCGAAAATATCTGAGAAAATGCTTTTAAGGCTAGCGTAACTAATATTTTTATCTCGTGAGAATAATTTAAGGCGAAACATTTATGTAAATTGAATTAAAGCATACTTTACAATTTAATGCTAAAACGAAACATTTATAATGAGATATTTAAATTTTTATAAGATAAATTTTTGTATCTCCATTTTTTTCCTGTAACGGAAAGATTAAGTGATAAATAAAATTAAATGCTTTAATTTAGATATGTTTAGTTGTACTTTTAAACTTTAAGAATTCTATACACCAAAAAAATATTATTTCGTGCACGTATTCACGCACATATGTCTAAATAATACAAAGATATAAAGTAATAATTTAATGATTAAAAGAAAATAGTTCTTTATGTGTAGAGGCACAAAATGTATTATATCCACAGAGACTGTTGGTATAATTTTAATAGAATAAAGAACAAACAACCATTAAAAAATAGATTTCTTTTATAAATGGGAAATGGCTGGCTTATTTGAAAAATGAATTGAATACAGTTTCCGCAATATAAAGTGCCTGAGTATTATTAATGATTTTAAAATGTTTTAACGAACAACAAATGATATATCCAAGCAAAATAAAAATTACACTAATGCTGCCATTTATTGTAAACTTTAAACCGGTTAATTCATTAAATTTTAAACCCGTTAATATATTTATATATACACATAAATCGGTTAAATCACCTTAAAACTTTATTTATAATATAAAAATAATAACAAATATAATTTGTGCCTTTTTTCAGTATCATTTAAAGGAATGTAAAAAAATAATGTATTGAATTTCTTGTGTATCTAAGCTTGAAAACAAAATCTTACACAAAAATTTTATTTAATTTTCCTGTGACATTTAGACAAAAATGTTTCGATCAATCTTAGTTTTGCTACTTTTATTGCTTTATTTTCTACACAGAAAAGCTGACACACAGTCTCAAAGAGAAAAAAAAAACCCTGAAGTCTCAATCACTTTTTTATTCGACGGTAAAAATAATCAGTTATTGAACAAGAAATGAGCCAATGTTTTCAACATGAAAATTAAAACAATGAATTTGTAGAAGAGAGAAAAAAAAATGCAATAAATTTACCCTTAGTGAGTTTAGTGTGGTGACTCTTAATATGGCGTAATATTTTTGATAGATCAGGCTATTATATAATTATAATTTCAACGTTTTAATGATGATTTGAAAGTAAGAGTAACAGTCAAATCATTTTCATTTGCAAGTAATCTTTTTTTAGAAATTTGGTGGTCTGTACAGTCACTCGCACTGTATTTCATCGAAAAAGTTGTTGAAATAAAGATGATCAAATTGTACGATCCAGCCACTGTCAATCGCCATATAATCATGGATCCTCAACGACACTTTTCAGAGTTTTACAATCAACTGACTATCCACTCTATTACGCAATTTATACATATATATATATAGGGTGTCCCAAAAAGGTGGTTACGGGCTTTAATTCTCTATCTATTAGAGGTAAGTGAGTAGTTTAAATTGAAAAAAATGTTCAAAATATGGTCGGAAATAACAATCCGTTAGAAAAATTTCCTCTTGCTAAAGTCACAATTTTGAAATTTTTATACGACCTCCTTACAAAAAAAAATCTTCAATCAGAAAGTTTTTATTTTCCACCAAACAAGACCAATAGAAAAAACTGCATAACCGTATCTCAAAACTAACTGAATTATGATACAGAAAAAAAAATTGGACTTGTACCATTTTTCCGGACATTTTTTTATCACATAAATGGCTATTTCCTGGGTAAAAATTCGAGGCTTATACAAATTGATAATAGAAATTTTTAGATCAAAAATATGATATTGCAACTTGGAATCTGTTTCGAATTAAGCATCTTGAGTAAGAAATATTTTAACATCGTGTTTGGTAAACAATTGAATCGGAAGCTGGTTTAAAATCCTATAAATTAAATTCAGATTTCACAAGATAAACGGAAACCTAAGACTATGCAAATTTTGTGAGCCTTGTAACGTACACATTTTTTCTTATTCATGGTTTATCGTGTAAATAATACTTATATGTAAATTACGTATGTATATATACGTACTTAATACGTACATATAAAATATTTCATTGCAAACAAATACATTAAATTAGCAATCAATAACATTTATGTAAATGCATGTAATTTTAAAATTAAAACATTTTCCTAAAATGAATAAGTACCTGTTACGATTGCTAAATGTTCAACTTTATAAACCTTTTAGAGGGTACCACTCATATAAAAAAGCAAATTTCATTAAAAATGCTAAAAATGCAAATAAAGAAAATGCAATTTACACAGCATTCTCGAAATATTTTGCATCAACTCCAATGTAAAACTGAGCTCTTCTAATAATAATGCTTCTGTAAATATTTTGGAGTTCTCCAGTAATATTATTGCATCAATCGATTATCTTTTGTTTTAGATCAGTTGCATTTAGGGGACGAGTATCATAAACTAGTGTTCGAAGCCGACCCCAAAAATAAAAATCGAGCGGCGTTAGATCAGGGGATCTTGGGGGGAGGCATTCTGTGACTCCTTTCAAACCAATCTACTGTTTACCAGTTTACATTGAGCCAGATTGTCGCCTTGTGTGTAGGTGCTCCATCTTGTTGAAAACACATACATATCACATACGATGTATTCTCCAAAATATTTGTTATTGGGATATCTAAAACAAGCTTCAGATATTTTTAGGTTGTAAGTGCCCCTTCATAAAACACAGGACCGACCAGTTCCCCATTCGCTATTCCGCACCACACGGAGACAGAAAATTTTCTTTGGTGGTGCATTTCTTGCACAAAATGGGTTTTGTATAATTAAAATAATGATCATTATGAGTATTTATTGACCCATCTTCCGTAAATAAACATTCATTGGTCCACGTAACATTTTTAACAAAATTAACATTTTTATCCTGTTGAATTAACAACCAATTGCAGAATGCTAGACGTCGAGCGAAATCAGATGGATCAAGTGCCTTCAGTCCATGTATACGAAATGGATGGCAATTATGTTTTTTAAGAATTCTATCAGTTGATGTTCTAGGTAGTCCCAAAGTCGCGCTTACTTTTCGAATACTTGCACGTAGGTTGGTGGAAAAATACGCTATAATATCCATTTCTTCGTTTTCATCGTACAAGCGATTTCTCCCAGGTCCAGGTTTTGAATGAAAAGCACCGGTAGTTCTCAAACCCCTCATCGTCCATTAAACAAACATGCGAGAAATTTCAGGTTAATTCGGATATAGCCGTCTGAATTCTCGAGCATTTTCTGTATTTTTTCAATTGCACTTCTATTGCACTTAAAATAAATCATTTTTAATTCAAATAGCTCGTCTTTTGTTAAAAAAAATTATGCAGTACCAGTTATATGTTTTTATTTTCAAAATATGAAACTAAATATCGCTGCATATTTTTTAATACATTATTTATTCTGATCTGTACGAGAAAAGTTTGGTTGAGTTGTTCTGATAAGAGTTAATATTGGAAACAAATGAGTAAACTCAAAAGAAATCGTCAACATTTCATTACGCTGTTGTTAAAAATTGTTTTACCATAAAAATTTGAAATGATTAAATGCCACTTACAGGAAATAAAAAATCGCCCTGTTAAAAACGTTGTTTTGAAAAATATGATAATTTTCAACGGAACCACAATTCTACCCTAAAAACGCAAAAATGTCTCTAATGTAAATAGTTTCATACATTCTATCTTTTATAACATGCCACATATTTACATTTCTATTTTTGTGTATGGGCTCTTTGCACTAGTGCTGTAAAAGTAACGACAAAATGAGTATCCGTATGTATTTGTTACTTAGATGTTCGCTATTCGTTACTCGTTACTTTCGTTACTACTAATAGAATCGGTAATAGGGTGTTATATGTGCCCCATAACAACACATCCGGGACAGTGTTGTTATGGGTATATGCCGCCCATACATAAACCCATAACAAAACCTAACCAAAAAGAATTTTTTTTAGCGAAGTTGTACAAAGTTGTATTTAGAGCTTATTTTCTCTGATTTACAGATTGTTTTTATACACATTTATGGTTTTATACAATGCTAAATTATCCGAATTACTAAGAGTGCACATAGAAATCTTCCAAAGACATATGCCATTCTTTTTTTTTCTCACCCCCCCCCTTTTTTTAAATCTGAACGCTGGTTTAACCTGTTCATTCTTATCATAAAAAGTGTAAAGGAAAGCTTGTGACTCGTGTTTTTTTCTGAAAGCGGGTTCTCGAATACTGAGATCCAGGGATTGGGCCACATATATAAAATTCACAGAGCAGTGGATCTCAGTATGATATCAACTACTTTGCGTCTCTACAAGCATAATATCTTTATTATTTGTGAGTTCTTATTTCATATCAAAAACTTCTTTTGCTGGACCATTTTTCGAAGTAAATTAAAAATTACCATATTTTAATTAAAATTGTTTAATTCAGTGAGAATTATCTATTTTTAAGATATTTCCAGTTCTATTTCTGCACTTTTGGGATGAAAGGGGTTAGCCCCTTCTGTGGGTGCATATATGAGAGCATTCTTTAAACAAAAATTATCACTCTTTTCATACAGAAAGAATGGTTGCACCGGACTATGCGTATTCCATGAGTTCACGGAATAAAATGTACCATAAAATAGGGCAGATAGCCCCCTAAACGCCGACATTTTAGAAACATACTGAACTTTATTGAATTATTTTAATACCAGTGGCTTACGCAGGAGTGGGCATAGAAATCCCGGGTCCCTCCCAATTTTTTATATATTTTTTAAACAATTACTTAAAAAATGTGTTTAGGTTTCCATGCTAAATATTTTTTAGTTCAAAATAATATTTTAAATAATAAAAATGTGTGAATTCGTTTACTTTATAAAAATATATTTTTTTAAAAGGTGTATTTAAATAATTTATTTATTACTCATATTTCGACTCTAGCTTAAAAAAAAAAAAGAAAAAGTTAAGTTCGCAATCCTGCTTCGGAACCACCCTGAAAGAAAGAATTCTGATTGCACCACTATTTAGTACTAAAATGTTAGAAAGCCCGAAATTAGCACCCCTTACTAACATGCTTCTATTATAGGTATTGCTCCTCTACAATTATAAGAACACCCCCTCCCCCCCCGCAAAAAAAGTTCAACTGCGCATAAGAACATACTATACACCGGATCCTATCCCCCCATTGTACGACCCATATCAATAGAGCAGCAGATACTATATCCATCTCCATAACTGTAACGAAACATACGGATTTTTCGAAACCTCATCAAAACGATACCATTCGGCTCGGCACAAACGAAATGCAACCGGAACATACTACTACTCAAATACCGAAACCCATTTTTCCCTTCAAACAGCGAGAATCTATAATACTTCCGGTATCTAGTAACGGAACGGAACATACTATTACTCAAATACCGAAACTCATTTTCTCTCTCCGGCAATCTTGTATTTGAAGTTCGAACCTGGTCGATCCGAAATGCACTCTCGAAAGTCATTTTCCCCCTTGAAACCGCGATCCGATATCCAGCAACAAATAACAGAAGATATTAGTACTCGATTACTGGAACCCGTTTCCCCCCTAGTTCGCCTCGCCTGGCAGTCTGTATTCGAAGTTCGAAGCTGCTCGATCCGAAACAGCTTCGGATCGAGTAACGATATCAACCGAAAAGTAGCAATTCGTTACTTCGAGTCTGAGTGATTATCCGCATTTCAGTACCGAATACATACGGTTTGCTTCAGCTCTACTTTGCACAGCATTCCATGTTCAATTAAGCATAAATCTCACAATTCCAAAGTTACAGCCATGTTTTTTTTTTCTATTAGTCTTGTTGGAAGGAAAATAAAGACTTTCTAATTGGTAATTGTTTCGTAAGGGGGGGGAGGTTCGTATAAAAGTTTAAAAAGTGTAAGTTTTTATAAATGAACGAGATAATTTTTTTCTTAACGGATTCGTATTTTCGACTTTATTTCGAACTTTTTTTTCCAATTTACATCAGCCACTTATCTCTAGTAGATAAAGAATTAAAGCTCGTAACCACCTTTTAGGGATTTTGGGGACACCCTGTATATATACTGCTTGACAATTGCTAATGAACGAGTCATTTATGCAAAATTGCGTCTCAGATAGCTGACCAATAATCGTAAATTCAAGTTTAGAGGACGTGGTAGACCAGGACTCGTTATCTGTATAAAAGACAGTGCGTACAAGATCGTGATTCATACGAAAATTCATGCTGTTTAATGTTTGACGAAAATAGTGCTGGATGTTATAAAAGTTTTTTCTCTAAAATTCTGTTTGGTTCTTGGAATAATTAAGAGAAAATGTCAGCAAGACATCATTTGAATGACTACGATCGTGGATGATCAGTTGGAAGACTGGAAGCAGGTCAAAGTTTCACTACTGTAGCTGCTGCAATGGGTGTATCAAACAGTGTCATTTCGCGATTAAAGAAGGCCGCTGAAGGTGAAATTTTTTTGCGAAAGCATGCCGGCATCGTGGTAGGAGCACCACACCTTCAGAGGATCGCTATGTAGCCCTCCAAAAAGGAACAGAAATTACACTCCTGTCCAGATAGCTGCAAACCTTGAAACCGCTACCGGTATGCATGTTTCAGCAAGAATCATCTCACGGCGATTAAATCAAGTTGGTTTGTATGCACCGAAGCCTATTCGTTACAACCCACTTCAACCACGCCATCGTCGATAGAGATTACACTGGTGTAAGGAACATGTTGGTTTTGATCACCAAAATTGGTCTAGAGTACTGTTCTCCGACGGATCTCGTTTCAGTGTGACAATTGATTCTGGCCACCAATTACTGTGGAGAGAGCGTGGAACACGTTATGCACAACAGTTTGCTTGTGAACGTGATCGTTACGGCCCAGGCGTGATAGTGTGGGCAGGCATCATGCATAATGGCAGAACACCGCTAGACATCTTTCAATGAGGAAGCTTTACATCGCAACGGTATTGCAGAGAGATCATTTTGGATCATGTTAGTCTTTTGGGGGGTATTGTAGATCCAGACTTTCTGTTTATGGACGATAACGCGCGGCCACACAGATGCGTTAAGGTATTGGATACACTGCAAAATGAAAATATTCCCCGTCTGCCATGGCCTGCTTACTATCTCGACCTAAATACTATTGAGAAGCCTGGGATGCTGCTGGAAGACGTGCTGATCAAAGAACCATCCCTCCCCGAACAGTGCAAGAGCTCAAAATCGCTTTGAGAGAGGAGTGGGACAATATCCCCCAAGGACTCTTCGATAGTTTAGTGAAGAGTATGGAGCACAGATGCAACATGGCCATTAGTGTCCGCAGTCAGCACGCATCTTGCTAAGGTAGTCGTGTCTGCATCATTCTGACCTGAAGATCAAATTTTTGGGGCTGTTTGGAAATCATCCAAGGAGCAGCTTTTTTTTTAAAGTCTTTAATTTTTCGATATAACTGTACCATTTTGCACTATAATGAATTTACATCGTCCTTACTAAATATGTACTGAGTTTCATTTCTTCAATCATTGTCTATTCTTAATTATTTCTTAAAACGTAACTGTTCCTTAGCAATTGTCAAGCAGTGTAAAGCTTTGCATGCAAAATTCCTAATAAATGTGCCGAAACTCTGATTCCAATTACTTGCTCTCAAGTTGCAGATAATTCTACGATATGGACAGATGAAAATATCTACTGTATATATGTAATGTATAAAAAGGTAATTTGGGTTTTACTAGTTTGGGTATTGGTCAAGCGGGTACTTTCACTGTAAGTTTTACTTTCCTGTCATACTTGCCACGCGCGCTCTGGAGCTATGTTTTATTTATTTTGTTATTTGTCAAACATCAGGCCGTCGATTCTGAGTTCTTTAGATATACACGTGTCCCCACGCCCTTGTGTCCCCGGATGCGGGTCATGTTGGTAAATGTGTGTGGTTCGATCAGAGATAAGAGAGAGGAGGAGTTGTGTCTTCGCAGACCACGTGGTGTGGTACGCGTAAATACTCCCGCACATCGAAAATCGGGGGACTTCTGCCACTGGAACTGCTTCATGAGTCCACGCTGATTCTTGTACCCGTCTCCCCTCCCCTCTTCTCATTCTAAATTGTAACTTAATTGTAATGTTCAATAAACCATATTACCTGCCTTAACTCTGAAGCCTACTTGAAATATTTGACGTCTCAAATAGCCGACAGGATGACTGCCTGTGTGCCAATTAAAATTTTTAAATTGTAAAAAATTAACGCTCAATAGTCGGGAGACGGGGTACACTGCTTACCGGAAGATGCGGAGTACACCGGAGATGCGGCGTTATGCCGACCGCCTGCCGATCAGAGAGATACGTAGAACCAACTTGCCCTTCACCGACTGCAGATATCTGGACTTCTCATTCCCTGCTTTGATGAAACTACTTTCGCTTGACCTCCCATCGAATCCTCCCATGAAGCCCATCGAAAAATTTGCGCTCCTGAGTTTTCCATAGCGACTAACGACGCTGATGCCAACACGTAAATTGAAGAAGTGCCTGCCCTCCGTTATCTGATATCATCTTTCTGTACCGTGTTTACCATCCAGAAATCTGTGCCTCCTTATTTATTTCTTTTTCTTCACACGTCCACTGTTATTTTGAAAATCCGATGGAAATCGACGGAGTTTCACTGCCTTCATTGCACCCAAAACAGTCCCCACGAGAAGTGTGTGCAACTGGTGAATTATTTCCCCCTTTTCTCCGTGCCGAATATTTTTGTTTTTGTGCGTATAACTAGTGTTGACCGTAACTCCTCCTGCCTGCATTGAACTTGTGAGAGAAGATATTTTTTTTTGTGTGTGTGTTTTGTTTATTGTTGAGGGATGACGATTTTAATTTGTGGATATCAATTTCTTTCGTAAAAGTAAGCGATTTTTATCTTAGAGTTGAGGTGAACATTAGAGCATTATATTTAAATGGTTATTAATTGTGTGTGTTATTTTAAAGTGCTATTTTAATGTTGATAAAAAAAAAGAAAAAAAAATTTGTATTGATATATCTGCGCTTCTTTTGATTAATATAGTATTTTCATTAAGGTAAGTTTACAATTGAATTGTGTTATTAAATATTTTATTTCAATTGAAGTTTTATACTGGTCTTACTTTTATTAAATTAATGCTTAAATTACTACTACATTACCTATATTTCCTGAAGATTTGAAATTTGAATTTTTGTTATTTGCATACTATGACGTAGTTTAGATTCATTCCACAGCCCTCTATATTAATAGGCCAGCGCGCTGATTCAAAATGGCGGCGACTGAAGGCGGAATTTCCCCTTTCCCTTCATGCGACCGCAGTGCACAAACCAGAAAACAAATTTAATATTTTACTAAACAATTAATGATTACATGACTGAAAAATTTGACCATCTCTTATTTAATGATTTTTACCAATAAAAAAGTTACACCTGAATGATAATTTATTTTATTTTTGGTATTATAGAGATAATATTTTGATAATAGGCCTTCTTTGTAAACAATATGTTATATACCACGAAAGCAATTTACTATTTCATTATATTTTAATTTGAATCATTTTAACTATGTATTATTCAGTATTCAATTCATATAATGATTTCCATTAAATTATTCAAAGTTTCGGGGGAATAAAGTATTTTACTGTAGCTAAATCATTTTAAATAATAAAAATAATAATTATATAGATTCTATTTTCAAGGAGAAAATCTATAAATAAAAATAGCATGGATATACTAAAATGAATCAAAACATATCAATTCAGTAACTTTATTTTTAAAATCATATATATACACTCACAAACAATTTGCATCTTATTACAAAAAAGTAAACAATATATATAGATTAACATTTTTACTATTGAAAATTATCTAACTTCACAGTATTTCCATAAAGAAAGTAACAAAGTAATTTCACCCTTAAATTAATTGATAATTTCTGTTATTTGCACTTGTAAAAGTTACTCGTTCAACATTTTGTAATTACAATCTATGGGCTATTTCAATAATTATTTCTTTGTGATTATACTAAAAAATATAAAAATTATAAAAAATTTTAACATTTTTGCCCATACACATACACACCCATTTATCGTGAGGTAATGGATTGGGAACAGATATGTAAATACGAACAGAAATGGAAATACTTAAGCAATTGACCAGCGTTAAATTAAAAACATTTATGAAGGGACAGGGTACCTCTTCAGTAGCATAAATTGGAGTTTAAAAGGGTTAAATCGTTTGAAAATAAACGTTGTTTTTCAAAACACAAGTGTTAAACAAAGTTTAAAAATGAAGATAGAAAAAAAAATTATTTGGGAAAAAAACATCAACTTTAATAAATATATTTTGAGACATTAAATAACTGTCCGGCTGTGATTTTAACAAGTTATTCTAATTTTGATATTTTAAGCAATGTTAGAGGTACAGTGTCTCTTTTAAAATTTACAGTAACATGAGTTAATAGTACAGTCAGTTACAGTGAGTTAATAGTCATTATTATAATATATTTCAAAAGTTAAATCTAAGCTTACCTTAAAAGATATTTCTATTGAGGGTATATCCAATACACATAATTTAATTACAATTGATTGTTCATCAGTTTTAATATAATTCCATTTGGGATAGTTCATTATGCAGTCACGTATGTACATTTCAGCTTGATGGATATCTTTTATTTTATTTAGTTCAGTCTCATTAGCGTATGTTATTAAACTTGTATTTAAAGACAGCTGGATATTTTCGTTTTCTTTGTCGTCACGAGTTTTTCTTTTTTTGGGCACTGTGATATTTAAATGAGGTGTGGAATCATGAATATATGTTGGAAACGCATCAGGAGTCAAAGCAGGACTGGCTCGGGGAATCTTATGTATATTCCAATCTTTGTCCTTCCAAATATCTTCTCGAACAATCATCTCACTGGCAAAATGTTTAATGCAAACTCTAGCATTTTTGTGAATTTGAAATTTTGCCGATGAATCCGGTTAATCCAGAAATTTCTTTGTTCCTCATCGTTCGGGAACCGGAAACAAGTTACGTATGGCGGATCGTAGTTCGATCTGCAATGAGGAACAACACATTTGAAAGGCATAACCTACAAATGAAATAAAAAACATATATTATCGGTAATTTAGATTAAACGTTATTATAAATTAATTAGGTTTTAAATTAATCAAGCTTTTGATTCATATTTTAAAACCATTAGTTAATTACTAATACAAAAAAAGTAGAGAATGTAAACAAGCTCAACACATTAACATTAAAATTATTTTTTATGTAATAAAATAAATTACTTACTATTTGTCTGATTTCTTTCTTTCTTGCACTATTCATCTACACATATGCATCAATACAAGCTATTTTAAGTAAAATAATATTACATTATGTGAGAGATAAAATGGATGACTGTTGTTCTTAACTTCCATTTAGAATGAAATCGCGAACGATGGCAGACGAACAGAATAATTTTAAACCTTCCGCCTTCGGTTGGTCACGTGATCGTATTCCCAAGAATCAGCGCGCTGGCCTATTACTGGAGAGGGCTGTGTTCATTCGATTATTTACCTGAAATGACTTACCGATTGGGACTCTCAACTTGACACAAATTCTAATTTACTTGAGATTATGTCATTTTATTCACTGAAAAGTTACTTGAAAATTTATGACAAATTCATGCACCCGGGTACGATAACTTAAATGAAAACAACAAATATTGATTCATATTTTAAAACCATTAGTTAATTATTAATACAAAAAAAGTTACTAACACAACAATACTTGTGTCAATGTAAAAAAAAAAAAAAAAAAAAAAAAAATTCTTGCATTATATTAGGTTTGCTTAAATGTAGATGTTTTATTTTGAATAGTTACTGTGTAAAATTTTTGTGTGCCAAAATGATCGTATATTATTTCCTTTATTGAATAATGATGCCAACTATTTTTTTTCATGTAATAAAATTTAAATTTGTCTAGACGGTTAACTAGTAATAAAACCTCTGAGGAGAGTATTCGCCCTCAGATTGTTAAGAAATACTAGTAATAACCAAATAAGAAAAGTACAACAAGACATTGCTAGAAATAAAAAAAAATGTCAGGTCACATAAATGCAGTACCTCATGCAGGCTATCATTTATTGTATTACCTTGAAAAATTCTTCTAGCAAGCGTTCCTGTTAATACTGCTGTTTCACAGCTATGGTTTTCGAAATTTTCTACACACTACGCACTTTTTTACATTGCCTTTACACTAAATAAATTTACTCCATTTTGCCAACTGCTTTTTGCCAATTATTTTGCCAAGTTATTTTCATTCCATTCACTTTATGCCATGCAAGCCAAAGCCATAAGTATTTGCCAAAGAAAATGAATGCCAGCCATGTTTATTCCATTTTGTTTAATTATATTACTATATTGTTGTACAGTATTATTGTACCCCACCTAGGTTGTAAATATTACTTGTGATGATTTGAAAAAAATTGTGCGCACTCATTGTTTTATTTTTATTGTAAGATTTTCGTACTATTGCATCATTATGTTTTGTCAAATTTTAGAAACTGCATCCTGCCTCTCAAGTATTGTACAACATAACTCCAGAATTCTAGCCAGAAAAATTTAAGGTGTCTAAACTTGAAAATTAGATTAGTTCGCAGTTTTAAGATTAGGTTGCAAGGACGTCTGACTCGCAAGTGAGAGACTGGCCACCTCAATGATATTGCTCGTCAGACTTCTTTTGCCGGGGGGGATATTGTAATGTATAAAAAGGTAATTTGGGTTTTACTAGTTTGGGTATTGGTCAAGCGGGTACTTTCACTGTAAGTTTTACTTTCCTGTCATACTTGCCACGCGCGCTCTGGAGCTATGTTTTATTTGTTTTGTTATTTGTCAAACATCAGGCCGTCGATTCTGAGTTCTTTAGATATACACGTGTCCCCACGCCCTTGTGTCCCCGGATGCGGGTCATGTTGGTAAATGTGTGTGGTTCGATCAGAGATAAGAGAGAGGAGGAGTTGTTTCTTCGCAGACCACGTGGTGTGGTAAGCGTAAATACTCCCGCACATCGAAAATCGGGGGACTTCTGCCACTGGAACTGCTTCATGAGTCCACGCTGATTCTTGTACCCGTCTCCCCTCCCCTCTTCTCATTCTAAATTGTAACTTAATTGTAATGTTCAATAAACCATATTACCTGCCTTAACTCTGAAGCCTACTTGAAATATCTGACGTTTCATATATATATATATATATACAGCAGAACATATACATATAAAACAGCGTTAAAAAATTAAGCTTCTCACTTAAGAAAACAAACTCGTGTGGCTGAAAGATGCCGAAAACTTTCAGACTGGCCGCAGGTCAGCGCTTTGAGAGATTCCATTTACTGATGAGAAGCTCTTTACCGTCCAACAAGTTCATATCTCCTAGAAAAATAGGATGGGGCCTGTAGACGCTCCAAGCACCATCACCAATATTCAAAGTCGGTCGTGGTCTGGGGCAGACTTTGCGCAAGAGACAAAACACCTCTGGTTTTTGTGGATAAGGGAGTTAAAGTAAATCAAAAAGTGTACTAGCGGGGCATTCTAAAAGCTGTTGAACTTCCGTGGGCTTGAAAGCACTTCGGAAATGTAAAATGGATGTTTCAAAAAGACTCTGCATAAACTCACAAAGAAACACAAGAGTATTGGAAGGAGCATTTTCCGATCATTAAATTATTTGTAGAATAGCCAACCTACTCGCCAGAATTCAATTCCATGAACTACAGTGTGTGGTCCATTTTGGAGTCTACGGCCCGCAATAAATGACACAAAAGTTTTCATTCTCTAAAACAATCACTTCGGCGTAAATGGGATATATTAAAGGTTTAGAAGGCTTGCGGCCCAATGCTGAAAATTTTAATAAGCGTTTGCGTCTCTGGATCTCTGCAAAAGGCTGCCACTTTGAAACCAATTAAATTTGTTTATTAGTAAAAGCCTACTCTTATTATTATTTTCTATTTTTTGTAAAGTTATTTATCTTTAATAAAGTTTTAAAGTTATTTGTCCGTTGTTTTTTTTTTGCGCACCCAGTATATATATATATATATATATATATGAAGTATTATACCTGGAAAAGTTCTTTCGTAAAGTAGATTTTTGAAATACCAGACAAAGAATTTCAAAATTTCTAAGTCGTGTAATATAGATAACTGGGCCATTACCAGAAAATTGCTCAGTTTCAGGTAAAGGAAAACAGTAATTTTCATAGTAAATGATCTTAATGCACACAATAATGCATTATATTTTTCTTTAGCAGTCACAATTTTTTATTATTCTGAGAAAGGCTGGAGAGGTGTGTTCTCAAAAATCAATTTGACGAATGCTTCTTTGTACTTTCTTTCTGAAAGTGTGGTGTGATTTATTGCCCTGAATTTTTGATTGTGCAATTCTGAATTAGCCCTATACGTTTTTGTCTCTACAGAAAAAAAGGAATAAATATTAAAAATATATATAGATATATATAGAGATGGATAGATAGACAGATATACAGGTGATTCGAAATTGGTATTACAAACTTTTAGAGGGGTAGGATACACCAAGATGGTTCAGAATGTCATAGAAATACGCGGTCGGAAATGTCGTCTTCATGTACCAAATAATCACTTTAGAAGTGATCAATTAATAGTAAATTTTCCGACCATGGTTTCTCAAAAAATTATCCACCTTTCATCAATTGCACTTGAAGAAAATTGTTAAATCAGGATTTTTTCTTTCTCAAAATACATAGATGAAATTGTCGGAGGAAAGCCCATTGTTTCTGAAACTTGGTTAAGAAATTAGACGCACACTTCAACACTTCTTCTAAAGTGATTATTAACAGGTAGATGAATACGACGTTTCTGATCCCACATTGCTATGTCATTCTGAATAGTCTTGCTGTATCCTACCTCTTCTAAAAGTTTGTAAAACTAATTTCGAAACACCATGTATACATAGATAGATAGACATCGATAATTGTTTTAAATTTCTATGAACATGTTTTGTTACGTAAAATAATTTTAATTAGTTCAAATTCATTAGGGAATTTTACTTAAATGCGATTTTAAACTGGTGAACTGATATGCGTAATTTATTCATAGTACTTGAATAATATACGTGTTTTAAAACTATGAATGAACGAACGATCTTTGTCAATTTTGGTTTGTAAAGAAAATCTAACGCTTTTATTTAGTAAATTTTTCTATTTAGATAGTAACGACACACTTTTTATACGTGAAATAAATTAATAGGAATTGCGCATCTTCCTAACTTTATAAATGCGCAAGTCTGTATGTTTGCTCTTTCACACTGAAACGACTGGGCGGATTTGAATGAAATTTTGATTGGAAATAGCTTGTACTTTGAATTAACATCTACAGGGTTTCTTTCACCTAGGAAAAAAATCACTGTTCGTTTAACATAAACATGTTCGTTTAAATTTTGTGGCACATTCCAAAGCATGACGTAAAGTCAAAAATTTTGCTGGCGAAGCCTAGGGTAAATAAAATATAAATATATAACTACACTGTGATTGATATAATATGACTAAAATAATAAGATAACTCAAAATGCTTGGATAAATATAGACTTAAACAGCAAAATCATATACTGTTAGAAATTGAAAAAGCGCATAATTACTAAAAATACGTGTATTTATGAAGAACGAAGTGGACCTATGCCAGAGTTGGGCATCATTTACTAAAATATTAATTGAACTAAGCATTCAACAGAAAAATAAGTTAGTTTTAATTGGACGCAACTAAATGTATTTGTTAGCTGAAGGTCTAACAAAATCGGCTCAATTAATTTGCTATAGTTAACTGTTCAAATAAAACTAGTTTAGTTGAGCCGAGTTAGTTGCACCTTACAACTAAAACTAATTTAATGGCAATTATGTATACGTATACATTGAAGGTAGTTGAAGGCTCAAGTAACTTGGCTCAACTGAATTAGTTTTAGTTTTGTGTACAACTAAAACTAATTTAGTTGAGCATAGTTGAACCTTATAACTAACAACTATTAGTTTAGTTGTCATTTACCTGTCGACTAACAAAATTAGTTCCAGTTGTTAGTAGTTAGTTGAATGCTACTTTTTGTCCAACTCTGATCTGTGCATTAATAACTGACATCAACTGAGAATTGCTTTCGGTAAATTATGCCCTTCACATCCTACTGCATTCTGGCAACGCCGGTCCGCGCACCTAGTTTAAGTATAAATAAATAAGTAAACACACAATACCCTGAATACATATACACAATTGCAAATCACCATAACACGATTAATTTCAGTGATTAATTTTCACCATACTAATCTCATCTCAGATAGGGTGACTTGAAGGTCTTTAAAGATAAAGAAATTGAAAAACGGCCGTTGTACAGGGTGATCAATCTGAAAGAGTGTTCGATGGTTTTTCTAATTACCCTTAAATCTGGCGGTTGTGACAAGTAGTCTAAAACTGAAGTATAACTGATTGAATCTTCTTTGAAAGTGGGAGACGATTTCCAACACTGTTGGACTGTTACAACTTTATTTGTGAGGTAAAACAGAAATGGAGACGCACAATGTTATTTAATTCTGAGATAATTTCATTTTTGAAAAACGTTATTTAATTCAAATTTTTTAAATTATCATTCCTTACAGCAAATCTTGAAAATGCTTGCCACCATTTTGAATAGAAACATCAAAACAATTTTTTTCAATTTCTGCAAAATTCGATGAATTAATACAAACCATAACTGTATAAATATCGCTAATAACTTCAAAAATGGTGAGACGAGTGTCAGAAAACTTACTTCAACATGTACATCTTCACGTTTAAAATCGTGGTTAACATTTTCAATATTTGCTGTCAGGAATGATAATGTAACAAATTTGAATTAAATTATGATTTTCAAAAATTAAATTATCACATCACAGGGTTAAGTAACTGTGCGTCGCCATTTTTGTTTTCCCTCATAATTAAAATTCTAGCAATCCAAGAATGTTGAAAATTGTCTCCCACACTTAAACCAGGTTCACACAACAATATTTCAATGTTAGAACAGTTGCCACATCCGTCATATTTAAGGATTATAAGAAAAATCATTAGGAACTCTTTTAAATTGATCACCATGTATAATTTCAAAGGAGTGCAATTTAAATCCAGTGAAAACACTGGTGATATTTTGAAATATCGGATCTGACCAGTATTTTTTGTAGCTCGTTAGTAGTAATTTAGTAGAACACTGATGTTTCCAGAAAGTAACTCAATATCAGACGAATTGCAATTTTGAACGCATATTCCAGTATATTTACTCCTGAAGTTACACATTTTATTTATCTTGGTATGTGTATACTCGTATTGGTATTTGTTATTGTGATAAAATACGATAGTTGAGACACAGTGTAGAAAATTGAATTGCATCCTCAGTGAATGTACCGAATTGTAAAGGAAGTTATATACATTTAATAAACAAAACACATGCAAACGCTGCAAAAATTACTTACCTCTACGGGAAAACTGATTAACAATGCATACTATTATCAGAAAATACACACCAAATACGGCCAATTACGTAGAAGGCTCGAAACTAAAAACCAGGAGCAATAATTAAAACAGAAATGGATGGGAATTTATAACCTCTGAGACACTCGTCAGGTGGCACACCCAAAAGATTATAAATAATAACAAAAATAGCAGTATTTCAGTTATGTGGCATAGCAAAAGAAGTATTCTCCTCACATACAAGGGCCCAAACCTGCCATAGAAAAAACGCGGGAAATATTGCCTGAGGTAACAAGAAGAAATGTACGAATGTTGCCAATATCTGGAAGTGAAATACCCGGTATTGTCAAATCATGAGAGGATAAAAGTAAAATTAAGTTTATAACAGTTTTGCCAGATTCAGAAATGGAATATTATTTTACACATTTAACAAACAGAGATATTAATGAATTGGATACTATTAATATAATGAATAACACTTAATTCGTAGTTGGTATAGCTAATTAAAGTTAAATGAAAATTATACAGGAGTGTACATATCACACCCCAATGAGTTAAAACCAAACCCCACCCAAGCCCTCCCTTTCTCATATATATCCCAGACAGCACATAAGCTTAAATCAAGCTTGACATTTCTTTGAATTTGACGTATTAATTCAAGCTTGACAGTTCAATTCATTTTAAGCTTGCAGCAAGCTTGGAGAAGTCATTTGAACAGTCAAGCTTGAATACAACTTGATTACTGCTTGATTTGGAAAGCCACATCCACATAACAAATAAATTATCAGCAGTCATAAATGTACTTGACCATAGAATTAAAAAAAAGAGATTCTATATTTCCAAATATTGAAATTCTTCAAAATAAAATACAATTATACTACGAAATGGATTTCAAAATCAGTAGTTTGTCTCGATTTTGGCCAGTATTGCCCAACATCAGTGTCGCGATATTGAAAGTTTTAAAACGTGTGCTGCTTTTAAGTTTATATTATGCTTATTTCCCTATTAGTAGAGTCTCTAAATCACACATAACATTATTTTAATTTTGATTCCTCCCATGGAAAAATAAAAGAAACAGATAAACACATCGGCCACTGATCGATCTCGCCGGAAAACGGCGTGATAACCATAACAGTCACTTCAAACTTTAGTCATATCAGCGAAACTCTGGTTGGCCGAGTGGTTAGGACGCTGGCTTCCCAACCCTCAGCTACCGAGTTCGATCGCGGACGTTTGATTGTAACAGATTAAAATAACTTGAAATTTCAGCGTAGAAAGGAAAATGCGTGGAAAAATAAAATTGGTGGGGCGAGTTCGCCGACGGGCGCCCCGTGTATTTAGGATTTTTTTTTTAAGGAAAATTTTTTATGCTTGAAATTGAGCTTGCTATGTGAAGTTTAATGCAAGCTGGGCAAGTGTAAACTAGAACACTTGATTCAAGCTTGCATTAAGCTTACACGCTTGAAATTTTCAAGCTTAATTCAAGTTTATTGACTTGATAGATCAAGCTTGCTGCAAGTTTGATGCAAGTTTGCTGTGCTGCCTAGGATATATATATATATATATAAATACATACGTATATATATATAAAATTACACACAAAGACATAAGCACAAAGAATATTACTGCCAAAATGACGTACCCCGTAGGGAAAAAAAAATATATGTATATATCGGCAAAATCAGAGGGCGAAACAGGATGAAGATCGGAAAAAAATGAACCATAAACTATAGAAAAATGAATGGAATGGAAATTATAACCTCTGGGATTCTCATCAGGGGCCATACCTAGAAGATTATAATTAAAGACAATAAAATAGTAGGATTTCAGTTGTGTGGCATATCAAAAGAGATACTCTCTCCACATATTTAGGCCGTACGCTACTATAGGAAAAAAAAGAAAATAAATACATAATTATTTTGAAAGAAAAATAATCGAAAAAAACTGCAAAACAGACGTACCCAACTGGAACAATTCTGATCTCATGGCATGAGACACCAAATTTTGTTGTAAGAATGTGGCCAAAATGAAGAGGTCAAACAACTTGTAGAAATCTAAAAAATTTTTATTTTTGCCAATACATATTGCACGATAGATTAGCATTACTAATGTATCGTATTTAACTTTAAAACTACTTTTAATGCTAATTTTTATCTAGGTGATTAATTTATACTTTAAAAAGCAGCATATTAAAAGTAGCATTTATAATTTTAAAATTACTTTTAAAATAATTTTTTATATATAGAGAATTAATTTATTCATAGAATTATTCAAGTAAAACCCCCCAAAATAAAAACTATTCGAGTTATAATGTAAGAGAAACAAGAAGTATTAATATTTAATGGCATTTGCGTTAAGAATAAATATTTAAACATGTCTTTCGCTATATAAAAAAATCAACCTTACAAAATGAATTTTTTTTTTTTTCTGAAAGATTGATAACATTTCATGCAAGTATGATACATACTTTGAGCATTAAAAGAGATTAGATTTAGAATTTTGTATGAGGTATTGTATATATACTTGCTTTCTTATTTTGCATTACGCAGCATTGTTTCAACCACAGAAGAATATCTCGAGGATATCACATGTTCTTTTAAACGATTATTTTCAACACGCGCATGAAAATTTAACAGGATTGTTCTCGTTTCTTAGAATAAGAGGAAAAATCGCCAATGTTTTTTTTTTTTTTAATTTCGTGTACTTTTGCAGATAAGCCACCAGTCGAGTAAAATAATTGCTCTTGCGGAACTAAGATGCTCTGTATAAGTTTTTTTACCTCAATATTTTGCAATACTTATGCAGCGCAATGGTATTCTTAATTTCAATAAAGATTCGAATGTGCTATTCGAATTTAAACAGGACATTTCTTCCTGATGATAATTTCAATCAAGATTTTTCTGTTGCATGTAAAGTTAGAATAAAAAACATTTTGAATATTGAGACAGAACGTTTTACTATTGTACTATATATATTACTGAAGAATGAATTTTATTACTTTGGTAATTCATTTGATAAATGTTTCCCTTTCTTCGGTATATACGGCATTATATTTAAACTTATATTTAGTTTCCCACAGAAAATTATGAAGTAGAAACATAATGCTACTTTTAAATCACGACGGACAAATTTTTTAGCCGCTTAAGTATATCCATACATAGTTAGTATTTCATAAAAGTGAGGCGTATTATACTTTAAACTTATTTTATATATATTTTTTTCTGAAGGTTCGATATCCGTCATATTTTGTCAAGCTGCCATAAACATGAAAAAAGAACATCGATTGATATTTTTAGGACAAAATGTACTGAGAATTTTTTGTAATTAATGATTCAAACTTTTTATCTTCTAATAAATTATTTCTTACTTCGAAATTGTAAAACTTAAAAATTTAGAAAGCAGACTGCTGTATTGTTTAAAGAATGACTTTTAAATTAAACCAAATTTATGAAGTCAGTAATCGAAAATCTCATGCTTTTGACTAATTTCAATGTGATTACCTCAAATTCCTAAAGACAAGGGAAAATATGAAAATAACACGCGGTCTGGTGATCACTTTTCCAAAGTACTGACCATACGCAATGCTGCTGAATTTCATCGATCGGACGGGAACTGATATCTTGAGCATGGTATTGACGTTGTATAATATCATTGGCTTATCGATATTCTGTGGTATCGTATACAACACAAGTGATTGTACTACTTGCACGTGTGATGTAGGAATTATAACAAAAGTTACAACTCTTATGTATTTGAAAATAAAACAGAATTACAGTGCGTTATTTTCGAAGAATGTATTTTTTCCTAGTTTGAATGAACAGGTTAGGTAACGGATGAGAAAGTTGGAAAGAATACTAAATAAAATACAGCAAAGACACCGAAAACACCTTTGACGGAAAAAGAATAATGGGAAAAGATCCATCAACACCAACTCGACTCTTGGCTCAACAACTAGGTAACTTGGTGGTGGACGTTTCTAGTTCTCTTATAGCCCTGGCTTATTCCAAGCATACTTTTTTAAGGATATATGTTACACACGAAGTTTAAAGATATCGTGCAAACAAAATGGAAGAGCTGAAAACAACGATAATAAGAATGATAAGATCGATATGAACAGCCCGATTCGAAGAAATTATAGAAAATTTCGAGCTCAGAATAGACAATAGACTATGCTATTACCTCAAATGGTAAACATTTGAAAAATAAAGTAAAACTCACTTGTTTATTTTTTATTTTCTTGTGTAAATCCTCAAAGTTTGAAAAAAAAATTACCTTTTCCTTTCAAAATTCTCATTATTATTTTGTACCCCGTGAATTCACCGTAATTTCCCTGTTAGGGATATACGTAAATGTAAAACACAGTGATTTAAAATTTCAATTGTTCTAATAAAAAATCCAAGTGACATCCGTCTGTGTAGAACTTATTCCGCCACATTTCTAACACGACAGATTTCTACACTCAAACATCCAGTAGCTCCTGGGACAGAACTTTCAACATGCACATTACGTGCTTGACACCTTTTCTCACCGGACAGCGATCCCATGTCTTTTCTACTTTTACAAGGTGTTTCAATAATATTTAATTCTGGTTTGCAAGCATAAAATTTAAGTAGTAAGTATTTGTTGAAGAATGCGGAAAATAGTAAATAAAAATAAATGCCAACTAAAAATATTTTTTACAAATCACAAAGCGATATGAAATATGAAAGAAAGCATCGACAATGTGTCAAACATATTTTTACTTGTTCTTTTATGTATGTATCATGATCACTTGTTGTGGAAGGCAAAACGAATAAAAATACGATAAAATGTTTAAATAAGACGGAAACAGCTGCTGTTCACTCAATTTTTGATACATTATTGTTTGATTAGATGTATGTGGAAAACAATATACTTATCATTTTTATAATATTAATATTATATGTATTAGTTTATGCGTAATTCTACAAATTGCGTACTTCCAAAATGATTAAATAAGCATTTTTTCTTGAAGAAGAAATCGATAAAGAGTTACATACTTTATCCTATTTTGAACAAATTTAATGCACAATTTTAGCACAGAGGAAAAGAATTTATTCAATTTCGCAGGAGAACTTTTGATTTTACACAGCTCAAAATGACATTTATATCTTTAAAAGGCACGAAATTTCACTCGCGCATATCAAAGTTCTTTTAAATGGTTTTTCTAAAAGTTCATAAAACTTTAACTCAAAGAATATTCATAGTTTCCTTTTGCTGAGTAAGATATTCAAAAATTGATTTAAGAAAAAACTATTTCGACTCATTGTTTTATCTACGCGCATTTTTCTTTCTTATAAGCTAGAGTTGAAGAAAACAGAACTTTAGGTAGTATTTTTATTCCAAAAACTTATTGTTAGTTAGTCATATGTTTGAGAAGATAGTTCGTGATATGATTATGATAGTATTCTTCAATTGAAAAGTTAAACATGTTAAAAGGAAAAGACAATAAGAATTCCAAGATAGATTGGAAATAATGTATTTTATTAAGTTTAATAATGTGATGTATAGTTTATATAAAAACCCCACTGAGTATAGGCTGAGTGAAGTTGTTTTACGGGAAGTATGGCGTATAAATTAGCAACTTTTTCCTAAACAATTATGTAATGTATTTAAGCCAAAAATGGTTGATCGAACACTTTGAATTAACAAATAAAATAAAGGCGCTTGCTGAAAGCACACACTGTCCAAATAATCAGAAACCTATTATTACTATTTCATTGGACCAGCTTTTGCACAGATAAGAGCCCATATTCGTAATGGCATCGATTCTACAAGCTTCTGGAGTGCATTCCAAATAATCAGAAATCTATGATTACTATTTCATTGGACCAGCTTTTGCACGGATAAGAGCCCACATTCGTAATGGAATCGATTCTAGAAGCTTCTGGAGTGCATTTAAGTCCAGACTACAAAGAACTGTAAATTGGATGGAAAAGGATTGCTTTCGGGTTCGGCTTTCCAGCATGTAACAAACATTTTATGTCAGATGAAGATCCGAGTTTCGCGGTGGTGAGGGTACGTTATCGTCCATTAAGTACCCGTCACCTCCGAAGTAAAAATATTACATTGCAGGAAGCACATGATCTTTCAATAAGTCCAGTTATTGCATGGCTTCTTGTTTATGCTCAAGTATCACCAGAGCACGCGAGTTCTGTACCATCAGAGCATTACAGCATGCAACACAATATGATACTCCCCACTAGACTAGACTATTGCAATGCGTGCACAGGTCAGGATATGTTCAACGCCAAATCTGACGTCTTCCATCAGTGCAAAAAGTACAGCGAAATTTATCCGGCAGCATAACCTGTTTCCATACCTCAAATATTGAGTGTCTTTTCTCCAGACCCCACGCAAACGAATTATGCCATTCCGGGATGAAACGAGAATTTCCTTCACAGGCATTCGACAATGAATCCCCATTCTATGCGATTCTCTCCGCAGTGTTCACACAGAGATCGGTTGGGAAGAACCTTGGTTAGAGGTTTCTGTCAATTGAAATACAATAGATTTCCTTTTTCTGCAGAACAGTACAAAGAAGACAACTCCGATCTCTGTCTTGGTTGATTGTGTTTCGAATCACAAATACGCCTTTTAGACAAAGACTGTGGGTTCTGCTTCCTACTTTTTCAAACCTTCGTAAATAACTGCTTTTGAGAGCCCAATCAATTCTTCTGTTTTCAATTCGTGGCTCCTGCTAAACCGGCTCCAACATCAAAGTCTTTTTCAAAGGGTGGAAGACGTTTCGTTTTCATTCAACTTCATTGTTCGTGAATTGCACTAGTACACCTTACTTTACTAGATTGTCGATAATAACAACAGTACCATATATGTGAAAATCATATATTAGTGTAATATATTTTCAGTCACTCAGAGGCTATTCTGTAGAGCGAATTTACAGACAATTAAAATTTCTTGAAAAAAGAAGTGTCAGTATTTGACTTTATAAAAGAAATCACACGTGACTTGTCGAAATTCCGAGACTCTTTATAGGGTTTCTTCTAAAAGAAAACAAAATGCACTTTTAAGAAAAATGAACAAACAAACAAACAAAAATCAACCGATTAGTCGGATTAACCTTTATAAAATTCAGAAGCTGTAAAATCTAGTAAAAGGCCTTTATCAATCAAAAAGTTTGAATACATCGGAGACTTAGCACTGCACAATTGTGAATGATACAAAGCAAACAAAATCCAATTGAAACCTTTTAATTGCTATAATGCGATGAGAGACTGAAGAAATGCTGCAGTATACATGCAGTATATTGCAAAAATACGTGTTTTTTTTATCTAGAAGTTTACGTGGCGTTGCGTCGAATCTTAATTTGACTCATGGTAATAATAATTTGATACTTTAAATGTAGAATTTTTTTTAAAAAGTAAATTCAGTGAACTAGAATTATTAATTTGACCTTGGAAATTTATAGTTCAATATAAATGAGCATAAATGATTTTAAATTTGAATACGCGGTGTATATTTTATTGGATTTGGTCATTGCTCTTCATCAGCTTTTATTTAACCGAAAAGCTACGTTCATAAAGCTCGAAAGATTACGTTTGCTAAAGTCTCTCCCTTTTTAATTAAGAAAGTAAAAATTCTTCTCATAAAAATTGAACCAAAAAGTATTTAAATTTTATTACAGAAACACAGTATCAAATGCGTCGGAATAGATTAAGTTCCCTTTAGTCATTCGGGATCATTAAAGATTCCAAACGTAAAATTCACATATCACGCGACTTGATTTCAAAAGTAGTTTAAGAACTGCGAACGGCAATCTAAAAGTCTATCATCATTTCTCAGGCTGGGGGACCATTACCATAAAAAGAATTTAGTTAAACACAAGGTGCCTGTCAAGTCATTTATTCAGTTTTTCTGTTTCTACATTTAGTTAAACCTTAATGTAAGGATTTCGTTAGGTTCAAAACCTTGAATTTACGCATCTGCTGCTATGTGATGTGGGAGTACGTGAAAGGAATTTTTAAAGCATTTGTTTGCATTGTGGATTTGAATTACTTTCAGCTGTGCGTTACATGTCAAACATAGGATAAGCACGAGAAAAAGTTTAATCTAGGATAAAACGAGAAATTCCTTTGGTAAATTTAGATTTAATGGTATGTAAACTTGATACTATAAGTGAGCCAACAACGATTTTACTTTTCTCTATAAATTTAATGTTAAAATGTAAAAATAGTTTTTACACAAAATATTTGAATATATTGGTTAAGGCACCATTTTTTGCAGTATTATTAATGCGAGTGTAATTCGTATTTAAAATATCATGGTTATAACGACAAAACAGGAAACTTGGTGTTAATTACACATTTGTAAAGTAATACGCTGAATGTAAGAAAATTTTATGTGCGTCATTTTTATAAATGTTTAATTATTTTATCACGTTTATCGGCAATAATATGTAGTATAAGGAAAAAAATGTGATAAATCTCTGTAAATTAATTTAATATTTTATAATTTTTAATGCAGGTTTTTATTATAGATTTTACACTAAGGTTATAGTAGTGTTTCAAAAATGGAAATGGAATGTAGGGACTTTTAGGAGCTTTTGCAAATTGAAGAACACGTTAATTTTACGTTAAAAGACCCAGAAACTACTAAGTGTCTTGATTATACCAGCCAAACGAGCTTTATAAGCGGTATATATCTGTCTTAATTTTAAATAAGTATGTGCATTAATACATGGTACTTGAAATAACATTGATAGTTGTTTTAATTTTTTCATACATTGATTTCCTGCGATGAAAAACCTTTCTTGTGAAAAATAACTTTACTCCAAAAGTGACTAAATTATGACAGTTTTACTCATTTGTTATTTTTCTATATTACATAAATGGGAGATATAACGAATACACGTATACAAAATGTACTAAAATCTACAAAGTAAACGGGAAAAAAAAACTTCATTTAAGGTTAAATGATGCACTAGTATGTTTATGCGTTCTTTGTGATGCTCCAGAAACAGTTTTCAAAGCAAATTACTGCACTTATTCTTTTGTCTTCGGCTTTATTATTCTCCAGTATAAATGAAGCCGATAATTGTAGAGTATCCCTGTAAGAATTGATTACACCTCGACAAAATTACGTGTTGCTTCAAAAAATCAATCAAACTTAATTAGTGTAATTAGATTGTTCTGTAGGCGAATTCTTACACATTTGATCTCATCACCCACATTGACTTTACTATAGAAAATAACAAAATACTTCGAAATAAAAAAATATTTTTTCCCTATCACTGCACTTCTTGATTGATGAATTTTTTACAATCTGTATTTCGTTTCCTTTAAAATCCAATAATATTACTTATATATTTGCTTCATTAAACAAAAATAGTCATTTGATCTTTGTTTGTTGTTTATAATAATAAGCCGAGAAATTTTATTTTTACAATATTAGTTTTTTAAGTTCATTATTTGTGCTGGAAGATATTAATAAATATCTTAGAATACCGCTCTTAAATCTTCGATGCATTTTGAACTCCAGCGGTAACTTAAACTTTTCCCAAAATTATTACTACAGCGCTTGCAAAAAATACCTAGAATTTTACTCATTAAACGTTGATCACGGACATGCGCAATAAACTACGAAGTTAGGTAAAAAAAGTTAGACAATTTTATGGTATCGATTAAAGTTTCCATAGATTAAATAAGATAAAAATATAAAATTTTTAATTTTTATGAGGCTCACGTCCAAAAAATTCCCAATTAGTAAAATGTGCTCAATATATTTATTAGAAGATGTACAAAGCTTCATATTTACAATATAAAAAGACTGAGATATGTTTAAGTAAAATTTGAGAAGCGGGATACAATACCAATACCAGCTAAAGAGTTATGTATTTATGCAATTTTTTTTTCGTAATTTGTGAGCGGCTCCAGAAATGTGATCATCAGACGTTATCCCCCCCCCCCCTGAACTCGACAACCATCAAAAAGTGGTTGATGTCAGGAAATAATTATTTTGATACATCCGACGTTCTTATGATGAAAGGAGAAAACCCCTGTTTATCCTCCAATACAGCGGTTCTCAATCTTTTAACGGCCGTGCCTCCTAACAAAGACTAACTTACGGTGGCGTCCCCCCCTCACATTTTTCAGCATACATTCAGTTATTTTAATCTTTAACAATGGACATTTAGTCGAATTTTCTACAAAATAATGTTATTAGTAAAGTTTGAATGAACATTTTAAGCTAAAATGGATATATTTTTGAGTAAAAATGAGAATAAATAAGATGATTTTTTAAAAACATACATCGCTACTTGCTCTTTAGATTTTCTCGCGCGCCCCCTGCAAACGCTTTGCGCCCCCCTTGGGGGTCGCGCCCCCCAGATTGAGAAACGCTGCTCCAATATAAGACACATTTTACTAAGTATGAACTTTTTGCATGAGAACACTATAAAAATTTTAACTTTGTACTTTTTTAGGTTTATCACCTGGAAATTTTAACTGGTGCCATTGAATTCGTTACTTTTTCGCGTAAATTTATAATTTATCTTTTGCATGTTTATGATCAATATTTAAGGAGTGTAAGCTTATGTCAATGTTTTTGGAACTCCGTGTATAAATATGATACGTTCAACTTCTCGGAATCAGAATATGTTCAACCTCTCAGTTCAACTTCGCTATTGAGCAGCAGCGAATCATCTGGTGAAACAGAGAGGACGCTCTACTGTAGCAAGCTTTTGTTTATTAAGCCATTGTTTCTTTGCTAGGTTAAATAATACATGCGATGATAGAAATTAATCCCTTTGATTGTTTAATTAGTTTTGCAGGTGTTTTCCCAGCAAACACACTACTGCCCGCAAACTGACGGCAGGGTACCCGCCGTGCTTTCAAAGTGCCGTATGCCGGGAGCACATTGCCGTCAGTTTAAAGTCACTGGAATACCAATGCCTGAAAAATGCATATGCGCCAGTACATTGCCAGTAATGGTGAAATGCCTGTCGCGCCCATGTGTCTAAAACATGCATGGCATAGTTAATGGCGTGGTACTGTTTAAAATGTACCGGGCCAGCACTTTTTAGAGGTAATGGGCCAGTAAATATTTCGTAGTGTTAGCATAAAATTTCTTTATTTCATTTAAATAAATTGGACCTATATCAGATGTCGGCCCGAGGCCGCACGTTGGCTTAATCAAACTCTGATAGGCGTTCATATTATTATTATTATTATTATTGGATGTGGGGGTGGTGGAGGAGTTCATTTTGGACTTTCTCATATTTTAGTACTAAAACTAAAATAATACAAACAAGTTCAATATGGTATAAAAATATTCACTACACTGTATTAGGTGCCTATGTACAGAATTATAAATTTTATTCTAAAATCTTTAGACTTTCTATTAATTTTTTTATAGTTTTGCTGAAACTTTCCTGAAAAGAAAATTGAAGACTTTTTCTTATGCAGGGGCGTAGCCAGGGTGGGTGTCCTGGGGGCTTGCCTCCTCACCCCCTCCCCCGGAAATTTTGAATTTTTGTTTATTGGATGTCAAGTAAATTTCATGCAATTTTGTGAGAAATTCTAGCGTTTTTAGATTTCGGGCACCCCCCCCCCTCTCCCCCCCCACGAAATTTTTTCTCGTTATGTCCCTGTTTCTATGTTCAGCCCCTTTTAAAATCTACCCGAATAGAGGTGCAAAAAGAGGATATAAGAAGGGAAAGCATTACACAAAGGCCAGTCATGCATTATATTTGCATGGGGGCTCAGTTCTCTGTACTTTTTTTCTTTCAGAGAATTTTAGATTAAATTAAAATTTTAGCAACCTTCATAATTGTTTCTATTGATATTTATTTTATTACATTAGGTAAAACAGTGGTAAAACAAAACGCTTACTTAATTTTATAATAAATACGGTAATTAATGCTAAAATTTACAATAAAACAAATCAGGGCTCAAGGGACGTGCTAAGTTTGTTCAGACTCATTTATTTAAAAACGCTATTTAGATTTTTCTACAATTAAACTTTGATTCTCAATTTTCTTACGAAACTTATGGCAGGTGCAAAAAAATGCATAAATAAGTAAAAAAAGAGACAGACATATACATCAGACCTCTTTCCCAGTTAAAAACTGCTGTCTCAGATTTGGCGATATTAGAATGGGTGCAATATTCCAATTGTTTTCGCAGATCTGGCTATATTTATTGAGATTATTTGTTGGTCCTTTTCAGCGAATGTATTCGAACCTCCAAAACAAAGGGAGTTTAAACCACTATTGAATCCATGCTTAACCTATTAGAAAAACTAAAAATTCTAGCATTATACTCAAAATACAGTTAAATACTTGATGTAAAGAACAAATAAAAATACAGTCAATCTTGAGTAATTCAAAATTAAAAGGACACAAGAAAAAAATCTTCGCTAGAATAATAATCAATATAAAATTTCCTTGCTAGAATTTCCAGGGGCTATGAGACCTAGATATTTCGCTAACCAATAAATGCGCCATTTTTTTGGAACATGTGATTACTGTAACCACGTCACCTGCACTTGTGACACATACTTGAACAAATGTGGCAACCCATTATAACACCTACTTTAGAATCCCTAATTTTCTTTTCCTACGTAATTTTGTAAAATTTCTCACGGAAGTACACTTGGCGTACAGTATTTCACCTTAATAGGCTACGCAAGAGCACTCAGTTTGCATAAAATCCACAAACATAATACATTGTTTAACATACCCTCAAATATAATATAGATATTACATAAAATATTTAAACATTAATTAATTTAAAAATCAAATCGGTTATATCTTTGACAATCAGAGCTAGTAACATGCCACTTGTTCTCATTTGCTCAACAGTGCTCATGAACATTTTTGCATTTTTGTAACAGTTTTGTAACAGTTTACACTGGTTTTCAGAAATTAATTATCAGACACAAAAATAGCGATAACTCACTTAAATAAGCCAATCTGTATGAATTTGGAAAATTTTGTCAAATAAAGTTGCTGAGTAAAGCTGCAATATGCAAATTAATGGCGTTGTAACCGGAATAACTAATTTTCTAGGAACGTGAAATTTTTTGTTTAAAATGTCAAGCCTGTACTTTTTGCTTTAAAGTAAGGAATCAGCGGTTATATCCAATTTGTAACAATGACTCCCAGGTCTTATTTGTCGGAAGAACAGCGACGGAGAGCTGTTTGGAAAGTATAGGTTAATCAAAATGAGGCACAAGTGGCCCCATGGCTAAGTGGACTATCTTTGGCAACAATTTGTATTTACAGATTCAGCATTCAGTAGGTTCAGCCATAGACGGCGAAGTGTTACGTCCAGCACCGACGACCAATATTTGTCTTTGTGCGCACGAAGAAATTGAACAACAGCACCGACTCAACTTGGATATTTTCTTGTTGCAACCACCTGAAGGTTGGTGTCAACTTCAGCTGTGTTTAGAAATCTTCAAGCAGGTGGTCTCATTCGAAGCGACAAGCTACTTGTATGTCATACACATCACGGTACAGAAGGGAACGTTTCAGGTGAGTACAAGTGCACTGAACTCACAGCAGTGAGTACAAGTGCACTGAATTACTCAATGGCTGTATGCGTTACGGATCACTTCAGAATTAGATTCCAAAGCAACATTAAGTGCTGTTTGATTTGTACAATATCCAGAACCCCTTATCCTTCACCAAAGACTCGTGAAAAAGATGTTACTCAAGTGGCAGAGTCTATGTTTAGAATGGGATCTGTTCGGAAAGACGCACAAACCTCCATATCTTTCCACGTGGAACCGTGAGTGCTCAAACCTATAGCATTGACATCCTTAATGCACCCATATTCCGGGACAACAGGGCATAATTCCCTCCTTCAGGACGATAATGATGAACTGCGTAGGGTTAGTATCGGGGATATTAATGTTCAGCAGCAAACGATTCAGCACATGGAGTGTCCAGCTTGATAAACGGACCTAAAATCTATCGAGCATGGCTGTTATACTATAGGAAGACGAACAGTTGCTGTCAGTCTTCTTCCTTAGATCCTTGCCTCGCTTGCAACTGATCTGCAATAGGCATGGCTCTCACTTTCATCGAAACTGATATATAGTACATAACCAAAGTACACAACCAACCTGAGTACATAACCAAAACTGATATATAGTACCTATACCAAACTTATACATCCAATTTATTAATTGAGATGTGTATAAAAATGCTAATTTCTATAACACCATAAGTGTCTGGTTATTGCTTTTCGTGTTATTTTATAACTTACTATCAGTTGTATGCTATTGGTCAGTTTCATTAAATTCAACATGTAACTTTTTGAATAATAGTCATTTTCGTGATTTTTGCATAATTAATTGCAATTAGTGTATTTACACTAAAAATAAAGATTAGTCTCATTATTGAATTTTGAACATATGTTTAAAGAGACCCAAAGAATGACTTAATGTTATATTTCCCCAATAAAAATTCTTTAGTGTGGTATAATCATTATTGTGCATTAAAATTTCACTGAAAGAGTTACAATCTAACTGGATTTTTTAAGGATCTTTCAATTTTAACAAATCTAAATCGAAAAATTCCAAAAATATTTTAAAAGACCATTTTCTGGATTGTTATTTGTAGTAATTTAAGCTTCTTAAAAGATTTTTTATTCAAGGTATATTTTTATATAATTTAAGAAAATTATTTTCTCGCTAAAAAAATCTAATAAATAAAATTCTGTACTAACGCCAATTTTGTGAGATATATTTAACGTAATAAATACTTATAACTTTTTCCAAAGCTTCAGAATAATCCATTTTCGTTTTTATTTGTGGAGAGGTATAATCTTTTTGCAATACACAACTATTTTTCGCGGATCAGTGAACAGTGATAAACAATTTATCCGCTAGAGAGCATCATCGTACGATGATGAGATCGAAAATTGCTCATGATCCGAAAATCTGATAATCGTAAATATTTTAAGTGTTACTAATACAGAGCCATTTGCTGTAAACTCATGTACTATCTAATCTATGACAATAACAATTATCTTATCTTAGCTGTAGAATCTTAATATAATCGGGGCAAATATCACATTGTTGTATACTTTATAGAACATGCAGTAAATATTGATGCATGAAATATTCTATGAAATATAATTTACTCATTTATCACAACTCACTAGCAAGATATTTTAAATCTGAAGAAGCATATAGAATGATTAAAGATTGATGAAATAATGAACAGAGGTTTTAATTATTACTTTCCGAATATGTACCGCGTAAGTATTGTAATCATGAAAAAATTCGACTTTGAGATTTTTGTGTATTTACATGTTTTGAGGTCTTCTGCATTCATTTATGCTATTTTTACGAGATGTATGTATGTATGTATGTGTATGTATATGTGTGTTTGTGTGTATGTAACACGATAGCTCCTAAACGGTACATTCGATTGAGCTCAAATTGGGTATGTAGTCCACGGTCGCATGACCTGCACAGATTTTGGAGTGTGTTGAACTCATAGTTTGTTCGTAGACTTGCAAAAGTATTACGGCCTAAGTACGCATATCATTAAAAGTGAGCTATTGTCTAAATGGTGCATTTAATTGACATCAAATTAAGTACGCATATTATAGATCACTGCCTTACATACTGTATAAATTTTAGTGGGTGTATGTCCTACAGTTTTTATAGGGCTAGCTTTCTTATACATCGCGGCCTATACACTCAAACCATTTTAAGTGCACTAGTGCCTGAACACTAGATCCAATTAAGTTCAATGAAATTTATTTAAGAACTTGTTAAATATCAAGTTTTCGGAAAGTTGAGTGTAGCCACTCCAGATTTTTATTAGATAATAAAATTATATATTATGGTATATTGACTGAAGATCGTAAAAACAAATAATAACCAGGATTTTAATTCACAGTTCAAGAAAAGCGCATTAATATCATTTTTTACAGAGCCAAATATTTTTCAACATTTTGAAAAAAAAATAAGTTTAAAAATCTCAAGCTATTGTAAGTTAATGAAAGAAATTTAATTTTAGTTCGTTTTCTAAAGTAGAAGCATTCTGAATATTTGCTTTATAAGAAAATGACTCTTAATACAGGTTGCCTGCTATAGTCTTTTTCTTTCTCTCTTTCTTTTATAGTAACTGTTGTATTAACGTGGAGTCTAATGCAACTATACACTCTGTCTAGGAATAACCAAAAATTGGCAGGCCTGCCGCTAAGAAAAGTTAGAAACGAATCACAAAATTGCAGAGCGTTTTTGTTACAAAACAGAAAAATAACCCAGCAAACACACACCTGCTGGCGGAGTACCTTGCGAGTGCCTTTCTGCCTTTACGTCCAGCACTGGCCCGGCGCTGCAAAAAGTAACTGAATCGTACCAAAAGTGGTCGCCCGAGAAGTACCTAGCCAGACGCCCGGGAAGGCAACGGCACTCTGCTGGCATACTGCAAGTGCCGGCCGTTACTCAAAATAAAGGCACTGGCCCATGAAGTTTATAGTACCCAAAATAAAACGGCCGGGTGCCGGATATTATTAAAAATAAAGGTACTAGCCTGGTACCTTAACAGTGACTACAATATAATGGCACTCTACCGGATTAGTGCCTATTTACAGTAACGCTACCATAATTAAAATATGAGCCAGTGGCGGATCCGGGGTAGGGGGGCTTATTCATCAACCCATTCCAAAAAAAAAAGACATTGCTTAAGGGTAACATTTTAAGATAAAAAACTAGATACATGAAAAATTAAATACAACAGCAAAATCCATTAGTACATCATTTGCAAATTATGTTCGCCCAACATTAGTGAATTGTATGCAGTTTTCACAAACTGCAATTTTCTTACAAATTTTCATTATCAAAAGATATTTTTTTTTATGAGAGAGGTTATAACACATGTCAAAACCTACATAAAATCATTTATAAACAGTTTTATTTCAATATCTCATAATTAAAGAGATTTTATAAATGAGTTATAATATTTTACGGTTTATATTTATATATATATAAAAAACTCGGCTGTTCGAGCCTCGTCAGGGGGAGGCCCTCCACGAACCCCCCCCCTAATTTTTTAGTTTCATTATTGAAATATTAAAACGATATTAATTGACTATGTCATTTTATATCTCATATTTCGTGTATTTCGCCTCGTAACCCAATGTTGAAATTTTTTGGATTGTAACCTATTTATAGAAAAATACATGTGATGCATATTCTACAGCTTACGAAATACTGTAGCAATAGATTAAAGCTGTTGTGAACTAATAGTATTTAAATATATGTAAAATTATGTCGCATTTTTGGGACACATTTTTCGGACAATTTTTAGTAACGGGGGTGAGAGATAAAATGACATACTCATTAATATATAAATCATAATCTTACAGGAAGTAATAATAAATAAAGTTGCTATATGGTTACACATAACATTAGGGTAACATTTTATTTAGATCAAAAGATTTTTTGTTACCTATTTTGAAAAGAAATTCCTTTAATAGTTTTATACACTAAAATATGCTGTGAGAGTATGTACTTTAAAAACAGTAAAACTTAAGAGTTACCTGTTATTTTAATCCATAGTTCTCTAAGGTATTATTCCAAAGCAATCACGGTAAGGCCATCCCAGCCATCAAAGTTATGAGCTAACAAAGATTTCATCATTGAAACAGCGTTGTTTAATATAAATAACTGTTCCAAATGTTGAAATTTTACTAGCCTTCTGAAACTGTTTAAAAATATCAATTTAAATTTTTCGAAAGCTATTACAACAATGAGGAATCTGAAAAATTTTGTATCCTAAAAAGTGTACTTCGAACGTAATTCATCAAATAACAAATAAAATTTGGCCGTTGTTTAACGTAATGGAATGGGAAGCGCGCTCTAGAATGGGTTTCCAAAACTTATAAACTCAAAAATCGCCACTTCCGTTCTAATGAAACTCGCCAACTTTTCATAGCATCTCACTGAAGCCACCTGTAACCTTTCTGTGGGCCCGCCTATAACCTTTCTGTGATATTATTCTATTTCATTATTATTCTAGCAAGGAAATTCTAGCAAGGTTTAGCTACTACGAGACGATAGATCGTGGGGAAATATATCAATTGTGTTTTTATTAAATTATCTGAAATTTTGGATTTTAAGAGAATATCTAATTTTATATGTTATATGTGTATGCACCTGTATACATACATATGTATATGTATATGTGTAATATATGTACAAGTGTTTTATGTTTTTGTTATTGCTCTTTTGTTATTCTGTTTTCTATTGTTTTTGGTAAATTCTTATTTAGTATATTTTTTCTTGTTTTATTTGTTTTTCTATATTTTATTTTATTTTTATATATATTTCTTTTACTTCTACCCCCCCCCCCCTTTTCTTGTATTCTCCGTGCTTTCTTGCTTTTGATTTTATCCATTTGGCAACTTCCTGTTCCCCACTTTTTTTTTAATCTTTCAGTCCCCACTATTCTGTTAAACAGCTGAAGAAGGTTGAAGATATTTTTCGGCAGGAACGATACTGATAAAAACTATAATGATCGACAATTACCTTTTTATGTGAGCTATTACACAAATTTTTATTTATATATCACCTCTTAACAGTAATTTTTGAGTGCTTTTTTTTTTTTTGTCAAAAATCGTCAAGTCCACACTCGCTTAGTGTCTGCAGCTTTGCAACTGGATATGCATCGCAAAGTGTATCGTGCCAACCGTAATTGCAATATACCAATTCAGAATTTCATTAGTGGTACTATTCTTGTTTCGGGATGCTTCTCGCGGTAAGGTCTAGGATACGTTTTTGTGATACTGTTGCTCCTGATGAATTAAATGGAAATTTTAGATTACCACGTCCTTCTTACGCTGTGTCAATTTTATAAAATGGATGAACCTTACTTCGAGAGCATACATACTCTATATCAAGTAAAATTCTTTGGTAAGTAGTGGTATAAAAGTGTGGATCAAAAACATCTTTCCTGAATCCCGCCTAAGCCTCATAGAGCATTTGTAGGATGAATTATGGTGTTGCATATGGATGAGTCAATCACGTCAAAAATGAACAGATTAATTGGCAATATTTTTTCAGTAGGAATTGACGTGAATTTCAATAATGGGGCATCAAAATTCGGTTTAAAGTATGGCCAGGATAGTTGCTAGCGTAGTTACAGCACGTGGGGGGCCATTCCCATGTTAAAAGCATTCTTTGCTTATTGTAGCTGAATATTCTATCAAAACTTGAGCTCAAATTAAGGGCGGATTAAAGGGGGGCGGAGGGGGCGACCGTCCCCCCGAGAAATAAGAAATTAATGTAAAAGATCCTATTTTACTTCCATAAAATGGATGTATATGTCAATCTTCGAACTACCCGACAAACCATCCGCCCCTCCCCCCCGACAAACTTGCAATAATCCGCCACTGGCTCCAATGCATTATTACAAGGAAGTATATATTTTTTTATTAGTACTAAGTATCGCTCTCTATCTTTATACTAATATAGTGAAAAATGCTATAATTAGAATTTGTAAAAGGAAATTTCTTAGAAGTGCTTTTACTCTTACTTTTATTATACTGATAAATACACACAGTTGTATTAAATGTTATGCTATAGAAAGGACACGATTCTTAAACAGATGGTTTTGGAGTTTTTTGATAGAATTGCAGATTAAAATGAGAACTGAAATGGCCTTTGGATGCAAAGTGTTAAAGATATCTCAAAAAGTAAAACCCATGCAATAAACCAAGAAATCAATCTTAATATATATTTCAATAGAAATGGTAAGGCCAAAGCATTCTAAATATACTTACTTTATTAGTTACACACATAAAAAATATTGAATACACAAATATGTTTTTAACATTAGCTCTATTTTCCAGGAATTTGCGTATTAACAGTTTCTGAACACATTTTACAAATATTCTTTGTAAAAAAAAAAACAAAAAACAAAAAAAACGCGCTAAGTCTTTCTATTTGTAAAGCTCGGTGAGGATATATTTCCCTTAATAACCCACTCTCAGTTGTGTAACGAGAGACAAATGTCTTTCGTGAAACCATTTAGTGGAGAATCATGAACGCTTGACATTAGTGTTAAAGGCACTATAAAAGAGACATTTCGGATAAACGTGGCTATTGCTGAAATTTTCCACATTTGTTACATTAGTTCTGATTCCATGTCTTTTATTTAAAAATATTTCTGCTCATTTTGTGTTTTATATGCGTGTGTGTGTATACACATACATACACACGTACAAGTAAACAATAAAACAAAATGCTGTACAATATGTATCAATGTTTTTATGTACCAAATATAAATGACTAAAGACTTGTTATGTAGCCTTTTAACTTAAATTTTAACGTGTTTAAAAAGAAATATTGGAAGCTTCCTTTAGATAATTTTCGCCATCGTCATTTGCCTGTAACCTTTCGAACCTCAACCCCCTACCCAGGTGGGGCAGGGAGTAATTTTTTCCTTGCACAGACGTATTTCTCTGTATACTTTCTAGATATATTGGTTTCGTTCTTACTAGTCTGTTTTGCATCCATTTGCGGACCAAAATCAAGGTTTTAGTAAGCTAGGTCACACTGTACAAATCAAATATACACGTACTGGTAAATAAATGTTAATTATCTGATTATTAAAATTTTTCTTTATCAATATGGATATATTTTAATAATTTTATAGTAAGGTAATCCAATTTTACATTTCACCAATTGTTACAATCACGCAATATTTAAAACACAATCTAATATTATAAGAGTAAGCAGAAAGTAAAGCTCTGAGCGTCTACTTCTAAGATAAGTATGTCAAGGAAAGAAAAATCAGCCCGAAAACTGAGGCATGAGAAGTTGATGATGGTATAAAAGGATTTTCTTTTCTTTCCCCTGCATTAAATCTTCAGTATTTTTTAGAATCTGAGAAATATTTTACTGAAAAAATTCCCATTTATAGCATTCTTTTAAAGTATTTGCTCTGGTGCTGGCTTGAAACTACATACCGACTGGACTTCGTTTATTAAAGGAGGATGGAATTTTTGTAATTGGGGAAATTAGTCAAACGTGTATAAAGAAAGAAAGAAAAGGAAGATAGAAATTGCTGCAATTTCTTTTTCCAGAATTCTAGCATTCATATTATCAACCAAAAGTAAGGGAAAAATTAATAAGAATGTGGGAAGCTCTCGAACAATTTTTCTATTTTGCAAATTAAGTTTTTATCCATAGTGCATTTTTTGTGGAATAATTATTAATTATTAGGAATTCAAGATCAAAAGAGAGTCAAAAAAATTATCTTATTAGTTTTATGTCACTGTTGGTTCAATGTTTGTGCTTTTTCTGACATTGTTTGATTTGGAATTTTTATCCAATCAATGTCTTACAACATCATCATAAGAATGGGGTAAAACGTGTGATAATATTTAGTCTGTCAGTTTGCAGATTGTTGAATATGTACCAGACATAAACTGACCTGATTTACATTTTGAATTAAAAGGCAATATTTTGTAACATGCGAGTTGAAATTCTCGAAGGATGCTGGTGGTGAATTTTTGAATCTTTTTTCTTGACTACAGGCTTGTTTTCTTGTCGGTATCATCAAACATTTACGTTTTTTTAACTTTAAAATGTTATATTACGTTTTATACGCTTAAAAAGTTTGTAAATTCTTCTTTTTAATTGAAATCTTTGCAGATTTTAATATTCTTTTGTATTCTCCTTCTAATTTAATTTTATATTTATTTTATTTTGATTGTATATCGGTTTTACATTCATTTGTGTGTACTTTCATTTTACTATTATTTAAGGTTATTTATCCAATTCTTAAATGCAAAGTAAATACCCTTTATAGAAGTGTTTTGCTATCTTTGTCAGCATAACATAAAAGTTTGTGTTCTAAAAATAAACACATTGTAAAATATGTCTGTTTCTTATATCTTTGCCGCATTCAGAAACATTTAATTTATTAAAAATTTCACTAAAGCTGATATTTTCTTTTGTATTACCTTCTATTCAGTACTTCGTAAATAGTTAATGACATTTTCATTATTTTATTAGTGTTTAATTATTTACTAAGTACAAAATCCAATATTCCTTGAAAAAGGCGTTAGTTTGAGTGAATTGATTATTGAAAATTCTACTTGCGTTCGATGCAAAAGGAAGAGGCATTTGGATTCAAATAAAAACTTTGATGTTTTGTAAATTCGGCAACGCTCAAGAATTTATTCCTCATTAGAAATATTGGGTGATTCCGGTACTTATGCTGTACATTCTTTTGAAATTGTTAAAAACCCCCAGGATGCGCATACAGTAAAATAAATCATGCTTTGCTATTTAATGCAGAATATAAAACATGTGTACTGGGTGCAAAAAACATTAAAAACTAATAGATAATTTTTAACAATTTTTTTTTTCTAAAATATTGTATTTCGGGTAAGACGCCGTTCTTCAGATTGAGACACCGTTCTTGCACGGGAGTTATGCCGCACCTGTTTTAAGAACTTAATGGAATAATAAATAAAATAATTATTAAAATAAATATTCATGTCATGGACTATAGTTACCAATGTAATAAAAAGTAACTAAATAAGTACATAGAGACGTACTAGTAGGTTTCAATCAATATTAGTCTGCCGATATAGTTCACCACTAAAGTTAAGTACTTTTTTAAAAATTTAAATTTTTATCTCATCAACAACTTAACATTAGTGTATTTGAGTGGGAAATAAAGAGTAAATTAGTGTTTATTTTGCTTTATTTGTTTTCAACATTGTTTTATTTTTTTACATTGCTTTATTATTCTCTTTTACATTATTTTATTCTTTTTAATTTACAATGTTTTATTCTTTCATAAAATGCAGACGTTTCTAATAAAATCTCCAAAAAAACTAAAAATTCATCTGTTTTTTTAAGAACAATATTTCATTTAAGTCAGAAAGTTAAAATGCAAAATTATTACAACTACAACCAACGACTAATAGCACGCCCAAATTTTTGAGTCTGTGCAAAATGAAAAGGAAAAAAAAAGTTAATAACACTTTATTAAATCCAGCAAATATACCTCAGTAACATTAATTCAGTAATAGAAAAGGAGAGATAAATCAAAATATTACTAAAAGCGGCATCCTTTTCGAGAGAAATTGCGTCATGTATACCGGAATAGCAGTGCAGCATGTTTCCCATTTCGTACGGTACAGTAGTAACACATTACAGTTGCTTGTCTTCGCAACGGAAAGTGGCGTAACCATATAGACAGTACTCTATACAGGTGCTTCACTTAGTTTTGACTTCGAAATCATGCATGGAAATAGTAATTAGCGTAAAAAAGCACTTAAGCGTAACATGTTTAAAGAGGATTGTATAGTTAAGGCTAAAGCATGAAAGGGGTGCCTCCTATACACTAGTTAAGGAAACGTCACTGCACACCTATACTGCGCAAATGACTGCCATCTATCAATAATCACAAGAAATACAGGGGGTGCGGCATCCATCCCGGATGCGGTAACTCTCCCGGAATTTCCTCACTTGTCAAGTAATTCACTTTATTCAACAAAATTTTCTCAAATACTCTGCGTGTGCATATTCAAATTATAAATGAATTTTTGTACCCTAGAACTATAATGGTAATTCCCATTTTTCATAGGCACAAAAAAAAAACATTTTTTAAGTTTTGTTTTTAAAAGGGTTTAGTTGCTTAGGAAATTTGCGTGTCATGTATGTAAAGATTTTTAAAACTCTTTGAAGGCATAAATATTTTAGTTTGCCCTCTAATATATATATATATATATATATATATATATATATATGAAAATATTTAAAGTGATCGAAAAATAAATTGTGTGTGTGATTATAATTTGTTCGCATAAATTAATTTTTATATTTTCAAATAGTTTCTAGAGAAAAAATGTACTGTTTTTTCATTGTTGCATTCTTCAGAATATTTCAAAAAGTTTTATTACAATTCACTTCACGTGATTCATATGAAAAGTTCGTAAAAGTATCCAGCAAGTATTTTGAAGAATATTTTCTTTCATCAGTGATGTTTCCTTTAAATTGGGATATTTCTTTCTTATTTTGTAATATATTTTAGAATATTTTATTTCATTGAGAATAATTTATGAATCTTCTTCGTTTAGTTTATTAAAAATGATATAAAAGCTGTAAAATTTGGTAAGTAAAGGGATTTTGTATAGTATGGCAAATATGTTTCATACTATTTTATTTATTCATATTTTGTCAGAATAATTATTACGACGGTCAGAAATATTCTTTCTTGTTCATGATGAAGCTTTATCGATCATTTATTTAAAAGATAATGAGTAATAAACGATAATATACGCTTTTTAAATTTAATTATATAAATTCGTCATGTTTACTCACTTTTTTACATCTTATGTCGAATGATTTTTCTTGTTTATTCTTTATCTTTTGAAGCAGTGTATTTATAATTTATGTAATTTCATATTTTATTTCTGGAATTATGCTTCTTTTGCATATTCCTACTTTTGAAAGAGGTAAAATGTACATGACCACACGATATAAATGCGATTTACAGCATACATCCATTCTTCATAAGAATTAAATTTAAATTAAGTTTATCTTTATCCGGTTCTGTAATCTTAATAAATTCGTCTAAATACGCACATTGACTTTCATCGAGTATGTAACAATTATTTTTATTCCGAATTGTGGAAATGTATTGATTTCGGATATAGTGAATGTACCAAATCTTCTGGGTTTGAAAAAGCGTTTTGTATTTAAAAAGCAATCTCTAACAGCGACTTCCACGCATTTCTTTTTTATCACATACATAAAAAGAAGTTTAAGGGTAAAAATTTTTAAATAAAATATTCAGACTAATTCATTTCAATGAGGGTAAGGTCCAATGAGGAAGGTTTTTAACCATTAAATTGCCATTTTGTTTATTCAGTTTCAAGAAGCTATCTTTAAAACGAGTGAACGAACATGTTTAAATTACTCGAAAAATGAGGTCGATACTGTAAAATATTTGGTATGATAATAACTAAATTCTATTTCACTTATGATTTTTCGAGTGGTTGGCATGTGCAATTAGACTTTTTAGAGTCCGAAACCAAAGAGCATAAAAGTGATAATTCGTCTTAAAATTTTTGCGTCAGAATAATTTGTGCCTCCCTCCCCCCCCAAAAAAAAAATCACTTTTGAAATCGAGCTCGACAGTTGTAATTGGACGGAATCTACAATTCGTTTCAATTCGAATTGTTTTTATCGACCGAAGTACTTGTCTCCAAAAAAGTACGATTTAACTTTTAGAATATCACAAATAAAGGAAATTTTAGAAATATTGAATTTTTTTTTCACCTCCGGTTATAATCTCGTCGCTTGACTTTATCTAGAGTTTTTATTTAGGAATGGACGCGAGACGGCATTTTGCGAGACAAGACAGAGATTTACAGCTTTTTTGCGAGACGAGACAAACATTTTTAACATTATGATATAGGGATTTTTGTGAGACGAGACAAAGCTTTTCGGCTGTTTTGCGAGACGCGAGACACCTAATTTTCGTCTCGCGTCCATCCCTATTTTTATTTTTTATTTCTTAATTTTTTATCCATGATGAGTGTTGATGGATGTTATACATTTCTCACAGATTCATGTTTAAGAAGTTTAGCAGAAGCACAGACCAGTTTTGAAAACTTTAAGTAAAATTTTTAGTAAATCAAAATGCCTGAAACTACTTTGAAGTATTATTGCCCACAAAAAGAAAGTCCGTGCCTACAGCATCACGAAAGAAATCCAATATATTTTGTCATAGCGCTGTGCTCTGGCAAAACAAAGAAAATTGGTGCAATGGTGTACGACTGCACACCAGAATATCGCCCCTAGGCAAATATTACTCTAACATCGCATTGGCTAATTTCCCTTGCGTTGGAAGAATCAAGCAGAGCTCCTCGTTCTCTGCACATCTAGACGTGCCGAAAATAACTCTCTGGGCTGAATATTGACAAGTCAGTAAAAGAAGACCAAGAAGTGCGTGTTCGGCTTCAGGACAAACGGGATCTCATGTGCTTTGCACGCACAGGGAGGCACGCTGTGGCAGCTCTCATTCTCACTGAAAACTGTCAAGCTCGTGGGTTTTAACGCAATATTCTCAGCAATGCAGGCAAAAATCCCAAATGATTAAGAGTCATATTCAACGCTGTGCTACAAAACTAACGCCTAACACCATTTATTTCAAACTGAGGTGCTTCGTTACTCAAAATATATCAAATACAAATTTTATCAGTTTTACGGGAGACAGTTTTGAACATTGCGAAAAACCTGCTTGTAACATTAATTTTGGACATCAGAGCAAATAAAAAGCTGTTGTATAGTTTTAGAGTCATCTACATGTATAAATAAAAAAAGCATATTACTCAATCCACAAAAAGTTAATTTCAAGACGTAAACAAACGTAAATCTGTCTTTTTAACTGAGCCATGTTGTAACCACTTGATGACATATTAATGTTTCATTTTTTTAATTCTAATAACATTTTTGAATTTAAATGGTAATCGATATGAAATGAAAAGCAAATTTGCAATTTTCAAAAGCAAGATTGATGATTTAAATCTCAGAATTTATTTATAACTCACTTCATAAATGGCAGATTAAGTCAATATTCAAATAAGAATACTATTTTTAACCTTTTAACCTTAACACTCATTCTTCCATCAAAACAACTATACTTGTTTGAAAAAGAAGTAATCACTTCCAGATGTTAAGGGGTTTATAGCGATCAATAAGGCACTTGGGTTTCCATTTCCTTCTGTTGGCATTCCATGCATTATGATGCAAAGAAGAAATCGACCCCATTAATAGCTAGGAATTCCTCTAAAATTACTTCTTCGTCCGGATAAAACTATGAATTGATGTTTAGTAAAATAGGTTTAAGCATTTGTTTCATCTAAGTGGCAGATTAATGAGAGCTTTTTTCAGAGAGAATAAGAAATACTTTTTGTAAACTTCTACATAAAGGAGAAAAGACGTTTAATTTTGAAGAAGATAATATTCCATTCGTGGTCGATAAATATATAAAAAAATAAACGCACGCGAAACATTTGTATTGGCATGCATATCATATTCATGTATAAGCACATTGAACAACATACAAAACTGAGAGTTTTTAAAACCTTCAAGCTTAAAAAAACGCTATTCTTAAATAAGAAGTGTGTGTTAAGTGTGTCAAGTGTCTCTATTTTTGGGTTAGTGTGTGTTTCTACGTGTGTGAAGAGTTTCAATTTTTAAGTAAGATATGTGTGTTAAGTGCGTGCCAGAACATTATATGTAGTAGATAGAGCGTTTTTTGGAACATGTTTTTTTCATTTTAATTGGACACATCCATGATGCTGTAGGTTTAAAAAAATGAATATTCAAGTTTAATACTCGTTCAAGAAGTAGCCGAACATACAAGAAAATCTAAGAAAAACCGAAGATTAATTTTTCATAGTCTAAAAATGAATTCTATTTAGCAAATAAATGTTGTCCAAAAATGATTTATATACGTACCTTTTATAATTATCAAATTGGAAATACTAAAAAGGATGATGTGAAAAGAATTTCAGTTAGGAAGAAATTTTATCTCAAGATATTCACGTAGTTACCTCACGGAATCCTTTTTGTTCGATGCGTAGCGTAAGTTTTAACTATTTGTGGCAAAAAATGTCCCGTTTTACCGGAATATAGTAGTTAACTTTGACTTCTTACGGCATTTCAGCACGCCTCTTGTAAAAAATCAACAAAAGAGCGAAAATTGTATATCCAATTGAGAGCATTTTTTAAATGTAGACAAATTAACTAGGGACTTGAAGAATGAAAGAAATGTGCAGTCAACATTTGTTTATAGAATTTTATCAAAGTGTTTCGTTGCGTGTTTCACAAAATTTCATTAATCCAAAACTAGCTAACAAAACTAGCGAAAAGGTAAAAAAATATCTGTTTATTCAAGGAAAGCATCACTTTTTCTAGCTACAATGAATTGGATTCATTGAATTCCCATACTACCAGTGCAGTTATCAGATAACGGAAGAATATCTAAATGTGCCATTTTTAGAGAGGTTGTGCTGTATTTTTTTTTTTTTACTCTATATGACAGCATAACGCAGAAAACTGTTTCCTTAGGTAACTGCAAGAATTACCTAAGGAAACAGTTTCCTGAAGTTTACAATTTTTAAAGCTTTTATTTAGCATTTTATTATTTTATTACATTGATTATCAAAATATTCCCCAGAAAATGTAATAATAGAACTTCAAATGTTACGTCTACTGGAAGGAAGTCGTGTGTACTATATACAGCATATAGATATAATAAAACTCTCGTAGAAGAATAAAAAAGAAGTTGAAAATACCACAGATAAATTAATTTTGTTCAATCTCTTATACGAACTTTAAAGGACAATTGATCATTTTACCTATGTAGTTAATTGCAAGCATTAAGTTTGTTTACCATTAGAGCAAGTGTTAGAGCTTACCATTTTCTCAAAAGAATTTCAATCTATTCATGAACATGATTTGTATGGAGACTTGAAGTGTTAACTAACATCAAGAAGATCTCATGTTTGCTAACATATGTATGTCATATAATCAATAATTTTGATCTGATCAGTGGCATCACTAAAGGGTATGGGAGATCTATCGTGTTCTGGCTACTAAATGGTCCCCAAGACAACGGGAGCATAGTGTCAATAGGGCGTCAAAAAGAATTCGAGTTTTGAGCTGAGTAACAATGCAAGTTATTAATTTTCTTCACCTCTGCATATTCGCATTTTTGCTACTTAACACTAAGTTGCTTAGCTTTTATATTTTGGTTTGAAACATAAATTAGGTACATCAGAAGCATGCACAAAAAATTGTGTCAACATGTAAAATTAATTTAAAACTTTGTAAAATAACAATCACAAGAAAGATATTTAAAAACACTATTCTAGTGGGTGGTAGAAAAGGTCAACCCTTCTGCAACTGCTAACAAGTTCCACCTATACATAGGCAGAAAGGTTAAATCCTATTTTATTCTAAGCATTTTCTCTGTGTGAACGGTGAAACTTTTTAGCAAATGAAGAAGGTTGGACCTTTTCTGCCACCCACAAGAATCGTATTGATAATTTTTGTTTAATTTTATTTTACAACTTTAAAAAATAATTTTATAGTTAGATTTATCTAGTATGAGTACTCACTGAATAATAAACTTGCGCGAAGGAACAGAGTTTAGCTGTCAAAAGTTACAATAGCTGAAATCTACATAAATTTCAAAATTCAGTGTGTTACATTGGAATTTCTAACTAGTGAGTAAAACTCATTATATTCAGAAGTTTAATACACCCGGCCAATTTCGTGCTTTCGATGAATTTCTAGCTTCAACTATGAAGTTCTATATCTTGAGTTGAAAACCAGAATTAGAGATAACTGGAACACGATAACTGGAACTTTATTTAATTAAGTACACATTTTTCGAAAAACGTTACTCATTTAAAGTAGATTCTGATTAAGTTTACCGTTCTTATACAATCGCTACACCACGCAGTTCATTTAGCATTCTCTTTTTCTGCGTCTATAAACTTTCAAAGCAACTTTTCATTGTTGGCATGATATTTAAAGTAATGTTTTACTTTTCTTAATCGACGTTTCTTTTATTTCGTAATATCAAAAGCCAAGGTAACATTACTCAATTGTTTTTGTTTGAAACACGAAAATGACACTGAAAATTGTTTAAAAAGAACGATGTAAACTATAAGGTATTTAAATTCTTTTTATCCGCTTAGGTAACAGAACTATGAACATTATAATACATCCTTTTCAACCGCTAACGCACGGTGATAAATCTCAGTACTACCGTGTGTTTCTTGTGGTGTAATATAAAAAAATGTACAATGAATAAAACAGTTAAAATTTAGTTAAAGGCGAGGAATGACCTCTTTACTAAAAGTTCTTTCCACTAAAATATAACGTTAATTTTGAAAATAGAGTTTTCTCTATTGGCAATTCATTTACCACTTCGATGCCCTCTAACCAGGAATATTTTAAAGCCTTTAAATGTATCGTAACATTATGTTAATTTACAGCAGTGAGATCAAAAGCTAGCAGAAAACTGAAATCATGAACACTTTTCCGTTTAATATATTTGAATCGTAGTGTTAGATTTGAGACACGGTTTATAAGGCGACCGGTACTTCTACAACAAAGATAAATCACGAAAATGCATCGATTATAAACATTGCAATTATCTTTTTGTTTTGTTCTTTATATGTATAAATGCATAACAAAAATTCAAAATAATTTTCATTAGGGTACATCTTTCTATCAGCATTGTCACTGCGCAATCTATTATAACGTATTTGGGTCGAAAAAGTTACAAAATCCGATCCCTTAATTTCAATGAAATTGATGTTTTTCGGCATTTGTATTTGTATTTGACATACAGATGCAAAAAATCATGCACCTTCATAAAATCTACCTTCAAAAAGTACAATAAGCTAACTTTTGTTAAACAATAATCCCTCTATTTTTTAAATCAAGGTAAAAATATTTAAATATTTTAGGTCATTTTTGTGATATTTACAGCGAAACTTGTTTTCAAAGAGCACCACTGGGACCAAGAAAATGTGGTCTTTAAGGAGGATCGGTCTTTGAATTCAGGTAATACGATACATTTTGACAAAATTTTAAGCGTACTTAATTTTATCAATAGAATTGGTATTTATTTGATAATTACCTGTCATTTGATAATTACCCTGCCTGAAAAGGCTTTTATATAGTATGTAGATATAACATAATAAAAAGCATGTATGTACTTACTTTTTTATAATATGTAGAGAAAGACAGTGAGATTTATATATATTTTAATAAATAAAGTTAGAATATCTTTAAATTTAAAAAAAAATTGAAAGATGTAATAAAATTTTGCGTTGAATTTTGCGTGCTTAGCGGCTCTCGCCAGTATCGGCATCTCTCATTGGTCGAAACAATGACGTCATTCTCTGTAGTATTTTCCTACGGAGCACAGATTTTGTGATGGAATTATATTTCGAAGAAATGTTTTAAAAAAAAAATTGTGCTAAACGATTCACTGTAATGTCTAAATGCATAAAATTCTATTTTCAATAAATATCCTCCAAGAAGCAGTAACACAAGTAACTGCGTGCATGGCGCTATTGCGTTCACTGACTCCATGGATTATTTAGTGACTGGAAGCTGCGTTAGAACTCAACTAAACAAGTGTCAACTTTCGTTTTCATCATACCGCGGGATTGCTGATCATTCGAACAACGAACTTACTCAAATAGGGGAAATTAAGAATTTTTTTAAGAATTCGCGGTCGTTAAAATAGGATTTTAAATAAATTTGTTTCTTATACATAGCGGTCGTTGGTCGCGTCAGGCAGGTGGTCGTTCAATAAGGAAAATAAACCATTATTTATAATTATATGGTACTCGGTACCGCTAAGACATGGTTGACAAGACCAGGTGGTCGTTGAATACGGGGTCGTTCAACACAGGTTTTACTGTATTATATATCTAATGATATACACTTAATCTGAAATGTTTATTTCATCTTCAATTTTACTTGCTCTTTTTTCATTTAATATCTGGTAACAGAATGTTCATCGTTAATATTTTTTAATCCAAAAAAATAGCTGTGCCGTTGATTGTGCGGAAATTATACTAGATTTACTAAATTTTGTTAAATGCAATACTTTTGTAGACATTAAAAGTTACAGAAAAATAAATTTTATTAACACTTGTACAGAATGAACATTATAACACGTTTTAAAAATGACCCAATATGTTCTGTTGATCTGTTATTCTGAATTTTAATTTAGGTTAATATGAATGGTCTAAGCAATAGCAAAATTTGTAATTTGTTTCAGTTTGCGGATAGTTGGATAATCAGACAATTAATTCTCCAGTTGCGATCGTTAAATGACTTATCTTTAACATTAGGATATGTATCACGTTTAATTCATACGCTAGAACCATGCTGAATCTCGCTTTAGAGATTTATCATTTTGCGCCATATTCTTCAATATTAAGTCTGTATACCATTCATTTTGAGCACAACTTCAAGAAGCTGAATCACTATTCGTATAATTTTGAAAGATCCTTTTAGAGTGGTACATATGCTATGTCTATCAGTTTTGACTGACAATAAGTTGTCTTTTATATCTGTTTTACTGTGATTGAAATGGATTGCTTCTTGAAATTGTGCGCGCTTTTAAGAGAACTATGAAATATCAGAAGCACCTTTTCTAATGGAGATCATCATTTTATGAATCTCTGCAGCATACATTGTTTTTATTTTGCTTGTTAATTAGACTTACGTCTCTAAAACACATATTAGACAGTGACTGACTATAGAGCGTATTAAATCGGAACTGTTTTAAGTGTTCCTGTAAAACAGTGTTTCTTAACCTTTTTGGCACAATGGACTACTTTAAAAATTTTAAATATGCCACGGACCCCTCTGTGAAAAAAAAATTGCTTAAACATCATTTATTACAAAATATATTCTGTTTTATTATTTAATTATTTTAATATTTTTATTTCAATACTATAAAAAATTTGAAGAAATTAAAAATTTTAATGTGAAGTCTGTTGCTGCTTTTCCTTGATTAACAGATTGAATTGACGGATGGTTTTCGACAAAGCAACGCGCAAGTCATATTCGACATTCAGTCGATTTGGATGTTTTGTTTTTATTGTGACAAGTGTGGAAAATCCCGCCTCGCAAAGATATACCGTAGCAAACGGGATAATGGCTGTCATAGCTCGTTTTACAAGCAATGGGTAGGCTTCTCTTAAAGAAGACCAAAACTCTCCAAGAGTTTTTGAATCGAAATCCATTTTTAATAAGGACTTTGTTTTCAAATCAATTAGCTCATCTTTGGCAAGGTTCATGTCATCGATACAGTCAATATCACAAAGAAAAGGATTTCGAATCCACAACTCATCTTTTATATTTATTCCATCCGAATTGAAATATTTTTCCAATGAAACTTGAAGTACTTCCAGGTGTTCACAGATTTCATTTTTCAAGTTATTCAATAACAAAATATCTTGCCGAGATCCATTTTCAAAAAGCACTTCGTCCAATATTTGAAAGTTTGCATATATCTCATTTTGAATTCTAATTTTCCAGAGTGACATTTTCAATAAAAATCCCTGTAGTTTCTCAGCAAGAGCTAATTCCATAGTGAAATCAAGCATTTAGCAATAATATAAGCTAAGAAAACACCAAAAAAATATGCTACTAACAAACAGATGAAACACAAAAAAAAAATGTACGTCTTACCTCCAGGGCAGATCCAACGGAAATAAAATCATGAATTAAGTTTAAAATTTGTTTTGCCAGGAGAGGACAGCTCGCGTCACTGAATGTGTCGCTTAGAGCTACATATACGTCCTTCCCGGAATTTCCCGCCACAATTTGGAACCTCATCAGAAGGTGGGGTACTTCTGAATATTGGCACCCCTCTGAAACTGCTAACGACCGCCGAGAGGACTTTCGGAACTACGGATTTAGCGTGCTCGTACACCGCATGTACACGGTGATCTTTAGTGGTACGCCGGTATCGAACCCACAACCTTCCGGTTACGAGTCCAACGCCTTAACCACTGGGCTACCACGGCCAACTCAAACAAATTATCGACCAATGAAAAGGCTAAACCAAAAGAGAAATAAAAGAGAATGCGCGAAAAAGCGCCTCAAATTCTCTTCTCCGGAGGAGCGGAAAAAGAAACAGGGTTGTCATACAGAGCGCGCTAAGGATGAAGTAGGTCCGGGTTACAACTGCTGACTAAATATTGATGCAAGCATTTTAAAAATTAGGATCAGTCGGCGGACCCCCAAAATATGACCATGGACCCCCAAGGGGTCCATGAACCACAGGTTAAGAACCACTGCTGTAAAAGAACTATTCACGCTATATTCACGATTTTCCACAGGGAGCATGGTAAGTTATACATAAAAAGCACATCTAAATTTTGTAAAAAATTTATACATTTTTACTACTATTTAAGAATGGATAGACGACTAGGAATTGGATAGTGTTAAAAATTAGAAAAGTCAAATTTTTCTTGAATGAAGTCTGAATCTTTAAACCACTATAATGTTTATTGCAGTATGGGGATCCATTTTATATCACAATACTCATCAGTTGGTTCTTAAAAAATACATTTAAAACTATAACTGGAGTAACTAATTTAATTTAAGTGTCACGCATACACAACTAGATCTAATTTGAAATACGTTGAATTAAATTATGAATTTAAACTAACGCATAAAAGGAACAGGCTGATTAGTTTTATCAGCCTGCATTTAGAGGAAACGTTGTCCTACGTTATTAGGAGCATTCTCATGTCCCAGGAGAAGAGGTGTTATCATCTCTACCACTTTTCATCTGCCAAGTCATCACCTATTGAAGTGATAACCACTTTACGGTGGATGACATATTGCCGAGGAGTGGGCTCTAGTTTAGTAAATTAAAATCATACTTCATGATTAGGATCACTCGCTGCATCTGCTCAAGCCCCTTTGTTACCCGAACGCAGTATTTGAACAATTGATTAAGTAATGATATTCATGTAATTATAAAGTTGTTCTATAATAGTCTGTATGCACCCCTATTTAAAATAGCACATCCATGGATTTAAGATTAATTAAGAGGTCGTTATATCTATATAACATAAAAAATTGAATGTGACTTCATTATTAAAGACAGTTATTAATTGCAATAAAAATAAAAGTTACTTAACAACTGTAAACATAACTGTAAACTTTTCAGCTGCAAGACAAATAATGGTTCTTAAGTACAATTTATACATACTAATTAAGGAAGCAATGGAGTAAATTGATTCCAAATAAATATTTATACTTAGTAAAAAATATTGAATGTAGCAGTTATAAGATTTTTCAAACTAAAAGGAGATATAGTTGCATACTAGTAGATTATAAGTAAAAGAGTACTTCTTCATGCAACATATGCTTCATACACTTCTTGATTAGGTACTTTCTACAACAAACTGTTAATATAAATTAACTTAATTATTAAGATTTCCAATTTTAATATATTATACCAAAGGTACGTATTCTGTATAAAAACACTAGGGATAATAATGTTTAAGCCTTTTTGTAAGTTTTCGTGTAATTTTTGTTTTATTAAAAATATGTTAAGTAGATAATGGTGTTTAAAAATATAATATCAAATTTTGATATTTCAAAATTTAAGATATCAAGTATAATTGGAATTTCATTAGTTTCTTATAATTATTTATATACTAAAATTATTTATACATTAAAATAAACATATTCAAAAGAAAGAAAGAAAGAACTTTAGGAAATATGAACACTAAAATTATTATTTCTCTATTACTTATTCCTATAAAAAAACGAAAGAAAATGATTACTTTTTTCAAAATGTTATTTAATTTTGAAAATATGGAACAACTTTATAACAATGATTTAAAATCTCTAAAATTGTCTTCATTAAAGAAGAATGAATCATAGCAGGAAATAAATTTTCACCCCTTCCTTAGACATATGAAATTGTATATAATTTAAAACGAATAATCTTAGTTAAATATCACCCGTTTGCTCATAAATTCAATGAAGATTGAAGTCTATGATTTAACACAGTATCTAATTGGATTCCCTTCTGTGCAAGGCATAAATATTTGGTTAATTTGAAAGCCCATGTTTATCTATCAAATTTTAAAATATCAGGCTAATAATATAATGATAATTAATACAATGCTTTTGTTTAAAATAAAATAACATAACAATTTAAGTAAAATTTGTTACACATGCGCATGTACATAAATTTAAATATAAATAAATGAATAAATATAAAAACAGATCCTTACGGCTAGGGACATTTTTGACTTATGCCATTAAAATTTATTAAGAATAAATTTGTTCAATTTTATAGTAGAATGTCTGGAAAGGTTTAGGAGATAGAAACACTTTATCGACGCACTGAAAATGGATATGATTAAAAATGACAAGCTTGCAACTTAAAATAAAAGATAAAAGAAAACGAAAAAATGCTGTCAAAATTGGTCCTTGATATTTGGGTTGCCTTGTAACTAAAATTCGGCAAATATTGGCTGAATGGTATTAAAATTCCTCAGAAAAATGAATAAATAAAAATAAAAAGCTAATTAGTTGCTTTATTTTCTCATTTAATTTAGCAAATTCTCAGAAGCACTGCAGAATAAAACCGTATTGAATCCAGTTCCGACAAACAAAATATTCCGTAGTTATATTGGTATGTGTTTGTTTTATTTCATTCAAACAAAATGGTGATATCGTAAGTTAAGAAAAATCTTGTTATAAGACGAGTAAATTTAATAAATGCCTTTTAACTTTTACACTACTGTTTTAAAACTAAGTTTTTAATGATTTTATTAGTTTTGATGAGACTGAATTTCACCATGAACTAACCTGAGTTTGTCACTGACAATCGCACTATTTTTATTATGATTTGAGTTAACGATGTTGGAAAATTAAAACTTTATCTTTGAACACTTTTTAAAAAGTAGCTATACATGAATAAATATTTCAAACATTTATTTAAAAAAAATTCATTCGATTTTTCACATAAACTAAACGTTTCAAAGAATAATTACATTTACATTTAGTATATAAAAAACATACTTTATGTGTCAAACACATTGTAGGATAATGTATGTGCTTCAGTCGAAACATAATACAGGTTTACAAGTTTTCTTAAAACAAGCAGTCTAGTTACAAGTTTTGTTAAAACAACTTATCGTTTTTGTCAATTTTTGGGTCTTCAATTACAACAAAACCGAAGATTTTTAATTGAACTAATCAGAAGAACTCGTAGCTAGGAAACTATCGAATCTTTCAAGAAGCATTTTGTACTATCGAAGGAAAAATGTGCTCTTTTATTTCCTGAAAGTAATTGTTTTTTTCTCATGGAAACTCTGCTAAATAAGGCTTGACTTTTTGCAGTTATATTTAAGTATAATACGTCGAGGTGTCATAAATAAATCATGATATCACCAGTTCTAATTCGGAAAGAAAACAAATGCTTTTTATTTTATCGCAATTTGAAATTTTGCATGATTTTTTAAAGATATATTTATTTTAAACTGTAACTTAAACTTACTAACTGAAGTAACCGTTCTTCGCTCGGGGATGGAGATTGTTAAAATTAATTCGTATGAAAATATATATATATATATATATATATATTTATCTGTTTGTCAGCAAATTTTTGTCTGGATAGTAATTAATATCTTTAATTTATTTATTTGCCTCTAGTTCCATATTTCATGTTTGCGAAGCGAACTTTATCGTGATGTTATTTATTATTTTCATTTTTCTAAGCTTGTTACCATTACTTACTAATTCACTTTTAAAAGCATTACATAAAAACAATGTCAAATACTTAATTTTATGTATGTCCAATCTTAACTTTATCATTTAGTTACCATAGAAACAGTATCCATTCTTGTTACTTCACTACGGCAATCAAACAAAATCTGGAGTAATTTTTTAAGATTTGGAAAATAAAACTACGCACATATGAATCGGAAACAATTAAAACATTAGCCCAGCGTTTCTCAACCTGTGGACGCGAACCCCAACGCGGACGCAGAGCGTTTGAAGGGGAGGGGGGGGGCGAGAAAAACCAAAGAGCAAGTAGTGATGCATGTTTTTTTTAAAAAATCATCTTATTTATCCCTATTTTTATCAAAAATATAACCATTTTCGCTTAAAATGTTCATTCAAACTTTACTGATAACATTATTTCGTAGAAAAATCGACTACATGTTCATTGTTAAAGATTAAAAAACTGGTTGTATGCTGAAAAATGTGAGGGGGGCGCGCTACCTTAAAATAGCCTTTGTTGGGGGTCGCGACGTTACAAGGTTCAGAACCGCTGCATTAATCTTTAAAAGTATCCTGACATAAAACACTATATTTAAAAAAAAATTCTTCGCACGATAGGAAATGAATACTTTTCTTCCTCGTGTAATTCGAACCAATTCTAATGACCTAAAAATTAAAAGATTGAAAAATACTTGCAATGGCTGGATCCAGTGATTTTTTGGGGGGCCTCACAAAGGGCCCTTTATGCATATTTTTGTGAGGGGGAAGATAAGGATTCCGGTGCAACTCGCCCCTCGATGTGATTATGGGCACGGGTGCAGCTGACCCTCGTCCTTCTGACTGATGTTATGCCTCAGACGCGCCTTAACTGTGCTGACAGAAATTTTGGAACCGCCGATTTGACGTGCATGTACACAGCATCAGTCACAGTGTGGTCTTTAGTGATGTAGACGAAAGTGGTGGCAAATTGAAGAACTTAAGTTACAAAAATGTTCTTGAATTCAGCAAGCGGTTTTAAAACCTGAAATTTAAAGACTTCATTAAACCTCTGTGTGCCTCATTAAAAAAAAAAAAAATTCTTCTTTTGGAAAAATGGCGGAATGTTCCAAAATTTTACATTTTCGGTCATAAAATAGGACAGTCACAAACTAGTGATACTGTGACTTGTGACTGATGCGACTCCACTGAGTGGTTTCATTTCTGACTAGACACCAGGTGACGCCACTTTGAAGTGATTGTGTGATAACTATTATGATATTGGTCGCTGAAGTCGCTGTGTGATTGCTGGTTTTTGGAACCTCAAAATGACACCACAGTGGCCGTTTGTTGCGACTTTGGAAACAAATGTATTTTTGATATCATTTTTTAGAAATTTCTTTTATGAAACTTTCAAAGAAAAACCCGAAAGTGATAACGAGGAAATGTGTAAAATTTCGCGGTCACGAAATAATGGGATTTAGTTGAATTTATAAATAAAAAAAAGAAATGATTTTGTTTCAACAAAACAATATTATTTATAAAACATTATTATTCAGGAAAACATTATATTAGAAAGTTTTAACTACAATAGAAAAAATTATGTGTTCATGAGTGAATTTGAAAATTCCCCTTTCATAGCCCCGTGGTATATTTGAAATTTCCCTTGCAGTTGCAAAAAAATTGCAGTTAAGCTACGGGTCTAAACCAGACATACTTTTTGAAGTAAAAATTCTTTAGGTGGACTAGAGAGTAACTCAGATATTTTTTCTGACGGAAGTAACGCTCACGTGGTTTTGGAAAAGCGGAAGCTGCCTGCGATCGAACCCAACCAGCAGGCGAAAACTACGGTTTAAGAACACGGTGGTAGAAAAACATGAAGAAATGGAACCTGCAATCGAGCCAAACTAGTACGGAACGTACGGAACCAGAAGAGTACGAGTTCTGTTTAAGAGTACGGAAACAGAATAATACTTCTAACAAAACCAGCTGAGGAAAACAAAGGTTTAAGAACACTGCCATAGAAAAACGCAATAATAGACCCTACGTGCATTCGATGCCAACCAACAGAAGAAAACTCCAGTTTAGGAACACAGTTAAAGAAAAATACCACAACATAGACATTCTCTCGAATCAAATCCTACGGAAAAACGTTTTAAGAAAACAGTGAAACAATAATAGTTCAACACGGGCACTTCCTGGATGCTAACCTAAGGTGACCATATTTCTAAACAGTATTTTGGGGACAAATCAAGCATTGTCCTGGAATCCAAGGAAAACTTGGGGACACTAGAAAATATCTTTGGGGACTTATTCGAGGACACAACACATTACCATGCTAATAGCTCTTTATATCAATTGTGTACTCTTATTTCTAATAAATTAATGAAAGTATTTATAAATGTTTATTTAAACCAGAAATATGAAAGGAAAACCATGTTGAAATATTGCAATTTATTCATAATTTAATACTTGGCATAGTATTTGTATTTTTCAGAAGACATTGCTTTTGCATTGGCTCGTTTTGTGATCATTTTTCATGAAACCTTTTACACCCTCTAAAAAATGTATTCGAGTGCAAGAAAAATTTCGTACTTCAATTTCATCTTTAAAGCGTGGTTGTTCCTGAAAACTGATTAATCATTAACAAAACTGAAATGGGAAATTTGACTCATAGTCGAATATTTTATTGAATGTCTGTACACGCTACACATACAATGAGAACAAACCTTTTCAGAGATCGAATTTAATTGTTTCTCTGAGTAGAAAGCGCTTTTAGTTGTTTTATTTTTCTTTTTTCTGCATTTTTTTCTGAAAGAAATAAACTAAACGGAAACTTTCAGGGGAAAAAAGTTCAAATCTTAAAATTTGGGGACTTTTGGCGTCCCCAAGAAGTCAAGGTATTTTTAGGGACAAAGTAAAACAAAATCTGTATTTGGGGACTGTCCTCGAATTTCGAAGACGTATGGTCTCCTTTATGCTACTCCAACATCCATACAGAACAACGGTTTAAGAACACGGGTATGTAACACCACAAAGAAACAAACCCCGGCTGCAAACGATTTAAGAACACATACTCGAGAAGAACAAGTAAGAACATTAAGAAAAAATACTCGTAAATATATTGTACTGTGAGTTTATTTCTTAACAGAAGAAAAAATGTTCAACAATAATTAGTTTTTTTTCATTGAATAATTAAATAAAATTGCGCACTATCTCCTAAAATTGATTTACGAAAACAAGAATCTATTTTTTTAATTTATACTGGTTAATTGTAGTTTTTCCCCCCCTCCATTTATAATATATTCCACACAGGGGCGTAGCCAAGAAGGGGGGGGGGGTAGGGGGCGTCATAACCCCCACACACACACATCAGGAATTTTTTGCAATACAAAATGTATATTCTTCTCTCCCTTATCACACACATGTATGCATATATGTGAGTTGCAGTAGTCGTACCCCCCCCATGAAAAATTTCTGGCTACGCCCCTGATTCACAAGATTTTTAATTTTCAAAACTAATTTTTGCAATGAGTTTACTTTTAGCGGTTACAGCAAGATGCGTATGGCACAGAACTTAGCGAATTTGTCTAGGAACCGGTAGGTCGAAACTAGAGGTGTGCCGGACCGTTAAAAAGTTAGACCAGCGGATATGGATCTGGAAACGGATAACTTGGTTTTATATCTGCTGACGTGGATATGAAAACGGATTATTTGTTATATATATCCACGGATACGGATCTTTTTATTTGGATACTACTCTTTATTTTCTGTTATATGTGTGTGTGAAATATAACGAACATTTCTTACCCCTCATACTTAAAAGAAAAAAAAATACTCGTAAATATATTGTACTGTGAGTTTATTTCTTAACAGAAGAATAAATGTTCAAAAATAATTAGTTTTTTTTTCATTGAATAATTAAATAAAATAGCGCACTATCTCCTAAAATTGATTTACGAAAACAAGAATCTATTTTTTGTTTAATTTATACTGGTTAATTGTGGTTTTTTCCCCTGCATTTATAATGTACTCCACAAGATTTTTAATTTTCAAAACTAATTTTTGCAATGAGTTTACTTTTAGCGGTTACAGCAAGATGAGTATGGCGCAGAACTTAGCGTATTTGTCTAGGAACCGGTAGTTCGAAACTAGAGGTGTGTCGGATCGTTAAAAAGTTAGAGCCGCGGATACGGATCTGGAAACGGATAACTTGGTTTTATATAAGGTGATGCGGATATGAAAACGGATTATTTGCTTTATATATCCACGGATATGGATCTTTTTGTTTGGATATTATTTTAGAGAATTCATTCTTGAAGCGATATCTTATAGATACAGTGTAGTGCATGGTTTAAAATTGATTTACGTGCATTAAATTATAGAATTGTTTCTATCAAACTAAGTAGGTTTTCAAATCTACAGTAGCTCTTGTTATATCTTATTAAGGCAGTAGTTCGAAAAATATCCTAGGATTTTGGTACGTAAATACGACTGTCAGACTCAAAAAACTTTTAGGATAGCTCTTTAAAAACCGTACAAAACACTGCAATAAACGATAATCGGTGCCAGTTATTAAATTTGCAGAAAATTTTTTTGTGTCAAAATAGGAGGGTGTTTTTTTAATATAACATGAAAAATCTGGAGTACCTTTCACTGTTTTAACACCTTTTCCACTGGTATGACTGCCTTTCTGAATATTTGATCGTTACCAAGCGTTTAAATAAATTTGAATCGGGGAATAATTCAGCAAAAAAAAGTGCAAATTAAAACATTGTGTTTGAATATTTTTTTCCAAATTCATATATTCCTGATCATTTTTTACTTGTTGTAAATAATTTAACAATACTAAAATGTATTTACAATAATTCATCGCTATGCCGAAATGTATATGAAAGTTTGGTATCCCTGCAAAATAAGTCCTACACTAAAGAAAATGTACACATTTTGAGACGTTGATTCACAATGTTTGCCTACTAAATTTCAACTCAATCGAATACAGTTGGACTTCGAATACAGTTTCGGACACTATTGCACTTAAGTAATTTGTGTAATTTGTCGCAATGTATCAGAATACTTTTTTCCAGTGATGTAAAAAAACTATGTCCTCATATACCAAAAGCTGTACAGTATGCATGACATTGACCTGTATTATGCGTACCTAATAATTTGAGCTGAATCGAATGCACCGTATAAACATTAAATCCCTTTAAATAGTTTTTGTAAGTCGTATTGCATAAGAATTCTTTTTTGCGACCATGGTATCAAAATATCAATTCTACCCATACTAAAATCTATGCAGGTCATGTGACCATCACCTATCATATATATGCCCAGTTTGCGCCCAATCAAATGCACCGTTTAGTGCACTTTCAAGACTTTTCGTCCATAGACCGAATAAATAAGAATTATTATTATTATTATTTTGTATCCGTGCAAAAGAAAGCTATTCTTCATTTGCATTGACATCAAATCCAGTCATGCGAGTGTGGTCTACATTAGAACCCGATTAATTGAATATCGGTCAAAGTACTATCCCGCCTATTGTAATAAACTTTCAATGTACCAAACAGCATTTATTATTCAATTTGATCCCGGATAATAGAATATACCACTCATTAGAAAAAATTTTCGTGGCAATTTTCAATTCCATTAAGCGATTTCGATAGTATATACTCATACCGAGCTCAGCCAAATGTGCCAGTTAGGAGCTATCGTGTTCACTCTTTCAGACACACATACATACATGCATCACCGTAAAAATAGCATAAATGAATACTGAATACCTCAAAACATGAAAGTACCATGGAATAGAAATATACAAGCAAACATATCGCCATTCCAAACCTGTAAAAAATGTGAGGAAAAGATGAACCGTGTGACTTGTAGCACGGAAAAATGCGTAGTGGCCATATTTTTTCGGTAGTTAGTGTAACGTTCACACAAGCCAAATTTACTGTCAGCATACGCACTACAAACCCTCTTGGAGTAAAAAAATATTGCCAAGATTACGAATGTGTGGATACATAAAAAATATTTTTATAAAAGGTTTGTTTAAGAAATATGGAAAAAAAACGCTCTCACACACACGCCTGTGAAATGTTATTCCAGAACATTTCAGGAAACACGAATTGCATCCTTATGAAGAGTAGGTATGTACTCTTCACCGTTTATATTTTTTATTAAAAATATAAACGGTGATTAGCGAGCTAGCCATTCATGCTCCATAGACAACTGAAAGATGAGTTGGATGTGCCTGAATTATGCGTGCGAGATCCTGTTACAAGTCAACTGTTGGGACAATTGCTTTAAGTTACGGTTGCCAAAGCATCTGCTCTATGGTAAATACATCAATAGTCGAATTCTTTCATGATTACAATGCTTTTCTTACATGGTACTTGTTCGATAATTAAAAATTCTGAATAAGTAATGCTACGGTGTAATTACCATTGGCATAACTAGGAAGGGGCTAAGCTAACTCTAAAAAGACTTCGCCCCTATATGAAAATCACCCTTTCTATGGCAAGATTAAGAAATTGAGCCCTTTAAAGGTGGTTGGAGGGTTGGTGTTGTTATTCTGGAATTACGGCCAATTATCTACACATGGGATCTAGGCCGACGGGTGGGTCGCTCTCGTCTTTCTAAATGGTCCTAACCCGTATTTATGCAAAGGGTTGGCGGGCTGTAGTTGGGATAAAGCGCACACAACAGGTGAAAATATTCAAAAAGCTTACTAACGGCAAATGCATGCTAATAGCTTTGAATTACTAATTTATTTGTTTATCAAAGGAAGGATTTTTGTGCTAAACATGAAGAATCACCTATAAATAATATACATTAAGTTTTAAACTTTAAAAGTTATGTTTAATCACAAAAAATTAATTTATGTCAAAATAAGTTGACTTTTTCATTTCCTTGGCTTATCCTAAAAAGCCATAAAAGATTCGTGGGAAAAGGCGGATCCGGATAATTATTTTCAGCTCTGACGGATCCGGATCGTTTTTATCATCGAATATCCGCGGAAATGGATACGGATACGGATATCCGACACAAATCTAGTCGGGAGTTCTATGCAGGGACGTTCCCATAGCTTCTGGAAGAGTTTTGGTGGTGTCGTGTCATATACCGAGAATGTCTGAGAATTAATTTTTCTATGTCGCATTAGAGTCAGATTGTGAAATATTTAATGACCAGTTTGGAAAACTTTATATGTCTACCCTCCCCAGTATCAAAATCATAACATAATTGTTCATATACTAGAAAATTATAGTTTGAAAATCGACTGCTATTAGAGTTATTCATCGATAAAACTATTTCCTTAAAATCTTTCTTGTATAAAGTTTCGTAGATTTGCGTTTCCAGAGGCAGATAATCCGAAAAACACTGCAACAAGACAACATGAAAATTCATTTTTCACTAATAATTTGAGGCACCCTAATAATGTGTAGTATGTACTAGACGAGGATGAATGAGATTAATAGCATGGTACGTGCACTTTATTGCTTAAAATTATTTACCCTTTAAATGCCTTAATCATTGAGAATTTTTTTTTTCCTGGGATTAGAAATAAATCGTTTTTATCAGGCTTGTGTTCATTTCTCTGGGTAGCTCTTAAACTTTAAACTTTTATTTTCAGTGACGTGCTAAGAAACTTGTTATTTGCGGGTACATTGTTCCTTATTAAAAAAGAGAAAAAAATATATAATATACGTTTTTTTTTATTTTTAGAAACAAATAACTGATAGATGCATATGTAATAAAACACGAAAATAAAAGAAATAAAATTCTTAGATAATTCTAACATTCTTTTGATGTGTTTTGAAACCTTAAGCCATTAAAGAAATGACACTGGTTTCTACTTTTTTATCGTCCTAATAATTCCTACCTACGTTTCCCTAATTATTTATAAATAAAAGCATGAGAGGAAGAAATGTACACTTTCAGGTTCATTAAAAATCCATTTAAATACTGAGTATAAAAAAAGGTATAAAAACAGTTGTTAAAACATTTGGACATTAAAACAGTCATTTCTAATTTATAGTATTTAAACTTCTGATATGTGTATCACATTTTCTTAAGCACTCCAATCCCTTTAATGCCCACTAAACTTTGCACGTCATAAGGAAAATAATAGTTCAAATTTTGTTATTAAGAAATTTTTTTTTTCTTGAAAAATGTAAATTTCAAAACAGTTCTCCAAAACATTCGAAAACATTACCAATCACAGATTACAGTTTTAGAAAAGAAACATATTGGCGGTTAAGGGAATTAGTCTAAATTATACAGATTAATTTTCAAGTCGACCATCCCATGGATGTAATTCCGAATACTACCTGCAGCTTAATAAAATCGTTATTTAATAAAATAAGCCAACAAGTTATTAAACATTAAAAATGCGCCTAAAATTTAATCAGATCACAAACAGTTCTAAAAGGAGAAATGGCAGTTTTCTTTCTATTCGAAATGCGAATAGCATTTTTCATAGTGCTAAAAGAATTATTAAAATGAAGGATGATTTTGATTAAAATACAATACATTTTGATTAAAGTAAAAGACAATAAGTATTATAGGATGTGATTTAAAATATCGTTTCAAAAATTGTTGAAGGTCCCACCATGGCAGAGTGTATAAAGACATTGAACATGGTAGATGGCTGAAGCGTGAAGGTCCCGGGTTCGGGCCTATCGCGCGGCCATCTGTCTAATGGATTTGAGCTGAGTCTTGAGCAATTTGAGAGCTTTGAATGGAGTTTTGAGAAGTTTTCTCTAGATGTAACTGTAACGCGAAACTGCCTGAAACTGGAAAACTTTTTCGACATATTTTTAAAATGATTGACTAAAAGATTTCTTAAAATCTCAGATTAGTGTTTGATTCGACGTGGTTAGCAGCTTATTTAGATACACGGTGGTCATAAAAAACTATCCCGATATACTGACCTATAGCGGCCGCTCCGTTCAATTAATCGAGATGAGATTTCAATTAAAGCTATGATCTGGAAATTATATGAACGGCAACAAATGGCTCTAATCTTTAATGTTATAGATGCACTAACTCGAAATTTTAGAATTGCAACACCCACTTTCCCCGTTGCAAAATGCTCATTGTATCCAAAAGCACTAAAGAACGTTAGAACAGTACTTATACTAAGAAAAATGAACGCATTATGCACACTCAAAAGAACAGCGATGTGAGCGACAAATAAAAATACGATCGGGGGCACACGGAAGAGATTCGCGTATAGCAGAGCCAAGATACAAATTACAGAACGTCGTTCGCCAGATATTCAGTTTAAATTCCAGCCCGCAGATTCCATCCCAATGGCAACTAAAGTTCAGCTGTTTCTTTGCGCGTGCATAACAATTCGTTTTTTGCGATACACGTACCAATTTTCACCTGCGGTTTTCACATACGCTGGGGAAAATGGGTTTTACGATTCGAAATTTTCTAGTTTCTGTAGCTATAACCATAACCGTCAGCGCCATGCGTTGCCGTTCACAGAATTCCGAGTTCATACGCCGGAATAATCTGAAATTTTATCTCGATCGGTTGAATGAAACGGCGGCTAGAGGTCCATATTTATTTTTTAGCATAGTTTTTTTGTAAACACCCTGTATTTTGAAAGGAAATTTGTAATACATCAGTATATCAGATAATTTACAAGATGTTACTTTCACATTCATTTACATTTAAAAATATATTTAATTTACATATCTCTCTATTCTAAAAAAAAGTAAAGGCCGCTGTCAAAGCTTGTTGACCTATCTCCTCCTAAACCGTAGGGATTTGAGTTTCGACAAAGGTGCCCACACATTCGAAAAATTCTGAGGAACCTGCTAAGCTGATTTAAATTTCGAAAATCGGATTATTTTAGAAGATATTAATAAAAAACTGAAAAAATAAACCGAAAGGTTGCCAGATTTGGCATAAAATCATTCATTCCTTTGCAACAAAGCGTTCCCAAGTATCTGGAATCGCGTGAAATTTACAAACATGAGTTAAAATGATAATCATTTTGCGCCAAATTAAAAACTATATGAAATAAGTAACTCAAAATGTGTTACACAAAGTTGACAATTTTCAAATAGTAAGTTCGCTTAGACAATAGGAGTTTAGAATTAGCGATTATTCGTTTATCCAAAACAGAATAACTAATATCTTGAAAATGAAAAATAATTAAAACGCAGATTATTTTAAAGCCGGTTCTCGTCCAGCTGGATTATTTGCTACCAGTAGAAATATTTGGCGGCGTTAACTATGCCATTATAGCAGTTATAGCACACTTTGGACATTTGCTATCACGACGAGATGGTATAATTCGTGACAGGGGCGTAGACAAGGGGGGGGTTATGGGGGTCATAAGCCCCCTCCCATGTAAAATGTCTGGCTACGCCCCTGATTCGTGATGTTAAGTACGCCAATCTGCAAAAGATTATGTACATGAAAATATGGATAACGGTTTTCTGGTAACCTTAAATGAACAGTAAATATAGGTTGTGAGCATGTGTAAATCGCTAAATAATGAAATGTCGCCATTGGTGGCAGGCTATCTGTTCCGTATCTTTTATTAACTTTACATGTACGCAAGTCGCCGAATAATGAAAAATCGCCATGGGTGGCAAATTCGCATGGTGTCCAATAGGTTTTACATTATTAAAAATACAGCTGAAACACATGTTCTGATTTTATTACGCTTTAGCTCCTAATTAATATAACTTTTGAATGGCAACATTAAATATCATTGTGTTTCTGAGGAGTGCAAATATTTTTTTCCAGCGATCATAAGCGGGGTCCGCACTCCAGGTAGAGTATAGCTCAGGACCCGTACAACACGGATTCAAATAACAAAATATCTTCCGTGTTATGAGGGGGAGGGGGTGTACTGTCGTGTGAAGTTTAAATTTTTATGTACCAATGAAGATGCAAGAACCAAGCAATGTTTGGCTCAGTAACATTCTATCTGATCCAATCTTCGGGTTTTGTCTGTTCAAATTATGTCTTTTTTACGAATAAGCCTGATTAGAGGCCGAATGCCTCATACGAAAAGCGAGCGTAGCGAGTCTGGGGGCCTTGGCCCCTAGTATATTTAAATATTGATTAAAGTGATAAAAATTTAAATTCATATTTACTAGAACGTTCAGCAGTTCTACAAATAAATCAAAGACTTTATTTTGAATTGTGTGAGAACATCTGAAAATATATTGCTATGGACTTAAAAGAAAATAGTTTAAAAAAAAAGAAATATTTTATTCGAAATGCTGTCTGATCTAGTATTTTTCTATAATGGTTTTATTGATGTTTATATGCTCCTAGTTTATGCATAAACTGCACATATGCATATGAATTATCCCATTATATGAAAGATACTTTAAATTTATTATCAATAAATGGATGTATCGTATTTATACTTTGAAGGGAGTATACTTATATTTTCTCTATACACCCATCTGATGAAAAACATTTGTCCTTTTTACTAAAATTACATGCGGAATTTTCTTATACTTTATGGTTTTAAATCACGGTTCATTTAACTGATGTCGTGTATTATTATTTCATCAAAGAGGACTGGATAATATTCTTTCTTTCTTATAGAAGCATATATGACAAAAAACATAAATGCATTTCTTATGAGGAGGCTAAATTTGTTCTACTTTCAAACTTCTAGGAAAAACTGTGCAAAATAAAGCTTTTTACATATATTCAATATATTTTCGCTTTCACTTGATATTCTATGTGTGTGCGTTTTCTGGGAACATAAAGATGGAAATGATAAATTTTATGTAAGTTTTAATAGATTTATTATATTATTTTCAATCTCAGAAACGGGAGGAACTGTATAATATGCTGTGTCACGTAATGTCAGAAAATATTACTTTGGTATTAATGAGCCATAAATCAATTGTTTAGAAAAATACGTTCACTGCATTAGACTAAAACGGTGAAAAAAATTATAAAAACTACCTGAAAAAGATGTAATATTAAATTCTTCGTGAGCCATATTTTTGATTTTAGTGTATCAATTCATTTTCTATTCTGTAGAACAATTATTTTTGTTTTCAAAAATCATAAATAATAAAAATTCTTATTCTGTATATTCTATGAAAACAATTCTTGTTTAAAATTTATTTCCAGATTCATAAATATTGACATATAGAGAAATGTCAGAAACCCAAGAAAGAAAAAAATTACTTTTATAGTGCGTAACACATTTCATATACAATTTTATCACTTCTTTTTGAAAAGTTCAAATGAGTAACAAACAATAAATTCACATGCATTGTTGTTAAAATTATTATTTTCTTTTGAAAATAATAATTTCTGTCTAATTTTCTGTCAGAAAATTATTTTGAAAATAATAATTTTCTTTTCTGTCTTTATCTATTAGTAACATTTTGGTAAAATTTTGTCTTAAACAATCTTCTTTTTAACAAATAATGACAAATACTCCCGAATTTGTATTAAAATTGATTTTAGAAAATGAATAATTATATTTTGTCAAAACATCTTGGTAAATTCAAGTGAAAAAAAAAATCAGGTTAGTGCTTTTTCTTTGCGAAGTTATTATGTTTTCAATGAAATCATTGCTGAATTCATGTTCTTATGTGATATCGTAGTAAATTGGAGGTACTACCATTTAAAAATGAAGTTTAAAATTCTGAAGACATGTAATTGTCATGTGTCTTGTAAACATCAACAAGTTCAATCAAATACCTATGATAGAATATGTACGACAAACACAGATCTAGAGAAATTTTAAGAACTCATAATTAACTATAAATAAAGTAAGTAACATAAAGTGTTAGACAAATTTTAAATTGCAAAAAATAGAATCTTTCGTATTTATGTAAAATAAAACTATTAATTTTAAAATCTCAAGATTGTATTATATCACTCAAAAATGCATCTCACATAAATAAACTTTTTTACTAATTTTTCTTAGCTTTTAAAAATACATATTTTAATTAAATGAAATTTCGGAATATTTAAAAATGTGTATCATGTATGTGTATTTTTGTTTTACTTCAATATCGAAAGCCATTTACAAGAAATTTAGTCGAGAATTGTATTTCCTCATTATTTTAGGTAAACATGAATGCTTGAAATTCTCAAATAAACATGTCTGCTTTCAAAGATTTATTTATTCAGATCAGGTGGAAGAAGTAACAGCAAAAATTCTCAAAAGTCAAATAGAAAATATAAAACTCGGTTTTTCTAAATCTTGCAGAATCTATTTGTTGTTTAGAATACAAATACATAGCTCTTCATGCCTAATATTTCAAAATTTAGAATAAAAATTTGAACATGCAAATCGGAACATATTTGAACGCGTCAGATTATCTATTCAGGTACTTAGTCTATTATACAGGGAGTCCCAAAAAGGTAGTTACCGGCTGTAATTCTTTATCTATTAGAGATAAGTGGGTAATGTAAATCGAAAAAAAAATGTTTAAAATAAGATGGGAAAAAGATTACGCTACGAAAAACCTCATTTCATTAATTTTCAAAAAGTTACACTTTTCAAATTTGTATACGACCCCCCGTACAAAAAAAATTCTCAATTAGTAAAATATTCCCCATACACTAATGAGGTGACATCAAAATTTGAGAATTACATTCTTAAAAGTTTTAGAGATATGAAGATAAATATAAGAGTGAATTAAAGCACTTTTCGATGGCTCTCGAAAGGAAAATATCACGTCGAATGATCGCATTTCAGGGGTCATACAGAAATCACGAAAGATTTTTTTTTTTTTTTTTTTTTTTTTTTTTTACTCTAGCAATAAAAGTTTACATTCAAAATCAAAATAGCCCCTTAGCATTTTCCTTTAAAGATATCTTTGAGATGTTAAATGATGAAAGGCTGAAATTTGCTTCATCTTCTCAGTAGTGTATGGAGAGTATTCTGCTAACTGGGAGATTTTTGTATGGGGCTGTATTCAAATTTAAAAAGTGTAACTTTTTGTAAATGAATGAAAGGAATTTTTTCTTATTGAAGTTTTATTTTCGACCTTATTTTGAATATTTCCAATTTACATTGGCCACTTATCTCTAATAGATAAAAATGAATAAAGCCCGTTACTACCTTTTTGGGTCACAGTGTATAACTTATTCTAAGTGCGATGACAAAATACAGTCAACTGCCGTTTTACCGAAGTATAAGAGACCGGCGAAATCATTTCGCTATATAATGAAACTTTGTTATACTTATATTTCTAATTTTTATAACAGCTAAAACAAAATTCTTTCTTGCTGAATGAAAAGCATTATGGAAATTATATGCATTTAAAAGTTATACTCTACAATTCAAATCAAATAAACATCGATTTTATTGAAATGTTTCTCCAACTTGAAGTGGAAATGTAAATTATCTAGTAAAAAAGTTCTTTTATTTTCGCGTGGTGGAACCCCAACAATGCTTTTACAGTACGAGAATATGTTGTAGCGTTTTGGAGTGTGCAGAAATTTTAATGTTGAGAGATACTCAAAGTATAACGATAACAAATTTAATTAGAACACTCATACAAATTCTCTTGGTTACACAAACAGTGCAGATTCAAAATAAAAAGATCGAATTGTCCCGCGTGAAGATGTCACTGCTCAAAGAAACTGTCCAGAAAAGTCCGGAGCCACTGTCCAGGTAGTAGTACCACGAGACAGGATGTCTCGGCCCCAAAAGTTGGTCTCGGCGAATCGGTGGTCAATTCCCGGAATCTTTCCGAAAATTATTATCAACGTAGTGCGTCCCAGACGCGTCAGGTCAGGGCTCCTCTCCCTCTCTGAGTCTCCGTTCTAGAGATGGCCAATGATTCGATGAGTCGAATCAGTAATTCGAATCTTGGTACTGAGTGGCTCAGTCTTTACACTCACTCTCTACTGATTCGAATCTCAAGCCCTCAAGGGAAATACATTCCAAGTGCGAAGGGAAGAAAAACTTATTTTCCCTTTGCCGTTCCCAGAGATTTTCCCTAACTCTTTCAACTCTTTTCGACTCTTTTCGACTCTTTACGACTCTGAGTCGATAGATGATTTGAAACAGTAAATGAGTGGGTGTGGGTGAGTTGGTCACTGAGTTGGTGCAGCAACGAATCTTTACTGATTCAGTGTTTCGCTCTGTTTTGGTGATTGTATACTATCGTTGAGATTCATTAGTTTTTCGAATCTTCTATCGACTCTGAGTCGATAAGAGTCGCAAGGAGCCGAAAAGAGTTGAAAGGATGTTTCATTTAATTGGAGGGGTTTTTTCGAATCTTTGGTGTTTCATTTCTTGGTTGGTGGTCGGATTTAAAGTTTTATCTGTCTGTGGGTGTGGAGTGGGTCGAACATCGTTTGCTTTTGGCGGGGGGCATAGGCGTTACTTCGTAAGGGCAAGAGGGGTCAATCTCCCCCCGAAAAAAAAATTAAGAAAATCCCTCCTTCCAACTTGTCTGGCTGATTTAATATTTGTTTAAAATTTAATGAAACATCCCTTTTCTACTTTTAACTTCAATATATGTCCCCCTACCCCCACCCTCAAAAAAAAAAAAAAAAAAAAAAAACGGAACGTTAAGTTTACATGGTGGCGAATTTTCATGTGAAGGGAAATAGAATGAAATAAAGTTAGGATTGTGCTTGTCACTTTTAATGAAGGATACAGGGGCGGTATTAAGCGCTCTCACAAAAGGACTTTGTAGTAAGCAAAATAACATTTCGCTTTATTGCAGCAGATTTCGTTTTTTTTTTTTTTTTTTTTTACCTTGTTTTTCGTTTAAGGGGAATGATTTTATTTTCTTTCGTAATTCAGAGAAATACAAAATAGGGTCTAAAGCAGTGGCGTAGTTAGTGTTATTGACAGTGGCGTAGCCAGGATTTTATTTCGGGGTGGGCTGGGTATCAAATTTAAAGATAAAGTTCAATTGTAAGCTAAGTAAAGGGTCCCATTTTTTTTGGGGGGGAGCAGCAGCCCCTCAGTAGGACTGGGCCAAAAATCGACATATCGGTTTTATTTCAACATCAAATATCCGATATTCCCATTTTCATTTCAGTGAAATCTCGAATTCGATAAAGGGCAAAAATACAGGCCGGCCAGGGGCGTAGCCAAATATTTTTCATGGGGGGGGGGTTATGACGACTGCAACTCATATATATGTATACGTGTGTATGATAATGTAGTGAAGAATATACATTTTGTATGGCAAAAAATTCCTCATGGGGGGTTATGACCCCCCTAACCCCCCCCTTGGCTACGCCTCTGAGGCCGGCGATAAGAAAATCCTGAGATCAATACCAGCTTGTGATGCTTTTGCTACTGCTTTCTCTCGGAAAGCTTCTTCTTCTCTCATCGCAGAAAAAACAGCTCCATGGTTTATTAGTCTAATTACCATAATTAATTAACGTATATCTCGGAACCTATCCACCGGAGCGCGTTTTTATTGATTCTCGACCCCCCCCTAGACTCAACACCCCAACGATACTTAAAATTTCGAATGCTTTGACACCAAACTTAACCTTTTAATCTTACAGGCCCAGGGGGTCATACGAAGCTCCCCTATATTTTCAATTTGGGCATTTTAAACACTAGCCTCCTTCGGCGGCATCTCCAAAGCCTGGAAACCATCCCAGAGCCAATTTCTACGTGTTTGCAGTCCTTTTAAGCCTCAATCATGGTTAATTAGTTTAATTACCATAATTAATTAACGTATATCTCGGAAACTATCCATCGGAGCGCGTTTTTATTGATTCTCGACCCCCCCCCTAGACTCAACACCCCACCGATACTTAAAATTTCGAATGCTTTGACACCAAACTTAACCTTTTAATCTTACAGGCCCAGGGGGTCATACGAAGCTCCCCTATATTTTCAATTTGGGCATTTTAAACACTAGCCTCCTTCGGCGGCATCTCCAAAGCCTGGAAACCATCCCAGAGCCAATTTCTACATGTTTGCAGTCCTTTTAAGCCTCAATCATGGTTAATTAGTCTAATTACCATAATTAATTAACGTATATCTCGGAAACTATCCATCGGAGCGCGTTTTTATTGATTCTCGACCCCCCCTTCGGAACTACCATCGTTGCATAAAATTTCGAATGCTTTGACACCAAACTTAACCTTATAATCTTACAGGCCCAGGGGGTCATACGAAGCTCCCCTGTATTTTCATTTCGGGCAGTTTAAACACTAGTTTTACTCGAGCAAGGAGAGAGAGATGCTAACTGCCCGAGAACTCAGCGGAGAAGAAACCCGATGAATGGATGAAGGGTGTTTAAATAGTACGGCTTTCGGCGCAGAGAGAGGGAAAATTTCTTTAGTAGTTTATTGATTCAAGATTCGAATCACTGATTCGAATCATCGAAGTAGTGAGTGAGTCGAGATTCGAATCAGTAAAATGAGTCGAACCGCCCATCTCTACTCCGTTCTCAACCACTACATTTCTTTCCTTTCACTGTCAAAAATCATCTGCTTATTCCAAGCAGATGCTAAATTAGCGGGCTGTGAAAATTCACCTCCTTGTTCCAAGCAGGTGCAAAATTGGCGTGGGGGCACGGTAACCGCCTTTAAATTTCAATCCTCCGTTCGAATAGAAAGCTGAAACTATAAACTCTACAACGTGTTCCAGTAGTTTAATCTTTTATGAGTACAATTTAACTCATAGCAGTTTCACAAGACAGTCCTTAATCACGAAGGATTAAAGACTGTGTGCACACATCTTACCTAATTGATAACAAATGTTTATAGCTAATTTTTTAAGGGAATAATCAAGAATTGACAGGGGTTATTTCAATTAAGGAAAATCTTCGATTTCTTGAAATTAAACCAGTAATTAGTGGAAAAAACAGCAACTCCTTCAAATCCTGCCTAGCTACCATGTTTTCAGAAAAAATTCTTAATCTGAAAAATACGACAGTACATTGCACGCCACTATCTTTTCAAAACTTCTTGTAATTATCTTAGAGATGGTTTTAAAAATATTAATGTCTCTTGAGAACGTATTGGCACTTGTGGAATATCAGCCTCTTCAAAGAAGAGACAGGCGCATACATACAACTTTAAACTGTTGACTTTTCAGACAGAATTTTTTATGTACAAAGAATGAATACTTTTTTTTTGTTGTTTCGATCGAATTTTAAATAATGCGATGACAAATTTTGAGCAACAATTTTTTTCTTGACGAAAGAATATACTTCAATTTTTCAAACGTGGCTTAGACTTACTCGTACTGTTTCAGAAAGTAAAGAAACAAGTTAATTATATGCACGCCTAGTTACTAGTAAATGAAGATGCGTAATACACATGCCCACGTACACGGGTCTTTTTGGTAGTCAGTTGTAACCACAATTCTCCCAACAAGGATCCTTACACCCAGGCAAGTGAGTTATTGTAGCTATATATGGACCTGTCATGCCTGAAAGCAATACTTTGTGATGCGAAATAGACGGTGCAGAAGATACAGAAATAGAACTTACTGATCTCTAAAACGCAAGGCTTTGTTTGAAAAATTATTAAAATTCTAAATGACCTTTAATTGCAGCTTATCAAAAAATTAGTAACTTATCAAACACCTTATCTTTAGAATATTTTTTTTCGTAAACTATACACCTCATATATGCGACACTGATACTTGCATCAGCGATGAACTATCAAATGCTACTGACAAAAAAAATTCACGCAACATCAATATAATAATAATCCAACAAATTCTGCCATCTTACTTGAAACATTTATCAGAAATTTAATGCTATATTTCATTCAGAGAATTTAATACGCATTTAGTATTTTCTAATTACTTGAAATTCTCTTATGTTTCGGTGAACTTTCGAAATGCAAACACATGAATTTAATTTACTTTAATCTTCCGAGTTAATGATTCTAACGCAGTTTCGGTGGTTTCTGTAATCGCATTTGGGCTCTCATTTTGCTGGGAATTTTCCAAGATTTTGCTTATTGTAAATTATTCGAATACAGGGGTTATGAATTTCCCAGATCAGTATAATTAGTTTAGAGAGGAAGGTGCATGGAAGTTTAAAGGATCAGCGTAGGAATGGGTATTGTAGATTCATGGCTTTCATTTTTAGTTGATAATGAATATAGCGGACATATTCATTATAAATATTCTTTCTGACGATCGGTTTGTAAAAAAGTATAGAGTGAAGCACACACAATAGAGACAAGAATAAATGTTAAACAAAAATCAGCCTGTCATTGCTGAGCGTAGAAGATAAAGCGAAGCTTTATTATTGAATCTTGCAACTTTTGCACGCTTGATCCTCTGAGACCGCTCGTGAGATCTTGGACGAATTCGGCCCAATGATAGTGGCCATAGCAGCCATACACAGTCTATTGTAAACAGAATGGTTTATAATAGAATGTTTATAAACCATTAGATGGTTTATAAAGCAGAATGGCACTGATCGGTCACGTCGTTGAGGCGAAATCATTGAAAAGTATTTTCCATTTGTTCGCTGATTCCTCCGACACCGTATATTCGATCTTTGTCAAATCTGGCTCATGAGCAGGGTGCGAACTGAACATTTTCTCCAGGGGGGGAAATTTGAAAGAAAACATTCTCCAGGGGGGCACACTTGAAAAGGAAAAGGCGAGAAGATGCAAATGCTCCTCTCACATGATATTTCTTGACAAATGCAGTCGCCGACACGTGTGGGAACAGACTTATATTTAAACAAAAGTCATAGATTATTTGTTCTATGGAATCACAGATATACAAGCTACATACAATGTACCTGTATTGGAAGACACCCTTGAGGGTTTTTAGCTTAGAAAAGAGATGAAATTTTAAGGCAGTCGCCTTAGAGTATAGTAACAAACGATAACATACAACCTTCATTTTGACTTCCTGACTTCAATCCCAAATCTTCACTCACCAGTTTAACATTTCTTCAGCTAGGGATAAATAGTATCCCTGGCAGGGATCAATTAAGATTTCTCTAGCCAGGGATATTACATTCTTCAGCTGGGGACGATCCCCGGCATCCCCCCCCCGTCAATTCGCACCCTGCTCATGAGTAGTAGCTATGTCGTATAAGATACTTTAGCGAGATGGTACCCTACTAGCAAATTTGCCCCAGCTATCATCGGCCGGCTACGTGACCGGTGGTAACCCACGCAAAATTGCTAGTAGGGTAGTGATCCGTCATGTCATTGAGGAGTGATACTGAATGGGCCTGAAGAATTGAATTTTTCGAATTTAGTTAGCGAACTCCTTCGAGACCGCTGATGTGACCAAGACAAGATTCAGTACAGTGATGGCTGCCTGTAGATGAAACTGAAGAGAGATTGTAGTGATCAGATATGTCGTTGAGGAATAATCCACGAAAATCGTGATGGACGATGTTAGCTAATTCATACGAGACAGCTCAAGTCTAGGGAAGGATGCGAGGCGATTTTTTGCGAGACGAAACAAAGATTTACAGCTTATTTGTGAGACTAGACACACATTTTCAACACTACGATATAGAGATTTTACGATACGAGACAAAGCTTTTAAGCTGTTTTGCTAGACGCAAGATGCATAATTTTTGTCTCGCGTCCATTCTAACTGCGTCGTTTAGTTAAATTTGACACAGTGATACTTGCCATGGAAGTAACTCAAACTGAAGCTAGATGGTAGTGATGGGTCATGTCTTTGAGGAATAATCACTGAAAACGATTTCTCTATAATCCCTAAAGACATTATCCCATAGACTTAAAACTATCCTGTTGTTTTACATTAAGAGTCATACGTGATATTTTTTTTCTGTCATTCTGCGAAAAAAAAAACGCTTAGCTATCTGAAAATTTTCTCTTCAACGTTTGCTGAATCTCAGAAATACGTGTTTTAAAACCTCCATAAGTATTTACACTCTTGCGTCTTATTTTGAAACACACTATAAGAAAATTCAGAAACGTTCCTTGGAAATAATGGGAAAAGTTAGATTCTCAAATAACACGCAGAAAGTAAAGATACCAATGTGAGCACTGTTTACTTTAGCCCGTTCTTCTATGAATATTGTTTCCACAATTCGCTTAAAAATCACACGATTCATTTAAAAAGGATCCATACTGTAAAAAAAAAAAAAAAAACATCTAGGAACAGTTCTTGCAAATAATGGGCATTTCATGGGCCCTAGAATTTCAAGGAACGTTACATTAAAAATACCGGGAATCTTAATGAATTATACAAATCAGGGAAATTTTTCTGAGTTACTCGTTTCAGTGTTTCTTCTGAAACGAATGCGCATGCCACGCAGATGAAGTGTTAAAGTTGTTTCGAGGTTTTGAGGATTCTGAAAGTAAACAGTGTCTTCCAAGTAGCTCCGCAGAAAGAAGACACGTGGATTGAGATCCGCGGAATATGGAGGGCAATCCATACCAATGCCTGTAACTCGCGAATAATTCAGAGCAATGACTCGGTCACAGAAGTATTCTTTTAGGAACTTTCTCTTGCACATGTCATCAGTAAAACAGACTCACAAATGAACATTCTGTATTTCTCAGTGCTTCTTAAATCTTCGACCCCTATTAACCCCTATTAACCCTTCGACCCCTATTATTAGTATTAGAACTATTTTCTGCAAACTGGATGATAGCAGATTCTAGACATATCTGTCCAACTTACTACTTGTTTCACCTGTTGTCTCTCAATGTTTTGCAGTTATTATATCTTTTCAAAATCCGGAACTTCTTTCTGAAATACCTTGTAGTATATGACAGTTGAAAAGCTGAGTGGATTAACGTGTTGATGGGCAATTTAGTAAATTCGAATAATTATCTCTAAAGTCATTTGAATACTCTATATTGTAACATATACATAACATCTTCTACGCCTTACAATAAAAATAGCCTTTCAATAAGAGTTTTTAGGACGTCCAATATTTAATGCAGTCCTTAGTTCGTTCCCAGCAAACACACACATGTTCTCTGAACGTCTATTAACGTTCAGAAGACGTTTTCTGAACGTTAATAGATGTTCAGAGAACCTGTGTGTGTTTGCTGGGTTCTTCTACCCGGATGTCTGCATTGTTTTTAAACGTCACTTAGCATGTTTATTCACTTAGATCTTCTGTTGTTTTACGCATTTAATGAATATTTTCATTTCAGTTGACACACAAAGCTAAAAGATAATCTTTGTTAAATGATGACTACCTGTATGACATAAATTCTGATATTTATGAAATGAGAAGTGTACAACTTTAATTAGTATTTCTGCTACGCTGCTCAAAACATCTAATTTGATGGAGAATTATTTCAGTAAGCCGGATTTTCCGTATATCGTAAAGCTTTTGGGTACCATCAAGATAATTAGCGACGGAGATGTGACACAAAGGATGGCATAAATCTCAACAGATCAAAAGGAACCAGCCTGTGTTTCATTTTCCAGGAAATTTCACACTTTGTGCGCAGCGACATTCACATTATGCAATGCTTTCCAAAACTCTGACAAAACTTTTTTAATTAAAAGATGTGGGATTTAAACGGAATCTTCGAATTTAGTCTGATAACCACAATAACATAAGCCATAATTTTAAAAGGAAAATACAAGAAAGCACTATAAGCTAAATTAACTATTTTTTGAATTATGCCAAGTATAAAAATTCATGGTAACTCTTTATTTCATAAATAATAGGAACTGTCTCAGTAAACGGTTCTAAATGGCACATTATACGGAATCGCAGTTCCGGTAGTGTAAAAAGTTTGTTATTGAATTTATGTATTTCAAATTCACTTTGTTCTTGCATTAAATGCATGCGATGGATTTGTTGAGCGTAAAGAAACAAGACATTCCTTCTAAGGCTCTTATCAGGAGACAAAGTTTCGCTCTATTAAGTCCACATACAGCACTTTTGCATTACACTTAACACGTCAAAATCAAATAATAAGTATGTTCTTCAGTACGAAATGGACGTCATATAGACGGCTGAAACTGGTTTAGGATCAGAATTCTGAAACTCCATTAGTAGGTGGTCTCATAACAGTGGAAATGGTGTGTCTCGAAGCTGGCCATGACTGGCCAGTCTGCAAATTGCCAGTTGGGTTACGGGACTGCACATTTTCGACACTAAATGAGTATTTTGACAGCATTATACATCTTCCAAAATCTGGGTGATTCTTTATATCTTATTTTCTCAATTGCATATTGAAAGTTTTATGGACGATTTTTCTTTGCTACTTTATTTAAAATCTCTTTTTATTTTGCACTCCATAAGGTTCTAGCTGAAGAAAACATCTGAGACAAAGTCATAAAGATAGCTTGGGACTTACAATATTCAAACACACTATAGAATTTAATTTTTCTCTTGCTGGAGATGACGTAATTCCAAATTAAAAAATTGTTATAAGAAGACCTAATTAACGGATTTACTCCGACGACTTTCCTCCAAATTTCACTAAAAGTTTAAAAATTACAATTCCTATTATTATAAAACCAGAATCAGCTTCGGCTGGTATATGCTATATTATACATTCCCCGACTTAAAATTTATTAAATTAAAATAAGTAAATATATAAATATAATAGTAAAGGATTATTTTTAAATAAAAATAAATTACTTGTTTTATTTATGTCTTGCCTTATTCAGTTGAATAGAAAGAGCAAAGGTTTAGTGCAATGATTGTAATACTTCAATTTTGTTGTGCTGCTTTTGCGTGAAGAATGTTGCTGGATTCATGTCCCAGAGTGTATCTGTTCCAAAAGCACACACATGCTTTGAATCCATCATTTTAGATATAGAAGATACGAATCCGTTAAAAAAAACTATGAATGCAAAAATAAAAATTTTCAATAGTAATCATTGAAAATTCATGTGTAATTGAAGTTAGTAAATTCAATTACACATGAAGTTTGAAGAAATAAAAACCTTTTTATCTCTGTGAGTAGAAAGAAAAATGAAGTCTTACCTGATTTTGAAATTTCTTTCAATGTTGTTATGAATAATCACCTTCTAGAGTACATTAAAATTCTGAGAATTTTGGTCTTAAAGTTATATCCAGTTAAAAGCAGTTTTTTCTACTTTTGATAAAACTTGATACTCTGGAAAAAATAACGAAACATCACCTTACATCACATTTTTGATTAATTTTTTTTACTATTTTTATTACGATATACGTTTGCAAATTGCTCCTCCTGGAGTAATGCGCTGAACCTTTCTTTAAAAGCGTTCTGAAAATGTTCATTCCTTGTGATTTTGTTTCAAAAACAAGAAGTGATTCGAAATCAAAACGAAAGAAGTAGATCACTCGGAATTTAAAAAAATCCCGCCATCAGGAAGAAATTAAAAATGAAGGAAAGGAATTCTTATCAGCCATCGGAAAGATCCTAGAAAAAAAAAAAAAAAAAACTAGAACATTATTTGCGTGTGTGCAAGTATTCGGTAAAATAATAATAATAATAATAAATAAATAATCGTTCAATGAAATATTAAATAAACGGAATGAAATAAGGGGTGTCCGGAAATTGTTGGACTTTATAGAATTAAATTTTAAAAAAAGCTATAAGTAAGGACCCGATATTTAAATCATGCCTGACTTGCAAAAGTACTAGATTTTCGCTTCCTATAATTTAAATAAGAATCTCATAAATATCCCCAAGTGTCAAGAACGTTGGTAAGCAAATCAGAAGAGTTCAGGAAACACGGCGACTGCGGCAAAAATTTGGCAATTTGATTTTTCAACAGGATGGCATACCTTCACATTGGTCAACGTCTGTGCTTAATTGCCTAAATCAACATTGCGAAAGCAAATGGATTGGTCACGCTGGTTGTGATGAAGATCACATATTTAATAGTAATTGTTATTTGTTTTCAGTTTTTTTAAAATTTAATATATTATAAATCAAGCATTTTAAGTTTAAATTCTTTTCCCGTTTTTAACTGCTCCGGCTTTCAAAATTTTGTATTACGCTTTTTCCGGCATGTTCAGTTTCAGGTAACTCCTTATCTATCCGGATTTCATGATTAAATTATTTTTCCACCCTTTGCTCTATGTCAATAATAAGTCCGTTACATTTATTTCGTTTACCTGGCTGTTAAGAAACACCTGCTTCTCATGCAAAGCCTTTATAATGAATCAATATACATCTTTATTTAACAGTCTTTCTTTACGCGTTCAATACTTTATTCCTTTCGTTACCTAATATGGAAGAACTTCAGTTAAAATTCTGCTTAACTAATTTTCTATGACACTGGTTTACTGTAATTTGACTAGTTTTTATCTTCAATATTTGTGTGCTCTGCTCTTTGTTATGTCTTGCCATCTCTCTGTTTACTAAGGATATATTGCGGTTTTTTGGCATTTTTAATAATAAATGTCTTGTTGGCTCTCGTTTGGGCCTTTAATATTCCAAGTTTAACTTCTCGCCAACCTCTTGATCATGGTTCGATTGAATTTTACTTCGGATTAATCAGACCCTTTCTTACCATCATAGCTAAATGTCTCCCAGCCACTACCACCCTGCTAGTATCCATCGTTTCAAGACTGAAAATGAAGTGTTTTCATCTCTTCATAACTGTGTCATAACTGTGTCACAAATGTGTCACAAAGTGAGTTTTGCCTGGTTATTGTGCGTCATAACGCTCTACCTTAACTACATGATTTCGAGAAAGTAATGCCTTCAGTAATATTTAAAATTCTTCCTAACCAAATAAGATCTTCTTCATTATAGTCCAATTCAGTGGTCTCGATCGACAGATTTAACAACACTGGATTCTTTTTATGCAGTTAATATGAGAAATATTGTTTACAAGACTACGTGTCTCAATGTAGAGGAACTCAAGCAGCGAATCACTGCTTTCAGCCAAGTATTTGAAAGCCTCAGGTGCTTTCACATACTTAGAATGAAATCAAATATCGTTTAGATGTTGTACAAGCCACCAAAGGATCTTATATTGAAATCTATTAATTTTGTTATGTATGCAATTAGTTAGGAATTGCATTTTAATGCTTTGTTTAGATTTTTTTTTAAATTTAATTTTATAGAATGTCCAACAATTCTCGTACACTCTGCAAACCAAGAAGCAATATCAAAATATAAGAATATATTTTAAAAGAGATTAACCGGGAATTGATTCGATTGGTTCGAGTCTTTAAAACGATTTTGAACTGCGACGTAAGAAAACATTCTTAATCAGACTGTTCCAGTCCATTTATTTGAATCCAGATTGAAATAAAATTGAGAATCTGGTATGACAGAATCGAACTCCATTTTAGAATTTGTTCTGAGAAGAAAAACACATTGTTAGATCAAGAGTTGTTTATATTAATTACAAATCAATTTGAATTTCGTTAACAGTATGAACTTTTCAGAAGTAAAAACAGGAAAAAGTAGATTAAAAGAGTGTTTTATTTCAGGCCAAATGTATGCACATTTTTAGTATCAAACTCGTTCGCTTCTATTGATTTAGTAGAGGACACGTGTTCTGCTGAGTGCTTTTAGAGATTATTCATCAGACGGCTGATCTGTCACGGAAGAACAAATATTGTTCCGGATAAGAGAAACCTTTTTTCCAATTCTAAGGAACTTTCTTTCTGTTTTCCGTTGTATGATATACACGTAACTTCAGTTTTCTATGAAAATATCGCAGAAATATTGACAGAGCTAAGATTTACATAAGTTTCCGACTTTTTAGATGAGGATTTCTCTATTACATTATAGTAATTATTAGTAGAAAGTTTGTAATATGTAAATTCACAAAATATCCTATCGCATATCTTGTGATTCTTTTTCTTTTTATGAATTTTACATTGTGCCTTCCTTTACGGAATATGAGTCTTTCCCCGATAGAAGCTTCCATAGTTTTATAAACTTCAAAATTCACTTAAAACTTTTCAAGATTCGGGACTTTTAATATTTTAAGTATCTTGAAATGCGTATTTCATATAGTAAAAAAATAGAAATTAAAATACGTACAAAAAAGCAAGGTTTGCATCTAGAAGAATCCAAGTTCCGTATGAATGCAAGTTAGTGAAGACACGAGCTAATGTTCAAGGTAAACAGAACCTTGTAAACGAAAGAAAGAAAACAAGAAAAATCACTATCTTTGTTCTTTCACGATTTTGTTTTTACAAGCTGCATTTTTACAGCTAGACTACTGTGACAATCTCAGGAGGTTAACTTTATCTTTCACCAGGAATCTCACTCCTTATTTAGCAGGTATATAACCAAGTGGATGAAGTTAAATGCCAATTCTTTCCCACCTCATTAACACATTATTGAAAAGTCAGTGAAAAATACTGACGCCTTTACCATTTCACCCGACAAGTTTCTAAGATCGCATGTATGTAGCCGAATAACAATTTGGTTCTGAATAATTGCACAAAATATAGAAAATTATGCAATTTCACTTCGAAAAAATGGTCCAAGGTGTATATTTTGAAGCGTCGCTTCAACTCCTCCAAATTAGGACGCCATTACCGCTAAGAGAGCAATATGGTACATGAGATTCTTCAATCTAGGAAAAAAAATGTTACATATCTGGAAAGAGCAATAAAAATTCATCAGTAATTCATCAATTAAGATTCATCAGTAACCGCATCATCTTATGCGTAACTACAGTTTTATATTATTTGATTGCTTATGTTAAAATTATTTCGTTTTGTTAGTCTTTATTTATGTTCAAGAAGCTGTTCTATCCAATTTTTTTAATTATTATTTTTTTCCAATGACAAGCAACAAGACATCTGAACATCACAAAATTATAAAAGTGTGAACAAGAATGACATCAGTATATCTATAAACTTCGGACGACCCTTACTACCCAAAACGCTCCCAAATCCAAGTGTGAGGAGGAGTAGGTCATTTGCTGAGATGAAGAAAGTCCATATGCTCTTTAAGATTACATAGAGTCCAAATAGAGTCCAATGTGACATCGATGCGATGAACGTGTTTGCGATAGCAGTCACGGCCAGATATGAGACGGAAAATCGTAACAAATTTCTTTCTGAACCATTCGGATTTATAACAAATCTGTTCAATCCATAGTTTACTTCTACTGTTAAGACTAAGTTCTTGGAAAAATGAGGACCTGAAGCCTTTCTTGAGAAGTGACTTCATGGAAGGGTAGGGGAGACCAAGTTATGTTGTTCGCAGTACAGAAGCTCCCTTCTTAGCTAAGAAATCGGCAGCCTCATTACCCTGATCTTCAGAATTTGCTGGAAGTGCAACCTGATTGCCATTACTTGAAGGCTAATTATAAGGAGATAATTGCAGTAATCGACAGTTGAGGAGCGAGAATCACTATGTGAGCCATAAGCTTGAAGAGCGGCTTCGGAATATAACTTATCTCTCTAATCTTACTAATCTAATTTACTCTTGATTTTTTTAAGAGTACTTTCAAAGAGGGGCAATGTTTGTGTGTTAAGCATCTGCATATTAATTTTCATTACTTATTTATTTTGTGCACTCACCTAAGAATGAGTAACATTCATAAGCGTAGCGTAAGTGTTTCTTTTTTGGGAGAGATAACATTCTTAAGAGTAAAACTATCGAAATTTCTTTAGATTTTAAAAGTATTAATACCAGTTGCTTTCTAAAGAAAGTTAGGAGAACGTTACTCATGTGGCAAATTCACCTCTAATTACGAGTCACGCATGGGGATAATAACAACATTACATGAACATTGTACGATCGATCAGTGACTTGAATGTAAATAAAGATTGCAAAAAACGAAATAATTTACCCAAAACAACCAAATAATATAAAACATGTAACACATAATGATGGTTATTTATGAATTTCAATTAACATGTTCAAAAATTATGTATTTAATTAGAATATATCAAACGTATATTAAATATGAATTCTTGCCTGCACTCCAAAAGTACATATAAGTACATTTTAGAATTTAAGAGTAATATATTCGTTAACGACTGTTTATATGTTCTAAAAAATAAGTACATAATGGGCTGGAAAATTTTAAGTCTATGTACACTCATGTTCGAGTTCTTGGATTTACCCAAAAAATGAGTACTATTGCTTAAATTTAAGAGTAAAATACTTGGAGCTATTATAAACTGACAAATTACTCAGGAATTAGGACATTTTTTAAAATTTCTAAGTAATTCAGAGGGCAATTAATTGATTAAATTACTATTTAATTTTGGTTGGTTAAGCAAGCAAACAAGCATGAAAGAAACATATACTACTTAATCAAGAGATATTATTATTCAGTATGCGTGAAAGGGCCTCAACAATGCTCTCAAGATTCCATTTCACGGGAAAGCGGAACAAGTATTGACTATTGACTTTAATCTTGGGAACTGAAGGAAGTTTACAGTTCCCTTGAGATTGAAGATCAGGATTCAGTCCTATCGGCGAAAGGCAATAAAGTGTGGCTTTTGTGGAACACATCTGATAAAATATTAAAGCAAATTGAGAATTACACAGAAACTTTCCTTATTGTCCCGAGCAGAATATTGTGCTTACTGCAGACCTGTAACTTCAAAAGAATTCAATTTTTGACATAGGTAATGGTGTTTATGTTTAAATTCAAGTACCTGGCAGAAATATTTGAAATCAGGAAGAAAACAGAGGCACGATCATCATCGATTATGCGATATTATATGAAATTACAAAGAGGGGATACTCAGAGGGCTGTGCTATGTAATTTAAAAAGAAAGATTGACATTGTAGAATACGAGAACCGGACAGTTTGAAATAAGAAACTTATTGCTTTTACTGTGAAAGGAATTCAATTCTATTTGCACAATAAATTCTTCAAACCATCGCATATTTCTTTATATTGTAGACAGCTTATAGTGATTTCTTTTCATTGAAATAAAACTTTATTTAGAATTATAACGATGAAATGCTATATAAATGTTCATTATGCTTTTAGTTATGGGCACAGCAGGCAGATGTATGTAGGTCTAACTGTCAAACACTCTCAACAATTATCTGTGTTTTTAAATAATATATATCGAATTACGCGGTGATGTTACAAATGCGCTATAGCCTTGCATTTTAAAAGTACAAAATATAAAAAATATTCTACAATACACAGAGCTCTAAAAATAAAATGTTTTCAAAGAAAAAGAGGATCAATTTCAATAGGTAGTATTAGTTTTTAGTAATGGCTTATGTTGTTTTTATAACATACTTTCACAAATGTATTTCTATCTATCTAATTTAAACTTCAAAACTCAACTAAAAAATAAAGAATTTTTTTTCAAAAATATATAGGTCCAGTATACAAAAGATTAAAATTCTTTAAAATTGGGTGTTTTTTGTTAAGCTAAAATTAGTCACTACCAAAAAATGAGGTAAAAAATTTCCGTAACTTTCGAGAATAAATGATACGAAGTGAATTATTAAGACTATAAATATTACAGGTTTTACTATATACTGAAACGCTAACATTTAAATTAAGCAAAATGCATTTATAGTTCAAATCTTATGCTCTTGTATTAAAAATCGTACGAAATAGTTGCATGTGAATAAAACATCACTAATGGACTTTCTAAGGAAAAAAATTCTGTTATTACATATGTGTCTAAAACTATTTTTAAAAATGTATTAATCCTGTTTCTTTAATAACAGTTTTAAATCAAATATCTGTTAACAAGAACACAGAATTCCAGAGAATACCATATACACAAAGTAACGCACACAAACAGAATTCCAGAGAATACCATATAAACAAAGTAACGCACACAAACTATTAGATCTACGGAATAGTTACAGCATGCAACCAAATCAATCTTAATTGAAATTACTGTATAGCATGTGCTTATAACCGACAGGCGATTTCATATCTATTGCGTGTTAGAAACAAACCCAGTTGATTCCATGTTTATGAGAATAATAGATACTTACAATACTGTCAACACTCAACAAATATGTCATATAAGAATATTATAGGCTACATTTCAGTAATTATTCTTGATAAGACATCACGTATATCCAAAATATTTTATTAAGTTGCCACCATAATGGCTAAGTGTACGTGACATTGAAGATGAGTGTAGCAGAGTAGTTCCAATATATTCGGCTCTCTGTAATTACTGTTTACAGGACATTGGAAGCATTTGTAAGATGGTGATGACCCAATTAGTCTTCATAGAGAATGCTTTGTGTGACCATCTGTTATAACAGCGGTATTATAATACGAAACTAGAGAAATACTGAAACGGTTTTCATTGCTACGTTACGTTTTCACTGTCTTCACACGAAACATCTAGTAATTCAGAAGCTCAGTGAATAAGCAGACAGATTTATTTCCCAGAATACTTGCAGTGTATGGTCAATTTTGTATATTTTCAGAAGCACTAAATTAATTTAATCCGAAATATTCTAGGAATCACTCAGCCGAATACTTTTATTGTTTCTGATGCGAAGTATTGACAAATTACATGTAATGCTGCATTTTAAATGAAATTCTTGTAAATGAAACTGAGAACATTAATATTGTTCCACAATTTTTTCAATTTTTTTTCACCCCAAGACGAAAGTAGCCACCTTATATAATCTTTGGTTAGCTGAACTAGAAAATCACGTTTAAAATTGACTCCTGGCTTAGAGTTTTGTGTAACTGCACTGTTTACATTTCACATATAATGCTATGAGATGTAATATTACCATATGTGGGAGAAAACTAAAAGGAGAGAAAACAAATGAAATGTGCAGTGCACTTCCTGTTCTTGAAATAGGATACTTCGGCTTGGCACCATTTCTCTTGATGAATTACTTGATCAAATCGTTAAAATTAGCTCCATCCAACCTCCTTAGCCTTGTACGTGAGAGCGTGTGACAAACTTTATATTACACTATATTTCACATTTTACATATGTTTTGTGATCCACTGAATGTACAGCACTTCCACGCTCGTGTATAAATTCACCAAACAGCTTTTGTTACACTTGCGCTGATGTAATGTGTGGTTTTGAGGAAGCGGCCTTTGATTTCTGTAGTGAAAAAGGAATAGATATGCTCTATACTTCGGAAATCCTGTTGTAGACTGAGACATCATATCGTTTGTTGTACTACTACTTGTGTATCAATCTTAAGTGCTTGATGTTTGTGTGATCATGGCAACGCTACTCTAGGCCTATCTGCCGAGTATGGCGGGGTGCCTTGGTAGTAGGACATTTTAAGGGGTTCTAACGCGTATTCACGTTAAATCTGGACAAAACTTACCAAAATTCTAGAGCGTTAGATCGACAGCCGCACGATGGGACACGTGAACCCGGAATCTTCACACTTCGGCCGTCTACCATTTTCAGTGACATTACCACTGTGCCATGGTGAGGCTTTCTTAGGTACTAGGATGGACGGAAAAAAGTTTCTATTTGTTTTGGTGTACGTGAACCAAAACCCGATAGCTATTATAGCATGTACCATGAATATGACATGGTACGGTGCTTGAAGAAAAGAATACAAAAAAAGAAGATTGAGTAAGAGCATTATTAAGAAGAAAATGGTAGATGATATTAAACCTGTAATACCATCTGTTATTTGCCCAGTGATTTAGACAAGCTGTTTGTTGTGCTAAATGCTTGGCATTTTCAGAATGTTACTAAGGGAAGGCGGAATAAGATGTCATATTGGGTAAAATGACGAATTCAGATTTTCTCTCAGGTACTCATACATAGCAGCACGTCTCGGACAGCACAGTAAATCCCTGGTGAACTAAGACTACCCCTGGGATAAACCACCTGTATTTGCCGTTCAGAGGAAGTTATAATCACAAGTTCATTTTCTGCGGGTGTTCGTCTAATATTTGACGGTCTCAACATAAGGAATCAAGATTCTACGGTACATATTTTTACTTTCTCACTAAAATATTCTGAATGTGCAACTTATTGCGTATAAATTCATAGCACAGGGTTGTCCAAATTAAACTTCCCCAACTCAGAGGCCTGTGCAGGATGTTGTATGGGTCATAATGTGATGAAATTGTGGAAACAGACACTTCATATCAAGCGCTCGTGATTTATTTTAAAAAAATAGTAGTACAAGAAGTTGCCGATAGGTGGCGCTGTAACACTTGTAATTTGCATATTGCAACAACGAGATTTGCAGAAATAAAGCTTCTGCGCAACGTATACAAAAGACGAGCTCAGTAAAGTGGAAGAAGGCGTTGCACAACAGTTGTTTCCAGCTCGCTGATGCACAATGGCGACTTTGAAAGACAAAGCTCTGTTAGTGAAACTTTTCTACCAGAATGACGAGAAGTCCTGTGCTGCGAGCATTCCGTCGGCTGAAGAACTTACGCCGAGGACCAATGATACCACGCGCTTTACGAGACATGATGAAGAAGTTCGAAAGAACCGGACAGCTGGAAATTTTATCAGGTAGAGGACGACATGTTGTGAATTCTGGACGCGTACAAGACGTTGCTTTGGCGGTCGTGGACGCGACTAGCCAATCGCCACATTGTGTTGTCAGTGTGCCAACTGTTTCTCTTGCTTTTGATATGCCCTATTCGACCACAGCACGCATATAGAACATCTGTAGAACGTCTTGTTGATCTGCAGCGCCACCTATTGGCAACTTCTTGTACTAATCTTAATATATATATAAAATGCTAATATTCGTTTGTAAAGACAGGGTTTTCTCTATCACCACCAACTCGAATTAACTTCCCGTTGGGGTGGTAAATACCCCTTGGCTTCACGGTGAAAGTAAGGGAGTTTGGTCACGGTGGGTGGAAGTGGGTGGCGAAAATGTGGAAAAATATATATATGTCCTATTCTAACTCATGAGAACGTCTGAATTTCAACTACAATAAAATATTAAAATTTAACGTTCATCGTCTGTTGCCATATCAGCAGGAAAACTGAATCTAAAGCAATTATCGTCTGCGAACCATTTTACCTGAAACAAATTCAAGTTATTTTAACAAGTGAAAAAGAACAAATTATTTGAATATTTGAGTGTTCTGATACAAGCAATTTCGATGTGTTATGGTATATAAACCGAAATTCAGTGACTTTTCGTCAGTTTGATCGTGTTTGCAGTCGAGTAAAGATTAACTGAAATTAAGAGTGAACAGTAATTAAATAAATTCAAGTCATTTTGACAAATGAAAAAGAACAAACTATCTGAATATTCAAGAGAGTTCGTCAATGACACCATAATAGCGATCAAGTAATTAGTTTTGTGTAACTTTATTACATTACATATACACAATGCCAAGGCGTAAAAAAGTATTTATAAAACCTCAAGTGCATTCTAAAAGTAGAAAAGTAGCACGTCAACTTGAAACAGAAGAACAAAGAGAGAAACGGCTTTCAAATATTCGTAAAGGAGTAAAAAATAAAATAGAGAAAGTTTAACCGAAGAAGAAAGAACACATATTAACGAAGAAGTGCGATCCCAAATGAGAACATTTAGAAATCGTCAATCTGCTGATCAACGTGAAGTGGGAAATAGAAGAAGTAAAAAACGAGCTGCTACAAGTAAAATTGAGAATTTAGAACTTCGGGCGTTCCATTATGATTGCAAGAAACAATACAGTGAACATTCAAATATTATCATCGGAAAAATGGATACGATATGCGAGTATTGTCATGCACGGAAATTTAAAGGCGAAACTGCTGGTATGTGCTGTTCGAGTGGTAAAGTCAATTTACCAGCATTAGATGTACCACTGCCACAATTACTCGCAAATATGACTGGAAAACACCAGATTCCAATCATTTTCTGCCAAATATACGTCGATACAATTGTTGTTTTCGAATGACTTCATTTGGAGCTTCATTAATATGCAAGGAAGAAAATTTCAGCCCTGTTTTTAAGTTTCAAGGCGAAATTTATCATCGAGTAGGTTCACTTCTGCCGATGCCCAATGAAACTCCGAAATTTCTTCAAATATATTTTGTTTGTAACGAAGAACTTGAAACAGACCAACGTTGCTCTAACATTCAGGGACTACAACGAGATATTATTCAAAAATTACAACGTCTACTTCATAATCATAATCAGCTAATCAATGTGTTTAAGACTTCTCTAGACCAAATGGCTGCAGATAATTATAAGATCGTTATTCGAGCAGATAAAAGACTAGCCGGTCAACACGAAAAAAGGTTCAATGCACCTCAAACGAACGAAGTTGCCGTAGTAATTGTTGATAACGAATGTAGTCGTCGTGATATTATTATTCAACGCCGAAGTAATGAATGGCAACGTATTGCTGAAACACATCGTACTTATGATACACTACAGTATCCGCTAATTTTTTGGCAAGGTGAGGATGGTTATCACTTCAATATTCAACAAATCGATCCAGCTAAAGTTGTCGAAACTAACAAAAAGTATCAGCTATGCAATTTTATGCTTATCGAATTATGACTAAAAATGATGAATATAACCCTATTTTAAACTACTCGGCAGTTATTTCAGCAGTTTATTTTAGAGATGTATGCTAAAATTGAGACGGAAAGATTAAGATTATGACGTTGATTATTTCGCTATAATCAACGAAAGTTGCGTTCGGATGAATACTTCCATTTGAGAGATGCAATGATAAATGATGCAAACGTCGATAACATGGGAAAATTCATCATTTTGCCATCAACATTTACTTGAAGTCCACGTCACATGCATCAATATGCTCAGGATGCGATAACTTTTTTTTTTCCAATGGCAAGATAGGAAGACAAATACAGCAAAGGAATGGTAAAAAAGAAAGAAAACACACGAACAAAAAACTCAGCTGCATCAAATAGTCTATGTATCCAAATGGACCCTGGCCTCCCAGTAGCGGTCTGCAAGTGAGGATTTAGATAAGGCTAGATAGAAGATAGAAATCTAAATTATCTACGTTAAAATATGGATCCTTAAATATTTTTTATACCCTTAAACATGCGGTGTATTTTAACCCGAGCAACGCCGGGTTTCGCTGCTGGTATTTTTTTTAAATAAATCACGAGCGCGTGATCTGAAGTGTGTGTTTTCAAAATTTCATCATATCATGACCCATACAACATCCTGTACAGGCCTCTGAGTTGGGGAAGTTTAATTTGGACAACCCTGTAGATTCATGTATAAAGATATTTTTTTTAGTTACTCATAAACGCTGGTATCTTAAAAATGACGTGAAGGGGAAAGGTGTCGAATTTCCAACGGGGAAAAATGGCGAATAGTTTTCATTTTGTCGTTTTACCCCACACACTGTTTTTTAAACTATTCTCTCCACTTTTCATTTCTTATCCGTTCTTTAGGACAAATTGGACATATCAAAGACAATTAAATGCAGGTAGTTGAAATTTTGAGAGAAGAGTGTGAGAAAGCCGAGGAAGAAATTGCCGTTGCTTCTTTTTCCAGAAACTCTCGTAAAACAAGCTTTGAAAGAGAGGGAAAAGGAACAAGAAGAGAAAGAGCTAAAAAGACAAAAGAAGATTGACTAAAAAAACAAACAAAAAGAAAGGAGCAAAAAAGAAATCACGACGTCATTTGAAATGTTCATCATCTGATGATGACTCATCTCATTTTATACCGTACATCGACACGGAAGATAACATGGACTTGGAGGATTTTGAAATTGACAAATTCTGCATACCAAGCACGGAAGAAGGCAAGGATGAAATTTCGCATCAGTGCTTAAAGGCTCACGCTGAGTGTTCTGAGTGGGATCGTAGAGAAGCCAACCAAAGATTTTACAAAAGTGACCTGTGCATTTAAATGTACTAGCTATCTGCCAGTGGTTGAAATTTGAACATAAACCATAATTTCTTTTAAATCTGAGCGTGAATAAAGTTCTTCTGACTAACATTATGTCTCAAGATTCCATATACAATTTAACCTACTAAAGTGACCACCTTGGCTAAGGACCATCTGTCTAGAGTGACCAGTTTTGTAGAATTTCACTTTACATTCACCACACTTTTCTGTAAAGACTGTATTTTTGTAAAAACTCTATCATATTTTGCTAAATGCAAAGGCAGCTCCAGCGAGTGGGTCATTGGGCTCACCTCCCTCTACCGACCTTAGATTTCGCACGTTCCCTGTATGATTTCACATATTCAGTTTGAGTTTTGAACAATTTAGGCTAATCTAAAAAGACTAGTAGTCCCCTCCGAAAATTCAGTCTGGAGCCGTCCTCGGCTAAAGGCCCATTATGTTCGGAATTATAAAATTTTAAACCGTCGAATGATTGAACTCTACTTGCTGAGGCGTACCACTGATCATGTATAAAAACTTGCTGCCTCAATAAATTTGTACTCTTTTTTGAATGATTGTCCTTTAGATTTATTTGCTGTCATCGCAAATGCAGGTATATTTGGAAATTGAGTTCTTTGAAGGGATATGGTAAAATAGTAACAAAATATTTTATAAGTAGAATTAAAATTCTTTTATTGCCTGCGGTTCCAGTTCAAACTTCGCAATCAATATCATTACGATATATAAACTTGATGAGCATTATTGTTCTATTGACTAATGCTTCCTTTGTATTTAAGCTTCTGATTAGTATAACGATGCGATTAACTTACTGTACTAACTTATGTAGTGGTAAACTATGGTACTTTTCGATTAGCCAGGTGCAAATCCCGCCAACTGCTTTTTCTGAGAAAAGTTTAAAGACTACTTCTAAATCGTTCCCGAAGACAAATCCTAAAATTTTAATCCGTAAACAAAATAATATTTATATACAGAATTAAATATTTACAAAAATATCAATATGCTAAAAAGAAATTTGTATACTTATTGGTTACATAATGTTGAATTGGAGAAGGCGTGTGGAATTAAATTTCCGTGTTTTCCTCCGTAACTTAGTGTAAAAAATTTCCTTAGGAACCTTTAGAAGGACCCACACGGAGGACACCCTACCCATAGGTCTAGATCCTACGGGTAGATAATTGGCCATTTGCAACGGAGCAGCATGATACGTTGGAAAGTGGTCAGTCTCAATGTTTAGAATTTTCTGCTGAATGACCCACACAGTTGCTTCTGATGTTCCCCTCAGGCGACAAATAAAAATACGGAATGGATTAAAGAAAAAAATATTGTAAACTGGTATTCATATAATAGTATTCCTGTACGTTATATGTAAAATGAAAACAATGAAATTACTCAAAATCCTGAGCCAGAAAGCTCCTTTAAGGATGATTTTGATGTTCAGGAACCCGAATACTATAAAGGCCGGTTGTTTTCAAATATGCAAAAATTTCACTGTTGAACAGTATAGCACAAAATGAGCTGTATGCGTACATTAATTTTTTTACACGTAACACTACAACCAGCTATTAGTTTTTTTGTAATAGAACGTTAGACCTGTGTAAATACGTAAGCGCGTTGTAAGATAACATGAAATATGTAATGAGCCCAGATCCATGAACTTGCCACTTCATCAAGTAGTTTAAATTATTGCTAGTTTCTTAGGATTATCTAGTATATGGAAAAATATTCAATTTCTGCCACAAAAATAATTATTTAGTAAATGAACTCAAAAGTAGCGATAAATAGATTCTATTGAGGACAAATTTGAATGTCACTCAGAAAGTCTAAATTATGACTAAAAACTGTTTTGTGTAAAACAAATTTAAGAAAATAAAACATTTTCAATGTTATCTTTAGATTCTTTCAACTGAAAATGATTAAACTTTTCCAATAAAAAACAGTAATTCGCATTTAGGACAGTCTTTTATTATGTCTGATCGAAAACATTGGGTAAGAGGTTGTCTATCGGGATATATCACTTGGAATCTGTCAGAATAGTTAGTTGGAACTTTGAATATACCACATGAGTTAGTTGGAACTTGTTTACATCGCTTGCAAAATTTTGTTTTATATGTGTTTTTATAGTATTACATATCATACCTCACGAAAGCATTTCTGCCTGCTTCGCCAATCCTCTTTGAATTTTTTTTTATATATTTACAGATAAAAACCGGTCAACAGTCTCTTTATTACTGATGAAGGTTTTCAGCAACATCTTCTCTCCAGAAAGTAGATACTTCTGAATTTCTACACCCTTCTAAAACGGCTATTGAAAGCCGGGGAGATTTTCAGAATTAAAGATTTAGTGTGAACGTACACCATCGAATGCAAACTGTGATCTCTAGTGGTAGTTAAGGAACAAAAACCGTTCCCTATCCTAGTTGCTCTATCTTACCATTTTAATTGCTTCGTTACTCCGTCCTACACTTAAATAGGGTAGAACTGCATAGCTAGTAAGTCTTTTGCAGTAAAATAACTCGTCTTTCGGTTCCTCACACAACCATTTATTAATATGGAATAATTGTACTTAGTTTTATCATAATTTTGTAAATTGTATGTCTGTGTTTTTATATCTTTAGAGAAAAATTAAGAAACGTTTTTTGCTACAAATGACTTTAAATCTGCTTTTATAAAAATAAAATATCAGGTAATTCAGTTCTATTTACATTTTTTCTTTTCTCTTTCATCAAATCGTTTAAATTTAATAGTGAATCAAACACTGTTGTTGATGATGCTTTTATTTGGATACCTCATTATTTACTGAATAAAATTTAGAAAAGTTGAGTATCCGTACTCACATATTCATAGGCAGATCTCTAAAAATTTTCCGATTTCATCTGTTCTCAATATCATGCGTCCTTAATTTATATATGAGTTACAATTATGATAATACAGTGTGTTATAGGTTCAGCTATTGAATCGACCTGCATTTACACTTAATCTAAATGTTGGGTGTTATATTCATTCACGGTTGTCATTTAAATTACTTGTACACTATAATGGAGACCGCAATGCAAGTCTACGGAATGTGCAATATATGTGTATATACAATTATTATTACAGGTTAACTCTTAAATACTATGAGTTTCAAATCTGATACCGGACTTTCACTGCCGGATAAGAGTACAAGCTAAATTTCTTATGTCAATTTCACTTATAAAATATAGTTTTGATAATAAATGATTCAAATCGTGAATAATAAAAATTTCCCCTATTTCTCTTAAACTGCTTGTTTTCTTTAATAATTAATTATTAAAAAACTCATGCAGGAAATTTAGCTAGCACTCATCGATCGGCAGGGAATTTGTTTAAAATTCAGGCTTTCAAGGGTTAAAACTATACAACGGTCTGTAAATACTGCATGGAAAATGTTCGAATTAAATATTGGGATAATACTTGTATTATCTCAGTTTAAAAAAAAAAAACACTCTGTATTTACAAGTTATGTGCATAGAATAATTCAAATTAATTTATTCCATTTGCATCTAGATAATTATTGCTACTTTCTTCGATTTTTGCTGATGCCAGCAGTAATAGATAAATTTCTGACATCAACTTCTTGAAAAAGGGATGATTTTTAAAAAAATCACTATGCATAAAAATTGAAAATTCAACATCTTACTTTGTCATTTTAAAATATTTTGTGGAGTTGAGCTTCAATACTCTGGAATAAAGGATAGGAAAAATAAATAACGTTTTCGACTGATAGAGACAATGCCATCCTAAAAAAGGGACACTAGGTATAAATAATGCGTTAACAGCCTGAGTAATATAGAGCCAATAATGAGCAGCGTTCTTCTAGGTGAATGTTTAGACGCATATTAGAAAAACTACTTTGCATATAAAGAATGAATCCTGAGTTAAAGCATAAACGCAATGCGAAAACCTGCATGTAAAACATGTCTTGTAAGCATGTTTTAAACAAAATAAACATAAAAATAAGTGAATGTGTCTTTTTTTTCTAATTTATTTGAGGTGCATTCAATAGGTAATGAGCCGCAGCAAATTGTTATCAGATACGTGCATGGTTTGTTTTTTACTGAACGTTCTTACAGAACAGAAAACGTTCTTCGGCGAGGATAATATTTCTAGTAGATTTATTCTTCTCAATGAAAAAAAAAAACATTCTCATGAGTTTTTCTTTTATGAGTATGAATAATTTTCAAGCAACACATCACTACATTTATGAAGTTCAAATTAAATTAATGTATGTGTTTCTGTTGGTTTTAAATGTACATTTAAAACAATTCTTTTTCCTTTATGCAAATACTTTCCATTTTTTTGAAACTCCGAAACTGTGAAAGATAATTGTATAATATTAGTTTTGCTATGAATACAAATGCAGAATATTTCATGTTCTTTTAGAAATCTGTTATTAGAACGTAATAGTATTTACATTTGTTCCTGTACTCAAAAGTAACATCAAAGGAAAAAAAGTGAAACACCATTTGGGTATGAAAATATATGTGTGCCTAGTTTTTTACTGTGTTATTTTCTGTTTGTGTAAACCCTTTTATGCAATTGAAAAGTTTTTCGATTGTTTTTTTTTTTAATTAGCAAATTGACTCTACATAAAATATACCAAATAAACAATCAACACGCATATTTCTTTATTATTTTTAACAAAGTAAATAGTTCATTTTAGAGATTTACCTTTTGGCTGCTTTTCTGTAATATTAATAATGATATTATAAATAAAAGAAACTATTTGCTTTTACCATTGAGAAGACACAACGGTCTGGCACAGCTACATGTATACGATGTTCTCCAGTGTGCAAAAATGTGTATCTAGAGGATTATTCCTAATATTCCACAGAATGGTACTCCATTCACAATTTGTTGTGGAATATTGGTAGTGTAGAAGCTTTTTTTTTTTTAAATCTAAATTGCACTTTCTAGAAAGTGTCTTTCTATACAACCTTGTAAGCGTACAACAGCTGAAAGCAATAAATATTTAATACTGAATATATCAGTGAGATATGGAAATTCTCATAACAAGCCACACACACACACACACACACACACACACACACACACACACATATATATATATATATATATATATATATAGTCAGTCTCACAATGACGGTCCTTTTATTTTCTGTACAAGGCCGGGTTCCATTCCCGACTTGGGCTTTGGTGCTAACTTGTCCGTCCCTTTATAGAGAGTAATGTTGGCCGCCCATTGGCTGCCCACATAGTAGAATGGCCAGTACTTTTGGGCGGTTGCAGAGGCGAATGCCTAATCGGCAAGTACCTGATCGCTATAAAAATATCTTTATAAAAAATACAAATTTAATGTAAGTCAGTTTTTTCTACGTTATTTAAATATTCCATTTGAATAACACCAGGCGCAATTACTTGCCTCTGAAACAGCTCATTTATATATTATGTGGTTTAAAACACACGCAAACTCTTAATTTTATAATAAAATGTCTCGATTCAATGCTCAATTACCCCAAGAATAAATGAATTGAATTTAAACAAATTCCTTTTTGTTACAGATATCCTTTTATTTTTCCCAAAACTCCCTATAGCGTGGAAAAATCAGTCCGCTGAACAAAGGGAAATAGAATACAATTTTAAGAAGATTAACGGAAAATAAAAGACATATTTAAGATCGTACGTGATCAGACTTCCTGGCGGACAATCTCTAAGGAGTTTCGTGTTTGGATCTGAAATAGGAAATTATATGTTCATGAGATTGCTAAAGAACAATTTTGTATAGAGCTACTAACACGAGGAATTTGGAAATGTTCTGTTTCGGGATACACAAAATGGTATTTTCATTTTCCAAAGAAAAGTTTCATCTTTTTTTTTTTTTTTTTTTTTTTTAAGTTATATCCTAACTAAATTTAAAAAAAATGAATTTGAAAATATCTTATAAATAAAAATGAAATTCTGTTTGTTTGTTTGTTTGTTTGTTTGTTTGTGGATTTGATTCGTATACAAATCCACAAAAATGGACCTAGCGGCCTGAAATTTAGCACAGATATATAAAATAATATAGAATAAATAACAGTCCACTTTAAAACTTTGAAAGTCCACCCGTTCCCGGAATTTAAGAGATTTTTTATGCTCTTCACGCAAAAATCTTTCCGTAATTGTAACCCCTGTAGTGAAAAAAGTGTGAAATAAGGATCGTGGTTGCCATGTGTGGCGATTTTGCCGAATAAAATGTCGTTCGTATATAAATCCACAAAAATGGACCTATCGGCCTGAAATTTAGCACAGATATGTAAAATAATATAGAATAAATCGTAGTCCACTTTAAAACTTTGAAAGTCCACCCGTTCCCGGAATTTAAGAGATTTTTTATGCTCTTCACGCAAAAAGCTTTCCGTAATGGTAACCCCTGTAGTGAAAAAAGTGTGAAATAAGGATCGTGGTTGCCATGTGTGGCGATTTTGCCGAATAAAATGTTTTAAATTCTCAAAGTAAAAATAAAAGGATAATAATGATTTTTTTTTTGTTAGTTTATATTCGTAAGGTTATTTTTTTTTTAATTATAATATCGTGTGCATGGGAAATCAGAGCAGGAATGTAATGCTTTACACGCAAAACAATAAGAATTGAAGATTTCCGAGGCTAATGTGCAAATTTTTTTAGTTTGGCGAAAAAATAAAATTTCTGAAATATGGATTTTGAGTAAGTGAGTTCTAGCGGTTTGCACAGTTTTCAGCTTGGCGCAATTTATTGAGAGCTTAAGGAAATAGATTTTTGAAAACAAGTGCAAAGGTTTTATTAGAATACAGCGTTAGATTTTAATGATCCGTGAAGAAATAATGCAGTTATTAAGGGATTTCAAGCGATCTAACTTCAGAATTCTCGCCAATTGAGTACATTGATTTAAGTTGGGGGAATTCCGAAAAATTTCAGAAAATTGAAATCTTCTCATTTAGTACATCGGAGTAACGATGAATAAAACACATTATAGTTGATAATTTAAAAAAAAATCCTCTGTATTAAGGGATTCCAATTTTCAAATAAATGCGTGCTACTCTTTGTCGGTCGAACCATTTCCCATATTGATTGCTGCTAAGTCAATGCTTCCAATGATTCCCTGAAAAAACTCTTGCAAAATGGCGTATGTGGCACTTTGGCGAGGCTTAGATTTGAAACTGGATTTTATTTGAGACTGGTATATATAATAACACTGGTTATAGATAAAAATGAATGTTGGTATGTGTTTATGAGGTTGAAAAACTCCAGCACCGTTGAGCACCGTTGCACGATGAAATTTGGTTCACCTAAGTCTTTTATGATGGAGAAGGTTTTTATGCTATCCGTTTTCCTTAACTTGCCACTTGGTGCCGCAGCACAACGTTGAATTCAACGTTGAAATTCCGTTTAGCCGTTTGCTATGCGAATATCGTCCAACCGATTTCGATGAAATTTGGTACACGCGAATATTAGAACACGGAGAATATTTTTCACTATCCATTTTGCTGTAACTTGCCGCTAAATGGCGCTGCAAAGCATCAACTTCTATACCGTTCGACTGATCGGCATAAAATTTTTTATACTTACACATTTGAGCACGAAGAATATATTCTAACTGCGTTCCTTTTGATGTTACTCACCACTAGATGACACTGTGGTGGATTAATTTTGTTATGGTTAAAATTTGATGAAAACTAAAGCCTAAGATGATCGTACAGTGGTATTGTGCCGCGCATAACCTGCCTGGCAAGTACTCCTAGGATTACGCTGAAAAAATGAAAAATGATTGACATACACCTAAAAAACTAAAAAAAAACTAAAGACTCTATGAATTGCAAATAAATTCCATTTATTCTTAGTCCTTCCACTAATATTAATTAAAAGACGATATTGACATAATTTTAAACTCAAAACATGTCTGGGGGAGATGTGGTTTTGGAGGATAAGGGGTATCCACAAAAGGTTTGAAACATCAATAATAAATAAATTTTTTGGGATATTCACCATTATGATGAGGTAGCCATCTTTACACAGGACACGATCGACGCGTGCACTATTGGAACCGCTTTCTTTCTCTTAAGCCATCATCAAGCCACCGATTCCATGTTTTTTTTTAACACAACTTGATCATATTGATTCGAAGCACACACTGATTTTTTAAGCCCATTCACCTTCTCCAACACTCTCTTCTCCTTCTTCTTTTGAGCACACTCGTTCTCTCTCTCTCTTTTTTTTTTTTTCACGGGGCTGTTTCCTTTTTTCTTACCCCCTCTTACATCATTGGCTGGAGTTTCTGATTTGTTCGTATCGGGGAATTAATGCATCCCCTCGTCGAATCCCAGACATGTAGGTGTGACATCGGGGAATATACCCCGCCAAATTTGCATATCATTTTCGGCCATAAATATTTTCGGCCATAAATATTTTAACGTTGACAGTTCATTGTGCTATAGTGTCCAGACTGTCCATTGCCTGGCGCCTCTTCTAATTTACGGTCCACTTGTGTGGTCTTCCCATGGGAACCGTCTCAAAATTATATTTTACTGCTGTTTCACTCCACCACATCTCTCCCCCGTGTACATAAAAAAAACAAGAAAAAAAAATATTCAATGTCCACAGTCACTAGTTCATTACACGTAGCTACACATGTGCTACGTTTTAAAATTCGGCAACTTCTTGTAAGATATCTTCAATATGTGGGATATATGTTTTATAAGGTTCAGTGATGTTATTTAATAATCGAAAATCTGTCGCCATTCGGTATTTAGGGGTTTTATTTTCCTCACTTGTTTGCTTTTTAACGAAGATTATTGGGAACGCGTAACCCCCGTCGGATGGTTCGAGTATACCCGCTTCTAATAGCTCGTCTATTTCGCGGTCTGCGAGCGTTTTCATGTTTTGCGGTATTGGGTACGGTCTACATTGGATAGGGTAATTGTGGGCTAATTTGATTTGCGGTTTCACAGCGTCTGTCACTCCTAATGTTTTATAAGAGGTAGAGAATACCTGATAGTTTTCTTGTAGCATTTTTTTAAATATACGCTGTTGGTCTTCCGGTAAATGATCTAAATCAAAAGTCGCCTCTTCGAATTCCTTTTTTCTCAAGTTTAGGATATTGTCCCTATCATTAGTTGTTTGTGCACAATAATTCATTCCTACTTCTGTACCTTGTGATGACTCCCTTATCTGCCGAACGTTCTGCGGTTCTATGATTTTCGCGACTTTCATGTTTTTTTGTAAATGTTTCGTGGTGTTGGTGTTATTTTCGAAAATCATTTGTAACGACTTATCTGTTTTTTGTTGGATGATGCATATCTGTTCCTTTTGGAATTTGGGTATGACTTGAATGTTGCTTTCATTTTGTTGCTTTTCAATAGGTCGATCTGTTTTTAAATTCACTATTTTTGTGTCCGCGGGCGGAATAAGTACTTTCCGTGCTATTCGAATGAAATTATTAATCTCCTCCGTCTTATCATTTTCTTCCCTTAGCTCCGTATTTTTGGTCTCTGATTTATTAATTGGAATTTCTTCATTATTTATTGTTATGCTATTTTGTTTCGTATTTAAAATTACTTTATTATTAATCATGAAGTCGTAACCTAATATGATTGGGTATTGTGGGTTCATTGCGAAGTTTGCCACGAAAAAGGTGTTATTGCATTTTTTATGCCCTATTTTAAATGAAAACTTCACGGCCTTTAGAAAAGATACAGTTTGTTGTGTCACAGATTTTATTGTTACCTGTCTGGAAATAAAGTTTATTTTTATTTTACTTTTTATTCCTTCAAATATTTCGTTATTTATTAAACTAATTCCTGCTCCTGAATCAATGAGTGCAGCATATTCTTCATCCCCAATGTTAAGCGTTACTAGTGGTAATTTAATTACATTTTGCTCGTTGTCACTCACCGACATTATATACCTATGGTTCTCTTGTTGTTTGCGTTTATTATCATTTATTTCTTTCGTACTATTTTGTGCTTCTATCATTTGATTTTTATTTTTGTTTTTATGGTCAATATATTTACTTTGGTAGCCTCGAGTTTCGTTCTATGGGATCCCAACCTCTGATTATTATTTATCTGTTGCCTCTGGGACCCCTGTATGAGTTTAAATTCTTATAGTTCCTGTTTCCATTGTTGTTCGTTCTGCGGAAATTTGGTTGCTGTCGACCGTCCGCGGGAATTCTTTCCCAGCATGTCTGAGCGGAGTGGTTCGACTTTCCGCATATTTGGCAGATAATTGCAACTTGTTTATAACTACTATTATGTTGATTAACTGGTTGGCTTCTATTTCGGGGATTGAACCAGCAGTCTGTGTCTGTGTGATTTTGTTTTTTACAAAAAGAGCATGATTTCAATGGATTGGATTTTTCATTCACTTGAGAAATCTCGAGTGCCTGAATTTTATTCTCAAACTCTTTTATTTTATCTTTTAATTGCGCGATTTCTAAGTCCTTCAATAGACCAGTAACGTCTGATTTCTGTACGTCAATATTGTTTATGTCCTCTTCTTCATTAAAAATTCTCTCCAGCCTGATTGCCAACTCAACCGCCTCGTCAAAGTGTTTTATGTTTTCTTTTAAAATTTCTCTTCTAATTTCCGGACGTACTGCTTCCGTGAATTTCGCGAGCATGATATGGTTCTTTATCTTATCTGTTTCCTCTGACGGCTTATCGATCCCTAAAAATGCTTCAGTCTTTTCAGAAATTATGTCCCTTAGTTGTATAATCGATGTTTTCGGGGTTTGCCTAATTGCATTAAATTCCGCGTGAACTTCCGAAGCTGATTTTATTTCTCTAAATCTTTGGATAATCGCTTTTTTCAGGTATTCGTAATTGTTTCCGTCTTTCGTCTCTTTTAGACCTAGTATAAATGCTTTTGCCTTACCTTTGAGGCATGTCTTTAAAATTATGCCTTTCTGCTCATTTGACCAATCGGTGAGAGCAGCTACGTTTTCAAATTCGCTGAAAAATTGCTTTGGGTTCTCGAGACTATCAGCCGAATATCGGGGCAATAGAGGGATTAGTCCCGTGTCTGGCGTTTTGTTATGCTGGCTTTGTGCCGAACTTTGGGTATTTCGGTTCCTAAGAGACTCTGGCGAATCCTGTCTAACTCTGGGACGACCCATTTTTTTTTTTTTTTTTTACTTTAAATATTTACAGATACTATTTTACCTATTTTAACACTATATGTTCCGTTACCTTATACATATACAAAATGCACTTTGACACTTTCAACATACACATAAATGAAAAATATTGTACATGAATACATACATATTAAGCAAGTACTAATTCAATTGTTCAGTTCTACTGATTGTTGCATAATATTCCATCACTAAAATATTTATTTATTTATTTTATTTATTTACTTAATTTTATTTATTTTAATTTTTCTATATGTCAATACGTTGTAATGACTACAAACTATCTTATTCACAACATTCTTTCTATTAGAGAAATTAATTGTTTTAACAAAAATACCTTCTTTGTCACATTTAAAATCGAAGTTCTTTCGTATATATTTTTTTTTTTTTTGCAGCAGTATATTTACACTTACAAAACACAAATAAAATATTCAAAGAATATCAATGCATGGTTTTTTTTTTTTGAAACTGAGAAACAAGATAGTAACTTCGTTATTATGATGCATAATTTCTCTCCCAGACTTTGTTTTATTTTTGAAAAATCTACTATATATATTTATTATTATTATTATCATTAATTTAACTATCATTTGAGTTACTAGGAGTACATAAAATTGCCTTTTTTCTACGGCACCATTATGTGGTGGATTAATTTTGTTATGGTTAAAATTTGATGAAAACTAAAGCCTAAGATGATCGTACAGTGGTATTGTGCCGCGCATAACCTGCCTGGCAAGTACTCCTAGGATTACGCTGAAAAAATGAAAAATGATTGACATACACCTAAAAAACTAAAAAAAAACTAAAGACTCTATGAATTGCAAATAAATTCCATTTATTCTTAGTCCTTCCACTAATATTAATTAAAAGACGATATTGACATAATTTTAAACTCAGAACATGTCTGGGGGAGATGTGGTTTTGGAGGATAAGGGGTATCCACAAAAGGTTTGAAACATCAATAATAAATAAATTGTTTGGGATATTCACCATTATGATGAGGTAGCCATCTTTACACAGGACACGATCGACGCGTGCACTATTGGAACCGCTTTCTTTCTCTTAAGCCATCATCAAGCCACCGATTCCATGTTTTTTTTTAACACAACTTGATCATATTGATTCGAAGCACACACTGACTTTTTAAGCCCGTTCATCTTCTCCAACACTCTCTTCTCCTTCTTCTTTTGAGCACACTCGTTCTCTCTCTCTCTCTCTCTTTTTTTTTTTTTTTTTTTTTTCACGGGGCTGTTTCCTTTTTTCTTACCCCCTCTTACATCATTGGCTGGAGTTTCTGATTTGTTCGTATCGGGGAATTAATGCATCCCCTCGTCGAATCCCAGACATGTAGGTGTGACATCGGGGAATATACCCCGCCAAATTTGCATATCATTTTCGGCCATAAATATTTTCGGCCATAAATATTTTAACGTTTACAGTTCATTGTGCTATAGTGTCCAGACTTTCCATTGCATGGCGCCTCTTCTAATTTACGGTCCACTTGTGTGGTCTTCCCATGGGAACCGTCTCAAAATTATATTTTACTGCTGTTTCACTCCACCACAGACACTGCAATGCATTATTATTTTAACTCGCCACTAGATGACGCTGCAGCAGGCCAAATTCTTGACCATTCAAACGGTCGCTATGAAAATCAGTATACATAGCTATTTGTACAATGAGAATATTTTGGCGTTATCCATTTTGCTATAACTCGCCACTTGACGGCACTGTAGCAAATCATTACTTTAATTAACCACTAGATCGCGCTGCAGTGTATCACTTCTTGACTGTGCAACTGACCGCTATGAAAATAGGTATACATAGATATTTGAACACGGCGAAGAGTTTGGCGCTATCCATTTTCCTATATAATTTGCCACTAGATGTCGCGTCGTCAGGGCTGTCCAGCCGATCGTCCTGAAATTTCGTATTCATCGATATCTGAATGCGAAGAATATTTCCGCCGTATCCGTTTTGCTAAAACTCTCCACTAGATTGCGCTACGCCGCATGGCCTTCTGCACCGTACAAACGATTGCCTTGAAATTCGGTATGCATGGTTATTGAACACAATACAATGCGATATCCATTTTGCTATATCTCTTTATTACAATGAATAGTAATCACCACAAATCGTAATATCAAAAAGTCCATTCATTCCCGTGCGAAGAACGGGTACTTCAGCTAGTAAATTATAAAAGTTGTATTAAAGAACATATGTGTCCTTATTTTGAGAAATACAGAGGTATTTATGGAATGTAATTAAATAATTTACTAAATAAACAAAGTAAACTAAAAAATCCTTTTTTTTTTGCTTTCGCTCAAAAATTATTTCAATGTCAAACCGGTTTTTTTAAATTTTCCACATCAAAGGATAATAATTTCAGTGTGTATTTACATCACATCAAGTGAAAACCACCCAAAGATTCAGATCGTTAGGTCTGCAGCCATGCGGTAAGCCTGAACCCAAGACCTTCACACTACGTCCGTCTACCATGTTGAGTGTCTTATCCAATGGGCCATTTACCAGGTCTGATACGTTACGCGTAATAGTACATTTTCAAATTAAAAAATTTCATTTTCAAAATGAATTCGAACAAGGTTTTCCAAAAATTTTCCGAAATAAGATTTCATCGTATTGTAGGGTTATTATAGTCGAAATTAAACTTTAAAAAATGTGCCACAGTCCAGTTATATTTAAGTCACGTAAATGGGTAGTGGGACGTCAATCCCAGTGAGTCGCAAGAATCAGCAGTCGCATGGTTAGAGTAACATCACTTAAGGTTTGGTTTCAAAGAATCGTTACAGTAACAAATTTACCAGTCACAATGACTTTCCAGTCATGTCAAATACAGTCACTTACCTGCTATGATGTGACTATTTTGTGACACCACTGTGACTGTGTGCAAATAGGGCATACACATATAAAACTACTTTTTTCCTTCCTGATAGGGCCTGTGCCTTTAACTTACATCAGTTACTGCACTTGTATGTCAGATTACTGCACTTGTATTACTGCACTTGTATTACTGCACTTGCATTACTGCACTTGTATGTCGGATTAAAGTAACATATTTTAGCTCGGACTATTTAAACATACGAAGTTTTTAATGCATTTGAAATCCTTATTACAGTCAAAATGTTATCCGCTTATAACCAGCAAACCATGCTTTATATTGCCTGTAAAACTACTTTTTCCTTCCTGTATGTGCTCGTGCTGGAAACTTGTATTACAGAGTTCCTACATCAGGTTGTCTAGCTTTTAGTTATTATTGGTACAAGAAGAAATATTTTATTTAGCAAAACTCGTACACTTCTCACATTGCGTAATAACACTTAAATGAATACAGATGTTCAATGAATGCACTTATAAGTAAATATACTCTCTATTACCAGACAGTATATTTTAATCTAATTAAAAATAAAAAGAGGGATTATTTTTTTTTCTTTTACAATTATTAAGTCATTGTACTTCTTGATACTAGACTTTATAAATGTATATCAATACTTTTCAGTATATCAATGAGAAAAGCAAAAAATATCAGTTTCATAGAAAATAGTGGAAATTATGTTTTTAACATTTTTATATTTCTTTGAGAATGACTCATATACCAAGTATTAAATCTTAAAAAAATTGAAGCGGATATACGCATGCCAATTATTATATCCATTAATAAGTAATGTACCATTATATATACATGTGTATGGATATATATGTATATATGACATAATGTATATATGATATGTATATATAATTTCAAAAGCCTGCTGAAATCCCAAATTTCTAAAACTGCGTAGTTTAGAACAAAGGAAATTCGCTTTCGAAAACCGCAACTATTACGCAGTCCCTTGCAATTCCTTTGCAATATTATAAACGGTTCCCACGCCCAGTCAATCTGTCGTCTTAAAAGTCGCAACAAACCTTGGAAAACCGTTGCCCAGATTTGGGATCGGCACGACCTCAAAAGTTAATAAAAGGGCTGACGTAGCCCGACAGAGGCACTTTTTGCGTGGCCACAACTGCCACGGGCACTTATATAAAATTGTTCAATGAAATAATTATGTAACCGCAGTTGTGAATCGAAGTCAGTTCATCGATAACCGTAGCCTGCCTAAGGAATGACGGCCCCCGCACGCTTACCTCCATCATTCCGGAGGACAGTTGTATGACACCCACCCGGTCAGCGGCACCTCCCCGTTGCCGGGATGTGACATATATGTTAATTAATCCATTGTTCATTCAAGTACTAAATGCAAGAACGACTGCAGAGTGAAGATGGTGTCACTTGGTGCGTCAGTTCATAGTATCGACATATCCGCAGCAATGTTTTGACGTCGACATTTATTTTTCAATCTTTACTTGTAAAAGTTATCAAACAAAATAGAAACGTAAACTTTTTAGAGGATTTTAAAAGTGAGAACGGTGAAAAGTAATTTTAACAGCATCCCCTCCTCTTTTCCTAGTGACACGACTGACATACTGACGTACAAGCTAGTACTAAAATAAATAGCGTACGAAAATGTAAACCACTTCTCAGAAAAGTGAGCAATAACTGCACTAAATCATTTTGATCAGAAGTTTCTTGGTTTAAGAAGCTTCTGATTTGTGTGCATTCTGCGATTTTTAATTACTGTGTGATTTTACTTTCCGAACATGTACCATGTAAGGAAAGTATTGTAATCATGAAAAAATTCGACTTCGAGATTTTGGTGTATTGACACGTTTTGAGGTCTTCTGAATTCTTTTATGCTATTTTTACGAGATGTATGTATGTGTGTGTGTGTGAACACGATAGCTCCTAAACGGGGCATTCGATTGAGCTCAAATTCGGTATATATGTTAAAAATCGCCGTCGTAAGACCGGTATTGATTTTGGTGTATATAGGACTTACAGTTTTTCTACAGGGCTACGACAAAGATTTCTTTTACATTATGGCCTATGGGGGGAAATTCTTGAAAGCGTGCTAGCGTTTAAACGGTACATTCGATTGAGCTCACACTGGTATATATGTTATAAACCACCATCGTAAGACCGGTATTGATTTTGATGAGTATAGGACTTATAGTTTTTCTACAGGGCTACTAAAAAGATTTCTTTTACATTATGGCCTACGGGGAGAAATTCTTGAAAGTGCGCTAGCGTTTAAACGGCGGATTCGATTGAGTTTCAATTTGGTATATATGTTTGAAGTATTCATCGATTAAAATTGATTTAAATGCTTGGTAATGATCTTAATCGTATGTGTTCGGAAAGTCGAGTGGAGTCACTCCAGATTTTTTGAATGGTGGAACTATGATTTTACAACTCTTCTAAACATTGTAAATGAAACTTTTAAAAATATTTTTTAATTTGCAATTACGTTCCATAAACCTGTGAAAAGATCATATCGCATTTTTTTTTATACAGGTAAGTGTCATTTAGGACAAAAATATATACCTTTAAAAACCTTGAAAAAATCTAGAAGTCCACCATTAGGTTTTACCATTATGCAACATTTTTCAAAAACATGGTACCAAGCTGATTTGCTCCATAAAATGACGAAAATAAATTCCAACGTTTGTCTCAGAGGTCGAACTGCGAACTGATGTAAGTTGAAACATAACGCATTAATATGCTGTATTATGCTATCTAAAAACATTGAACTACACGTTGATGAAATATTAACATTGTAGTAATTGTGAGTAGCAATCTTCCTCAGACCAACGCCTGCATCTCTGGACCTCAGTTTTAAGTATTTCAGCACCCACTGTGTGTGTCAGCCAAATAGCGGAGACGGCATATGCAAATGACAGACTAAGCTCTGCGCGAGATAATGGTCAAATATAGGTAAACGTTTTCTGCATTTGCTATATTTTTTAATTAAATAGTTAAGTTAATTATTTCTTTTTGTTTAACAATGATCTTGGTAAATTGTGGAGTAGTTGAGAACTGGTAAATGTTAATGTGTAGAATTTAGAATAGAATTGCGTAAAAATGACTCTGGAACATGGCATTGAGAGAACAGTTAAGTTAGACTAAAGACAGAGATCCCAAATAAGTATGGGCCAAGAACAAATTATCTCAATACGCAAGTACAGCAAAACGCATTTTAAGCTTTTGCCATTGTTCTCCTCTTTGCTGTAATATGTTGTCGTTCAACGGTGAAAACCTGAAGCATATGGAAGTATTTTCTTCGGATACAGTAGTTTCCAAAAGTCAGATAAAACAGTTGTCTGGACGTATGATTTACATGCTCCATCAAATAGCTCAATGTCTAAAGAAATTTTTAGAGAATAGATGGAAAACTAGAAATTACTCTTCTAAATCCTTTATTATTGTCCTTTGAAGTAATCAAAATTAATGGGTGGAGGCAAGCCAGACAATTTTAACGCTATTAAACATCAAAATATGTTGTATGATTGAATATCTATAATAAATTTACAAAAAAAAAAAAAAAAAATCTATCGAAATAAAAATATACTTTAACAGAATTCCTTTTAGTCTGTAAAAATAAAAAATCTCCGAAGAAAATACTTTTAAGACTTACAAGCCATAAAATTAATTTATATCAGTGATTAATTTGCGATAATCCTTTAACACAAACTGATGTTTTAGCAAAAGTAGCTAACACAAACCTAATCCTTTTAATACTGTATCTATAAACCAACAGGGATTAAATCAGATAAATATTCTTAATCGAGATTTATACAGAGCTTTTATAATTTGTTTTTCCTTACCCCACACATTTTGCCCACTAAGAGGGAAGATTTATCTTTGGAGAGCTTACCTAAGTCCATTAAGAAATCCCTTTTGCAAAAATACTTTATTGAAAAGATTGGATTATGAAATTACATCTCTATGAAAATAGTGTATCACGACGATAAATTTATTACTGCTAACATCAGATGTAGTAAAGATAAGCATTTTTTTAGATATTTCAGATGCAAGTTAGCTTTACAACATTTTAGAAAATAAATACATGAGTTATTTTTCCAAATTAATGATATATTGATTACTGACAGTTTGTAAGATTATTATAAAATGCTTAAATTTTGTTATTGAAAATGTAAATTATCCTTAAAATTAATTAGTAACAAACAAGATTAGGCAGTATACCAACTGGATTTATTTTTCAAAAGATGGTTTAACATAATACAGGGTGGTTATAAAATAGGTATATCTGTAGAGCTGTCTGTAGCTTGAAGGAATAATCCCAATGAAACTAAAATTGGTACACTTACATATCGAGAAGGGGGAAGAAGAGTGGAACAATAAAAAACTAGCTGCAATAGTCGCCGACAGGTGGCGCTTTTGAATGCATAATGTGTAGCACAAGAGCAAACAATGAGAACGTAAAACCGGATGGCATACCTAATTTTTGAAAAACTCTCTTAGATAATGTGATGTCCTCAATTGCAGTGGCAATTTCATCTTGTATGGGGAGAGGCACAGGCTTTTTCATCCTACTCCCCTAAATTCATGTAAAGCATTTGAAGTGTTTGAGCTGTGTTAACGTAGAGTAATTTTAAAACCAAAACTATATCTGGCAAACTAAGAAGCATCTCATACCACGCTACTGGCAGAAACAATTAGTGGCAGAAATGACCACTTCTTGATCTCTTTCATGATTACAACGTCGTTTGCATTGGAAGCACCATCTGTCGACGATTGTTGCAAATAAATTTTTATTATTCCATTCTTCTTTCGCCTTCTCGATTTGTAAGTGTACAGATTTTAATTTCATTTTGGACTATTCCTTCAAGCTGCAGGCAGCTCCACATAGAGATACTTATTTTATAATCACCCGGTAGGTTTATCAAAGTGATTGTTTTAAACTAAAGAAGCAGTCTTTAATTAATTATTAAATACATATATGAAGATAAAATATATAATCGTATAACTTTATACATATTTATTGCCATGTCATAATTTTATTTTGCAATTTGACATCCGTAATAATATTTAGAAAATAACTATGTAAAAGATTTTCAAAGATTTCAAAATACTATTATTAAGTCACTTGCTGCGGTAGACATACATTTAAAATACAATGTAACAGGTAACAGGTTTTATCTGCTAACACATAAGATATCCATTAATAAAATTTATTCCGCCTGTTTGAACAGCACTCCGATTGTAAAAGCACTTTGTATTCTGCGAGACTTCACTTAAAGTTGAGAAATTGATAGTCTCTCAGAATATTGCCTCAATTTGTAATTAAAGTCTTCCCGACTTGAATAATTTACGTTAAATTTTGACACCTTGACATTCTAAATTGTGACATACATTAATGAGGGACAGATGTATGCAAACTAATGAGAGAGTTCAAATCTATATGCCACAGTCATTAGAATTTCTATACGTCACGGTGTGGTTTTATGGAAACTGTAGTACCTTAACCGCTTCAAATGCTGATCAGTGCGAGGATATTAATGGCTTTATAAGAGGACTCGAAATGAACTGTCACATTAAATGCAGCAATAATATGTAAAAATAATTTCTTGTTTAATCAGGCATTTGCATTATATATATTATATATACAGGGTGTCCCACTGACCTAGGCTTTTATTTCTTAAATATTAGTGCGAAGATATTAATGGATTTATAAGAGGACTAGAAATGAACTGTCACATTAAATGCAGCAATAATATGTAAAAATACTTTCTTGTTTAATCAGGCATTTGCATTACATATTATATATACATATATACAGGGTGTCCCACTGACCTAGGCTTTTATTTCTTAAATATTGATCATGGACGTACATAATAAACGTAATTTATGAGATTCAGAATTCAGATTATGAGATTCAGAATTCTATCGGATCGATTAAGATTTTTCGCAGATTAAATCTTAATAAAAACAAATTTTTATACGGCCCATGTACAAAAAATATTTCCGAGTTAGTAAAACGTGTTCCATACATTTAGCAGGTAAATTAGAAAATTACGTAAAAAAAAGATCAGAATTTTATGGTATGGATTAAAACATCCAAGAAATTAATTCCAATAAAACAGAATTTCAATTTTCATAGAGCTTACATGCACATTCTCAAAAAATTACTCAAGCAAAAGTCAAGCGTCCTACATTGGTTTGTGTCATATATATTATTTCTCAAAGGTGTTTTTTTCTGGCGAATCTAGATCTCATTAAATACTTGACCAAAAAATTTTTTAAAAATACCCAGTTAAAGCTTATAATGTCTACTTTTCACGAAAAATATGCACTAATTCGGAAAAAAATTTTTGTTAATAAAAGAATAAAAAACAAATCATATATATTATTTCTGAAAGGTGTTTTTTTTCTAGCACGGCTAGATCTCATTAAATACGTGACCAAAAAAAAAAAAAAATTGTAACAGACTACATGGTTCTAGGTTGCCAAGGAGTCAGAAGAATTGAATATACTTTCTTTAAAAATGAGTGGCAACGACAGATAAAAAATGTAAGAAAAATAGAACAGCTAGGAGTTGTTATTATGTTTTTTGTATAGATTGGATGAATGATTGAAGGTTACTAGAAATACAGTTTTTTTAAAAATAGTTTGTAAAATAAATATTTAAATGAGGATAAAAGAACTTGTTCAAACTGTAAATATATATACCAATATACATATTTATATATTGATATACAATTAACATTAAGTAAATTTTCTGTATGCTTATAATTATTAACTGCCAATATTGTTTTTAAAGAGGTTTTATAAAATAAAACAGTTAAAAATAAATTTATTGTAATGTCTACTTTTTGAATGGTTTCCAATAAACATCTAACTGACCCGTGAAAATATTTAACAGAATATTATGTACTTATAGACACATTTATTCATTTTCACACTATAATATTTACAGTTGTAGTATTAAATACAATATTGTGCGAAATTTTCGCACGGGTCAGCTAGTATTACAAATTACTTATCATAAAATATGCATTAAGTTAAATGTAATTTTAATTTTTAATATTTCTCTAGAGCTATACTATTTTCAAAAATTAATCTATCGAAAATCTAAAACAGTAAATTTCGCCCATACTCGAATGCTTTTTTGAGATGGTGTACCAAAAATCACAATAAATAAAATGTTGCCCTTACTTTAATTTGGTGATGCACAATATTTCAGACATTCATGATAAATAGGCTCAAAGATATGCTTTAATAAAGTTTGTAAGAAGTTATACATACCAATAAAAGCAAAAGTATTATGCACTTATGCAATCAATGTGTTCGTTCGTAACTTGTACCGAGACCTTTGAACAGGCTCTTCGGGTATTTTTCGAGAGCCATTGAAAAGTGGTCAATATATATATTTTTTCAAATTTTTAAGCCTTTTTATGATGAAAGGCTGAAATTTTACACATTACCTGATAAGTGTATATGGCACATTTTACAAATTCAGTTATTTTTTTTGAACGGGGGCTGTGTAAAAGTTTAAATTTTGTTTTTATTTAAATTTAATCAGCGGAAAATCTTAATCGATGTCATAAAATTATGCACCCTTTTACGTAACTTTATAGTTCATTGTATATGTCTATGATCAATATTTAAGTAATGAAAGTCTAGGTGAGTGCATTTGGGACACCCTGTACGTATATTATTATATCGTTTTCATCAAACTCTTAAAATGTACTTAAATGCAACGCAGGACAATAACGGGTAATATTGAAAACTTCGTATCGAAAAATCAGAGCGGACAGATTTAAATCCAACTTTATTTTGGATATATTTAGAATAATATAGGAGCACCCGTAACATGTGTTCCATTGGTTCAACATGGGTGGCTCAAGCGATGAGGAATCATCTCACTGTCCCAGAAAAGGGTATTAAGGCAATAACAGAGTTATTAAATCTGGTGTGATGTAGTTACATTATATATTTTACAGACGAAAGCAATCATCCAACGACTGTGACGTGGTATCCGAAAAGGAAGCATAATTGACCTACGCAGAATCTAAAGCAATACTGTCGAAAAATAATGAATAAATAATGAAATATCTTATCTATTTATCTATCTACACATACATGCGTGTGTGTGCGTATAAATTGAATCATTTATATTTGAGTGCCAAATCTATTTTATCACTATACTTATACTATGCTTAATTAACGAAGTCTGTTAATGAAAGAACTGATGCAAATATATTATTCTTCGGATTTTTAAGGGTACTTGCACGGTCATATTTCATTAATATATTCTTCCCAAATTAGTCAATGATAATAAATATAGAATAAAATGCAGATAGCTAGATTAATTTTAGATGCATCAATTTACTCACGTAATTTAATGAGAAAACCAAGTATAGTAAGGAAATATAAGTTAATGCACTCAGAAAATCTAGCATTTATTTTCTTCTGAAATGAAGTGATAAATAATGCATATCCTTTAGACCAACTTGAGGAAATAATAAATTTTTAATAAAATGCTCTCTTATGCTGCACTTAATAAAGTACTTTAACTAAAATTTACCCTTAGAGCTAAAATCATGTAATCATGAAAATGTAGATTTTTAATTTTTAATTGACCGAATCAAGGTATCTATAACATGCATTTAACATTGGATTTGGAAAGTAAATTTAAAAAAAAGAAGTTTTGCTGGGCATGAACATGGCAGTAAAACATGTCTTTCATGAGAAATTAAAAACACAGTGAGTTTCTATTAAGACAAGCAGTCGCCCCACCATGGTCGAGATGATAAGTCACTCAAAATGGCAGACGGCTGAAGTGCGCAGGTCCCGAGTTTAGGGCCCATCGCGCTGCTGTCAATCTAATTGTTTGGAGTGTTGGTCGGTTTTCTCCAGATATAACGTGAATACGCCTTAGAACCCCTTAGAAAGTACATCGACTATGTCATCCCCCCATCCTATGCAAATAGCCCAAGCGTTGGCTTAACAACACAGAAACACAAACAAACAAGAGAAGCAGTCACCGTCATAGCAGGACTGTCCCATGTGATCAAAATGTGTGTGGTGGTTGTCCATGGCAAAAGTAACTTTTTATTACCATTATAGAAAGCCGAAAGTGATCGTATAGTGATGTGCCGCAAACTAACCTACCTGGATATTACTCCTATAACGCATCTATATAAAATACACAAACGGTAGACAAAATACTGAAAAGAATTTAACAAATTTAAACTGAAAACTAACATAATTTTATTTAGGATACTTAAAATTATTTCCTAATAATTACAATCAACAAACACAAGCATGCTCTTGTCTAAGATATAGAAGTCTGGAGAGATGTGGTATTATGAGGCAATATTCAGATTGATAGTACATAGGGGCACTTTTCACGGGGAATTGAAAAAATAGCATATTTTCACCAAATCAGGAGCGTGGATTAACAGCCGATGTTCTCGCAATCTCCGCCATAACGCCGCCAGCGTGTCTCACACCCAATATAATCGCATAAACATAACACGTCACTAGTTATATGTAACTGGTAGCACCAGCACACACTTTTTCACGTCTCATGGTCAGGTTTTTTTCTGGTTCACTCTTCCTTGGGTTCTCTTTCCTTGTAGACTTATTGTGATTAGACTGTCACTATAGTCGACAGTCTGGTGACTATTCTAGTTTATTGCCGCCCTGTGTGGTCTTCTCGTGGGTAAAACACCAGTCTTTTTGAGATTTTTCTCTTTTTAAAATAAATTTCCATATCATGCCCTTTTACGCCACCAGAATGTGACCACGTATTACAACCACGAGTTACAACCAGTCGTTGGGAAGGCACTGTGGATTCTCGATACTCTGCCTATATCCTTAGCCGGTGACTTCACAATGCCACAATGATTTGTTACAATATTAAAGAGCATAAAATTCCGCGTCTAATGAGTACTTAAAAGTTAAATTCGGTTCAGCGGTTTAGCCACAATCGATTGTCAAAAATGGGCAATTTTTGCCAACTTGGAGGAAAAGCCGGTTTAACGCTTGTAATTCAAAAACGGCCAGCCCAAATGAATAAACGCAAAAAGCTACCACATAGGTCAAGTTATTCGAACTTATATATACATATGTTTTGCATAATATCATTATATATATATATATATATATATACACAGGGTGGCCATAATTAAACTGCAAGTGTTCAAGGGGTGCTGGAGAGAAAACTACCGGGAATATTCCAGTGAAATTTGGTATCTACACGTTTCAGAACATGCGCAAGTCAAATATGCAAAAAAAGAAAATCGCCATTTTCACCCGATAGATGGCGCTGTACCGTATTTCAAAGCTCACCGCTGGTATATACAACTAACAAAACCGATAGACAGAGCATAATGACATTCTAAGAGGCATATAAACAATAAAAACATCATTTACAGTTTATCAAAATTCCATACAATTCGCTTGAGTAATTAAATTTTTACAGTAACATGTAATCAAAAATTAACATAAATTAAGATCACAAATTAAACAATTCATAGAGACGCTTTGGAAAACAATTAAACCATTATTTATTGAATGAAATTATCAAATGATGTGCTCAATATGCGAACCACTAGATACAACCACATGCTGAAAACGCAAAACAGCATGGTCCACCGTCGCATTTAAAATCTCTGGTGTAGCACACATTACCTGGAATTTTGATAAACTGTAAATGATGTTTTTATTGTTTATATGCCTCTTAGAATGTCACTATGCTCTGTCTATCGGTTTTGGAAGTTGTATATGCCACCGGTGAGATTTGAAATACGGTACAGCGCCATCTATCGGGTGAAAATGACGATTTTCTTTTTTTGCATATTTGACTTGCGCATGTTCTGAAACGTGTAGATACCAAATTTCATTGGAATATTCCCGGTAGTTTTCTCTCCAGCACCCCTTGAACACTTGCAGTTTAATTATGGCCACCCTGTATATAATGATATTATGCAAAAGAAGAAGAAAAAATTAACGACATTACATTAGTCTATGTCTATACTATTTACTCCAATTTAAATCTACCATTCTATAATATTATTATATACAATTGGTATGTTGTTATTACATTATTATATGGCATTCATTCCCTGGGTCCTACCAATAGTCATCCGGCTTGCTAATTTTCCTTCGCCACTACGAGCAGTGAACTGCAAAGTGAAGATTAACGGTGGAGCGGTCCCAGTCAGCCCTGATACAATTTTCTGCAGAATCCCTGTTCGTATGAAATCACCAAAGGAGCTAGAGTCATACTTTGGATTTGAATTAGCCCCCTATCCATTATCTTTTTTCGATGACAGTGGAATGCGGAAGACTAGAAAATCCGATCTCTATAAGCTGTTCAGTCCAATCGATGCTAATACAAGCTTCGTTGTTGATGGTGGGTTCTTGTTACATCGATTTATGTGGAATACCAATGAAAATTTTTTCCACTATCATTGAAAAATATATCAACTATGTTAAAAAGACCCTATGGGTCCAATTGCACCTTACTGTTTGATAGACACCCTGAAGATGGAACGGAGAAAGGCATAAAATCAGCTGTACGTATCCGAAGAGCCCGTGCTATGTCATCAGCATCTGTTTTGTTTGATGAAACTATGAGTGCAAGAATGCCGAAAGAACGTTTCTTATCAAAAGAAAGTAATCAGAAACGTCTGACATCCACAATTACGAATAAACTCACTAGTGAAGGTTTTCGGGTCAAGCAAGCCATCGAGGACGCAGATCTCTTGATTGTAACAACGGCATTAGAAACATGTACACTTGAAAAAATATGTTCATTGTCGGAAAGGACATAGATTTATTAGTCCTGCTGACAGCCTATGTAGCTCTCTCATCTGCAACGTCTCCTTTTTGCAACATCCATCTCTTAAAACCTGGTAAAGGGAATCAGGATACCGTGATTTATGATCTCAGGCAGTGTAAACTTTCAGATGGCTCAAAAAAATCATTTATTGTTCCTGCATGCCTTCAGTGGGTGCGACAGTACATCCGCTTTCTTTCGATAGGGCAAAATTAAATTTGTAAAGAAATTACAAAATAACTTCAGCCTTCAAAATGCAATAGCCATTTTTTCAGATACCGATGCAACACCTTGACAGGTTGGTGAAGCAGTAGTTAAGTTTATTGTGTATGTATACACGGGCGGCAGCAAAACATCGCTAAATTTGCTAAGGCTACAATTATTTCAAAAATCCCTCCCAAAAAGTGCATTCAATTTAGCTTCTTTGCCTCCCACAGAAGCGGCTGCTCGGCAGCACTCCCTGAGGGTGTACTTGCAAGTGCAGGCTTGGTAGAAAATATTTCTAAATCCAGAGCAGTAGGGATAGACGACCACCCGAAACTGTCTGATTCCGCATACATGTCGAAATTCCCTCACCGCAGAAGCGGTCATACAAGACGCGACGTACTACTGCGTTTTTCGAGAGGAAGAAGAGAAGGAGAATCCCTTCCCTGACGAAGATGATGAAGAAGAATTTAATGTTGATGGGACATTTTTGCCAAAACGACGAAAGACATCATAAGTAACTTATGCACATATATAATGATGTAAATTCAAATAACTTGAATGAACATTCAAATAACACGCAAAGAGCTATGTGGTAGCTCTTTGCGTTTATTCATTTGGGCTGGTCGTTTTTAAATTACAGGCGTAAAACCGGCTTTTCCTCCAAGTTGGCAAAAATTGCCCATTTTTGAAAATCGATTGTGGCTAAACCGCTGAACCGAATTTAACTTTTAAGGACTCATTAGACGCAGAATTTTATGCTCTTTAATTTTGTAACAAATCATTTTGCGGTACGATGCACCATTTTCAAGATATATGCGAAACACTGAAAAAAGTGCCAAAATTTCGCGGTTTTTTGGCTCCAAAAAGTGAAGCCCACCTAAATTTACTTCGCAAAACCCACCCAGCACTTACTTGGGATACCAACGGTGGATTAAAATCATCTCCGGCTCTACACTATTTTTCGGGCAGCACGGTTTTATTTTGGTCTTATTTGCCTGGACTAAGATGGCAGCGTTAAAAGAACACGCTTGGGAGAAGAACGCACGATCCGCCGGATCCTCGTCAAGCACGCTATGTTCTACACTGCACCCATCTTGCTACGAACGCTTATTACGAACGAAAAATCAACTGATTGCAAAAATTAGTTCTGAAATTGAAATTCTTCTGCCTTACTTTATAAATGAAGAAAAAATATCATAATTTAAAAAATATATAAATAAATTTTTTTAGAAATCATTTTTTCACGTAAATCATTTTCTATGATATAGATAGTGCTTTGTTTTATTTATTCATTCATTAAAAAGGCTAATGAAAAAAATAGAAATAAGGATTATAACTAATAAAAATAGATGCAACTTTCCTTTTATTTGAGTGAATGGATATTTTTTTCGGGTAGTGGTGGTGGTGGGGGGCTGCTATGTTTTCGTAAAAGTGTTTGCACAATTAAGTAAAAATAGATACATAGATAACAGAAAATATAGAACAAACTCATAAATGGAGTTTAAAGTCTTTTCAAAAGGAAAACATATCTTATTTAAAAAAAAATTGCTTAGACTGTAACTTATTTTCACATTTTACATGGGGAGCCATGGGGAACATGGATATACAAAGGGGAATTATCTCTAAATTCGTACTTTCTCCATATCTTATTTACTCATTTCGGGGCTGGCTGAAGCCCCATCAGTCATGCTATGGCTATGTCTTTGTCAAACATAGATTGTGGTAACGACTCTCATCTTAACATTTTTCGGAACAATAACTTTTTACAAATAATATATTGCTTTGTTTAAAAGAAATAACGTATTTTTAAAGTAGATAAATTCAGCTAAATTCTAGTATATCATAACCACCAGATTTTATTGAATTATTCGTCCTCATTTTCCGATTCACTCATTAAATTCTTTAAAATTGGAATTACAAAAGAAATGATTGCAAAAATAAGTTTGTTTTCCCATTCGGTCATTGGATGTGTAAATTCTACACACTAACGCACAGATTTTGTTTTGTTTACAGCTTCACAAAAGAATATTTGAATGTCATTGAAATTTCATAAGATGAATTTGTGAATTTTTTTTTTTCAAAATCCATATAGCTGAAAAATACTTGTAGGACACCATTTATCTTTAAAAGATTCTTGAAAATCTTCTTTAAGGAGTTATAACAACTTTTTACTACTGAAACAGAGGTTGAGTATTAGGCTTTCATACTGTTGCAGAAAACTCTGCTACTTTTCTGGGTTCGTCGTTCTAAAGTCCAGTAGGTGTAGAAAGTTCTAGTAGAGTCCACTTGTCAGGATGGGTTACTAACTTTATTACGTCTAGAACTTCATCGAACAATCAGCTGTACAAAATTCACAAGCACAATCAGCCAGTAATGTGCTTTTAACAGTCCGCTTAGTACAGAATCGTTCACAAATGCTGTATTTCTCACATAAAATTAAACACATGCACAGGACAAAATTCAGTGGAAATATACGAGGGATAACACTAACAGTCCCTCAAGACTCAGCAATGAAGAATTTACACACACCACTTAAAAACAAAGTTTCATAAACAAGCGAAAACACCACTTCTATAGCGTCAATACAAAGATTTAAGATTTCACGACATCTGCTCTTGACGGAAGCAGAAGCAAGACTGAGTCTGAACTGGGCAACCAGCTGCTTTTATAGGCTACTACGAACACCGTAGAAGGATCCAGAGAGAACCATCCGTGGAATTTACTAGAACAGACACGATTATGATTGCGTAATCGAAAAGTAATATTAGGCTATTATGCATGTTAATGCAGAAAAAAACTAACTTTACAAGCCCCATTGGGAAAAAATAATCACCAAAATGTCGCCAAATTCGGCGACTTTTCACGAAATATCACCAAATTTGGCGGCAAAAAGAAGTCCCCAACAGTGATGTTACCGAAGGCCTAGGACCAATCTCGAATATCCAAAATATATCTGGAGATTTCTAGAAAATAGCAAACCGATAGGAAAACCTAAAACTTCGTATCTCGCGTTCTAGTTGACCGATTTTGATGCAGCAAAAAGCAAAATTTAACTATTTGCCGTGTAGAATATGAACTTTGAATTATTTTAAACCCCAGAACAGCGGGTTGCCCCAAAAATTTGTAACAATACGAAAAACTGTTTTAAACAAAATTATGGGATTTATTTTTTACTAGCTGCGTGCCCGTTCTCCGCACGATAGGGAACGAAACTTTATCTTACATGTATAGTTCGAATTGATTCCAGTGATTTGGAATCTAAAAATAAGCAAAATGGTTTGACTCTTGGCATAAAGTTACTCATCAGTTATTTTTAAAGGTAGTATAAGTACTGAGCTGAGACCATTGTTAATATTATGAAATACCAATACAATACAATACAATAAATTACCAATACAATAAATTTTCGTCTTGCAACCGTTAATGCTTAATTTAAAGAAACGGTTTAGATATTTGCCACGAATGTCGTCTTTTACTCTATGGTGATTCTTTGCAATTTACGCATTAACATAAACGATAATTATTTCACTTTATGGTTGCCACTCCATAAATTTTCAGGCATAATTCTTGTCAGATTGGCGTATTTAGCACCAGGGCCCTATTATCACATGGGCAAATCAGGACTTTGCCCAGGGCCCTCGGCTCAAAATGGCCCCCAATTTCAAATGTTGTTCATTTTTTTATAACAAAATTTTATGAAAAATAAAACAAATTTCATAGATGGGGGGGGGGGAATTCATAAATGCACGGGTCCCCCTTTTGGTCATAATCAGGTCCGGTTTAACACCGCAATATATTTCCTGCGATTCGAAAACGTGTCCCGTTTAAAATCTCAATTGAAACTAACGCTGGATAATTCACTGGTGAAAAAACAGCATTCAATTCTTTTTCTGTCAACGTAAAATAAAATATAGTGTTATTTGATGCGTGGCGTATGTTTTGCTTGTGAGTCCGTTATTCTGATTGAATTCGGAAAGGGGTTTTAAACTCGTGACATCAAAATGACGCACATTTCACATGCGAAAACTCAGTAATTTTAAATTAATTTTATTTATTTTTTTCAACTGGCAATGTTAATCATTGTTACTGTCTCCAAGACAACCAAACCGCAAGATATCATACCGAAATTTTTAAGCAGCTGCTATTGAAATGAAAATCCTTCTTTACTTAAAAATTTGTAAAAAAATCTCCCAATTTATATTTTTCTCTGGTTTCTCTTAAAAAAAGGCGAAATATATGCTCCGTCATTTTACAAAATATAAAAAAGTTATGACGGATAGAATTCAAGATGCAGCAGTTTTAAAAATATTTTACGAAAGTCAGTGTCAAATTTAATTTTATTTGAAAAATTCCCCAAAATGAAAAATGAGTCTGCAAATTATGTTGCACAGTCCGAACAAACAGTTTTTAAAAGAAAATTTTCTCCTCTAATCGATAATGTAAATATAGTTTTCTTGCGATTGTAATTACCGCCATTATTACGTATTAAGCGAGAAAAATTGCTAAAAATCAGACAAAACATAAAAAAAAAACATTTTCTAAGTCGAATTTCGAAAAAATCACTTCGAGGCATGTTAGGATCTGTCCTAGTGAAGCCGTATGCAAAATTCGGTAGGTCTGCGACCAACCGTCTCGGCGCATGCTCACGAATGTGCTGAAATCGGACATTTGAGTAGCTTTCTACCCTGAAAATTGTTAAAAATTAGGGAACGGGTGGATTTCCAGAATTTTAAAGCAGCCTACAGCCTATTCTATGTCGTTTCACGTGTATGTGCAAAATTTCAAGCCGATCGGTCTGACCGTGTGGGAGGAGTTCCCGGACGAACAAACAAACAGACAAACTTTCACATTTATATAATAGATTTGAGATGTGGGATTTATGTCGGGTGTGAAGAGGCAAAACTGGAATTCCTATTTTTGTTTACAATAATGAATAATGTCTAAATTGAAGCTACCCTTGAGAAATTTCATCGTATTAGATAAAAATATACTGTTTAAAAACCCAAAACACTATATATGAAATCTATTGCTACAATTGAAGTCTAGTATTTTAAAACCAAACATGTGCTTCGTAGAACTAAACAAGTACTGAAAATAAATTCAGTTTCCCGTGTAGAGCTTCCATTATTTATATCTTACCCATTTTCCCCAGTTTATGAGAGTTAGAAAGAAATTGGAAGATTCTCAGCAAATAGCTTTATAGCACCATTGAAATATAGAGTTTGAGGAGAAAAGACAAACAGAAAAGTTTCTGAGAGTGTTTACACTGCGGTGTGATAAAACCCAGTTCATGCTGGAAATGAAGTTTTAAAAATATGTTGCTTCGTAGCTGTAATTGTAAAATTTACTTTAAGTAATACATATATATAGTGTTGATTTATGTTTCATACTTGGATGATTGTGCTTTTAATTAAAAATATTTTCATGAAGACTTTTTGAGGATTATAATTGCTCCGGTTTTCATAAAAAGCACTTGCAATAAGACTTCAGAACTCATATATAGCGAATTATGTGCGGTTTTACCGAAAATTCCCTTTTACACAAAATGTTATACTCAGCATTGACCCAAATATTACCCATAATATTTCCTCCGTATTATTTTTTAACGATAGAGACAAAAACATATTTTACCAAAATTCTTGTGTTAACAAAAAACGACTAAAGCTTGTTTAAAGGATGAATTAATTAAATCGTTGTTAAACACACATAAAAGTACTAAACCAGTCTGGATGCGCCTTTCGGTCGAAAATGTCCGTCCTTATTCAGCTGAAGTCCACCCATAGTACCCCAATTTTTAATTACTTCATATTTTGAATACCAGCTTCTTTTAAGTGTCTTCGTTTATTTTTGTTCATTTGGATTGCTAACATTCATTTTCTGTTATCTGTGTGTGGACTTCTGCGAAACTGTTTCGGCCGAAACGCGGGTCCAGATTGAAAAGTATTATGTGTTTTATTTCGCAAAGTTTTAACAATTTCATTTCTGTATCATATGACCATTTTAGTATTTATTAGAACCAGCCTTTGCCCTGTTAGAAGGCTTTGATTCGATGAAGCAATGAATCAGTGCACTTCATGGGAAGTTGTAGAACATTTGGATCATGGTGCAAGGCATTAGTACATTTTTTAATGGGCTTTTGTCCTTCATTTTCGAGATTAAAAACTTTTTTAGCTTATGAAAGGGAGAAATATAGTGTGATTGTTGTCTTACTTTCAATGAGTACACACAGAAGTTCGTACATAATATTCAATAAATTATGTTGAGAAACTGTTCTTTCCGAACGATATCTATTTTGCAAAATTTTCGAACTGAAACATTGGCAGTATCTCCATAAAAGTGTATCAACAAATCATTTTAATAATAGTACGAATTTCTGTAATGTATAAAGAATTATTGGAAACTTGACTGTTAATTATAAGTACACAAAAATGTTACATTTACATAGATTTAGTTAAATTTCTTGCTAATTAAAAATAATTAATCAGTTCTTTTTGGATTATATATATATATATATATATATATATATATATATATATGTGTGTGTGTGTGTGTGTGTGTGTGTGTGTGTGTGTGTGTGCGTGCGTGCGTGTGTGGGTATTATTAACTCATTGATGACTGAATTTATTTTCCATTCTTCAAAGTCGTTGTTAATGATCTCTGAGACTTCCTAATGAATAAACAGGACAGTAAAATTGTTTTAAAAATATGATGTTTATTTAAAATACGAAACATAAACTTTTATTAGTTAATTTTCTACCTAGGCTTCCTTAAATATATTTTTTTGTTCCATAAAAGAAAAATAAATCAGAGTTAAATCTTACACTTTAAAGATTTTTTTATATTGATAATTTGATATTATGTTAATCGTAAAGTCAGAATGCTAGCTCAAGTTCCAAATCATTATTCTTTGTTTACAAACACAACGAATTTATATATATGATGATTTTCAAACATGTAGTTAATGCATTAAAAGACAATTTAATATTTTGAAACACAAAATCTTGATTAAAACGATTATTAATTTACAGATATAATTTGAAAGTTGAATTCTTATTTTTTCAAGTTTAATTCAATTTTATGTTGGGTACACGCAACATCAGTACACAATGGATAAAGAATTTAGAAACTGTTGCCGTGGGATGCATACAAGTGTTGTACACTTTTCATAAAGCATGCATAATTTAAATCGAAGTTTAATAAAAATTAAATGCTCCTTAGCTAGGGATGGTTTGGGAATACCTTGCTCTTGGTAGAGGATTACATCAATCTTTTAAAACAATTTTAAAGCTGATAAGCAGCTACAAGTTTAATTCCCTATAACAGAAAACACCACCTGTCATTTTACTTTTTAATAATATATTTAAAGTAAAATAAGAGAAATTTATACAGATATTGCTGTATGAAGTGAAGATGTATGGTTATCAATTGAAAAAAATATGTTCCACACATAAATTTTAAACAGTTCCTTACTTCTTAAGTTTTAGGTACATTCTTAAAAATCTGGTGCAACATTTCATCAAAACATGGTACTATTAAAGTTGTCTGTATAAGATGGTGAAACCTTGTTCCAAAATCTGGTGTTTCACCAAAGTATTGTTAAATCTGAGCACCCAATGTTGGAACAAGGTTTCACCATCTTAAAGAGCTAACTTTTCTAGTACTATGTTTTGGTGAAATGTTGCACAAATTTTTAAGATTATATTAAATTAATATCTCAAGAAAAAGTAATAAAAACTGTGTTTGGGTATGATGTGTTTTAACTGTTTTTCATTGTAAGCCAGTTGTGTGACAGTAGATATTCTATGGTTGGCAGATGAGAGATCAATTTTTTTTTTCCGTATGTACCTCATAATTTAAAATTATCACTTAAAAATAACATCATGTTAGTTCTAATAATAAGAATTTATAATAATCGCTGTAATGGTAATTCTATAACCTTATTCTGTTTTGTCTGAAACTACACACTAAAGCTATGTGTCAAGCTTTATGCTCCTTTAAACTTCTCTAGAGCGCCTCCTGCGAATTTCTCAATAATTCTCTACCAAAGAGTTGTTTAACGCAAACATAAAACAGTTTTGCAATTAATATTTTCTTGTAGCAAGATAACCTTGAAATATGCAAGATATAACATTAAAGGCTACCTCACATAAATTCCAAAATGTAAGTCTAGTTTTCGAAATGTTCATGACAGCATTTCCATATCATAGACAAGTTGTCAAAATGTTGTAAGGTGAGAATATTTTACAGTTTAAATTAGTGGATGTTGCCTTAATAATGCATCATCAAATACAAACAAATAATTCATAGCTTGCAATTCGATTTCAAAACACACGAATTTACAGTTTCAAAAGACCAATACTGTCTACGATTTTTTCAGTGCTTTTATTTCGGTAAATCTATATTCAGATATATTACCATAATTTTTTTAGCTTTGCAAATTATACTATATTGACCGACCTAACCGAAACTTGCGAAATTAATAATACAAAATTTGGCATGTGTGAAAAGATTTTAATGTAGGATCTCGCAGAGAAAGAATGTTATAAAATTCGTAACCTATGGGAGGAAAAGGGAGGGGGGGAGACATTCTTTTCACATATCCTTTTTAATAAATAAATAGGCATCCATTGAAATCTTGTTGCAAGATATAAACACGGATTTTTACAAATCAATTTCAGGACGTTCTTGAAATTCCCTCTACGATGTGGGTGGACACCCCAACCTCCCTTTTTTCCGTATCTTTCAAGAAAGGAAAAGAGAAAAACGGTAAAGTAGTCTTTTCTGTTGAAACAATCGCGGGATATATGTTAACACTAGATTGCTAATCATTAATTTTGTTGTAAAGCGCTCGTTGAAAAATGATCAACATAACACAGACGAAGTATTTATTAAACCGGAATATTGTACTTTAATATATAATATTCAAGCAAATCTTCTGATAAACCCTTTCTCATAAAAATAATTTATGGTTCAGATGAAGAAAGCACTTTATCTTATTTTTATCTCGTGAAAACTGTTAAACTGAAATAGTTGAGAATCGCACAACTTGCAAGTTTACTTTCATATATTAAATATTTATTTTTGTAAGAGTTTACAAACCTCACGGAATTTTTAATTTTATGACGTCACTTTCTGGATTACCTCAATTAGTCCAGCTAGTTCACTTGGTTATTTCACCCAGTTTGATTTCTAACGGACTAGTTTTATTACTTACAAGGATGCTGAAAAAATTCTTTACATTGGACCGTTATGGAAGTACCTAATCTTACATTCAAACCGTTGAATAAAAAAGTCAAGCTTTAAAATTTAGAAAATATGAATCTGTTGTCTATGCAAAACTTATTTGTCACCGAAAACTTCGTAAAATTTATCTGTTTTAGTTTTAACGTAAAAAACAAAACTTGTTTACTCTGCATCTAATAAGTTACAGTAATTTATTTTTTTAATAATACAGGAGAAATATTTGAAATGCTCAGTTATGTTTCTTAGATTGTTTCATTAACACCTCTGCAAACATATTATTCTAATTGTAGGATAGATGGCTATAGCTATTATAATTTGAAAAAAAATTCTCAGAATGCAAATGCAAGAAATATTTATGCATATTTACAATTCTTGTACAGAAACCCATCATACCGTGTGCAAAAATTTATTAAATATGGAAAGCAAAAAAATGGGAAATACAGTTTGAAATTAAAATGTCAGATGGCCATCTCTCTTTCGAGTCGAGGAGAGGGCAGGCAGTTTGCGAACATTCAATTGTATCTCGGAAAGTAGTTGAACAAAGTTTTAACAAACAAAATTTGAAGTTTAATTTGAATCCTTCTCTTTTCGTGAAATTTTATCATTATTTGCAAATGCTTTAATAAATTGTACAAGTTTCATGGAAACATCCTCGCGCCTTATGCATTTTATCCATTATGGTTATAGTATATTCTTCTCAACAACCAACACAATAATCTTCATTCGATTCTACTCCATTGGAATCTGATTAATTCAATTGTATTTCTAAAAAAAACCCCACTAAATTAAACAAACATTAAAAATTCACTCTTTTTATAATTGAAAACAAGGATGCACGTGGCAATGAATGAACTCGTTGAACTCTTTCCCACGAACCCACTGACTACTGAATGAACGAACTGAGCACTGAGCCCTAAACGAACTATTTCCCATGAACAAAGTTATACTGTTATTCATGACCAAGTTTTGGAAGTATTTAGACTGACCATCTATTCTGCATGGCCATCTATCCTCGTGTTGTTCAATCTAAAATATACTCCTAATCATGGGACCTATAAAATTAAAATGGCAGTAAAAAATAAGCAAAAATCTAGCAATAAAATTAGCAATAAAGAAATCGAGAATTTCACAAAACAATGGTTTTTTGGGTAGTCTCAAAGCTTAAATACTTTTAATTATTTTTGAAATTAAACACAAAGCATGTTACTGAGCATAAATTCTGAATTCACCTGACTCTGAATTCAGTAAAACAAATCATGTCAGCACTTTTCTTAAATAATTGTTCCCGTAATTACAAAAAATATATATAAAAACTGTCTGTTACAGATTTCTGAGCTACAAATCCACCGTTTACCTATCACTGACAAGCAACAACTAAAAATTTGCAGATATTTAATTCTTGTAACTTAAAGTTTTTTAAATGATGGATGATTTTTCGGAGTGACGACGTCAACGTTTTAAGTAGAGACGTGTAATATTGTCAAGGAAACTGCAAAATGAACGAGAAACAAAATTTTTCATTAAAGTGCAAAAGAAAATCGGTTCCCAACAAAAGATTGTTTATGAGAATAATGTTCTGACAAACAACCTTTAAAATGGTTGACAAAGTGCATTAGCAATCTGCATTTTAAGTCCTTAAAAAAAAGGATCAATCTCGTGACATGTGCGAGAGGACACTTTAAAAAAAATGTAGCAATAAATATTTGTTAACGCAAGTCACTGATGATTAATTTAAAAACATTCTCAAAGAACGCCATAAGTCATTATGTTTTCGAAATAACGAACTTTGCAGTCAGTGTTATAAACCTAAAACTTCAACCATAAAAAGAATTTTAAAAATATCTCCTTCAAACTGTAGCCAAAGAAAAACTGTAGAACACGTGATTGCAATATCTACATACATACAGGGTGTCTGAAACACCTGACTCAGGTTTTTATTCTTTAAATAATGACCCCAGATTCATACAATAAGTTACAAAGATACGTATAAGAATATAATATCAAATTTTATGGTATTGATTAAAATTTTCTTTAGATAAATCTGAATAAATTAAAAATTTATTTTTTTATACTCCTCCTAGCAAAAAATTCCCCACTTTGTAAAATATTCCTCAATACAATCATAATGTGACGCACAAAGTTTTAGTCTTTCATCAGAAAAAAGGACCAGGGATATGAAAATGTATATGCATTGACTTAAACCTTATTCCAATAGCTCTCAAGGAAAAAGAAAAATACCTGAAATGATCGTGTTTCAGGGGTCGTACTCAAATTGTGGAACAAAACAATGATTGCATAAATACAAAATATTTCAACTATCATTGGTATTGTATAGCCTCTCATCAACTTTATTTAAACATATTTCTTAGCCATGTTATGGTGCAATACTGAACCTATGTACAACAGTTCATTAATGTATGGGGCACATTATATTAAATGAATTTTTTTTTGTAGGGAGACCGTGTAAAAATTTATGTCCTGCATTTATTTAAATTTAATCTCTTGAAGATTGTAACTGATACCACGATATTTGATATCTCTTTTTAGGTAAATTTGTAATTTATTTTATATGTGCTTTATCTGTTACTTTTATGCATAGTTTAATCTGCCGGTCATATAAAATGACCTGTAATACGAAATGTCAGCATTTTTATAGAGCAAAAAGTGTTTCTTATCTTTTTGTACAAAGTTATTTCGAATTGTAATCAACTTCTCTTTGAAAAAAAAAATAGTTGAGTTCGAGAACACACTTTTCTCTTGCATGAGCCCAATGTACAGAATTCCAGATTATTTAGTTAAGATTAGCGTTATTTAATTGCTAATTGTAGAAATTGATGAATTAATAGATTATCTAAAATTTTGAAGAGCACATTTTGCTTTATATTTTTAAATTAAAAATAAATTTTATGCATTAATGTAGAGCTTAAGCTTTTAGTAGTCATATTTATTTTTTAAATTATTTTGCACTTTAAGTATTAAAAAAATACATCTATTTAAAAACCTGTTGTTTTAACTTATGTGAGTGACTGCAGTTTAATTAGTAGTCCATTAAAATATTAAACAGTAGAAAAAAACTTAATTGCATTACGTGAATAATTATTGTTTAGTTACTAAACTTTGCTTTATAAATGCATAAGAAGTACTTGAAAATCTTGCCTTTTTCTTTAAAAAAACTTTTTACAAAATGCGCCAGAAAAAATAAACACACACACACACACACAATATTGTACACACAAAGACTAAAGTTTCATCGATCGGCTTTTCATATGTCAAAGTTAATTTCTCCCTATTCATAAGAAATATGTTTCCCATCAGTTTTACTGATTTTGAAATGGAATTTAAGTGCACGTAATTTGCCATCACAAAGTAGTGATTCTTTGGCAGTAGTTGCTGGAACAATTCATGCTTTTTCAGTAAAATTCCAAACAATACATTTTTCTGAAGTTCTCTTCTTCAGTTTTTTTTTTCTCTGTAAATGTGAATCAAGAAATTTTACGTTGCTCACTGACAATTCACTTGGTGTATGCAGTTTTCTTAGCTTTTGTACTCTCCAAACATTTCAAGCACACTTTAGACAGCACACATTTGAAGTTACTAAGAAACAGTTTCAGTTTACAATTGTTTGTATATTTTACTTTACGTTTACTTTTTAATGGGAGAAAATAAAAGCTCTGTAGTACAGATTTCATAAGTAAGCACCAAGAAACAACGTATAATAGCTATAATGCATGAATTAAAATAATAGACCGGTTGCGGCACGTATGACATGTTGTCGTCGGTGAAAGAATTCTAATTCTAGACATGCCGAAACCAGACTTCTATTTTAATTTTTGCATTATTGCTATTATACATTGTTTCTTGATGATTATTAATTACCTTCTTCACCAAGCTACGCTTTCGTGCTTATTACTGCCTTCACGTACTGTACCGATTCCAAACGATTCACGATGAATCTGAAAATTTATCTGTCTATGCCACCCAAATTTAACCAATAAAAAAGATTTAAATATTTACCCCTTACCCATTTGACAGTTATTTAATTGTAGTATGCTTTAATTTCTTACTATCATTTTAGTCATATGCAAGATTCCATTGTCATGAAATGCTTAAAATAACATTTTTTTTAATTGAAAAAGAAAGAGCGAATAAAAATGCACTTTTCAAAATAAAAGTTAGTGTAATTTTTTTATGAATTGACATTTTTTTTTAAAGTGGGGTGGGTGAGGAAGGGGAAAAGCTGGTGGCAGTGAAGTTTGGTTTTTCCTCTTTGCTGCTAATCACCTGTCCGCAAAGTTTTGGGTTCGATTCCCATTAACCTTTGGCTATTTGTATTTGTACAAATATTGTAGCATGAAATAGTACTTTAAAATAAAAATTGAGCCTGTAATTAGGAGCAACTGCGATGAGGCCAAAAGAGCCATAAATCTCGATAAGTTTTGTTCCTCAAATTTCAAAAGATATTGAGAATATCTCAAACTATTTATATTTTTGATTTTTACACCAATATTTTCAATTTCATTTTATACATGGATTTCTCAATGAATTCTATATCAGAAAACTTTCCTTCGATAACGCAACTAAGATTTATCTATCAAAAGTTTATTAAATAATAATAGTAGTAGTACAATAGTAATAAGAACAATATTCCGATTCGCTAGAGTAACCATACGATTGCAATTTCCTAAAGTTTGCTGTTTTATTGTGATATTAAATTTGTATGCTTCGTGAAAAGATACTCTAAAAATCTAATTATTTGCTGTTTTATGAACTGTCACACTGACTATAAACATGCTTTTTAATTCACAACCATTGAGCATTAAAGCTAAATTCTAACAAAAAGTACAAATTTTATTCCTCCATCAGTATTTTTAGAATTCTAATAAAGTACTATAACAATACATACTAAATTGAAAACAGACTAAATTATAACAAGACGTTTAGTGGTATGAATACTAAAGTAAGTTTGGAAAAGTTCCGTATTACCATATGTGAAATAAAATGAACGCAGATACGAGTAGAATTCAACTGCTTTTTCAGGAATAGAAAAATGTCACACTAATTTACATTAGTTTCTTGCTCTTTTTCTTGAAAATTAAATCCTCTATTTACACGAACCCGGAATTACGTGATTTTCAAATCTCTTCAATTCGTATATATATTTTTAATACTACAGTAATTTCGGTTTACGAATTTAAAAATTTTTTATACATATGTACTATCTAAGATTCTAGAAAACATTATTTCTAAATTATTGTTTTCGTTAAGTTCTTGCCCCAGTTGAATACAACTTGTATGTATAAATTTATATGCTGCCCGAATGAAAGACGTAGAAAAGGTACACCTTAATTGAACTGGAATATATCTATATATCTATCTATCTATCTATCTATCTATCTATCTATCTATCTATCTATCTATATATATATATATATATATATATATGTATGTATGTATGTATGTATATTAGTGAAAAAAAGAAAATAAGAAAATGATGACATTTTTATCAGTATGCCAGAATTTCGCCTAGCCAAAAAAAAAAAAAAAAAAAAAAAACTGAAGCTAATAAAACAAAATTTGACTTATTGAAATTTTTAACGTAGTAGCTAGATTATACAGAATTTTCCTATATTCATAACCTTGGAAGTGTAGGACTTTTTCACATATACCATCTTAGAAAAATATATCCATAAAACTTCTTGATGTAAAATTCAGCTCTCGTGAACAACTACAAATTTGTTTCAGAACATTGTAAAATCCACTCTCCAAGTATGGTAGACGTTAAAAAAGGAAAGGATGTGCCCATATTTTTTTAAGATAAAAAATTATATGCATAAAATTCTTGTTATAAAATATAATAAATATAAATACTATGTTCTGCTTTTTTAAATTTTATCAATCTTTTTCTTTAAAAATAATTAAGATTTCCTTTTCGCATTTTAGCTTATTTAGCCTATATAGAAAAAATTCAGAAAGAAATTTACATAATATTACTAGTTCTCCTTTACACTGTTAAGCACTTACAATACGAACATCATTTAAACATGAATTTAAATTTACAATGTGAAAATAAACATTCTTTGTGAAAGGAAATTTTCAGTATGAAAACTCAATTGATATTTATCATATATAGAAACAAAACCATTAATAAACATCCAAAAACAAGTAAGGGATTAAAAAAACTATCTTGGTAAGTGATTAAGTAAACTATCTTTTCAGAAATGAAATATTAATTTAAAAGAATACATTATTTTCCTCTCAATGTTAAATGATTTCTTAAAACAACAGTAATATATTTACTTTGGTTTTTAATTAAACTGCCAACGATGTATAAATGACAATCCGAGCATATTTTTCTTGCAGTTACATTTTCGATTTCACTGTGTTCTTTCCTGGTGAATCATTTTCACGCAATTATAACTAAACCATGCATATATTAGATAGTAAATTGTTTATTTATGCCATGAAACCTCCTACATGCTAAAATATTCCTTATGTGCTGGAAGTGACTCTTGAAAAGTACTTATGTGACAGCATTATTAATTAAGACGTTCGTTGTGAACCTTTGTCTAGCTAAAATATCTTATTTAGATATAAAACAATGAAAGTAATTTCTATTATTTAAGAATGACTTTTATTTGCTGGAAATTTATATTTCTAGATATACTAAGTGAAAAATTGCAAATGGTTTATAAAGCTTAAATAAAGTTTCAAATTCTGTTAAAAATTTTTTTGAGAATTTATACGTCACTGAAGTTCACAGATATTGCATTCTAAGAAAGTCGTTTTGTCTTTAATCAAGAAATTAATTTTGTCACTTTTTTTTTTCTCATCAACTCAGCACATGATCAAGAAATTACTATCTTCAGTTTTATTTCATAAAAAGATGAAATCTTGCTGACTCTTTTTGTATTAACATATAAGCATATTTTAATGTTCATATTAAAAATATCAAATTATGCTTAATTAAGAACTACAATTATTGTTAATTAAAAGCAAATTTTTTCCACTCAGAATAATTCTATAAAACAAATTCTATAGAAAAAGTATTCCACGCCTCTGTGAGAAAAAACATCTATAAACAAACAATTGGGCAATCACTGAAAATAAATCTTGTGGAAAACTTTCTAGAGAAATATAGTGAATCATACTTTAGCAAAATGACAAATATTTAAAGATTTTTGCTTTTAAACTCGAGTAATAGTTTTAAATTATATGAAATCAAGTTCGGATGATAGTTTTAAAATTTCTATACGCATGTATTAATAAAATAAACATTGCTTAGGTTGTCTTAAATCTTTTCGTTAAAATGACATTGAGTAGAAAAATCAGGTGAATTAAGGGGAATTTAAACATTTTTTTGTAGTAGATAAAATATATATATGTAATAATAAAATAAACTTTGCTAATTTAACCTAATTTAATTTAATGTTATTTGAAAAAGCTTCTTTAATCTTTTACTCTTACTGTAAAGTTTGTCTCTCGGCCATACAAATATTACACTCGGAGACGTTTTTGGAAGTTCCATAAAGAGAAAATTGTTGATTCAGCAGTATCTTCAGTTTTCTGTGGTTTTCGCTACTACGTGCTTTTAGAACTCCTGGGTAAGCAGGTGTTTCTCATGTCTTGAATTGACAATCGAGTTAACTAATTACGTTTGAGAGTAACGCCTTCGCAACGTGCTGCACCCTGCCAGCAGGTGTAGTAACTAAGGAGTACGTAAGCAAGAGCGCGGAAATTTTGGGAGCTTTATAGTTTTAACTTAGCTTTTAGGAGTCTGGAACGTGAAGCTTTTGCAAGAGCTTCCAGCTTTAGCTGTTAGACTGCGATGTACGAAGAAAGCCCCGGAGCAATAAGGTCGCCGGCCTGACTCCTGCCCTCTGCCCGAACTTTGAAATAAACTATTTAACCTATAACCCCAATGGATTTATGTCAGTCATTTCAACAAGGGATGGCGTAAGGCCATTCCTTACATATATATATACACACATTCTCGTTTATATATATATATATGTATATATATATTCCTTCCTTATTTGCACCACCTTATAAACACTCTCTCACCTGACCACTAAGGCGGCAACTTCGTCTGCCATTGGAGGCGATACGTCACACTACGTGACGCACAAATTAGTTCATTGGTTCGGACTGTCTGATGTTTTGTCTGACGGTTGCACCGAAGTTAAGACGTGGGCGGTGAATTCTAAAATTCGCGCGGTTTCTTAGTTCATTTTTCTATTTACAAGATTGGGACAACAACCTTTGCCAGGAAAAACGTGATACTAGAGAAAAACACATTTAAGAATTTACCTAGCGTAAAGAAATGGCAAAATGGTTGAGATTTTAAAACGCTGATAAATGAAAAGCTTTAGATTCTATCACTCATAATTTATGGATTGCAATTCAATTACAAACACAAACACACACACACACACACACACACAAATATGGAATTCTTAACATAATTTGGCATTTGGCATTGTTGTGCATTGTGCTTCTTACAAATAATAGAAGGGGTTAAATTAGTAAGTCAGAAGAATCTGAAGTTAATAAATAAATATTTTTAAAAAAATACTTTGTCAGTGGACTGGAGCCATTGTAAGTATGATAAACAAATGAATCTGAAAGGTATATACAATTTATTTTTACTTGTATTATATAGGAGAAAGGACATTGATAATATTATATTCATATGAATATTAGTTGATGAATAGTGACCTTCCCTGCCTTGCTATGAAGACAAAAAACAAAACAAAACCAAACAAACAACAAAAAAAAAAAACACTTCCCAACATAGTTTGCATCGGTGTATTGCAAACTAGATTTTTCGCAAGACAATTTGGAAAGGTAAAAAAATGACATGTTTTCAAAGTTTAAAGATTTTGAAAACTGTATATTGCATACTTTTAAAATCATTGCGTCGAGACAGGAAAAAGATCTGCTAACCGATATTTTCAAATAAATTTTCTTTCTGAAAACAATTCAAAGCTAATATATATGACAGATTTCCAGTCAAGGAAAATTATTGTTCTTAAGAGGCATCTTACAAAATAGATTTCTCCAAAAAAAGACTAAGAAAAATCATATATTTTTTATGAGAATATATTTGCGTACATTATGAAAAGTGCTCTTGTGTGAGTACTTTTGTTGAGAGACATAAATTATTAAGAATGGCTAAAGTACATTTATTTAAATGTATGTGTATATATGTATGTGTGTGTGCGTGTTTTGTATGCATGTACATGTATAGAAAATGTAAAACGTGTACTAAGAATAATGCACTCAAAATAAATAAATAAAATAGATAAACAGAGAGAAAAGGAAACGGAATAGAAAAATATGAAATTACAAGAATAGGAATAAAAGAACATCAAAATAGAGAAAGAAATACATTGGATTTCATTTTACAAATGCTGTGTCGTTATTTGAACAGACAGTGAGGCTGAGAGCGCGTTTAATGATCAAACCATCACCTTGAGCAATAAATGAATTAAAAACAATCTATAAAGATAAAAAATAAAATAAAAAATAAAAACAGCCGAAGATTATAATTTGAAAAAGTAATAAATAAAAATTATGCACCAAGAATCTTGAAATAAAAAATCTTGAATTAAATCTTGAAATAAAAAATACAAAATTCAAAAAGTTTTCGAATATCAAATCCATAATAACTGATATTATCCATAACAAACATATGCATCAATCCATTTCCCGTTTGATTTTTGTATTATAGGATTTCCTCTCTAAAAATTCAAGTGTGATAATGTTTTTCGTTTAATGTTTTTTAAATGAATTTACAAGTACCTTGTTTTTATTAAACTATGTTATATAGCCAACACTTAAGCAATCAAAACGAACGGTCAGAATTAAGCTTCGGAATTGAGTTATTTATGTTTGTTGATTGAATCAGTCATTTCGAGAATCACCGTAGTTTTCAAAATGCAGTTTTTCCCATTTAATTTTCTAAAGAACGCGTTGCATACTTTAAAGGATAATCACTATATCAAATTAAAAGTATTACTTGAAAATTCTCGTAATTGGGCTTCATATAGTTTTTTTTATTGATTCCTGACAAGTTCTGGGAAAAAAAAACCTACTGTATTGTTGTTGGAACGAATTGAATAGAAAAATAGAAGGATACACAAATTTAATAATTTACATGTCATTTAATTAAACTTTGGATTATGCAATGTAGTTTCGTTTTAGAGGTGCTATAAAAATTAAAAGTCCAAAATTTTAGCCTAAAAGTCGATCTCTTTTTTATGTAAACTGCTTATTCTAGTTATTAAATCAAAGAAAGCAATGATCAATCATTTTAATTGATACTATGTCCATAATGGAACTTTAACACACTACAGGATATTCTAAAACATATAAAATATCATTTTTGTTTAAACTTTTAGTAGTTTTATAAAATTTGGATATTAAATTACTTCTAATGAAAACCCAATGTTTGTTAAATAAAACTAATAACTTGATATGACAAGATAAAATATTTTTTAGATGATCATATTTTAGAAGTCATTTTAATGAAGTACAATACACACACACACACACACACACATATATATATATATATATATATATATATATATATATACATAGGGTTATAGGTAATGGGACGTATTCCTTTTAAGACGTGATAAGGGAACCAACATGCTAGAATTTTCACCCTCGCCCCTTATGTATGGCCGAAAATCAATAGTTTTTGAGAAAACTGAATTTTAAGCTTTTTTCTTGACTGATCCAAAATTTAACATTCAAGTGCAAATTAAAAAAAAAGTTTTAATGAAACGGATTTCATTTTAACTTACATAGCTCAAACTCTATCTAAGCTAACATAATCATAAAAAGTACAAAACTACTTAAAAATTTAAATTCTCGAGACATTGCATGTGCTTTTTCAAGTTTTAATTTGCATGTATCCTTTCAAAATACGTTATTTATTTTAAAAAATACGGTGACAGTAAGCGTAAAAATTACAAATAAAATTCTAACATTAATCAGCTATCCAAAAACGTATTAATGTCTATCTAAAGACATGTAATTCGTAAAGAGGGGTGAGTTTTAGTTAGCGCAGTTGAAAATGCCAAAGGATGCACCGCTCTTCATTCTATAGGCTCGATGGTCAGCCAATCAACTTTTTGCCGACTTTATTTAAGCTTTATAAACCATTTGCAATTTTTCACTTAGTATATCTAGAAATATAAATTTCCAGCAAATAAAAGTCATTCTTAAATAATAGAAATTACTTTCATTGTTTTATATCTAAATAAGATATTTTAGCTAGACAAAGGTTCACAACGAACGTCTTAATTAATAATGAAAAAGTGCAAAAATGTTTCAAAATTTTAATTCACTCGCTTTACAATTATTTATTTTTTTTGTTCATTTCCACTTTCCCTTCAAAAATGTTGTTTATGCCAAAAACTACTATAGCAGCAAGCATACAAATTTCAAAAATTAAATTTGTCATACTAATCAGCTTCCCAAAATCCGTATTAATATCTATCTATAGACATGTAAGTCATAGAGAGAGGTTGGGTAAATATGCCAAAGCAGGCACCAACGTTCATTGTTTTGGGTCGTTGGTCGACTCATCAATTTATCACGGTTTTTACGTGGTTCAAATCTTAGTAAGATTGCACTGTGTTGTAGTGTTACTTTCGACTCTGCTTCGCGTAAGCACGTTTGCTGTTATTTGGCTAATAAACAAAACATTTTAACGTAAGGCAGAGTAAAAACTAATATGATGACACAACACATACCAGTTTGAGGCTAATAATCTGATGCGGCTGAAGTAAGATTTTAAGCCCTTAAAAGCAGTGATAACTTAATCGACCGTGAATAGTAGTTGTCCGACAATCGTAAACGATGAATGAGCTGCATCTTTCGCGTTTTTTACCTGCGCCAAGTAAGACTCACCTTTCTTTACAAATTACTTATCTTTAGATGGACATTAATACGTTTTGGATAGCTGATTAATGGGAGATATTTTATTTCTAATTTGCACGTTTACTGCCATAGTATTTTTTGAAGTAAATAACAGCTTTTGAAAGGAAACGAGGATTCAAAAATTAAAAAAATGCATCCAATGGCTCGTGAATTAAAATTTTACAGTAGTTTTGTACTTTTTATATTTAAGTTAGCTTAGAGTTTCAGATATAAAAAAAAATTATAATGAAATCCGTTTAATTCATATTTTTTTAGTTTTCACTTGAAAGTCAAATTTTGAGTTATTTAAGAAAAAAGTTTAAAATTCAATTTTCACAAAAACTATTGATTTTCGGTTATACATATTGGATTGAAAGTTGTAGCATTATAGCTCCCTTATAGCGTTTAACTAGGAATACGTCGAGTTATCAAAGTCGAGTTACCAGTAAGCCTGTGTATATATATATATATATATTAAATATTTTAAATATGCCAAGCGATTTGTTCACGACTCTAAAAAAAATATTCGAAATTGGGTGCTTTATTCATAATCGGATATCCTGTCTATTCCAAATAAAATATTCTTGGAAAGAAAACAATACATTGTCCGATGTTTTGAGAGAAATAACTCTATTTCTGGGAACAATTCAAAGCGAATATATGTCAGATATTTTTATCGGGTATAAAGAATAACCCATAGAGGGATACCATAAAGCAACCTTTTTATCATATGAGAGATATTTCTGATTAGAAAGCTACTAGACAGGTTTTTCTTTTATTGCAGAATACAAAATACTCTCACATTCTCATGACTATGTCTTCCTCATGTACTAAAATTTCATTAATTTTGGGAATTACGCATTAAATTCAACAGGGATATATGTGCGTATTTCAGTCAGAACTATGTATGCTTTATGTATCCCCTTTTAGAAACTAAAATATTTCGCAATAGGGTTAAACTTGGGGTTTAGATTTCTTGACCAACATTTTCTATTGACTTACTTGTGTAGACATTTTTATATAATGAATATTAAAAAAGTATCCTTTTATGTTAGGATTAATCTAAATACAAGTCGAAGAGGTTTTTTATTTATTTAAGAGAATTTGCCTAATAATAATGCTACAATCAGAAAAATCCACAAGAATTCATCAATATGTATAGTTTCCACCGGATTGATACCAATCCTTCAAAAACCACAATTTTATATCTGTGAAAATAGCGCTTCTTTTTTATTAATTTCTCTGCTTTTGTAAACAACTTACCCTGTTTTACAGTTGCGTGGGGTAATAGCGTTTTAGTAGTAGTAGCAATAAAATATGACAGTTAATGTTTAACAAAAGAGATTTTTCTATTGGTATAGTAATTTACTTATAGAATTACTATCGAATTCTTCATCTCATAAAAACAAAGTTTCATTAGCTGCTCTTAAATGGAAAAGTTCTATTATTTACTCAAATACTTACCAGCGAAATAAAGATTCGTATTTTTTTTAAATTTTAAACACAACGATTTGTTTCACTTTCATGCTTTGAAGAAGATTTTCTTAAGAAGATTTGGTAGACATGGGAAGTGATTTGTTTTCGACTGTGTGGAATCTTGAAAGCTGAAAATTGCATGCTTCCAGAATCCGGCATTGAGCAGTCCGGGATAGCTTGTTGCAGATAAGAGAAAATTTCTTTGAACATATATTTGAGAAACTTTGTTTATGAAAGCAATTTAAAGCTAATATATATATATATATATATATATATATATATATGTCTAGCCTGGGAGAAAGAATAATATGGAGAAGAGTATAGTGAAAATACGTTTTTCTGAAAAAGAACTAAATTCTTCAGAATATTACGACACTAGAGGTATTTTTCATTGGCGAACAGATAACATTCGCGCGATTTTATAAGAATACCTTTCTGTTTATATAGTAAAAATATTCAGGGAATATCTGATTTATTTTATGCATGAATAAATATTCACCACAGATTTGATAAAGAATTTTCAAATATGATATCAATTTGAAAATTTGTTTTGCTTTTGCAATTTATTAACGGAACATTTTCACAACAAAAATGGAAAGAATGTTTTTGTTTCAATATTTGCAATGGTATTTACTTGTTTTGTATATTTTAGTATGAGAATTTTATACAGCAGAACTAAATGGTTTAGGTGTGTCGCTGTATTATGATATCTTGTTGTAAACATGAGTGAGACACGCAAGACATTGGGAGAATACGACTAATCAAGATATTCCAAGAAAACCAATTAATTCTTGCACAGACAAACTCAGCAAATTTGGTCCATTCGAAATTAAATTGTCGCTGTTTCAGTAATCCTCAAGTGCAAAAAGCCTAAAAGGCAAAGCTGGACCGAAAAAAGAATTGAATACTAAGAAGTTTAAACACCAATTATAAAAAGTATGTGATACAATAGCTAAAATAATGAACACGTTTATATAGTTAAGAAATTAAATGGCGACCATATATAAAGGAATAAAGATTACTGCATTTATTTTTTTCATTAAAAAAATGAAAATTTTCCTTTTTTAGCCTGCTTATTCGAAAAAGAAAAATTATTTTACTTCAAAACTTTCGAAGGTTACTGCTACTTCGAAATATCCGAGAACTTTTTTCAGTAAGAAAACATGCACATCATGATCCGCATATTCTATCCAATATTCGTATCTTATAAGTCATATTTACAGAAAATATTTGAACCAGTGAGAAAGAATTGAAAGGACATAACAGCAGTTTCAGCTCGGGTTACACCGGCCACGGAACCTTTCGCCAATGAAAAGGTAATCGACCGTACATTGCACGGATTGTAATTGCACGGATACTCATAGTATATGTTCCCCTGGACGTAAAACTGTCCGAAGTACCACTCGAAAATGGGCGGAGCGTTCGCCGATATCTAATGCCAATATTTCGTCTTCAGTGTGCTGTATTATGGGCAAATTTAGGCATTTTGTCTACCACGTAGGTGAGATTAAATCCCAAGCATCGTTTTATAGGAATTGGCCCATTGTGTCAGCATGTGCACATTTCAGTCATCACGTTTAGGTAGAAATTTGGTTTCATATGTACGGAATTTCACTGAACGATAAAACTTGATGAAAAGCCGTCCTTTAAATAACAGTTTCCTTCTGAGTGTTTTTTGTTAATAAAAATATTTATCCGTTTTCGATGTTTGGTATAAGACGTAAGACATAAACTTTAATAAGATTCAAGATATCTCTTAAATAATTTAATACATTTCCGAAGAGTATCGATCATTTTTTATATTATCCTTCAATGGTCTATTGACATCTGATGAAAGTGATGGAGACTATTATCATGCAGTCTTCTTTTGATGCTGTAAAAGGAGATAAACTTTTAAAATAGTTGAAGACTTATAAATTTTCAGCTATGATCTCTTCGGCTTTATCTCAAATGTAATCTTATTTAACAGCCTCTTTAATTCACTTATGAATAAATAGCTATTGTCTCTGATTATAGAAATCGTTTCCGTGTTCGGTTTATTCCGCTAAAAATGATTCCTGTACTGAAAAATCAGTTTACGATTGAGTAGAAAAAAAGAGAATAATTCAGAGAATATCCCATGATATTTAGATCAATAAAACAGGGTTTACTACGGAGAAATAACATTTATACATTTAATAAGTAATACCAGTGAATTTTTATACCACTTATTAATCCAGAAGAGTTGAATTAGTACAAAAATAAAAGGATGCAAGAAATTTCGTTGTTTTCACAAAACAAAGGCTGGTGGAGTAATTTTCTTCTCATCATTTATCTTAAAATGTAATGCGATTTACCCCTTATTACATAAAATAGTAGTTTCTGAATTTTTATGCATTCTTATATCCGAGTTATTTCAACAAAACTTATCAATTGCGGGAAATTACTACTGTCCGTTGTAAAAATATTAGTCTGGAAACTAAAATGTTTTCATAATCCGATATTCCTTCTCCCCGTGCAAAATCGCTGGTTCTTGGACAGTAAAAATATTTTCCGATATTTCAAGAGAATTCGTGTTTTTTTTTTGTTCTTTTTAAACAATTCATAGCTAATATATGACAGATTTCCAGGAAAGGAAAATGAATGCTCCTGAGAGGCATATCATAAAATGGATTTTTCTCGAAAAGTAAGAAGAAAGTTCAGAACAGAAGGACTCAAGGAGAGTTTGCCTTTGGAGAATAGAAAACATTGGCATATTTTTATAAGAACACTTTTGCGTATTTATTAGCATTTGCTTTTGTGTAAGCACTTTTACTCAGGGATTCTTACCTATTCAGAATGTTTTTATCCACCAGTTTGAAGAAAAACCATTAAGTATGCATAATATTTGTGGAAAGTCATAAATAAAAATCATTTGATATCACGTTTTATTAAATTAATAATTTTCCTTAATGCTTAAAATAATTTACTAAACTATTGTAAAGTATGTACGTCAACAGATTCAAAGTTTTTTTTTATTCAAATTTTTTTATACCAGAACTTTTTTAGTTTAAGGTTTTATAAAAACAATTATCTACACATGTGGTAAGAGCCTGTAAATGGCTGAATATATTGCAACATGGGGAAGTATTTTGAGTTAACATCGAATGGAATACAATATCAAATAAACGCACTTCGAATCTGTTTTGAAGCATTCACTATTTTCGGATGGAATGTTCAGTCAAATTTTCTCATGACTGCAGAATAATGTCATTAATGTTTAGTCTTATGCTTTCTTCGACATCTCTATGATGTCAAGGAAAGCTGTTGATCATTTTAATAGTTGCATACATTTACTTTCTGAGAAATTCTGAAGACGGAAATAAATTGCATGAAATCGCACGATCTTTGTGGACGATTCAAATAATTGTCGCAGAGATCAAACGACCAGATATTTTCGTTTTAGTGAATTCTCACAAATCCTTTTTTAACGATTAATTCTGCATGACTAGAACTTCTCGATACTCCCTGATACAAATTGTCAATAATTAGTACAACGTGCCAGCCTCATAAGAAGCGCGCAATTTAAAATTTAAGGTTATTCTCAGACAGTGGCGACTTCTCCATTTGAGCACACGAACACGTAAACCCCCAGAGGAAAAACTAAAAAAAGAAACACATTAACAAATTAAATTAAAAAAAATACATATATTAAGTCTAATTTTAGATTTTTTAGAAATTTAAAACGTGAGATTTGTTCGCCCCCACTATTGTTAAAAACTCTTATTATAGATAACGTACTGTATCGTAGATTAATACATCATAGTACTTCGTACCTCGCACGTGCGGTCGGCCAAATAGCCTTTTGAACAGCGCTCTGAGACAAGACGCTGAGAGAGTTACGGGAGTAGTAAGACGCGGCTGATATCACTCCGTTCGCACATTTTAATTGTGCTCATTGACGATTCTTTTGCCGTTATCTCTTCCGGATTCTCTGTTGGTTTGTTATGTTCGGTTAGTTAATCAAGTTTTTTTTCATTTTCTTATTATTTTCTTTATCATTTTTAACTACAGTATATCTTACCAACTAGTGTAAATAATTAAGATGGGAGTAAAATAGACGATTCGTAGCTAAAGGAATTACATTTTTCAATGTTATTCTTTGAAAAAAAAATACAACACTTTTGCTAAAAATTATCTTGGTGATGAAATGTAAGGCCAAAGATTATTTGTTTTCTTTCAGTTGTATGGATTGTTTTCCTGCTTTGCTGGAAATGCAAATATGTTTTACTTGTAAGGTGCGTCGTATCTGCATATTTAATTTTCGAAATTTATTTTGTGAACCACCATTTAAATTACCCACAATCGCCACTGTTCTCAGACACACTTCAGAAAGCATTCTGTTCTTCTTTTTCTTGTGATTTACTTTGAATTTCTGATTTTCTCTCTCAATAATTTAGAATCGTAATAAATTACTACTTTGATACTATCCCGACAGTTGTGTACGGTGTTAACCGTTTTAAAATCTTGTGTAAATTTTACTTAGTCTCCATTGGAAACACCTGTCGTTATTTTGGATTTATTATTACAAATATTTTAGTCTGGTATACTTTTCCCTGTTATGCTGATAAAAATACTCTTCGTTTATTTCTTATATTACTGTACACTTAAATAAAAGACCCTTTATGAAGAAGTTTTTCTGAAAAAGTTTGCATATGATATTTAGCAAGTTTTAAAAGTAATGTAATACGAACATAAATTTTCTTTATAATTGATAGAAATTAAGTGCTAATATTTACAAAAAAATACTCATGGGTGAATAGATCATAGGTATGTTCTACTCATGGTCAAATTTATGGTATTTGGTCTAAAATGACCATCTTCAATTGAATTAAATAATGTTCTCCTCAATTTTTAGAGTACAAAATGACGCAGTTTTGATTTTTTCCTAAACCGCGAAACAAAAAAAAAAATATTTTCTCTAGAAGATTTGTCAAATATACACAGTGATTTGTTTCCGACTCTAAAAATACTGCAAGCTGAAAATTGCATGCTTCCATAATCGGATTTTACGTCTGTCCAAAATCGCGTGGTGCCGAAGAATGAAAAAAATATATTGCCCAATATATTCAGAGAAGTTCTATTTTTTAAAACAATTCAAAGGTAATATATGACAGATTTCTAGGAAAAGAGAAAGAATGCTCATGAGAGGCATATCATAAAATATATTTTTTTAAAGAGACAAGATATAGTAGAATAGAAAAACACGTGAAGTGTTTTCCATTGAAGAATAGAAAACATATTGGCATATTTTCATAAGGACGCCTTTGCGTACGTAATGAAATTTTCTCTTGTGTAAGCATTCTCACTGCGAGACAAATTTATTCCGGATGGTTTTGATGTATGTATTTCAAATAAAAAAATGTGTGTATGTAGTAATGCGTTTATGGATTTACTTTTATTATGGATTACTTTATTTAGCATATTTTTCTCACCAAGATTGAAATTTATTTAATTTTAAATAAATATACTTGGAATTCTAGAGGTTCAGTTCATATTTAGATTAATAGAATTTTCTTTTCGTTACCAAATTTGTTATTAAGGACAGTTACCGACCTGTGTGTTTTATGCCCTGATGATACCTGGGGGTTTAAGAAGAAATTTGTCTGATACTCACGTACGATTCAATATAACCATAAAGTCCGAATGAGAAATTTGGTGAAACAAATCGAAACCGATGTTAGATAATAGAAACTGGGATCTTCCAATAAAAATGATTTAGAAGGCTGTCAGTTTTTCACAAAATATCCACTTAGAATCAAGACAGTCGTTTCAACGTAAACTTAAAAACATACTTTAACTCACTCAAGTTAGAGAACTTAAAAACAGTGAAAAAAGAACACCGTTTATTCATTGCTATACATAAAGCAATAAATTTTGGAAAAATGCATTAAGTTTAAATGTTTCAGAATTTTGCCACTACATGCTGCTGGCGGATGAAAAAATAAATAGCAATACTTTCAATATAGCCAGCCGCCTCTCTCATTAATAATATGACGTAATATAAAAAAAAATCACATACAAGTGACGATGTCTGATTGAAATGAACTCATATGCGTTATACCAAAATAATATTTTTTCAATACGGGAAAGCGTTTGCGGTTACTTCCTGGTACACGTCCTCTTTCAAGAGTCCCCTTAAAAAGAGATATTATGGATGTCAGTTCTTGTATGGTTCATGAAGTGTACAGCAGTAACACGATGATCAAAATGATACTGCAGGAAATCAAATTTTTATGACTTTCAGTGGGGCCTGGCACCATCCTGCATACACCACAATAGACCATGTGAAACACTGTGTAAGAGCACAAATTAATGTAGAACACCAAGAGAGTATGGGACAGTTATTGTATGACACAGAAAACCAGTTCTATGATACGTTTAGAGGGTAGAGCGGCATATACTATGACTTTTTGAGGAATGCGATGATGATTGGACAGAAATATGTAGACTTACTTTTCAACAAAATAGCCAATCTTGATTATTTACAAAGCTGTCTAGGTAAAAATGGGCTACATTGAAAAGCCAAATAGATTCCACATCAATCTCGTGACCATCGATATTTTGTAACAAAAGAGTGGTCAATTAGAGAAACTCCTTCTCTGATTGACTTTACAAATGCTAAGATATTGAAGAGCATGAATCTTGTATATATACAAGTATGAATTCATTTTCAGGGTTTTGCACATAAAGGATTTTTCTGTAAACAGACATTTGCAATTTTCCTGAGAGTCATGGGAACCAGCGTTTGGGATGCTTGTTGGACTGACTGTGACTCGTCAGAGATTGAAGCATGCTGTGTCCTTACTTTTCCTGCATGATCATTGTCTACGCTTCCAGTCCGTTTGTATAAAAAAAAAATTGTGATCATTGTCTGTCTTTTAGCTGCATTGGATTTCCTTAGCAAATCTCGACTGGTTATCCAACAATATAATTCAGGCGATGAAATTGTAACATTGGGAATTTGTTCAACACAATACACCATCTTTTCACAGCAAACTTGAGCATGAACTCACTCAAGAGCGATTGACTGAAAGATAGACATTCTGTCTGTATTTCTGCATCAAGTTGCGTAAGCACCGCTAAATTTAGATATATTTTAACACTATATAATTTTTTTAAATTAATTCATTTTCTTATAACTTTGCAGTTAATGGAGAGTTTTGTTTCCTCAAACTGCGCTTTTATTGTCTGCGTTCAAAATTGGCATATCATTTAGTGAAACCTCTGTGCGTGTGCAAGCCGCTGAACCAAGAACAAAGCTGAATAATAAGAAGTGCGATTAAAAGTTTTTTAATTAAAATCCGACGCAGAAATAAAGAAAATATCTGATAGAAGATAATTGATTTTCTTCAAAAATGTGGATTTACTGTTACTCACAAAGTGATAATTTATGTAGCTCTCGAGAAACACAAAGTTTGTATAAATTATTAATTATAATCTTTTTCTGATATTTTAGGAATCAAATAATTCCCGAATGCAAAACATAACAGCTTTGTAAATTTGAAATAATTAAATACACTGTGCAGTGACTAGTTCCAAGATCCAGTGAAGATGGATCCATAATTTGAATACGGTTACACATTTATTCTCTGAAAACTTCGTTTGACTAATTATTCATCGATTAAAATTTATTTAAATGTTTGGTAATAATCGAAAGTGTTCGGAAAGTCGAGTAAAGTCACTCCAGATTTTTTAGAGTGTAGTCATAACACATCTCACACAAATAATGGCAGTAAATGATGACAAACTTCTCAAAGAAGCCATCTATGCATAGATGTAAAACCGCCACCTTGTAATGTGTTCTACTTTCTGAAATCCATCGAACTGTCTATTGATTTACAATATCAGAAACACCTCATTTCTTTGTGTGAATACGACGACAAAGAAGTGGCCATTTCCGTTACCATGTATATCCATTAAAAACATTCTCGGAACAAGCAACTGTGTTAATGTAGACTAAAAGAAGGAATGATACTTAATATTTGCTAAAAATGTCGGATCAATTGAAAATGCTTTTAGTATTCGGAAATCAAATTAAGTTACTTTTAGGTATGATAGAATTCTGTAAGGACAGATTCGTATAGTTTTAATCTTCCTAGCATAAAATATCACAAATTAATAATTTGCATTATTTGTTCCATGCTGCCCATTGCTACAATTGACTCAACTCTAAAATCATAATAACATGTCAGTGTGAAAATAATTTTAAAAAACAAAATATATAAATTGTTTTACAATTATTACAAAATATCATTTTGCGACTACAGACAAAAAGTTTTAGTTTCTATTTTTAAAAACAAGAATTTCTCAACTTTTTTTATACTCGTAAAAAAGAAACACTCAAATAAAAAGCAATGCGGGAAAATGCAATGACAGATGAAGGCTAGACCCTTGAATATGTCACAAATAGTTTGAAAATTTTATCGCCAAATTTGTTTTTATTTCTACACACAGCTGAATCTGCACGCATGTTATTCATATTGACATAATGTGTTATAAACTTACAAAAAACACAGCAATTGGTGAGTATTTCGTTTCTGAAAGGAAAAGTGAGCAGAGCAGAAAACGTTATAAAGTACTAAATAGAAGAGTTAGAAAATATGTGAACTTGTCTCACTTTTTAAAGAAAAAAAAAAAATATATATATATATAGGTCATAATATCGTTCGAAGTAAATGTATTTTTTAAATGCTACGCAGATTGTATTTCTTTTGTAATTTAATCAAAATGGTTTTAAAATAAAGTGAAAAATACTATAAAGTCTTTGGAAAATATTGCATTTGTTTACATTCGATCCAAATCGGAATAGTGATAGTTTTAACCAATGTATTTTAAACTGCTCTAAAAATTCGCAAAACTTTGTTATTCTTAAACCGAAATTTCTACCTTTTATTACAAAGAGAGAAAGGATAGAGAAATCAAAACACCACCTCAGTTTGATAATTTCACTTTATAAAATATCATCAGGTTAAAGTAAATTTCGACACAAAACGTATGATTACGCATTGTTTCTCGGTTTAATTTTTAACATTAACAATGAATTCCAAAGTAGCGTTGAAAGGAAAACTAGGATTGAAAAGAATCAGACAGAAAAATTATTGTAAACAGACAAATATATTTGGGTTAGTCTACAGTTTAATACCATAAACGGGATCATTTCCATGATTATTTGTTTCATGACTTTCGCATCTAACTGAAGTTATATATCCATGCATGGAAACAGTTAATTTGGCGTTGAGGTCCCTTCCATTTCCTTGATATAATAGTTTGTATTATTTACTAAATACGTTGGACTGTTTCTGTGAGGAATATTAATCATACTGAACATGATTTTCCGTGTGCTGCCAATACGCGAAAGTGATCGCATGAGTAATTTCCATACACTTCGAGATCTTATTGCTTAAATGAAAAGGGACAATCAGATCTCCTTTCAAAGCGAAGCGGTCTATATTAATATTTCTTATTTGCTTTTCCATGGCAGAGTTAAAATACAAAATAACTTATAATTTATATATTAAATGCGACCTTTGATAGCTTTATGTAACAGTTCTTTTTAATTAAATCAATAATGTGGTTTACGATTATAGCAAAGCTGTGTTTGTAAAAAAGAATTTTAATACTGTAAACATGATTTTATTCCTTAAAGCTCCAATTTATATGGAACAAGCATACAAAAACGGGGTTGCTAAATTTCTAACTCATCTTACATAAAATTTTCTGCTATAGTAAATCTAAAAACATTAGATCACCAAAAACGCGAGACGAGCAATAGTCTGATTTTTCCAAATAAAGGCAAAGCGCGAGCGAGGGGCCCGGAATTAGTAGGATGTTTTTTAAAACTAAAAGTATAAAGTTCCTTTGACGTCGTTTACGATTGTTACAGAATTATTTACAGCAAAATTTTGTCTTGGGGATACGTAAACATAACTTAACTTGCAACTTATTAAGAATTTTTTAGAGACTGGCAAATTTGAAATAAATGGTTGGTTTAGCTATGTGTAGAAGTAAAATGTTAACGTATGATATGAAGAAGAGGTAGTTTAGCAATTTACATAGTATTTAAGTTAAAACATGCTGGATAATTTAATTTATGTTTAAACACTTTTAAATAATAAATAAGGCAAACTAATCCAGCTTCAACTTTGCATTAAAAAAGATTAATTAACAATCTTAAATATAAAATTGTCCTCTAGGAAAATTACAGTCTTCTTTAAATTCATATTACCGTATTTTTCATTTACGTTCAATGTGTCATACACTCGATAAAAGAGAAGTATTTTCATGTGAGCTTTTATAAATGTATCATAAATTTATCACCACAGCGACCAGATTTCAATGCTATTTAAATTGCTAAAAGCATGAAATACTGTAAAAAGTTAATATGTGTTTATCCTTTAATTCTGATTTCACTGTTATTTTTAGAAAGTTCAACAAGTGATAGACCAAGATTCCTATTTTTAACGTTTTACAAGAACTAAAAGCATAACCCTTTTCACACAAAGATATATCCATATTTAACGTTTCCTTCCTGTATTATATTCTGATAATCCCAAACATTTTTCTAATTTGCAGTGTTAAAAAAATCCCATTAATAATGTTATATTTCTAGTATTTAATTTTTTTCTTTCATTGAATAAAATTCTGTGCATTTTCACTAAAATAAGTCACGGTAATTGGGAAGAGAAGCAAATACTTTTTCACGCAGAAGCAATGCGTATTCTATTTTCGCATTCTCTGCGAAATTACTCTGACATTTCTCTTTTCTTTGCATGAAAAGAAAAAAAAAAACACATTTTATCTCCTATTGTATATCGAAACGTGAATCCGGATATCGGAACAGAGATAACAATCCATATCAGAAAGATGAGTATCCCTTGACAACAATAACAAAAATAATAAATAAAAAAGACTAGAAACTGACCATCCAGGTAGAAAGTTATCGGGCAGGAGGTAATAGTAAAGAATAAGATTTTTCATATGCAATATCCTTTAAGAGTATGTTTATCAGAGCAGGTTGCGCATGCGGAATTGTATATTAACTCATAAAACAATTTTACATATAGAAGTCACAAATCACAATATACAAGTCAAAATCCATTCCTACGGAAAGGCGTTATGCGGAAAAGGGATTTCTATTGGTGTAGTCAAGCTCTTGAATGACAGGCGTCACTTGTAGTATGAGTTTTTATAGGAAGAGTTCATCTCCAATACCATCAGTCACACGAACATAAACATATTTAGAAGTCTCGCTGATTAATAGTGCTTAGTTTCTTGTTGTTTTACACAGTACGATAAAAAATACTTCTCCTTTTTTTTCTCAGTTTGTTGTAGTTATAGCCATTGGGCTTAACTGAGCAGGTTCATGAGTGGGCTAAGACTAATCTAAAAAATTAGATTTTCTCTTGCAAGAATGGGAGTTGTAATTTCGTTTGGGAGTTAAAGCCCACTCTAGATATACCCAAAAAGGGCATATCTACAGTGGTTAATCAGTTAATCCTGATTCTGACACCCTAAAGAAAGCGATTTTCTTTACTCGGAAAAAAAAGGAATATCATAAAAAAAAAACAAAGATTGCATCGCAATGAACTCCCTAAACTATTAGAGATTCCTGACAGAAAAAACTATAAAAGCGTCACTCCATGCTTGTTTGGAAAAAGCTTACTTTGAACTTTTGGTTAAACGAAGTACATGAAACAGGACTTTTCTCATGAATGGTCCTGTTGAGAATGGTCCAGGTTCAATACAGGGCCATGATCATGAATTGTCCTATTTTGAAAGAGAAAATAGTAGAATCTGTTTCTGAGTTTTTTTGGAGTATGGGATCCTATAGAGGAATTACGGGTCACTCCGTTTTCGTGGCAAATAATCGTTACTACCTTTGTAGCATTAAAATGTTTTTTTTTTACAAAACAGCTAAATTATGGCAAGTCATCCTTATACATTCTATTTTCTTATGTCAAGTACAAAAACTCTGTACCTATGAAGCAAATAAGCCAAAGACTTTTTATACTACTATAAAAACATCTTTAAAAAATATTGTCTCTGAAAATCATAATTTTTTTAAAGATTCATGTCAGTGTAACATTTCTCAAAAAACAATTTTGTTGGTGGTGTTTATTTTTTACTACACCAGATCGTCTAAGCTTTACAGATGGTCTAAGCTTTTCATCGGTACACATATACTTTTCTTCATTATTTTAAAAATTAAATTTGAAGTATGCCTATTTATCTACCAGCTTACTGGGGTAATTCTTGGTCAGTGATATTTTTTTGATATATTAGGTGTAGATTTTATTTATTTTTGTATAAATAATATTAGTATTTGCTACAACTGTTATATTTTTCTGTGATATTATACTTTAACTGGAAGGTAAAGACAGTCTCCCAAATGGAAAATGAGCTACTTTGGAACTGTTCAGTGATAAAGAACTGTCTAATGACAATAGGATTGAAGAAGCTGCAACAAAAAAATAAAAAAAAAATCCTCCTTAGAAGATTCTAACAAGGCGCTAGAAGGAATTCATACTCTACATGAAAAGCAGAAATATTTTTCTGTGTATTATTATTAAGGGGTCAGGTACATTTGCGCGTGGAAAATCTCAAAGAAAATTGATCATAACTTCATTTGCAATAGCTCTACAAGTAACAATTCTGGAAACTTGCAATTTTTACCAGTTACTTAGAAAGATTTTATTAGCCTTTTAAAGCTCTCGAAATAGTTCTATATATTAATTTTTTATACATAGCTAAAAGTATTCGAATTCATTTTTTGCCTCGTTATAGCCTTGCGCATAGAATTCCATAATACATATGTATCACAGTAACTTCAAAATATCAATACACATACAAAAATATCCTTTAATTGAAATGACTAAAAATAATTCTGTAGCGATGCATGTAGTAAAATTTTGTAAATTTATTTTTATAATTATGCAAATGATAGTTATGAAAATTACAATTATTCCTTTTTTAAAGGAAGGAAGAACCTCGGTATAATTATTTTTCTTCATATTAATAATAAGCTATTTTTCTATGTATATAGCAATTTTTACGTTAATGTGATACATGCATTCTTTGAATTGCTGCGCACAACAGAATAAAGAGGTAAAAAATGAGCTCGAATACTTATAGTTATAAAAAAAATAATTTGTAGATATATTCCAAGAACTGTAAAAGGCTGATAAAAAAATTCTAAATAACTGGTAAAATTGAAAATTTTAAAAATTTTTACTTTTGGAGCTATTACAAATTGCAAATAAAGCCATGATTGTTTTTCGGAGATGCTTTCATTGCTCAAAGGTACCTGACCTCTTAAGGTGACCAAAAGTCCCTAATTTCGTAACTTTTTTCAGTGTTTCCGCAAAATTTTAACCAACAATTAGGGACAAAATTTTAATTAAACCAGTTATTTATTCTCAATTTAAGAAGAAATCAATTATGTTTCTTTTATTTTATGAATGTTAATAATGCTCTAGTTAAATAAATAGAATCAATTTTTGTTTCAGTACTGGGGAGACAACGCTGATTTATCTACAATTCTTTCTTCAAAAAGTAATCTAATTATTTAAATTAAATTTTTATTCTTAAATACAACACATTAGATAAATAAAAAATCTGTTTCTGTGCTAAATAATCATAACTTAGAATATTTATTTACTTTTAATATGCAGTACTATAAAAAAATGACCCATAGTTATACCATATGTGACCCATAATTGTCCTGTTCCCGGACAATTCCTGGTAACTTAATAATTTACATAAAATTAATAATAATTAAATTTTGAGTAAAGTGATTATTTGTATAATTTCTAAATTAGTTAGCCTTATTTCATATCAAATTAAATCATTTTATCTTCCATAATTTAGAAAATATTAAGAAGTTGTTGCTTTTTGGCCCATAATTTCCCATATGACCCTATGTATTCAAATCATCAAATGATTGGATAGATCGCTTTAAACAGAGGAACAATTTATAGAACAAACCTATAAGTCCAGAATTTGGTGGCATCGATTGTGAAAGTATGAACTGACTGACTGGCTGGTTGGTGTTTTTCAATGGAGTACCTTGCGGTTTATCGACAGTATGAAGTGCGTATACCGTGATTCAATTTCTTAAGCCGTGTTCTTCTATGCCTTGCATGACGACAGAGTTTTCAATGAAGGCAGACGGTATCGGATGAGGTTGTAGAGTTCAGTTTGCAATAGGGTAACATGCCAGGAGTTGCAGAAACGTCCAGGAGTTCCACAAACGTCCAACTTTTGGACATTTGTGGTTGGAAGAGCTGTTTATGTCGTAGTCGGACAATTTTTTCAGAATTTCTTGGAAAAATTGCGGATTTGAGCCTTGGGGACTTTCATGTTTAAGTCTTTGCGAATAATTATTTTGGTAAGAAACGCGAGGCCGTTTTTGACTTATCCAAACTTCAATATTATTTAGATTTGTTTTCACGCCCATTCAGCGGCTGCATAAGTGGCACTTAGCCACTTACATCAGAAGTTTGTTCTACCCGAAGCAGCTGGTGATGATGCTTTGATAACTACGCAACCCAAACTGCCAAGGGATGTAGATGTTGTGACTGAAGAGGTAGTCATTGAACCTGTTAGGAATTATCTTTTCAGCGACTTTTCAAAGTCCATTCAGAATGTTTATATGTCTGTACGATGTTCGTTGAGAAAGATCTTGCCCTAGATTCGCGATAGAGCATACAATTGCAATCTTAAGACATTTTCAGAGGTACCGGAGCTGATCAACTCTATTCTCTTCAGAGCTGTTATTTAAAATTTGTAGTTTGTCGGTACGTTGCGGAGCATAGTATTACTGATTTCGTCCTTTACTGGACACTTCTTGATTTTGAATTTCTGGATGACTCCAATTATCTTAGAAGGGAATGTGGGAGTAATTATGGAAATTCGGGCAGGTGTAAGAAAAGTCACTGGCAGTTCTGTCCACATCATCTGTGGTATTTTTCTTGTTGGTGAGTTGATTCTCATATGATTTGTCCAAAACGTTGGCTTTCTCTTCACCATTAAGTGCATATGTATTACCACCTTCATATTACGCTGTCCGGTGCCTCTAGCTTCTGGCAATTCGAAATTATTTCCAGTCAGCATTTCTGGCTCTTATTAGCTTCTTGATGTCCATGCAGAGCTTAAAATGCTTAGTATTTGTATTTGCTTCAAGATAGCCTTGTGCGAAATGTTCATACATTGAATGAAAAATATATAACCGCCATTGGTACGAGAATATAGTCTGGTAAACATATTTTCAGTGCTGAAAGAAATGTGTAATTTTTCAATCTTCCTCCGGATAAGATTTTTGCATCGAAGGGAGGGAAACAGTCTGGGCGAGAAATATCGAATCTTCGTTTTACTGTTTTGCTGTGTTCCAACTCACATGTAAGTGAAAAATTAGCCCCACTAATTATTGAAAATTCCAAAAGACAAGGTGTTTCTACTGAATATAACTCGAACGAAAAATCTTGCACGATAACTATTTTTTTAATAAGTTTCTGAGAAAATTTGACAGACAAATAAATGCCTTTTGGAAAATGTAAGGTTGCTTTGTTTCTTGATCAATATAACGGTCAGAAGGAAAATTTAAAGTAACAACACATATGAAGTTCAATTTATAATCAGGGAATTACACGCAAATCTAAAGTGAACTTCGAAAACAGCTCCTGTAGAACACGCTCCTCAGTATGGATATTTAGACAGGAAAATATGTGTAAACGTGCTCGAAATACTTCACATGTTTCCTTTGGGCTGAAAATCTAGAAGAGGTGCAATTGATTTTTTTTTTAACAAAAGGGGGTGTTTAGAATGTTTGAATCGAACTCATTGAGCTTAAGGGAAAGTATACTAAGGGACATTCTGATGAGAGGGAAGAGTGTTTGCCATTGCCGATGATTTTATAGACAACGTACTATGTGATGTGAACGTCCTGACACCTTAAATTCTGAGTAAATCATACTCGGAAAACAGTGGCTCTGTCTATGATCGAAATGCCAGTGAAAAAAAAAAAACATACTATTAACAGTCTCTTAACAGCTGAAGTGATTCCAAGCTGTGAAGTAACGGAAATGTTCCTTTCAAACATTGAAGCTTAAGAAAAAGATTTACAAATACCCATTTAGTTTAAAAAAGAAATGTGTGATGCAAATATTAAAAATAAAACACAAAGTAAAATATCGGGTTAAAAAATGTTAAAACTGAAGAAATATAAATAATTGAACTGGAAGAAATAAAATGTGTGTATTCTAAATGATAATTCATTTCATTGTTAGTGCTTCGTTTTTCTTCAACCCCTATATAGCGCTTTACACCATATTAATGTTATTTCTTTTAGGTCTCTTGAATGGCGTTGGGTTTTCACTGTAAATAAAAAGTTATTTTAGTAAGAATTCCATAAATTCATTTTTCCTTGAAATATGTTTGTCTTTATTCTTGCCAGTGAAAAGGTCAAGTTTTGCTTATGTAAATCAGATTGGTATACATAATTTGCATATTTTCGTTTGCACATTTTGAATTAAAAGAGGTTATATACACCCCATGTTATGGTCAGTGTGTCCAAATCGGTATAATAATCCAAAATGATTATGATTTACAAAATTTTCAGTTTTAAAAATGCAAATTGCGGAAAGCTATGTCTCTGTTTCATAAACCACTTACTAAAATAGAAGCTTTTTAAAAAGCTAATCTAAAATTCATTTTCTATGAGTTTCACCAATTATATACTTCAGCCACGTTCCATCATATATCTTTTACAATCACGTTCATTTATAAGACAACCGTTATTTATATGCATATGTACAATTGAGTTCAATCTGTTACAAATAAAAGGCTATACTATTTATTATTCTCGCACATCTATTGGCGGGACAAATATTAATGACACATAGCAGAATTCGTTACGCGCTGACAATAAGCAAAATTACGAGTAAATGCATGACTAACTTCTGAGCATTAGCAGATCACATTTCTGCAAGGGAACTAGACAAAACACAGAGGATGATACTAATGGGTACTGTTTCCTATTACATTTAATGTACCTATTTTTACCTGCTTTATTTAGTGCGTATTACCTGTTTTGAGGTTATTTAACCTTACAATTAAGAGTTGATCGTATTAGTATGAAAGGGTAGATATTAGACTGTTCTTTTTTTTTTTCTTTTTTTTTTTTTTTTTTTTGAAGGAGAAAATAAACATTTACAGCGTTTGAAGAAGTTGCTTTAAAATCAACGTTCTTAAGTAATAAATTTTCATTAGAAGAAAATCTAAATGTTTAAATCGAAAAAGTAGTTTTTTTTTACTGTACTTTCAGATTAACTATTTGTCATTATTTCTAGTAAGTAAACAGTCAAGTTATGAAAATTAAACATTTTAATGGCTTTAAAATAGTAGTAATTAAATGTAAAAGATGCACAAGTACACAAATATATACCTGTAGAAAAAAAAACTTATTGTGATGTTCACATCAAGTTACTGCGCTAAAAAAAATACATAAAAATTATTAATAATTAAAGCGCAGCTGTAAACAAATCAAATGAAGTTTTGAGTCGGTAGCAATAGTAGGAAAAATCATTAAGTATTACTCATTTGCTATGCAAACTGAATTGTCTCTGAACATTCACTGATAATTATTTGAGACACAAAGAAAAAAGTGTGCCTTTTAAAATCAATGATATTTTCAGGCCAGCATATTCATAACTATACACTCAGTTATCCTGTCTTTGGCGATAACATGATGAATTAAAAAGTGAACTGCAAGAAGCTTAGGGTTATGCACCAATACATGACATACATGACAGTTCTATGTTATACGCAAGCACTGCTGCGCACTTATAGATATTGATGAATGCAGCAGTTTTAAAATTAAGGAATTCAAATTTTTGTACAGTGAACTGAAATCCTTGGAACCTTTTAGAGCTTTGTTGCAATTTTTTAATGATATTATCTCTTTAAAAGATTTCCCAACAATCTTTCACTGAACAAATTTCTGAATACAGCTTGTGATCAATTTTCAATACGTTTATATTTCCAGTACAAGTTTATTTCTTTTATAAAATGGTAAGATACGAACAGTTGTTCTGCGTAGAGTAAAGCAAAATAATCTGTCTACCATACTTTCTTTCTGCTGCAAATATGTACTGATTGCTTTATATTCTCAATTTACGTAAGTCCTCAGCGTGAAAAAGAACCACCTGCTTTTAGTACTTGCTATTGTTATAGTCAATATGAGTTTTAACGAAACGTAGTATAATAACGAACGTTAATAATATATTATTTTCCATTATTCGGTTAACAACTACACTTCTTGCTGTTTTCTTTAATTCTTTAAAAGTTTATTATTTTTTACTAAAAATTAACACTTAATTAATCCATGTATATTTCATTGTTGTTTACAACTTCTTTTCAACGTTCAATAAGATTTTCACTACCTTGTTGATTGAATTTATCCTGTTTCGACTTGAAATAACAGAGAGGGGCAGAACAAGGTACTCGTTTAAAGTCAAAATTTCCATTTTTGAGCTAGGTAATCCAATCACACAAGGCGGTTCTTTCAGATATCGCATATTCCCCGTCGCCATACGCAGCAAAAATTATCACGAGCAGCTTTAGCAACCTTGGGGCCTTGATTGACAGCAAAAAGTAGTAGGCGTCGAAAATGGTCATTTTTAATCAAATTGACATTCCATTTTAATGGTTTGTAAATTAATATAAATTGAATCAATCCCCTCTTTAACTCCCCAAAATATTTTTTAAAAATTAAAGAAGGGAAAAAAAACGTAGATTCCGGTAGAACAAAACGTTCTCTTTCGAATGATGAATGGTTCAAATTTGTATCAAAAACATTTAAATGGTATGTGGAATATTCAAATTTATTAAAATTAAAAAAAAACGTCAGTAAATTAGCTGCCTGCCAAATATAAGTCATCCTGCGTCTCATGAGACTAGAATAGAATTCTGAGATGCATTAATATTTACACTACACTATATTTATCTTTCTTTCTTTCTCTAACTGTACATATTACATACTTATAAACACGCATGTATAGCTATAAATATATCCCTTTTTACAGATATTAATGTCGATATAGGCGTTACAGCTTTCGAAAAGCTTTCTATTTATTCCATGCAACATTTTTCATGAAAATCATATGTTTAACATAAAAAAAAGCCGAACACATGCGACCAAAGCTGCATTTCGTTCCATTTGTTATAGCTGACAGCCAATATTATTTATTTCACACGGCGGACGGTTACTTGGGCGAATATTATTGATACATAACTAGATTTGGTGTATATTGTCAATACTCGGAGTAACAAGCGATCGCATGACTAAATTCTGAGCAGCAGAATATTGGTAGCTTCAAATGGAAACGAGACAGCATGCTTTATCCGCAAAAATAATGTTGTACCAGAGAATAAGTAATAATATAAGAAAAACGCATAGCCCAAAATGCATTTTAGAAATAAAGTTGAAAGAGGGAATATATTGATGTGGTTTTCATGATTTATTATTTATACATTTAGGCTACCTTCAAAATTAATAAGCGTTTACAATTTATTGAATTTTCGTGTGTTCGTGACTAGTGAAACCTACTTTCATGCCTAAGATGTGGTTGACACTGATGTATGGAGATATTTCATGTGGAAAGCTTTTGACTTCGTTACGCATTTGATTGTTCAAAACACACTAAGCAACTCCATTTTACTTTTTTTCAGTTTTGTTTTACTTTATGTTCCAGCATAAAATGAATTGTTACTGGTATTAGTTTGCTATAAGGCTATATGTTCATGAAACGGCTTCAGTAGCGATAATAAAAAGGTATGCATGCGTTGGCAAACACGTGTAAATTGTTTAATTTGTTTCTTTTTAAATTATTTACGAGCTCAAAGAAATAGATGAACATTTTTTTTTTTAACGAAGCATGCAGCATTGCTTCTTACACTTTATTTAAAGCTGTTAAGCTTCTTGAAAGCGATTTTGTTTTTATTTATTTATTTGCATCAGTCATTTTCTTTTTCAAGGACCAATGTATGCGTGTACATTGTAGACTTGGATTACACGAGGAATGCGTTCCAAAACACCTCACATAAGTGAAATTTTCGAGTCCACTGTAATAGGTTTTTCCCTTTAGGCCTTTTATATTTCTTTCCATAAAGCATGGATGTAAATAACTTTCATTACTTTAGTAATTCAATTTCTTTTTGATGAGTGGTGTTGTACGTTCTCTTTCGTGAGGTTGCTCTTACAGGTTTCGTATTCTAATTAATATTGTGGTCTTTTGCTTAATTAACACGTTAAAATATAAGCAAATGTTTTTAGTACATCCCGTCTTCGTAGAAAAGCGGCAAAAGTCTTTGCGAACTGTATGTGAAGACCGTGAAACAGATTTGAATTTCTGTCTGCTTCCTCTACACGGAATTTGTTTTTTCTCATTGGAATGATTGAAATACTCTCAAAAATTTTCAGAAAATTGTACGATATCATTCGTTAAATCTGCTCATTTATGTTTGATTTAAGATGAGAGTTCGAACATTCAAGGCATGAAATGGTCGAACTCTCATCTAACAAAGAAAAAGCGTCATCTTTAGAAATTCCTGACACAAAATATAGTAAAGGTATTAAAATGATTTTTGAATTGTGATTGAAAAAGATACATTTTTGTGTAATAAAAATAAAAAGAAATTAATAAAATGCAGTTAATTTGAATTTGAAAACACATAAATATAACTCAAAGTTTCCCGTCTTAAAAATTACTATAATTCACTCCGCTTGGGATTTTAACAAAAGTTTTTAATATTTTGCAATAAATTGCACCTTAAATTAAATAAAATTCTCCTAATAATTTAAACTATAATTATTTAGATATCTAAAAATGCAAGAACAATAATTAACTCATTCAAGGTAAAAGTTCAAAGTAAATTCAAGTAATTAAGTTGAAAGTAAAAAAATATTTTTTTTTCTTTGCATTTTTCGTGTTCTTTTCGTTTAAAAATATTTTTCATCTATTTTATTTTATAAGTATAGTTCAATTTGAGTGTATAAGTACTACGAACAAGTCCTGAAAATTTCAAGGTATTATATTGATGCGTTCAAGGATAAGGTACAGTCACCAAGTAACGCCCCTTTTTGTAAAAAGCAAATTTATAAAATAATATACCAAGTGAAGTTATAAATAAAGCATCAGAGTTAAGTTGAGACATTTCTTTATTATTCTGAACAGTCAAAAACTTCTTAACACTGTTAATTTTTCTACAAAAATAGCTTTAACAAAAAACAAGAAATTCTCAGAATATTTTTTTAGAAGCCTAATTACGTCCCGGGGACGAAATTGAGATTACAATAATCAGTACGTAAACTTAAATTTTATCTTTAAAGGTAATTATTAATAATCATAATTATTATATCTAATCAGACTTTTATTAATCATTGGTATAGTTTAAGTAATTTTAATTCTCCAAACAGATTGCACAAATAAAATTTACTCCTGGATTTTCAACACAATCCTCATACATCCATTGGAAACAAATTTGTTTTCACTATATCTTAGGCAACAAATGTCGTATGATGGAAATTTTGTTATCAAATTGTTCACAAAATAAGCTATAATGTATGATTAAAAATAAAAATTGAATTTGTTGAGGAATTTCAGTGAACTCTATCTTAATAAATATAAATAACACATTCTTAAAGAGTGTAGTGTACTACAATTTACTCATATTCCGTAATAAACAACAGCCATTATTTTCTGTGAACGGCATAAAATTTTAACAAAAATGTAAGAGAAAAAAACCTCTGAAAAACAGAGAGGGCAATGTTTATTAATTCTGTATATTGTAAGGAATCTCTAGAGGTGTGAAGTTGAGGAAGTTATATACTTTAGGGAGAGATCGTAAGACAAATTTAGGGCGAGATTCAAGTGAAACGCGCGCAATCGAGTTCGAATCGAACGTTTTACAGTCCCCAGTTCCCATTCAGTCCCCAGAATGCTTCCAATGAACAAACCTATCTCACTGTCACGTGATGAAAACACGATTGTTTTGTTTCAGTTGAATAAGAAACATTGATATATTTCGAAGTTTCCCCTCTTCGAGGCGGAAAACGTTCGAATTGTGTTTCACTTGAATTTCGCCCTTAGTTCAAACTATTGAAGCAGTTACAGCGATCGCTCAATTTAGAAGTGTGCTCTGTACTAACATTTTAATTAAAATTTTATGAGTATTATAATATCTTCCGCTGTAATGTTTTGAAGTTCAGAAATAAATGTTAAGTTGATGGTATATAGAGGTGTTTGTTTAATACGTACCACCAAACCCCATCAAGACTCACTAGATCTCACAGTTAGAATCTGAAAAAGAAGGAATTTTTGGAAGAACTTTTTTACAGCAGAAAATGCAAAATATGTCTTATTAACCCCCAATATCTCCTATGCCTTCAAAATTTATTATTTTTAATTTAAATTTACTATTTTTAATTGTTTTTAGTGTATTGTTTATTATTTCTAATTCTAACTGCATGGTTCATGCTGCAATATCATTCTGTTACTTCCATTTCTATTATGGCTGCTTCTTATTTTGAAATCTCGTATTGGCATCATCTTTGGACTTTGCCACTATGTTTGTGTCATTTCCACGTTTTATAATAGTAATGGTGCCAACCGGATTGTATGGTGGGTAAAGCACCGTACATGGTTTCGGGTTCAATTCCCGGCGGTCGGGGTTCGATCCCCGACTGGGCGTAGTTGTCGTTTGTCCGTCCCTTCATAGGGGGCGACGTTGATCCACTTACTAGGTTCCCCCATAATAAAGTGGCCAACAATTCCGGCTCGTTATGGCCAAAGCCTTCCAAGGCAGTGGCCGGCCATTGGAAAAAATAATAATGGTCGTGCAACTAAGTTGAATATCATAACTACCAATATCATGCAACCTACAGAAACCTTGCTATTTTCTCTTCCTATTAATTTGCGATGTAAAATCGGTGGCACCTGGTGATAGAGCTTGTCATTCCAACTTTCCATTCCATCTCTCTACATCTTAGGTATATGCTGTTAGGCTTATATGATGATCAGTCTTACGAGTTCTCACATGGTAGCAGTGGAAGTATTACGGCATGCAATCCCATTTTGTTTGGAAAGCTCTGGTGGTTTTTTTTTTTTTTTTGATTTTTGTTATTTTGTGTGTGCGATTTCTTTTGCTCGATGGTTATTGTTTGGATATCCATATTAAGTAAGTTTAGCTGTTTTACATTTTATATATATATACATATATATATAGATAGATATAGATATAGATACATAGATAGATAGATAAATATGGTAGAACTAATTTTCATTTTCATCAAGACGGCTGAGGACAAATTTAAATTTTCAACCTAATAAACTTACACAGATTTGAATAAAATATTTAATAAAACCGTTGAAAGGGCATGCATACATAAGATATATGTATAAAAGTGATAGACGCAAGAAAAATGAACAAAAAGCATGACCATTATGCTCTTGAATAATAAATAGTTTATACGAGATATAAAATGAATAAAAATGCAATATATCATAAATGCGCATTTCACCTCGCCGAATATGGAAATTAAATTTATGAAATTTATCATTGCGATGTCTAGTTTTATCTTCTACTCCATGTATTTTACTTCATGAATAACAAACAGGAAAAAAATCCTGAAACATATAAATGCAATTTAAGTTGGAATAAAACTATATGCAAGAGAACGCGCATTTATAAAATGCATCAAAGTCAGGTTTAGCCTTTTAGGTATGCAAATTATTTCTGTGCTTAATACGATTTAGAACGTGTTGATAGACCCTTACGTTACTAGTGCAAAATGGTTGGTAGAAATAGTATCTGTGATCCATTAGTATCACAAGATAGTGTTTGAGCCTGATAGAATTTCAAATATCTGTTTCCGTCACATAATTGGACTAATGATTTGAGTAATGTCTGATAATTAAATTAGAGACTATACCATTTTAAAATTCAACTATAAGTGTTGAAACCAAATATATGCATCAGATTTAAGGAATTCAGCTACATGATATCTACTTTTTTTACGAATTCTACCACAGTAAAAATCTTCGATACACTAAAGAGGAATAAAACGTGTAACATTTGTGTTATTGTACTTATTAACTAATGAAAAATTTACATTTTCATAAATACGATAATTATGGGTTTAAATGTTGCTGTAAAATTCAAGTTTTTCAAACGTCCCTTTTACGAAGGGAAGACGGTAACTCTTTCTTTCGACAATCATTCGATTAATAAAGTTACAAGTTTCAGAACATGCAAAATAAATTACTTAAAGGTTTTTAAATGCTTTTTTCTATGAAAATACAAATACATATTTGAACTCAGTACTCGCAATTAATTAGGAATGCATCAAAGAAAATAAATATTTCCTTTTGAAAATTGGAATTCTTTTATCTTTTGTCTAAATCATCTAAAAATTAACCAGAAGTTAGAGTAGTAGAAAATAACATGAAAATAAACGTATGAAATAAAACCACTGATACCTTTACACATGTACTCGAAAGTTGAGGACATGTTCTCACTAAAGAATGGAACCACACACGATTTGTTGCGAACTTTTGATTTCAGAAAATGACCCTGTTTGAAGGTATTTTTTTCTTAAACGTAATCATAAAAATATATTTTAATGTTCTTCCAATTAAAAATGTTAGCATTCTATAAAAATATTTTGGTATTGTTGATGTGTCAAACACTAAATGTTTTATGTCTATTTCGTCGAAACATTTTTTTTAAAGGAAAAGATTAAATCAAGATAAACTTCCCTTGTAGCACAACTAGTTCAAAAAACATCTTTTGCAAGTCAAAAGACGTGTTTGAGCATGTTCTGACCGTCTTTAGAACTAGTTCTGCTACTAGGGTTATTAAAAAAATTTCAGAAATTTTCTTTCACTGAGAACGTGGCTGTTCGTAAATTTCCACACTAATATGACAATTTTGAAATCTATGGCACTATACTATTTTTGTATCGAGGTAGTCCAATGTTTAAAGTTCCAAACTTGTCATCGAAACTTTATACCACCTTGTATGTACGATGCACGTGCAAGCTCAATCTGCGGTTCCCATAATCCTCTCAGCTCTCGTTTTCAGTTTCCGTAGAGTGCCCATATTCAGTCTTTTTTATGATGAGGTTCTAAATTGTACTGGGGATCCTATAGAGCGTTAAAATGGGAGGCCTTGCCACCGCACGACAGGTAGGCTCCTGCTTTTATGTATACGTGGATACGTAATATGACGCGATAACGGTCGGTGATGCAGATATTAATTACCGTTTTCATAACTCGCAGAAAATTTTCGATCTAATCTGTATAACATCTAACATTTAATTAATAAAGTTAAGAGCAGATTATTCAATAGAAATCGCATTTGAATTAGAAATTAATAACATTTTATACAATAGAAACTAATATTAATACTTAAAATAAAACGAATATCATTCAATACGTTTTATTTTATACATTTTAGTTCGACCACTGTCGATCAAAAAAAGTCTGTCTCAAAATTTCATAAGAAATTTATAAAAAAAAAATGGCGTACATAACTGAATCCAGTCAAAAATTGAGCGATATTAAACTTACTATTACTCTATAGTTCCTATTTTTTCACTATCTTTAGAAAACGGCAATGATTTTCATAATAGTACTAAAATAACTAAATGATACTATTTTTAGACAGTTATGAATTCAAGAAATGTTCTTCAGAGAAATGACATAAAAATTACATATATTTCGCATGTAACAATGCTCACATTTCGAGATTTTAACAAGTGTCGGTTTTATGAAAAAAATTTCGACCTGAAGATTTGTCATTCGGAGGAAAGTCATTCTAAAAATTGTAGGGGTGCGCATGCGGCATAACTGTGATTCAACGAGGCGACAACCGTCGCGGGATTTCTGACATAGACGAAGGAAGACACTCGCACACCGTTTCCAAAATCCCGTTTCTGAAACGGGGAAAACCATTTCCGGACTGTCGTCTCAGCTACAGCTTTTCTCCCGTGCACAACACAAGCGTTTCCTGGCAGCGGCGATTTGTGAAGGAACTTAACGTTGCTGTTAGGAAGTGTCGGAAATGTAGTTAGTTTCTTCTTCTTTACTCCACACACACGCCTCCGCCATTTACGACGCTGAAATGGAATACAAAAACAAAATTGCGTTACTTGATGAACTGGGAAAGAACGAGTACATCTAGTAATGGGGGGGGGGGATAGTGCGATAGATTAATTCAGCGGCATTGCCCGTCAAAGTAAAATGTTAATGAATGTTTTAGGATATTAATTGCACAAGTTACATTGTATGCTGATAAACTTTCTCTTTCCATTTCTAAAACAGCTCCGAAAGCAAAAGAACTAAAGTCCGCCCTGTGTGAACTTTACTGCCTGTCACCTTCTAGAAAATTCTGCAAATCAAAACATTAAATAAAATGTGATTAAAACATAATTGTCACAGGTAATAAATTATTTATGCTTTATTTGTAAAGTTCCGGAGCAAGAATTTAAAGAATGAAAATCGAATAACAATTTTACGATGTTGACATTACTGACGTCGCTTTTCGACGACAAGCATTTAATTAAGCATTGAATTAATGCGGTCAATTTAAGCAGATGCATTTTTAAAAATATTTTTTACATTGCATAGTTTTCGTTTAACTTTTCTTTCAGAGTGTCCCAAAAAGGTTATGCACGCTTTACTTTTTTATCTATGAGAGATAAATGAAAAATGCCAGTTGAAGAAATGTTCAAAAGAAGGTAGGAAAAAAGACTATTAGAAAAAAAATCCACTTGTTAATTTTCAAAAGTTCCACATTTTAAAATATGTATAGGATCCACGAACCAAAAAAGTCTCTGTAAAATGTGTTCCATACACTAACAAGATGGTGTACAAAATTTGAGAAATAGAAAAGCAAAAATCCCATCGTTGCGTTTCAGGGGTCGTATATTTACAAAAGCAGATAATTTACTTTTTTTAATTTTTTAATTTAGCAACAAGATTTGCATAAAATCCATGCAGAGATCTGAGCATCTGCGTTTAAAGATGTCTCTGAGGAGGCTTCGTGATGAAATTTTGTGCATCACCTCTTTAATGCATAGGGCACATTTTACTAACTGATTTTTTTAAGGGATTGTATAAAAATTTAAAATATACAACTTTTTAAAAATTAAGAGCATTTTTTTTCTTTACGTAGCCTGTTTTCCTACCTTATTTTGAAATTTTTTTTTCTAATTGCATTACCCACTTATCTCTAATAGATAAAAAATTAAAGTTCGTTAAAACCTTTTTGGGATATACTGTATTTCTCCAGTAAGCAGTTGTGCTATCAGTTCGAAGTATTTTTAGTAACTGAAGCATTTATGTTATTGTATAATTTTTCATTTCATTCTCTTTATGCTAATGGAATACAAGAACTAGTTGGCAATAATGAATCATTAAAACTTTTACTAAACGGTGAATGTTTCTGCGGCTTATGTGATACTCTTATATTTTGTAAAAAGGTTTCATGAGAGTTTCACACTTTTTTAATGGCTTTTAAAGGTAAAATGATACGATATACCTTTATTATAGAATGTTGGATTAAATATCACAAATAGATAAAACTTAAACGCCTTGAAAACAGGTTAATTATTTTATGGCATGTTGATTAAACGTTTTAACTAAAAGTTATAATGATGTATTAAAATATCATTTTAAACTATTTCTATGAAACTCACTTGGCGTTAAAAATTATATATTCAAATTAATCAACATCCAATAAATCTCATTTTAAACTATATTTATGAAAGTCACTTGGCGTAAAAAATTAGGTATCCAAATTGACCAACATCCAGTTAATCTTATTTATATAATGTTCACAAAATGTCCTTTGGTCAGACCTCGATGATCACTAAAGGCTAGGATAGTTATATTTAGCTTTTGCATCAATATTTGGCATTCTATTTTACTCAAATCTTTGGCATCCTACTTTACTAAATGCTTTTACAAATATCTTTATCTGAGATGGTGTATATTTGTTAAGCATAGTGAAAAGTAAAATGTATTTTCGGCATTTGTTGCTTTTTTAACTCCGGAAATGCAAGAATGCTTTTCAAAGTATAAAAAGCTGATCAATGGCTTAGTGATAAGACACTAAGGGGAGGTTCATTGGACGGAGGACTATTTAAGAATTTCTATTGCCTATTCAAGTTACATCTGGAAAAAAACGCCCAAAACTCCAGACCATTACATGAACAGCCGCGCGATGGGCCGTGCTTGGAACCGTGACACTTCCAGAACGCATTAGATAGAAGATGAATAATTGTTTATAATAAAATGTTCTAAATAATTAAGTAAACTAATAGCATTTTTCGTCCATTTTTACTAATTTCTAGCTTTCAAATTTTTAAATGACCAGCGCTTCCTTCAAGTAACTTTCAATGAAATGCAACTGAGTAAAAAATAAAAAATAAAAAATTATAGGATACTACCTTCAGGAACAGCCTACCTATTTGGATAAAAGCTTGTTACAATTCCTGAGGTGTCTTACTGTCCTGATGAACTCAAGCCGCAGGCCCTGATCTAACAGAGCACTTGCTTCTGTTATTTTTTACAGCACAATTTTTGAACTTCAATTGGTAGAATGCATCAAATCAATACATTATAAAAACAGTTAATTTACAGTAATTCACAGTGGCTCACCATGCTGTACCTTTGTAATAAATCTGAACATATATATCACTTTTTTTTTAAACAAGTTTGAGAGTAAAAGAAAATAAATAAATATCTGAAAATAAAATTTAGGCTTGAAAATGAGAATTAAAAAAATAGTTTTGAAAGTTTAAAACACAAATCAAGTCAATTTACGAAAATAAAATATAGGTTTTAGAAACATGTTTTTGCACTTCTTCAATGAGTAGTATCATTTGATTACATAAGGATTTATTTTTTAACATATATGCATTCCCTTGCTCATTATTTTGTGAAGGTGATTTTATAAATGTGCATTGCTTTAATAATGTACCATTGGTAAAGTAATAATATAATGAATTTCCCTAAAATTGGAAAATACTAAAAACTTGGGAGAGCTCTTGTTAAAAAGGAATGGGTTCTGATCTGTAAATTAATCTGAAAAAGTTCGAACGCTTTTTTGACTTTAAAAGTGTTTCCAAATCTTGGATTAAAGATTTTAAATTAACATTAAAGATTTTAAATTAAAGATTTACAGTTTTAAAATACTGATCAATGGCGGCGCGTGCATAGAGAGTATGTACGTGCCACCACTGTTGCGGCGAAGGGGTTCTGCAGCACCCCTTAGTTTTCGCCAAATATTATAATGATAATTACATATTTATTTTTTCTTTTATTCTTCCTTAACATTTGAACCATACACAGTCATTACGCTTGAAGTCAGTAGCTATCAAGTAGCAATAACAGAAATCTCTCCAAAAATATTTTGAAAAATCCGGAAAACACAATAAACTCACCACGGCACAGCGACCGTAAATTACTCTATGATTACTTACTCTATGCCTGCTCGAAGCCCGGCGAAATTCGCTCCGAGAAAGGTAGAAAAAGCCACGAGAGAGCTGTAGAATTTACAGTTCCCCTCGCCATCCGGAATAGATAAAAGCATGTAGTGCCTTGGGCTGAGGACGGATTTTTTTTTTTTTTTTGTCCGTTATGTCCTCGACATTGTAAACATTTTACAAAATTGTCCTTTTCTAAAATGTGTAAATTACATTAAAATGAGTAATAAAATTCCTTTTTTGAAGTTGAATCCAAAACTACCGTCCCCTCATCTGAGTTTAGCTACCTTTGCAGTAAACAGGCCATGAGAAATGAAGATTGCAATGTCACCATGTTTATAGTATGTAGGGCTGAAATTTAATATATCTCCACCATTCCTCCCTTTTTCAGGTAGCCCTGGTGTGCTTGACTTTGACAACAACAACAAAAATAACTATACGGTATGATTCGTTTGCTGTTTTGGAGAAATAATTTTGAAAAATTACTCATGCTATTTAGAGTTTAAGTGACATTTTATGCAATTATCTATAAAAAGTATTAGCTTTAACTGTCGTAAAAGCCAGACAGTTGCTTTTACGACACGTGAAAGCAAAATACAACGTACGAACGTTGCTTGTACGTACTCAACAGCCATATAGAGGTGAAGGAGAAATTTATTAATCTTTCCGCGCTAAGCAAATCAAGAATGGAATTCCTTCTAACATAAACTAGCCGCCTCCGGTGACCAGTTGGTTCGCCATCTTAATAAATCTTGTTCGGAGAGAATGATATTTCTCACTGGCATCCTTGGCACTGAAATCTCTTAGATTCTGAATGGAATTTAAAATTAAGATGGTTACAAACAGGAGCGGCCCTAGGGTAAGTGTAGAGACCCCCTGCTAACATAAAAAAAGACGCACCCTTTTATGCTCTACTTAGTTTTTAAGTTCAAAATGACACCCCTTCGAAGCCAGCGCCCCAATGCGATGCTTACGGTGTCGGGCCGCCCCTGGTTACAAAAATAAGATGGGGTTTAATGATAAAAACCTACAAAAAGGAATAAATTATTTTCGTCCTATATTGATTCTGAAGAGCTTCTGGATATATTGGCCTTTATCAAAATACGGAAAGGAAAAAAAAAGTAAGAAAATCTGAAACACTTTCAGATTTTAAAAAAGCAATAAAGCTCTATATATTCAAAGCGTATTATAATCCATGGGTCTTCCCTATTTTCTTTCCTTATTCCATTAAGTTGGAAAGTATATCATTATACATGAGTGTGATTAAACAAAATTAAAATTGATATTTCTAACATTCTTTTTCTGGATGTAATACATTAAAAATAGATGGGAAAAAGCTGCGCAGAAAAATGCACAATTCGAACTGAGTGAAATTTTCTCAAAAACTTATTCGGTGTATTCATAATCGCAAGCGTTAGGATCACATCACCTGAAACTCGAACATCAACCATTTTATTTTTCGCCAAATTAAAAAGTTTCATATTTTAGTTTCGAAAAATTTCCAAATCTTATTTTTCTTTTGAGTATAAAACATTTCATTCCTGCTCTGATTTCACATGTACACGATATTTTAATTAAAAAATAACCTTACAAATAATATAAAAAAAAATCGTTATCCTTTTATTTTTACTTCAAGAGTCGGATTAATAAACTTTCCAAATATGGCAACCTAGATACTCTTCACTCTTTCCACTGCGGAGTTACAATTGCGAAATGGCGAGAGCAAAAATTTGCCTTTTGCGACACGCTTTTTATCGATATCTCCTAAAATAATTCGAATTTCGTAAAAAACGCTTCGAGGTATGTCGGGACCCGTCCTGGAGAGTTTCCATACAAAATTTCGTAGGTCTATGGTCACCCGTCTGCGAGCTACGCGAGACACAGGCAAACAAATAAACTAACTAACCAACCAACTAACGGACAGTTTACACTCTTTTTTATTTATATAGATGCATGCATGCCAATTCTACTGTATTTTCAGTTTTCTTTTTATTTCTCTTTATAGTTCTAAAGTTTCTCCATAATTAACTATTGCTGTTTTTTACTCGACATTAAGAAACAAGGAGTTCCTTATCTAAGCAGTATCCCTACTAACTGCAACTACGAGCAGACACTGTTACTCATATATTACATTTCTCGTGTGTCAAGCTTTTGCACATAACTTGAAGAAGAATTTTACTCGGGTGAAAAATCTTTATTTCATTGCTCGCTGCTATAGAGAACTAACTATATAGGCTGCAGCTACTCATAAACTTACTCCAGACTCATCGCTTCTTTGTAACTACTAACTAAAAATCTTAATTTCCTTAAAACCTTGTTGGTTGTTAAATGAATTTTTGTTTGTTAAATATCCTCGAAAATAACGTGATTTGTGGATGCATTTTTAGAACACTAACGGAAATGAAACATAAAAACCTCCCATTAGAGTGATTATCTTAGCAGTTTCTATATGGACTTGGATTTCTTAGGTATTTAACAAGTACCAGAAATCACGAGTTTTCTTCAGAGTATGAAAGCATAGTAGAAAATACAACCAGAGATTTGAACTGCTCTGGAATATAATTAACAACTTTTCTTAAACAGTAATGTGAAGCTTAAATTATAGCAGAATTTTGAAGTTAAAAGTTGATTACCTTTCCAAAAAACAGTTTTAAAAAGTATTGTTTGCATAAATGGGTTAATTATATTCCGGAGCAGTTTGCATCTCTGTATAACATGACAGACAGTCTGTTATGTTATTTTTTAGTCTTTCTTCTGCACCTTGAAATCACTACCGATTCTTTCAGATTAATTTTAGAAAAATATAATTTCATAAAAGAAACGTGGTCTCATCATTAAATAAAATGTGCATAAAAATTTTACTCATTTATATATTTTTTATAAATTTTTGAATGAATACATGGATTTTACAATGATATTTCACGATGAAAATTTTTTTATACCCAACTCAAACTTTGATACTTGCAATTTAAAATGCAGCGCGAAGCCACTGCTATTTATGGGGAGCGTTCGGCTTTTCCAAAACTCAGTTTGCAAGTGACGAATTGAAATCTAAAAAGCAAACGCATTGCCAAGATACTGAAAGTTTTGACCTTGAAGAAAAGTTCGGAAAATGTGTGCACATAGACTACAAAGGATCTAATATGCTTCGAGAACTGAAATTCTGGAATGAACTAAATATCTTCGACTTTGGAATTCTACTTTACAAGAATGAGCTGTCAGAATTTTGCGTTACGTTTCTTTTCAATCTTGAGATACTATAAAATTATTTTAGTAAAACTTTTCGCGAATGCTTTTAATAATAACAAATACTGTAAGCCCGTTGAACGGATTTTTGATTTGCTTGTAAAATTTTATGTTTTTTTTTTCGATTGGCCATATTTCTTTTGTGTTTAAACCTTATCTTTCAATGAAAACAGTTCAAGAATTCGAATTAGTCTCTGATACTCTGCAAAAAGTAACCATGCTAGATTACAGCACAACGTTTTCGTAAACGTAAAGCCAGCACATTGTGATGTAAAGACTGAGTGAATTTTTTGTACAGAGATCTTCGTGATTCTCTTATCAATGTCATTATTTCATTTCGTGAGTGGATTTACAACACACAGTGGTGTAGACCATCCGCCCCCATAGATCACGATTTTCCTTGAAGATTGGGGGAGCGCTTTTGTTGTATTTTACGTAATAACTTACAAACCTATTTGAAAAAAAAGCGCAGAATTTTATGAAGTCGATTAAAATTTTCAGGGGATTAAGTTTATATTGATATAAAAGTTCATCTTTAATACGGTCGTTGTTCAAAAAGAAAAAAAAATTATTTTAATAAATTGTGCGATACACTAATTTTTGATGTGCAAAGTTAGATCACTATCTTTGAAAAGGGTCTGAGATATGACAATTAATATGGGCTGAATAAAGCCTCTTTTTAGTAACTCTTAAGCGAAAAAAAAATCACATCTAATAATCGCTTTTCAGGGGTCTGTACAGAAATCAGGACGAATGCAGTAATTGGAATTCAGCTACGAAAGTTTATATTAAAATTCACGTACAGCCCTTGACCAATTTGCTTAAAAACAAGTCTGGGGATTTTAATGACGAAAAGTTAAAATTTTGTATCATCACATAATTAAAGTAAGGGACATATTTCGTTGATTGGTAATTTATTTGTACAGGCGGCCTGTAATAAAACTGAGTACCATCATGCAATTTATTTTTTTTTATTTTTTATACATGTCTATCATGAATATTCAACGAATAATATCCATAGTTTATCACATACATACACATGCACATTCATACGAAAGTATATTTTTTGAAGAATACAAAGAAATTACTAAGATACGAGGTCAAAGGCATTTTTTGAGTTACAGATAGAATTCAAGGTATGACTTGCAATGGGTTTTGAATTTCCCCCTTTGGACCACTTAACTAATGATAATGTTATTCCTTTACATACTAAAAGTCAAAGCCAGTTGTGGAGGCAATTACAACGGGCGCTAGTAAAAACATTTAACCAAAATATGTCTGGACTCGATATATATATATGTATTTAATCATCATCCATATAAAATAACTTCATATTCCGTTTTCATTATATACCGAAATCGGAATAACATTTTCTTCTAAAAACGTGCCAAAACTTTTCGCATTCGAAGGATTTCGTTTCGATGGAAACATGCCCTCTTATAATAACGTTTCGTGCAGAGGAAATCTTTTTATATATGGAAAAGCAAATTAAACTGGTTAATCTGAAAAAAAAAACTATTTTAAACGAATTGAGTAGCAATTTTCCCTTTAAAGCCTGATAACAGTGACTTCAGCATGACGTAATTATCACCTGCGACACCTAATTTTATCACGCAAATGGTTAATTTTTTTTTTACTCACGGAAATAAAATAGAGCTGAAGATAGCAAAAAAAAATTGCTTGAAAATTGTGGAATAGGTAGAGCTTAACTTTTTAATCTTTTTGGAGTAATAGTGGTAAAAATTTTATACTGGAGCTGGAATTGTTATAAAATCAGTGAATCAGTGACATTGAGTCAGGGATCAGCGTAACCCAGTGGAGTAGCCAGAAATTTTTCATGGGAGGGTACGACTGCTGCAAATCACATATATGTTTACGTGCGTGTGATAAGGGAGTGAAGAACCCTTGTCAACCCTTGGAGGGTTGACACCCCTTGGCTACGCCATTGGCGTAACCATATTACAGGATAGTAACTGTAATTTGAATGGCTATTTAAACAAAAAAGAGTACCAGAAACATCAAACGTATCCATAATTACTATATGAGTAGAAATATCCGTAAAATGTCTGTCAAAAAATATATTTTGTTAACCATTACTATAATTAAATTCACCGCGTTAGTTTCTTTTTCTCCGTCTCTTTTGTAAAAAATCAACTGTCAGAAAACAATTTCACTAAGAATATTCGCAATCACTTAACATTCTAGTGTTAAAATTAAAATTAGGAAAAGTCACATTAGCTACATTGTTTGGAGCAATCAATAATTTATGCTTTACAACTAATTAGAGGAACCTGCGGGACAAAGTTTTCTCCCACTTACAGATAGAGAGGCCGCAAGTATTTTATTCTTTTCTGAGCATCGAGGAAGACATAGAAGGAAATTAATTTTGCCATAACCAAATTTGGGTTTTGAATGACTGCGCATTTTTCCCCCTTTCAAAATGAGTGTTCAAAAGAAAATATAAGCAATTAATATTTCGGCTTTATTAATATGAAATTACTTAATAATCCTCTCGAATTGTGTTTTTATTAGGAAAGTTGTGGGGTCGTTTCGATTACTTAGTTTTTATGCTTTTTTTTATGGTGCTCAATCAGAATCGTAGGTTTATTGACACAATTTCGTGACGCAGCATTGAAAAAAATCCAAAAACTGGCTAGGAAAATAATATTTATGACTTTTTTTGTTGTTAATCGACAACTGTCAATTTTCGTAAATGACAAATACATTTAAAATGAAAATTCATACAATTTCCTGCGAATAATCATTTTCTTTCCAACAAACCGTCCGAGACCAAGAGGTAGTCCGATATCGATGTATTTCAGCTGCCTCATCTAAAATTTACTTTTTCCGCAAAAAAGTCTTAACTTATTGTTAGACTCCGCATACTCTCTTTGAATCATGCGAGAAATGGTAAACATAATTCTTCCAAAATTATATAACATTTAATTATTTGAGGGTGTTCAACCTGAAGAACGATAGTGGTCACATGACTTTTGAACAGCTTTAAAAATAAACCATTGCTGCTAAAGACTCAAAAAAATGAAAAATGCTACTTCATCCAACGCACTATATACTCATACTAACAGTAAAGCTGTATGCCTCATGCAACTTTCAGAAAAAATTCATACGCACAAAAATCGACTTCAAAAATGAGACGAGGTGGTTCCTGTTTTGGGAAATATTGTGAGTCCTATAATTTCATCGTTTGTAACAGTTTATAGCATAACTTGTAAAAATACATTTTTATATTTTTCCAACTCTCTACTGCTAGTAAGTTTTTTTATGTGTTCAAAATTCCGAAAAAGAACAGACTTAATGAAACCTTCTTTCAAAATAAATGAAATTCGAACTGTTTTTTTTCTGTTTCTTTTTTTTCCGATTCTTTTCAGGAACACTCTTGAAAAAGTATAAAATACTTTATTTTTGATTATACTGGTTTTTTTTTTACATATTATGCTATTTTTCTCATTGGTGCGGAACTGGCACATTAACTAGTCAGAGGGCGGTCGAATCTGATGTACTTCTGTGAAGAGACTCCCAATGGATTCCCTCAAATTCCCCTAGCAAATGCATCCCAAACACACAAGTCCATGCCAGGTGCCAGGAATCGGACCCGGGCACAAAGTGTGGTAGAATAGTTCGGTAGCCACTACACCACCCGGCGGTCAGTTTTTCATTATTATACGAGATAAAATGATAGAAACCTTTTTCGTTTATAGAGTCCTGGGTGAGGTTCTTTTATAAGGTAGCGGCTGTTTATACAGATACGGTTTGTTTTATCGTCAGCACCTCGTCTTGCTTATCTGTAAAATGAAAGAAGTGTTGAGAAAGCAACATCTTATGATAACAGGACCGTGGTAGCCCCAGTGGTTAGGAGCCGGTAGGATGCAGGCTCAATTCCGACGTGACACTGAAAACCACCTTTTATATGCGGTGTACATGCATGTTAAATCCATGGTCCAAAAAGTATCGTTGGTGTTCGCAAGAACTTTCCGAAAGCTAGCAATATTCGGAAATCCCCACATTCTGACGAGAATCCAAATTGAATGGATTGCAACTGAGAACTCCTGGAAGAATGCAGGTATGTCTAAATGTTACATTCGTTGACGTGCGCTGTCATAAGTTATTACGCAAACTAATTTGCGATCCCAAAGCGGGATTTTGTGAAGACTTTCGAAGTACTCCATTTCAAGTATTGCTTGAGTCCTTACGAGTCGAAGGCAAAAAAAAAGAAAAAAAAGAACTCTAAATCTTGAGTTTTGTTTCAATTTTTTTTTTGAATAGGGAGTTTACTATAAGTAGGCAATTTCCGATTTAAGAGTAAAGACAACCATCCTAAGAAGTACATTTCTGCCATGGTATCAAACATTCATTTCGTTTTGATACTACCCTGAAAGTTAATACTCTTAGAGTGAACATTTTGTGTTTCATGAAAAGCTATGATTTATCGATGCGTGGAACACAGATAATGTTATAACTTTCTGAATGTGTTATTCTTGCTTCTGTGGATGAATTTCTCCTATCATTACTTCCAAATATTTGGTTTCAGCAGGACAGCTTTCAATTCATCATACTAAAGTTGTGAAGTCTGGTTAAATAAAGTTTCCTGAGTTTTAGCACCTAGGTTATCTGATTTAACACCTATGCATCTCCATTTGTGCGATCCCACGAATGTTTGCTACTTCCTTCAGATTAATCACAGTTACAAATAATCATTCAATCAGGATGATTGCCGCAACATTGGCGCACAAGCCTAACTACATACGTAATTTACTGCACACATCCATTATTAAAATTTTAAGGAATAACCCTTTGAAGCGCAACCATTTCCCAATGCTAAAAATAGGGTAGCCGTTGCCATCGTTTGATTTAACTACCAGCAAGGTATTTATGTTACAGCTGGCTGTGCGCGCACAGCCACATGCATCATAAATGGTCTCTAGATCTGTAGCACTCGATGAACTATTCGATCGGTCGCCATCTTGCTGGTATCAAATCGAGCGATGTCAACTGGTGCGTCGTTGCTTAGGGGCGTTCTTTAACTGAACGAGGATGTGAAATTTTTGTATGAATGTAAAAATCTATATTATTGAATTTTTTACAATCGTGGTTACAACATAAGAAAATATTTACAAAACATGGATAATGAAAAAGACTAATAATTGCGAAAGTGCGAAATGGCTAATGAGCCAAGTGGTGTCGACCTTCTGGTCGTACTGTTCTAGTGCTAAGTCTATATGTTTTTAAGTGACTATTATGTTTTTAACTTCAGATTGTCTGTGAGTCCAAGGTGACTGGAGCGCCACTCACAGGACGTCACAGGATGCGCATGTAAGGGAACATTCTCCCCCCCCCCCTCCTCCTTATCAAGACCTTAGTCCTAATAGTATAAAGGAAGGTGCGAGAGCTTTGTGATAGCACGCTTCAGAACACTGTTTTTGGTCTGTACTGAGGCAACCCGCACAAGACCATTGTTGCCTGGGTGCGTCTCAATAACTCGTCCGAGCTGCCAAATGCCTGGAGGAATCCCATTTTCGGGAATTAACACGATGCCGTCATTCTTGCTGCTTGATTGTGGAGCCAGCCACTTTTTATTTGGTTGAAGGGATCTGATTTAATCTGCCCTCCACCGTTTCCAGAAGCCTCACTTTGAAATCGATTAAATCATTTGATGCGCTAATGTAAAGGTTGAAGATTGGATCAGACTTTTATTCTGTTTTTACAACGTCATCTATTTCTTTATTGTTTACTTTACTCCTTGGCCAATTAGTTTCGTCTAATTGAAACCATTGTGGACCACTGAACCTCAAATTGCAATTTGGAAGATATTTTGGATCAATACCGCGGGGATTATCTTTCGTAGGTACATGCCTCCAATGCTTGATGCGAAGAACGTCAAGATTTGGGAAGCCCTCTAGGCTACGAAAGTCTCCCACTTACGTGGATCAGCAGATAACCACGAAAGAACAAACTTGGAATCATTCCACGCGAAACCAAAACGTTGTTGTCCTTCAGCGTGTTTAAAACGGGCACAAACAGTTTTGATAGTAAGTGGGCTGAACAGAGTTCCAACTTCGGAATGGATATCTGCTTGATGGCTGCAACCTTCGTTTATGCAACTAGAAAAGTAGCTTTAGTACCTCCATTGTATGCTTGTCGACAGTAGATTACCACCACGAAAGCAAGAGACGACGCATCGGCAAAGCCGTGGAGATGCACTTAGGCATCTGAGGCTAGAGTGACACATCTAGGAATTCAGATGTGATTGATTTCATTGAACGCTTCCTGAAATTTGTACCAATCATCACCTAGATGCTGCGGAATAGACGTGTGCCAGTCTTCTTTTGGGAGCCATAATTTCTCATAAAACGTTTTAATCGAAACAGTGCAAGGAGAAAGTAATCCTTAAGGGTCAAATATGCGTGCGGATTCTGATAGCATTCGTCGTTTTGTTATAGGCGGTGTAAGTGCCAATGTTGCTTTAAAAACAAAAGTATCAGTGCTTGGACTCCAAAGTAACCCTAAATCCTAAGAACTGACTTTAGAATCAGGAGTTATTTCAAAGTTTGCGTTACTGGACGGTTGAATCTCTTATTCGGCAAGGAATTCTGGTGAATTTGAATTGATATTTCTAAGGTTAAATCCGTGTGATTCTGGAAGAGAAGCAATTTTTTTGCACGTGGATATTGCTTCTTGTGTTGTGTGGGATCCGCTAAAAGGTCATCCATGTGTATATGTTTTGCTGTAAAACTCGAAAAATGTTGGAATCTTCTGTGTAATCAAGAGCGATTTGTTTGATACAACGAGTGTCCCAAAAAGATGTTAGAGCTAAACCGTAAGTTACAGTTTTTAATTTGTAAGTGTGCATTTCATCTGTAAAATTGTACCTCCATAAAATATGTTCATAGTTTTGATCTTCTTATTACACTATTTGCCTGTACATTTTCTTCACGTCAGCGGTGAAAACTATTTCGGGAAATCTAAAATTTATTAGAATAAATGTCCCGTTGTAATTTAGGACTGACTGCTAACACTGAATTCAAAGATAAACCGTTCGAGGTTTGCATGAACCGTCAAATACTACCCTTATCTTGGTAGTAGTACTGGATGGTTTGATTACTGCAAGGTGCGGGAGAAATTAATGTTTTAATTCTGAATTATCGTGTGCATTGTCATCTAGCTCCATGTGAACCAAAAGTTCGTATTTACGCATGAAATCTTTGTACTGAGTTTCAAACTCTGGTTCATCTTTAAATTTTCTTTCCATTGAAGAAGTAGAGAAATTGCGTCTGGCTTTGAACTGCCAAGCTCCTATTAGAATTACACGAGAATCCTTTAAAAACATATAGACGTTACACGCTCCTATTAAAAACATATATACGCTTAGAACTACAACCGCACGACCAGACGGTCGACACCTCTTGGCTACTTAGACATTTCGCACTTTCGCAGTTATTAATCTTTTTCATTATCCATTTCTTGTAAATATTTACTTATGTTGTAACAAAGATTGTAAGAAATTCAACAATATAGATTTTTTACATTCATACGAAAATGTCGCATATTCATTCTTTTAAACAACGCCCCTAAGCAACGACGCACTATTTTTTGGAGGCACTGGCGAGATGAACGGATGAACGGACTGGAAAAAAGATAAGTACATTTTTCTTTCGAAATAGTTTGTCTTTGATTTTGATCTCAAGTAATTTCGCATTCTTTCGATTACACGTGTAATGGATGAGAAAAACAAAACAACTAGTTCAGAGGAAGATACTGAAAAAAAAAACACAATTTTTCTCCGTAGCAGAGAGAAAGCAAGTATTTTTATAGAAATCAAATTTATTCTTCGTGACTGACAGGCACGACAAACTATCAGCAGAGTGCACAGTAACAAGTCAGAGTTTTGTATCCTGACGGTGAGGACACTGCTTGTTAAAGGGATAAACGCAGAAGTAACGGTTTTGGAGAAACCCTGCATAGATATAACACCAATTCACAAAATTAGACTGTTATTTCTTTTCCGTTGATCTTTGTCATTTTTTAATTACCTATAATTCATGATTGTTCTACCGTATAATTTTCTGTGTTACTTTTATTCAGTAACATAGAATAATCAGTATTTTATTTCCGGGGGGGGGGGGAATGGGTTGCAGCCTTCTCAGCCTTTGATATATATACTTGTTGCTTTGTCATATGGTATTTGTCTTTATACATGTCCTTTTCAAAAAAGTATCATTTTAATACAGTTAAATTTTTACATTTCGTTGTAAAATAAAATGCACCAACTGAAAGTAATGCAAAAAGCAAGATATGATAGTTACATAATATTGCTGGTAAAAAAAAAAAAAAAAAAATTGAAATTAAAACGTCTGCACAGCTGCAATAAAAAAATGAAACGCTGTTTATTTCAAATTTAAAAAAAAAAAATCCATAACTAATAAATACGATTTTTCACTGTATGATATGTGCCCTTATAGCAGGGCACTAGCTGAGTTTCAATATTTATGCCGTATTTAACAGCATAAAATTCCTGATATTATCCCATATTTCTCCATATTCGCGCGTCCTTTCACTCGCGCACGCGCAATCTCTAACATCTTACGTCATCAAACGATTTTTCTGGGTTTGGCCAATCGCAGAGAATGCGAATGATTGCGTCACCGGGGGTATATCCTAGCTCCTTCCGCTTGAAACCACTGCTAGGAAACCCGATTTACTTTCTCGAAGGTGTTGAAGAATGACCGCTCCAACTTTGTTTTTTTTCGCAAAGGAACGGATCAGTTTTTACTTTTAGAGCATGTTGCTCTCTTAATACTTTTATTTAAAAGCATTCAATATGTCATATTTTAAAACAAGAAGAGTATGTCATGATGCAAGGCTGCAACATTTTTCTATCCTAAAAGTCAAGCCAAAATTTTGCATTTTGAAATGTAAGTATATATTAAAATAAAATCTATTTATTATTAATATTTCCGTTGTAATGAAAAATGCAACTAACAAAAAAAGAAAAAAAAATCCAAATAGGTGTTTCATTGTTGGAACATAAATGTTTAACAAAATGAGAAAATAATTTAATTTTTTAAACACATTGTTATCGTTATTTAAAAAAAAAATGTGCAAAAATATATATACAAAATTAAATGATTATGTGCTTGTTTCGTGAATGCAACACGCAGTTACAAATTTTTAAAAAAAATATGTATGTTTTTTTTAAAGAACCAAAATTTATTTTGTACGTTGGCATTATTTTATAAATAAATGAAAATTAATTGTTTTCAAAATTTATAAAAATTAGCTTCGTAATTGCTTTCTTTCAAATACACGCAAATCTCCAAATGTAAAATAACTGTAAAATATTTTTTTCACAGAATTTAACACGCAAAGTAGATGAAAAATTTTTTACATATACGCAAAATATTTTTAGTTGTTTAAGCCGAGCTTCTTTTAATTTTCTGTGTTTTATGGCATTTAAGATCGTGTAAAGTAACATTTGTGCTCCAATTTGCTTAAAATGACTGCTGAAACTGTCATATAAAATGTTACTTACTGAATAATAGGGCGAAAAAAAAACCCTATCAATGTACTGATGATAAGAAAAAGTTCGAATATTTTAATGTAATTTAATAAGAAAATACATGAATTTGTATATATAAATCTATCAAGGATTTAAAATATGCATTATGCATTATTTAAAATTTAAAATGTCTTTCTACTTTATTTTATAAATTGCCGTCAAAAATAGACATTAATTTATATAATTGACATTGATGTATACGTTAGCATGCTTTTAAGAAATTTCTACCATCTAAAGTTTACCATAAGGACTTGAAACATTATTTTTTGAGAATACGCAGAATTGTAAATCATGATTGAATTAAAATTATGCCCTTGCATTATTTACTTTCTTTACATATTCTTTTCTCTCGAAATAAAATATTTCTTATGTCAATAAGATACTTTTGCAGAATATTTTATGTCAATAAATATGCATTTATTTCTTTTGCATCATACTCAGAATAGTTTTTATTAATTAGTAAAATGTAAATTAATAATGATAATTATAATTATTTGAAGAAAAACGCTTGATAAAAATATATTTAAAATATTTTTTCGTAGCATTTAATTATTTTTTTTAATTTAAACTAAAATGATGCTGCAAGATAATTTACAAGCTTGGTTCATTGCGTGTATATTTTTCTTATTTGCATTAAATGTTAAACTAATTAAAAAAGAAAAATATCTAATTGAACTTAAATATTTTGCAGTCAAATTACTAGGAGGTAACCTACAAGGACTACAATGTCGTACATGGTAAATTACAAGTAACAGAAATACGTTATTTTGTAATTAATTGTTACGTGTGCATAGAATAATTATTAACAAATATATCGATTTTTAACAATATAAAATCAGTTTTTTCGGGTAAAAAAGGAAAACTTAACACATATTATGAATGTTATGTAAACTTTCAAAATCATTCTCTCAAACAAATCTAAACGGAACCTAGTTTATCAAGAACTTATGTACTTAGTTTTACGAAGCACTTGTATCAATAAAGCTACTTGAATTGAATCTGGGCATTTTACACAAACCAAGCATTACAAAGTAGCATTCTGAAGAAGGAGTAGTGTTCTCAATTTGGCTTTCTTTAATGAGTAATGATAAAAAAATTACAATACGATCTTCCAAGAGAATAAATAATGATGCAAACCCCTTTAGTTACCATTCGATAATGAAGTTTCACTAGTGTTGTTTTAGCATACAAATAAAAAAAAAGTCAGTAGCTCAAAATGTCAAGTGGTTTGCAGTTTTCTTCAGATTTATCGCTAACGTGGATCAGTATTTCTTCAAAAGGCCTTATTCAATGCATTAGCGTATATTTCTAGTAACTATAATCAAAATAATTTAAGCTAGAAAATAATTTTGTTGCAAAGAGCGGAATTATAGATGAGTATGTCATTCCCTACGTTGTGCAGTTAATTATCTTTATATATGAAATTTAAGAATTGTATTTAAAAGATTCACACCTTTTAACTAAATAAAAAAGAATGAGCCATAACTTAAAAAAATGAATAAAAAGAATTTTTATTTCTATATATCTGCCTACTGCAAAACAGCACTCCTTTTTGGCGTGTTAATTAATACCTTGCTTATATATCATTAATTTATATAATTTACATTGATGTATGCGTTGAATTGAATCTGGTCCTGAATTGAATCTGAATCCACTTATATATTTATAAGTGGAATTTTTGCTATTAATATCGTGACGTATTTTATTAAACAAGACATTATTCATTAAATACCATCTTAACATGTTACATGAAGAATCTAGCACTAGATATTCCGTCCACGTTTCAACCAGAAGTTTAAAAGACCTACCAACAGTGCATACTGATATTTCAATTTTCAAGTAAAATAGCAAGTGAGAAATGTTAGGTATCGAAATATGAAACGAAAATAAGATTATTTATGTAGTTATGTAGTATTGACAGGAAATATTGTTAAAATAAGGATGTTTTTACAGAGTTTAAAACATTACTTGTTCATATGAAAAACATATTGAATCAACTGGCAGTGACGTTCCTTTATAAGAAATAATTTTATATAGAAGCTATGTAAACATACCTTGTATTTTACTTATGATAATTAATACAGATAAAAATATTAATCCGAAAGGGAATTTTTTGAAATCATAAGTGGACTTCTAATAGTAAACAATAATATATGTGTACTTTTTCTTTATTTTTAAAGAAATTAAGCATCCGAATGTAATTGAGTACACGGTTTCATGTTTCATTTAATGCAGATTGATAAAGAAAATGCTATAGGGATAATATTTCTAATGAAACTCTTAATCAAATAATCAACCAAACATTTATCAATTAACATTTTAAAATAATGTAATTAAACAAGGCTGGTTCATAATAGTGACATTACTGAACGTAATACAAATTTGGGAAAATTATATATATATATGTGTATATATATATATATATATATATATATATATATATATATATATATATATATATATATATATATATATATATATATATATATATATATATATTACACTAGCCACCTCTGGCGACCAGTTGGTCCGCCATCTTAATAAATCTTGTTCGGAGGGAATCCTGTTTCTCACCGGCTTCCTTGGCACTGAAATCTCTCAGGTCCTAGTGGCAAAGCCTACTAACGTAAAAAAGACTCCCCCTTTTATGCTCTACTTAGTTTTTGAGTTCGAAATGACGCCCCTTCGTAGCCGGCGACCCGATGCGATGCTTACCTTACTTACCGTGTCGGGCCGCCCCTGGTTACAAAATTAACATGATTTAGTAATAAAAACCTACAAAAAGGTACAAATCATTGCGTCCTGTATTAATTCTGAAGATGCTATTATCAAAATATTGGCTATTATCAAAATTATTATATTGGCTATCATATATATATCATATTGGCTATTATCAAAAAACGGAAAGGGAAAAAAAAATAGTAACAAAATCTGAAACAGTTTGAGATTTTAACTACGCACTAAAGTGCTATATATTAAAAGTGTATCATAATACATGAGGCTTCTCTATTTTCTTTCCTTATTCCATAAAGTTGCAAAGTATCATTATTCATGAGTGTTATTAAACAAAATTAAAATTGATATTTCTAACATATTTTTCTGGATGCAATACAATAGCAATAAAATGGGGGAGGTGGGAACGCGCAGAAAAATGCACAATTCGAACTGAATGGAAATTTCAAAAACGTATTTTCTATTTGTTTGATTGTGTAACATGTATTTCGGATTTATGTGCTTGGACAGAATGTCTGTTTATAAATCCACGTCAGTAGGAAAAACTTTTCAGTTGTATCCAGGCGTAACAGACGATAAAATGATTTTATTTATTAAAAACTTCGTATTCTATAAGTTTGCGCCATCTGTCGGCTGCCCTGTAAAGTAAAAACCTGAAATGTATTCTTTTTTTTTAAAGCCTATATGTTAATCCAGGACATTAACTATCTTTATTCCAAATTTCATCCAAATCCGTCAAACCGTTTCATACATCATACAAACATTAACACTTATAATATTAGTACGATTAACCCCCCTCCTAAATTTAAAAATGAATATTTTGGATTTCAACACTTTGTGTATGCAAATAACAGTGTCGTACCTTTTTGGCTAGCTAAGTTAACTGCGGATACCGACGAATATCATTTTCCGTAAAATAATTGCCTAACACTCTCGAAATGAACATTTTTATTACTCTAGTAGGGAAAACAAGATCTCTGGCGAAGAATCAGGGAAACACCAAGCGATCTTATGCATACGTCAAGCACTTACTGCAGTAACGTAAATAACATTTGGAACCCAGTATACGCCACTGATGCAAATATGCACAAAATCAGGAGCTTTATTGCAAATTTATGACTTATTAATTTTACAACTAGGACATTAATAAAATGATGATAGTATAACTAATATTTAAACAATATATGAAAAGTCGGCTTAGAGAAAATTCTAATTAACAGAACCATTACAGGAATTGTAAAATACAGAAATCATTAGACGTGATATACATATAGATATAGATAAAAATGAATAAAAACGAAACAATAATACTTATATACTTAACATTACGTCAGGCGTTTTCGTGTTTAACTTAGAAAGCACTAAAATTTTTTATCCACATGTATATGTACAATTTAACAGCTGTACTAATAGCTTATTTTATATAGATGAATTCTCGATGACAGGAGATTTCGCAAACAGGAAAAAAATTGATCTTTTCAATTTATATGCAGTATTGATCGACTAGAGGAACTGTCTAAATGCTGATGCGAGGTGAGAAATATGAGAAAATGATTATTATATTTTTGATACAGAAATTTTCTCCGGAAACATTAAATACGTAAGGGAATATTTCGGATACATGTATATACAGGGCGATCAGCGAATAAGCCCTGATTTCAAAATTAAATATCTCTACAACAAAGATCGATATAATTATGCGGTAAACTGTATGTTTATTAGCAAAACTGTAAAAATGGTGCACAAAAGTTTAGAAAATTTAGTTACGAAAATCGTCAACAGATGGCGCTCTGCGCTGAAACTTGCACTAAAAAAACAATAAAGTGAAGCAGTCTTTGCAATCAGAATACAATGTTTTTCAAAGTGTTCACCGTTCGAAACAATGAGGTCCAACCGGAACATTGATTCGGTTTTGAAAACTGCGACGTGTTGCCGTAGGACTGTGTTGTAATCGGTGAAATTCCAGTACCAAAAACACACGTTCTTCAATAGAATACACTATTTCACTTTCTACGCTAGCCTCTTTCCACTATCCAACAGTCGTACTGATCGCTTTAGACTTCGAAGCACATTTTAAAGGCTATTGAGAGGTCATTGCGATTAGAGCGCCATCTGTTGACGATTTTCGTAACTAAATTTTCTAAACTTTTGTGCACCATTTTTACAGATTCTAATAAACGTACAGTTTACCCATAAATCTATCGATCTTTGTTGTAGAGATATTTAATTTTGAAATCAGGGCTTATTCGCTGATCACCCTGTATATAGATATTTGTGTATTTAGGGTGCTTCAGAAGTCAATGGGGAAAAAAATGAACTTTGTATTTTTGTCGATCTCACCCTCTCATTTTGTGCCACTATGCACAATGATAACTCGTGTAAAATTTTATTAAAATATATTTATATTAAGAGGCCGCGCGAGCGTATTAAAATTTCGTAATATTGACAAAAATCTGCAAGGATGCGTAATTAATAATAAAATTACATTACATATTTTTTATATGTATGAAAAAAGAATATATACAATTAGAAAAAAAAAATGTTTAACAAATGAAGTACAGGAAAAACATTAAATACAAATCAAAACAGAAAAATATGTAAAACATATCAAATACACGCAATATATAATCACTGATTCATTAGGCCTGAAATTAATTTTTAAGGAAACTTTTATTGCAATTTTGGTACTTTTTTCGATGTTCATGAATGACTTTCAGAAAACACCTGTTTCTGCTCTTTAAGTCTTAGTGATATTCTTTAGCAAATGCTTGGGTAAGGGTCTCACCACGCTCCGCATTGTTTTTCACAACTCTCGGTTTCTTTTCTATCTCGAAGCCTCGCTCGTAGTAAAGTACCTAATGGTCAGAATCAATTTCTAGAAAAGCATCGTCGGTACATAATAGGATAAAAAACATGAATGTGTTTTTCATCACAAAACTGGGTGGCTTAGTCATCAATTCGTCAATTGCTTTTGCAGTTCCAGTGGTTCATCCTTCCAATCTTGTTCATGAGAGACTTTTACCATCTTTCGCTTTTATTTCACTGAAATACCCGAATCAAAGAATAGTGCTACGAGATGTTCACAGAGATACTAAAGATGTCGTGACAGTTTATCATCATCCTTAGCTGATATTTTGGGGATTTTCTATTTATATGCTACAAAACGCTGAAGAAGCTACAAATCATTTCTCAGTGCTTCAACAGGAAGGGGTGCTGTAAAACAAGATCTCAGATATTCCTCAGATGTCACGAATATCTTTCTTTCTCCTGCTGCAAATTTGAACTGGTTACGAAACATCCACTACTTGAAGCTATGAAAGATTTTCGAGCTCCTTCTGGCATGATGGATAGCTCCTGGAGTACGAAAAAGTACACCAGAAATAGGTGTTCCTCACAGAAAAATTATAACAAGCAACATCACCTTCCTGTAATCTTCTCTCGCATGGGCCATCAGAAGTTGACTTTTGCGCAAATTGCATCACCGATTGCATATCGCTCTGAATGGGTGCTGCCATCATCTCAGAGTTTCTCAATCTAGGCTAAAACATTGGAGTGATCTATTGTTGACCATAACTACAGAAATCGTTTAAAAAGAATTACAGTAAGTCCACTGGATGCTGATGGCTCCATGCATTGCGTCAATACGGCAGAAGGCACAATTTCTAAAAGTGGTGTCAGAAAACAAAATACAAAAGCTTTTTTCTAGCTTTTGTTCCCATGTCAAATCTGCTCCAATATTACTGGCTGTTGTATTGAAGAATATGCCCCGTATAAGCTGAATAAGTTCACAGTTTTCTAGCACTTCTGCTGCAAATTTGAACTGGTTACGAAACATCCACTACTTGAAGCTATGAAAGATTTTCGAGCTCCTTCTGGCATGATGGATAGCTCCTGGAGTACGAAAAAGTACACCAAAAATAGGTGTTCCTCACAGAAAAATTATAACAAGCAACATCACCTTCCTGTAATCTTCTCTCGCATGGGCCATCAGAAGTTGACTTTTGCGCAAATTGCATCACCGATTGCATATCGCTCTGAATGGGTGCTGCCATCATCTCAGAGTTTCTCAATCTAGGCTAAAACATTGGAGTGATCTATTGTTGACCATAACTACAGAAATCGTTTAAAAAGAATTACAGTAAGTCCACTGGATGCTGATGGCTCCATGCATTGCGTCAATACGGCAGAAGGCACAATTTCTAAAAGTGGTGTCAGAAAACAAAATACAAAAGCTGTTTTCTAGCTTTTGTTCCCATGTCAAATTTGCTCCAATATTACTGGCTGTTGTATTGAAGAATATGCCCCGTATAAGCTCAATAAGTTCACAGTTTTCTAGCACTTCTGCAATGATATTTGCCATACAATTCCTGTCCTTCCTGTAATTTAGGAACACCCAACAGTTGATTTTCAATATTTAGTCCTGTTGCTATTACTGGTAGGTGATCCTCCTTTGCTTTTCCAGAAAAATTTTGAATTATTTTGTGCACTATCAAGGGGAGAATAGCCATGTATTGAAAGATTTTTTTACTTTAATCCTTTCAATATGTGGTTGTAATCCCCATCCTTTCAATATATGGCTGTAGGAATGGTTAGTTCAGAGCGGATAGTTTGCCTTAGAAGAGTGACTAAGTGTGAAATTTTTCACGTTTTGACCGATAGTTTTTACTGTAGCCTTTGATCTGCTATTGTTTACTTTGTAGAGTAGTTAAAATTTTGAAATTATATCCTTTTGAATGTCGTATTATTTCGGGTTATGGTATTGTACACTACTCTTCATCTGTCTATTTTGCCAATTTTCAATCGAATTCGATGGTGCTGCTTAACCTCTAAATATTAACCTATTAAACTGAAATTTTGCATACATTATATTTATAAATAGTGTCAAAAAATTCCAGGGGGAGAATAAAGAAATTCGGAAAAAAAATTATGAAGCACCTTAATATATATATATACATATATATGGTTTATTCCACGCACACTCATACATATAGTTCCCCGTGTGTATGTGTTCAAAAGAAAATTTGTCTATACAATGTAAATAATGAATTTTCCGTTACTTATATACAAGTATACTTAAAATAACTATTCGTGTCTTTTCGAATCTTGCAAATTAATTAAAAAATGTTGAAAACGAAATGAAAAGTCATTATACTAGAAATTATTGTGCTAAGTTTAAAAATTTTCTGTAGGTTTCTAAGTTTAAAAATTACTCGATCAGTTTTCAGTGCTTTGCAACTCACTAGCACTTAATAAAAATTTAACAAAACCATTTTGTGGCAGGATAAATTTAAATATTAATATAAAAAATCAATTAAGGCAAAATACGATATATAAGGTAATAAAAAATTATAGTTGTTAAACGAAAAATGATTTGTCAGAACGACGATGAAAAGTAAAGTTGTCGCTTTAATTCATGCCTTTTTTCCAAGTACATTTTACTTGCAAAAACCTACATTTTAACAATGCTCGCAGCATTAATTTTTAAACCACAGATCAATTATGCTTCAGATATTCCAACGTAGCCTAAAAGACGTAGTCAATTAATTCACAGTATCCAAAATACATTCGTAAGACACATTTTTTTTAATGTTAAGTCAAAAATGTTCATTACATGCTCAAAGCTATATAAACATTCAATACGCCTTTTTTAGTTACATAAAAATATGTCTAAAAATCAATAGTTTTTTTTCACTATATTGTAAATTAATCTATATATATAATATACGGGTATTTCAAAAACACTGACGTAAGCTTTTACTCCTTAAATTTTTATCATAATCATATACAATAAGCTACAAAGTTACATTAAAAATAAGGTGCAAGATTCTATGCTATCTATTAAAAGTTGCAAGAGATTAAATGAAACTAAATTCAAAATTAAATTTTTTATACCTCCTCCAATGCACAAAAAATTCAAAAATTCTCAGTTAGTAAAACATGTCTCATGCATTAATTAGACGCTGAGCAAAATTTGAGCATTTTATCCTAAAACAAATGAAAACAAATATATGGAGCTTTTCAGTGTCTCTTAAAGGGAAAAATTACGCCGGATAAACGCCTTTCAGAGGAAGAACACATTTTACGAAATAGAACAATGAATACATAGCAATTTGGCTATTATTGGTGTTGTATAACCCCTCACCAACTTTGTCCAAACCTATCTCTGGGCATTTTTAATGTTGAAAGGCTGAAAATTTGTACAGCACCTAATTAATGTATGGACCACATTTTACTTATTTGGAATTTTTATATGGTTGCCGCATAAAACTTTATGCTGTGTATTTATTATATTTAATCTCCTGGAACTTTTTATCAATATCTTAACATTCTTTAACTCTTCTTACGTAGCATTCTAATGCATTGCTTATGATTGTGATTAATAGCAGTTAAGGAATAAAGCCTAGGTCAATGTTTTTTGGAAACCTTGTATGTAGGTGGCATTTTAGTGATGGATACCTTTGAGCTAGCTTTTTTTGGAGAAGCCATAGAGCCTTTGAACGCAGTGTGAGGGGTTCACTACCACAAAGTCAGAATTGCGCTGGTCATTGAACTATGCATAATATTTTCTCTAGAGTTAAACAAGTTACGCGGATTCGATGTTATACAGCTTCCAAAACTGACGTACAGTCTTCAAAACTTCGATTGAAAAAGCTGTTAAAATAATCACGATGGTGATTACGCACCCTGACTCTTCAAATGAGTCAATCTTGATAACAAGCGCTATTGCTGCACCGAGCGTCATAATAATCAAACACGCTATGAAAATTGCTCTTCTTTACCTTTGCTTTGTTTTGAAACATAAACGGTACAACACATTCACAATGCACACCTCTAAGATTCTATGTATTCGCTTCACTTTTTAGATTGTTTGTACATATATATATATAGGGGTAATTAATTTGATTACTAAACATTTTTATATGGCTATATGTAAAAGTTACTTCACGAAAACTAACAAATCCTGTAGTTAAAACACGCCAAAAATTTACAATCGGAAGTAAACCTCAAATAAAAAATATTAATAACTTCTTGAAAAAAGCGAATGCTGGTGAAGTTAACAAAAAGTACTTAAAAGTATTTTTTAAGTGAAATAAAAATATAGCACAAAATTAAATCATTTTATCAAAAAAAATCTTATGAAATCTTAATTAAATAATTACGTAATTTCGAAAGGTTTTTTTCTGTTTTAACACAGAAATCTGAAAGCAAGAATGAATTTAAAAATGCATTTTTAATATCTTAAGTTTCACTAAAGTGATAACAAATGCGTGCACAAAAAAGGAAAAGATTTTCTTTTTATAACAAATTATTTTAACTTTTAAAACCAACACTTCAAAAAACAAAATGTTAAATAAAATAAATTTTGTTAACGTGTGTAGCCAGAAGTACTAAACAAAAAATATCTAGTTTAAGCACTGCAGAATTTTTAGTCTTCTTGTTTTCCCATGTTGGTAATTAGTTTAGTCAATGTCTTCATTAAATATTTTGAGCAACGTTTTAATTTGAAATATTGGAGAAAGAAAGAAATTTAGCAAAAAATAAAATTTTTTTTTTCGGAATTTAATTTATAAATTTCTGAAAAAAAAATGACATTTTTGTTGTTAATAATAAATATTTGACTGACGCTATTCATTGTAAGAGAAGAAATGTTCTCAAACATAGTTTTTAATGTGATTTAGTATGAGTATCTAAAAAATATAATAATATTTAATGTTAATGATAATGGCTTAAAAACAAAATTTTCTCCACTCTGTTTTACTCAAACCAACATGACCAAACATTCTGGCATGCTCAAGCTGCCTAAATGGTTTTAACGTTAAGTCTAACATTGAAAGTTACAGCCCGGGGGCCAGCTGCCATTTTGGGGTAATCATCGCAAAGAATCTGAGATTTTTTTACTTTGGTTCATTTTATGTTGCAAATAAAGAACATGAACACCAGCTGACAGAGTAGCGGTGGTTGTAGCCGCCCCGGCCGTCCAAACATGTCAAATAATTTTTAAAGAACCATTATAATAAAAAAGTTGATACTTTGTACATTTGTTTATCACATTGTATACAAATGAAAAAAAAAGTGTAGTCAGCTGACTTTAAAGCGGTTGATTATACGTCATCTGCGGACGATGATCTACATTCGGCTGTATAGCGGTGGATTATACGTCAACATGTAAATAATATCCGTTAAGTAACACAATAATATAAACGATTAAATTTGGTGAGGTGACAGTTACTTTATCAGTTTATGAAAAAACAGTCCGCTGAGTTTTTTGTGGTGGAAAAGTCCTCAGCTGTTGATGGAAAGTTACAGCGTCTTGCTACACGTACAAGCGCCTGATGTATTTCACTTGCATCAGCTGATCACTTTTACACCACGAAAAATTCAGCGGACAGCATCTTTCAGGTAACTCTTGTTCAACAGCTGGGCAAAAAAATAAATTACGTATAACTGAGGTGCGAAATTTTCGTTTTTACGAATAAATGCAAATTTAAGCGAAATTTTCTTCGATGATTACATATAGGGGAAGGTGGCCCAAAATTATTTCCTTAAGGAAAAAACTTGCACAAAATAACATGAATGTTAAATAAAACTTTGCCACTATACTTTACACGATATTTTACACTTGACTCTTTGCCACAATATTTTAGACTATATTTTGCATCATAAACATATTTTAATAATATTTTAAGCCCAAATTGAGTAACTCAAAAAAAAATGAAGAGTCCAAAGAGTCCAAAGGACATGGGGAGTCATGCATTTTGAGAATGTCTGAAGGGCTGAAATGATGACTAGGGCCGGGTATTGAGTTTCTTCAGTCGATGAATTATTTTACCCGGCAGTATGGCTGCCTACTTTAGCTCATAATACTGGAACACGCCGAGAAACATAAACTAAATAAGTGCAATTCAAATCTAAAAACTTACTCTGTTCAGTCAACCTAGTCATATATCTGTAAAGATTGTATTTCTAAATAAATAAGAAAGTTAGTGCTTACCTCATAAATATATGATAAAACCCAGTTTTTGAAGAATTATATTTAGACAAGTAATACACCGATCGCTTAAATATCGCCATTGCTTCTTCTTGACTTGCACAACTGGTTTTTGTATTTTCTAATGGGTAGCGCGAACTGTATCTAGCAAAACATATGCGCATCGTTTTCCGCATGTTGGTCCACCTTCCCCTATATTTTTAGTTTCCGAACATGTACCATGTAAGGAAAGTATTGTAATCATGAAAAAATTCGACTTCAAGATTTTGGTGTATTTACACGTTTTGAGGATCACGATAGCTCCTAAACGGGGCATTCGATTGATCTCAAATTGGGTATATATGTTATAAACCACCGACGATATGCTATAAGACCGCTATTGATATTGGTGTGTATAGGACTTATAGTTTTCTACAGGACTACGACAAAGATTTCTTTTACATTATGGCCTATGGTAGAAAATTCTTGAAAGAGCATTAGCGTTTAAACGATATATTCGATTGAGCTCAAATTGGGTATACATGTTTAAGCCACCATCATAAGACCGGTATTGATATTTGATGTGTATAGGACTTGTAGTTTTTCTACAGGGCTACGACAAAGATTTCTTTTACATTATGGCATGTGGGGAGAAATTATGGGAAGTGCGCTAGCGTTTAAACGGCGCATTCAATTGAGCTTCAATTTGGTATATATGCTTGAATTATTCATCGATTAAAATTTATTTAAATGCTTGGTAATGATCTTAATTGTAAGTCTTCGGAAAGTCGAGTGGAGTCACTCCCGATATTTCTCATTGTTATGTATTTTAAATATATAATTGAGAGTAAAAAAAAAGATGTAGGTATATTCAGCCGATACATAGACGCACTGTGAGACGCACTACGTAACATTAAAAATTGATAGATATCAGAAACCAAGAAAGCCGAAGCTTTTTAAAAGCAGTTCTTTATAAAAGTAACCTGAAAGAAGTTCTCCGCAGAATTTTCCGCTGTATGAAAGTGATCCGCTGATGCAGTGAAATATATCAGGCGCCTGTGCGTGTAGCAATACGCTATAACTTTCAATCGCCATCTGACCACTTTTCCACCACCGGAATTTCTGACTATTTTTTCCTAAAACTGGTAAAGTTAGCTATCACTTCGCCAAATTTAAGGTTTTTTATTATTATTTTACTTAGCAGATGTTCTTTACATGTAGAAGCATAATCCACCGCTATACAGTTGAATGCAGATGACCGTCGGAAGCTGACGTATAATCCACCACTATAAAGCCAGCTGACTATTTTTTTATTGGTATACAGCGTTATAAACACATGTACAGAGTATCAACATTTTTATTATAATTATTTTTAAAACTTATTTTAAGTGTTTGGGTGGCCGGGGCGGTTGGGTCACCAGCTGATGTTCACTTCTATTATATCTATAAGTAAATGAACTATAGGACGATATTTCAGATTTTTTGTTATTGGTCATCAAAAATGCCAGCTGGCTGGACTATTAATGTACTCGTATTTGTATTTGTTGATCGCTTTTTATTTTCTTTATTATAGGCAATGTTTAATTAAGGATTCAATCTTTAATACATATTAAAATGAGATAGTTATTCAAGAAATTTTTGCCGTAGTAAATCAACAGCAAATTTATATTGTGTTTGGAATTTACATGGTAACTAGGTGCATCACTATAGACTTTTAATTATCAAAATATTTCACAAAGCCTCGAAATTTTCGATTCAGATTATGTGATGGCTGTTCAATGTCAGCTAGAGCCGAAAACTCATTCGATCGTCAACAATTCATGCAGACAAATGACAATTTCATCAGTTTTGTTGTTGATGGGCTTCAAGTGAGTGCGCGAAGGGGGGGGGTGTTATCCCCCCATCACTCTCTGGACCCCCCTAAACTTCTCTGTGTAAATTGTAACTTGCGCAAGAAAAGCTGACTCCTTGTAGACCTTGATGTGGTCAAAAATCGGGGTGCATTAAACCAGCGATCTTGACGTCACCTGATCTATTCTCGGACCTGAATGACTTAGAATGGGGTGCAAAGAAGAGTTTCTCGCCCATCTAATGAAACAACCCTGAAAGTATTGTGACCTGTGAGAGCTGCACTAAAAATACATAAACAATAATAATAAAAATCCAACTTTCAGGACACATCTTGTCGACTATTGCTGACAAAACCTTTTGGTTAAGCTATCCCATAAAGCATTTCTTACATTATCGAATCTTAAAAGATTAAGGTTACCTAACACCTTCTTGCTTTAAATTCTTTACTCTTGTTTTCTTCAATGAAATACGTTTAATATTATACTATTTTTTTACAGAATTATTTTAGAGTGATGAAAAAGCCCTTTATATCAACTTTTTCAACTATATAGGTGCAGAAGACGTATGTTTCATTCAAAAATAAAACCATTACCTAAAAAAATTCATGAAGCAAAGTATATACTTAGAAATGTTTCCATGATTTTTTTGGGAAGTTGTTAACAGACAACACTAAACGCTATGCTACCATATATATACAGGATGTCCAGTGCTAACGGTGCCCAATGGCTATTTCCTAAATGGTTTGTCAGAGACACAGAGTTATATCAGAACATTATATCAGAAAGTCAATGAATCAATTTCTATAAAAACTTCGAAATTTTAATTTTTATACGCTCCCCCGGTCATATCCATTATATTTAGAAAAAAAATCCTCATACGATTTCACGCACAGTAAAAAAAAAAAAAAAAAAAAAAAAAAAAAAACTCGTCATTCTACGACCAAAATTCGCCGATTTACAGCTGCTTAAAGTTAGAGCACTTTTCGAGAGGCGAAAGTCATATATACCACTCGTTTGCAAATAACGCATACTTTAATTTACTATTAATTTAATTTGCATAAGGGGCAGTCTTCATATTTAATTCTGCATCAACTTCGTTTTCCTTGATGGTAACACTGTATTTTGACTTTATTAAACGAAAGAAAATCTTCAAATTACCCTAAATATAAATTTTCACTAATTTTCTACTATAATTTCCAGAGATATTGCGAATTATTTATTGCGCGTTTTTAAGGGAATTTCTGCAATTTGAAAAACGCTATTTGTAGGTTCCGAACTTTTCGCCTTTCATTCATTTCGCTCGCGAGAGTTAAAAGATATAAATATTATTTTCAAGGAATCATTAATGTCACTGTGTTTTTTATTTCACTTTCTTAATTTAATATTATCATCTGCAATGTGCAATATTCTTATAAGACTTTATGCGGTATTTTAATTTATTGTCAGATGAAAATTTAGACAGAAAAGCGTGATTTTGAATGTTTTTTTGTAATTTTTGATAAAATATGGGGAAGTCCAAAGACCTAATGTTTCCAATAATAAAAAAAAAGTCAAATTCATGCCTTAAATGTTGAGGAAATTAGTTTTTCAGAAATAGGACGTTGTATTAGAAGACATTCATCTACTGCATCTAATTCTATACCTGGAAAATATTTTATTTGGGGGGATATGGTAGCGGACGCAACAATAGACGCTTTATAGAATCACCATCAAACTGTAAAAACCTCTAATGTATTTGATTCAACATTTGATATTTTTTAATACCGCTATCATTTACTGTGTTTTTGCACAAAATAAGTCCAATTTACGTTTATTTTAAGCAATTTTCAAAAAATTGTAACTTAAAAAATTTATACATGGTCTCTTAACTCATGAAAATAACGCATTTTATTTAATATAAATTAAAGTATTGGGCGTAAAAATTTGAAATTTTGCACAACCATGCAATATTACTTTCTCCATCTATTTCCATCGAAATTTGGCTAGGTCGCTATTTATATTTTTTAATATTAATTTAATAATTCATAATTCATATTAATATTTTATTAAAAATCATAATAATAGTGAATTATGTTTGGGTCGTTTAGTTCTAAAAGTACGGATAAAAATCAGCTTCTTATTATCAATATTATATATGATATGAATTAAACTATGAAAAAATAGTTTATTATATGGAGAGGAGGATTTTGGAAGCTCACAACTCACCCATTTTTAGTTCAAATTTATTGAAAATTGGTATCCGGGTTTAAAATGAGCCAAAATTTTGAAATGTGAAGTGAAAATGTAGGAGTTGCTATTGAGAAAAAAAAAAGTTGGTGCGAATTTTAATATGTAGATGGCCCCTTATGCAATTTTTATGCATAGAAAAGTGTACGATGCATTAAAGTGTACGACAATCGTAAACGATTGGTATATGTAATGAACGACGGCCGAAAAAAGTAGAAGTGGGCCTTTTTTCCGCAACTGTACATGGTTTTGAGCCTTGTAATATTTATTAGCAATTTCATCAACTATTTTACGATTGTAGATTGCTATAAAGAAGATTAGCATTTAAATCTGTGTATCCAATAAATTAACATAGAAATATAGCTTATACTGAAAATATAATTCATTAAAGAGTTTTTTAAATGAACTAGTGTTAAATGAATTAAAATAAAAAAAAAAAACAAGAGAATAAAACACTGCATTAAATATTAAATTAGAAAACGAAACATTTTAAAGTACGAATATATGCATTTTATAAACTTAAATTAATATTACAAATCCTGTTAGAGTAGCATCTGCTCAAAATATAGCTTCCTTAAGTTTCAATACAAAAATGCCCCCGTGTAGAAAACTCTTCCTGTACTTTGCGTAGCATACTCGGTGTTACACATATGCTTGCTACACATACTATATAAGACTTAGTAAGTCTGATTCCGGATATATTTTTAAACTGATTATAACCCTTTGCTTAAAGATTGGTAAGTTTTACTTTTTTCTCTGCATTATGCCAGAAAATGAAATTATAACCTAAAATTTAAAATTTCGACATTTATATGGTCCCTTAACTGTTTACCGTAACGGGACATGTTTAAACGTGGAAAAGTGATCTAAATCAAAATGTTTGCTGCTTCATGACTCGGTTTTTATATTTTATTGTGCATGAAATTGTATGAAGAAATTTTCCTGACTATAACAATTCGACCGGGAGACCGTATAAAAATTTAAGTTGCGTAATTTTATAGGAATTGATTTATTGATTTCGATTGTTTCCGATATAATAGATTATACAATTTAGAGCATAAAGTAATTAAAAAACTTTGTAAAAAACACACATAAGAAGACCATATAAATGTGGAAATTTTTCCTTTTACTTCTTATGTGTGTTTTTTACAAAGTTTTTTAATTACTTTATCGTTTAACACCAGTATTTTGAGTGTTTTTTCAATTTAGAGCATATTTGCAGCTCGAACTATGTGTCTCTGACTAATGGCTTAGGAATAGCCAATAGGCACCGTTAGCACTGGACACCCTGTGTAGTGAAATATATAAATGTTATAGAGCTCATCTGCAGCTTATTAGTTATAAATACTTAAATATTATTTAAAGAAATGCTTTAAATACCTTAATAAACTTCACAAAAATTTATATTTGAGTTATTAGAACACGGTGCGGGGATATTATTAATTTCATTAAGTTATTAAGTTACTATCTAGGTAAGTTCATATCAATATATTCTCTAACTCATTAACAAAAAGAAGATTAAAAGTGTTCATGAAAAAAGAATTTATTATCATGAATGTTCCAGCTCATACCGCCTTGATAATACTTCTTTTGAAAAACATACCGTTATTGCCCAACGGAATAATTTTCTTGATATAAAAACTTTTAATTATATTTTATCAAAACAGTAATTATTGTCAATGAAGAAAACCTATTGTCATATCGATGCATTTTCTTGCAATTGTTTCCCCGTACGAATTAATTACATACACGTACGATTTAAAAAAAAAGCGTTTAATTAATTATTATTTAAAATATAAATTACATAGACAATGCGGATTCGGATAATTGTAAAGCATTTTTACAAAACCGATAATTCCAAAAGGATCTAGGATTTTATTATTTAATACATTGCTTTCCGTTGATATTGTATAAGTATTAAACATTACATTATTGGATAATTCACGCATGCGTTTGATTTTTTAATACACAATGCCAATCTGTTTTAGAATGTGCTGAAAAGTTAGACAAGTATACATTTAAATAAATAAAAGAACTTTAAAAATAGATATATACTAAAATGGCGTCATCTTTAATGGTTTATCAGAATCATTGATATTTTAAATTGATAGAAACTCTAGAATAGGGATGGACGCGAGAAGACTTTTTTGCGAGACGAGACAGAGATTTACAGCTTTCTTGCGAGACGAGACACACATTTTTAGCATTACGATATAGGGATTTTTGCGAGACGAGACAAACTTTTAGGCTATTTTGCGAGACGCTAGACACCTATTTTTCGCCTCGCGTCCATCCCTACTCTAGAGTTATATTTTACTTAAATATTATTCGTTCTCTTCGCTCTAATTTAATTCCAACAACTAATATTAGATACCCAGTAACTGTTTACGTAACCAATGTAAAATATCAGTCCTACATATGAAAGTAACTTTCGAATAGCAGAATATTCAGTTTTGACTAATATATCACGTATATTGATTAACTTTACATTTGGTAAAATTTTAAACAGACCGATTTTTTCTTTAGTCTGCTAAAGGGTAACCTATCGCGATGCTGAAAAAATTATTTTTTCAAGGTATTTAAGTTTTCATTTGCACAGGAAATATTTTTATCTTAAGTATGTTTAATCTTTTATCTATGTTTAAAAATTGTTTAGTAATACAGTAGAATCTCGCTACAACGATATCCTCTATAACGATAATTCTCTTCTATAACGATATTTTTTCATAGTCCTGGCTGAATTCCCTTTATATTAATGTAAAACAGTTCTCTGTATTACGATATCCTTTAAAACGAGAATTCTCTCTACAACGATGGTAATAATTATCCCTTACATCCCAATAATTCTCTCTAATACGATATATTTTTTTTTCTACGATGCATCAGAAGCCCAACTCATGCACACACATTGAAAGCTACACAAAGAAAGTCGAGGTAAAATGTGGTTGGAACGGGTTGGACCCGCCTCTGCCAAAGAACGTCTTCTAAGTTTCGTTTTGCTGATGTAACACTATGGTATGAGAAAGTGCATTTCTAGTAAGGTGGAAAGGCAGTTGGCATTTTCTGGATGACACATCTTTGATTCCTATCCCCCTCTTTAAAAAATGGTCAAAGATTCCTTTCACTGGAACTGATATAGAAAACTATACGTTCTTTTGTCTGAACTTTTTTTTTGAGTAAGAATTTAACCTTCGATAAATCCTATCGAGGTCAATTATTACACGCTGATATTTTAAATTATTTATGAGTTTTGTTTACTTTGAAGTTTGTTTAGTGAAAATCGAAAGCAAATGGCTAAAAGAAAACAAATATCTATCGAATTGAAATTTAACATCATAAGATTTTGATAAAGGCATGAAGCAAAATAAATAAGGATAAATTAATGAGTATGTATTTTCAATTAATATCTAATACTTTTTAAAAAACGCTTTTGCGGCATTCAGGTATTATTTATTTAGCCATCATATATTTGTTATTCAAATATGCTATAAATATTTACAAGCTATATCGCTGCTAGAATTCCTGGCGAGACGGCAAGGGTATTTAACTAAAATTTGTAAGTGTTGAAAATTACTGAAAACTATAAACATTTTTTTCTCCTTTCATTTATTATATATTACTTGAGAGGGCGTGCTGAATGAAAACAGAACACTTTCTGGTGACACCGCAGGGTATGGGATATATGAAGAACAAAAATCAAAAATCTTTTCGTTCCAATATCGATTATCTCTATAACGATAATTCTCTTTACAACGATATATTATTTTGACCCCCAAAATATCGTTATAGAGGGATTTCACTGTATTACCACAAAATATGCATTTCTTCTTGAGTTTTCGATCCTGTGAAGAATTAAATACCACAAGAAAAAAAAAGGTCAACAAAGACTAAAATTTGTTCATCTAGCACAATCTTTCACCTGAAGGGAATGCACGACAATGAATATGGAGAAATTTGTACTCTTCAGTTTACAAGAGCGAGACATTCAGATGCTAAAACTTTTTGATCACGCAACTATAAGCATCAGAAGGCATATGTATAGAAACTGCTCAACAATCAGCCACAATCACAGAAATTTGTCAGCTGATTCATCAGAACTATTGATTGATTAGGCTGAACTGCAAAGCGTTACATCATTTCACATTCATGGTATAAAGAGGAGTATCAAAACTTTATGGGAAAATATTCAGCAGGTGTTGCAACAGATAATGATGGGGATGACTATTTTCCTGAGACACATTTACCTTACCAAACCGTATTTCGTATGATTTAGAAAAACAAATACCATGAAATGTGTAGCACCATTTTTGAATTGGAACTCTGTAGCAAAAAATGTGTGAAAAGTATAATTTTATGAAATAATAGATTATGTAAATTAAATAAATAAATTATCCAATAAAATTTTAACTGCAATTAGCGTTTATATTAAGTAAGTTCTTTTCTTATTTTATGATTCCAGACATAAATTGGAATATGTAATAAATAAGAAAATGTCTCTTCAAGATATTTACTTTCATAAATGTTTCTAATATATTTACTTTACCTTCATTTTGCTTTAATTCAAAATCCATTACATTTAACTAATAATAATTTTATAAACGGAGTTTTAAATAAATGAATGTAAGAGCTGTTAAATTTGACTGTAAATGTAGAAGATTTGCTTACATTCTAAGAGCTTACATTTAGTGGTAAACAAGTCACTTTTAGAAAGATAATTTTTGTTCAGTTTACTATCCTTCTCTATAGTGCAGGTATATTTTCTTTTAATGTACCAAAGTAATAAAAATCTGGTCAATATTAAAGGAACTGGCATACCCGGATATAGATTAAATTAAACCAACTGAGCTGTCCGAATAAAAGGCACTTATTCTAAGACAACTTTAATACTTAAGCAGTTTCACACAATAAGATTAAGGAACATTTTGGAAACACATAGCCAAAGGTTTCTGGTATTGAAAATTATGTATTCTTGGTAAGCCAGAACGCAGGACATATTTTCTGTAAAAAATGGGCAAAAACTATTTCATAAATCATATAACTTACATAAATTTGCAGTTTACTCTAACATGTAAGAGAATCGTGTGTCTTTTCAGGTCAGAATATTTTTTTCTACTATGCGTTTCTGTACATGGTTGTAATAACCCCACTTTTCAAAAACCATGGAGTAATTACGACCATGGATTTAAAAATATTTAACTAGGTTAGAAAAACTAAAAACATGTCGGAAGCTCTTAAATACATTACCAACATTACTTTTAATATGAATAAGCTTGTATAAAAATTTTCCTTTCGGTGAAAGTACTTTCAACATTGAATCGTCAGAGCCGTTTGATGAAACTTTTGACACGTTAATTGTTTATCAATTGTTACTACGTTAAAAATACTTAATACCAACGATGGAAAATATCTATCCCGAAAATCCCAGTAATATGCTTTATGCCGAATATTTTAGTGAAAGTTTACTATTTACAGATTTTTAAAACATTCCGTTGGTCATAATTACCTCACTGGATTCTATACGTTTACAAAACATGCGTACTTCATATTAATTTACTAGGGTTGGGTGATTCACCAGCAAAATGGTATTTTTGCCAGGACAAAGGCAAAACCTGATAAAAACCTGGTTATAACCGGCAAAAATAGCTGGATTTAATAAATATTCTAAAATTACATAATTTTCTATACATTATAATTGAGACTTTAATCTCTCTCTCTCTGAATATAATCTATTTTATTAATATTAATTTTATTAATAAAAACAACTTAAAATATTTTTCATTGATAATATAGCGATAAAAAATCAAGTATAAAAATAGTGAATGTTGTTAACAAATTTTGTAACACCCCCCTCTAAATTAATGTAGTAATATCACTTTTACAGAAATATGTGTATGTGTCCACAGTTTTTACATTTAAGAAAACTATAATTAAAAATAATTCATCAAACCAATCCTCATTTTATGTTTATCATGGCTTCTAGGTATAACGTTCACAAGTATTTTATAGAAATAATCTAAATTCCTGCAACTCCTTTTTTTTAGTGTGTGTGGGAAGGTTGTACTGGTAAACAAAAACAATGATAATGATGAAAACGTCTATTTTAACTATTTTATGTATAATTCTTTTCATAATTAAAAGTTATAATTCAATATGAGCTGTGCTTTTATCCCAATATATTTACTGTATTTATATTCCCATATATTATTTCATTCTTATTTGGTATTTTCAAATTACTGCTGCTCTTAGAGCATGGCAAAATTTATATTATTTCTTTCTGTGTTAAAAAATTAACTGAAGCATAAGGATTAATTGTTAATCATTATGACTTAAATCAAAGTCAGTAAGGTTTTTCATATTAACTAAAAAAGTATCTTACTAAAAAATACAAATTCTTAAATTAATAATGCAGTTAATATTCATAATGGTAAAAAAATTAAATAAAATTATGTATTATTAGAGTTGCAATTAGTAAAAATTAAAATATATCAATCACATCGTTTTAAACAATATGTATCTATTTTTGCCACTTTGGCAAAAAGTGGCAGAAATGGTTTTTTGCAAGGGCGGTTTTTACCGCTTTTTTCCAGCAGTGGCAAAAACGTGTCAACTCTATTTAAAACTTTGTGAATCAGCACTCATAAATGACAATTATATTGCAGCATAATTATTTTGGGACGGTACAAAAGTTCCACACAAAATGATTATTCAGTTTTCCTTGTAAAATTCAGAGCTTTAAATACATAGGTCTTGTTTCATGGATGTTTTCGTTTGAAAGTCTTCATGAAAGTCTTAGACACTGGATCCTCTAACATCCATAAAACTCTTTTTTGAATAATATTAAAGTAACTGATAATTTTTATAAAGCTTACAAGATATATTTTAAAATCAAAATTGCAAAAGTAATCCATTTCACAAAATTATATGTCAGCATTAGGCGCATCAATAAATTGTGAAATATTTAATCTCTCCCTAAAAGGAAATAATTTTCCAAATCCTCCATGCGTTTAATGTATTTTGCATGGTGCATGAGTGGTCATACCGATGTTGAAATACCGTTTTGTTTTACGTATGACAATTAAAATTTTGATTACTTAAATGGAATTGATTGAAGTATTTTGAAATTGCTTTATTCTACATTATCCTGCAAGTACATTTTTTTAGTGAGGTGGAATCAAAATTCCGAGATAGGAAGCAGCCCCGATGATAAAAAACATAAAAGAAGCAGTATTTTGCAGTTAATTCAAAATGATTCTGTTCTGTGTACAAAACAAAAAAGAAGGAATGACCAGAATGCGTTTTTATTAAATAGTCTTTGAATGTCACAATGCCTTTACGAATAATGCCTTTGCTGTAGTTATAAGAACATATTACCGCGTCTGAGGCAATTCTGTACTTCTGTAAGAACAAACGAAAGACAAAGGACATGACTCGTATCCCACTTTAATTACACCTCAGTGACTTAATATCACGCCTGTAATGGTGAAGCACCATTCTTTCTGCATGCAATATTTAACCGTCACCACCATCAATCCGTCTCATTAATCTTCCGTCGCTAGAACATTTGCCGGGAGGGTTAGTTCAGGAACTCACTATTAAGTGAAATATGCCGAAACGGGTTGGATTTAGAGCTAAATGAATCTCGTTTAATATTACTTGCTATGTGCAAGCATGTAATCGGTTATTCTTAAATGTATTCCGTAATTCAATGTAAGTATCCTGTTTTGTGTTTACCTGCATGTAAAAGTTATAAAATAATCAAGTTGTAGGTAGTTCTCAATTGAGTACTCGAATGAAGAATCACTTAATTCTGCGTAGCCTAATAGAGAGAGACTTGTTTTGTGACATCTGTTTTGTGACATGCCCACCATAAGACAAAATTGTGACATTTCTATTTTTTTTCATTACATTAAAACATAATATACTCAAATTTAGAGTTAATCTTTAGAAATATTTCCTTGTGTGAAGGTCATCTTTTTATTCAATTCGTCGATCTGAAATCTATGTGTACCAAAACAGGGTTTTGTGATGGTTATTTCCCCTATTCAATTACACAGAAAAGACTCAAATGAATGGTTATCATATTCGAATACATAATGCATTACTGTAACCCAAAATAGGAGACAATTAAAATACCGCCAAATATATGTACAATAGCAGTAGCAGAGGCGATTCGTGACCCATTTCTGTGGTTTAGCTTGAAATTTCTTTTAGCTCAGTAATGTAAAACATAGACTAGCTTTTGTAAACAACATAAAGAAATTTCGAATGGCAACTTGTAAAAGGTAAACTATTTTCTTTTTCTCCTTACATTATCAAAATTAATGTACATGTGATATGTTTAAAAATATAGTTAAAGGATATTTCTTTCCAAAATTACGATAAATTCCAAAATTACGTTTTGCCCAAGGATGTGAAGATCCAGCAGGGTCGTTCGTTCATAACCCCCCCATATGCCGTGGAGAGTTTAACCTACGATTTATAATGATTCTTAGTCAAAAAATTGTTTTCACCGTATTTGGCAAATCAGAAACCTAAAAAAAATAGTAAAAGAAATTTTTAGTTTAAAACGAAGGTAACAACAATAAAAAAATAGCTTTTAGACTATAAACATTAAGAATTAGGAGACAATGAACACCGCTTTTTCTACCACGGCAGCAAAACTCGCAAATTAATAAAACTGCTCCCATGTCAACAATATTATTCTTTCAACGGGCCCACCATATCCTGACCCAAAACTCAAGCTAAATTACTGCACTTTCGCATTCATTTTCGTGCTACACAACCAACTATTGCTACGTTCTGATAAATGATCAACGTTGCCTCGCTGTGCTTTGCGCGCATGCCGGGGCCGCTGCAGGATGTATTGGAAAACATTATTTAAAATATATTTTTCATCCGTCTAAATCTAAATCGGATAAAATACATACATACTATTTTAGCGAAATAAACAGATTTTTTTTAAAAAGGCAACCTTAAAAAAATTAAATTCTGTGTTAAGTTTGAAAAAGCTTTTGAAATATCGGGTGGGGCCAGGCTCCTCTGGCTCTAAGGAAGAGCCACCGCTGTACAGAAGTTAAAAAAACTTTCATTTCAATTATTTAATAAGTACACCATTCTTTGTTACCTTCTTTAAACTGAGTTGTAGATACAATTTATCAATTTAGATTTTTTTAAAGTTGTATTTCTTAAAGAAATGAAGTTTTTTTGTCAGAAATTATCAGTAAATCAGTGGTTTAGTTGTGGGGGTATGCAGAGAAACAGTGTTCCACTCCTCTTTTTATTTGAACTTAAGCATCGCATCACATTTTATTACCAAGAGAGGAGCTCAAATTTATTTTTAATGCACAAAACTTCTCTTTTTGTAATTCTACGTCAAAAAGACAACCGAAAGCACCTCTTTCTCTAAGTAGGATTTAAAAATTTTTACAATTCCTTTATAATTGCCAAATATTGTAAACCTACCGGGTATCCCAAAAATGACTGATGGATTTTGAAAATCAATAAAAAAAAAGATGGAATGCGATAGACATGTATCGTTTGCGGCCTTATGCTTATGAATCATAAATTTTATCCCACCAAATTTCAAATTTACTTAACATTTTCACCCACAGGTGGCGCTGATTGCCTTGAATTAGACATGTATACAGAAAGTGGCATAATATGGCCTCCTTATTCCCCCAGATTTGACGACCTGTGACTTTTTTCTTTGGGGGTACCTGAAAGATTTGGTATACTGCCAAACTCCATAAACAATTGCGAAGCTGAAGCAGCAGATCTGTATTGCACGTCAGACAATTTCAAGTGTCATGTTTGAACGGATGTCTGGAAATTTTTATCTCAGACTGCGCCAAGTTGTTGCAGCAAATGGGGATTACATTGAAAATGCCATTGTTTAGTTTCATGCAATAGTACTTGCAAAATTTTCAGTCCGGTTTTTATTTTTTCAATTTTTTCAACGCCACCTGTTGGTGAAAATGTTAAGTAAATTTGAAATTTGGTGGGATAAAATTACCCGATTATCTAAGCATAAGGCCGCAAACGATACATATCTATCGCATTCCGTCTTTTTTTTTTTTTTGATTTTCAAAATCCATCAGTAATTTTTGGGATACCCGTCATCTTTAAGCATAGAATGCATATGCTATCTAGGCAAGTCTAAATAAGTTGGTGCGGGTGTCACCACCCCAAACTTTTGAAAAGAATTAAAAACTCGGTTAACAAGGAACACGATAAAAAGTAAAAATCCTTATAACTTTGACATTCGGATTCCTGACTTTTGTAACGGTAAGATTTTTTTTGTTAATTTCAGTTATATCCCCTTTTAAAATTAAAGCTTCATTAATTATACCAAAGTAATGATAATATTTACTTACTTTTGTCACAGATTTTAACAATAATTGCATTAAACTAATTACACATATTTAAGGTTAATTCAACAAAAATCAGCGTCTCTTCACTTTTTTTTCCTCAGGACTACATCGCTGCAGTATACGAGTATAATTTGCGTAAAACAGTCTATAATAAAAAAAATAGACGCCCCAAGAAGGAGCCGCCTGATAAAATTTCGTATGCAAAGACATTCGGACCGAACATGCAAATGATTAAAATCTGAAGTCCAATGAATGAATAGCGGAAGCGCTAGCTCAACGAAACTGCTCATTCAGCAGGTGCGTATAAGGAGCGATTCTCAATCTGATGGTTAAAATTTATTTCGCATTTCGACTGCGATATCTTACGTAGGCTGTAAAAATGTCTCGCCAAAGGATTCGTGAGCATTACGAGAAGATGTCAGAGTTTAAAAGAGATGGTGCGATCGGACTGAAAGAGGCTGGTTAGACGAATCGAAGAATCGCTCGACATCTCCGTCGAAGCCATTAGGCTATTAGACGATGCTGGAAAGAGTGGGACAACAACAGTAGATATCAGCGTCCAAATTTTAGTGGTCGACCAAGGGCCACAACAGAAGCCGCCCGAGGGCTATAACAGAGGATCGAGCGATTGTCAGAGCAGTTGTCGCAGCACCGGATTCGTCGCCATCAACTATCCACCGTGTGACCCGCACACCATTTTTCCAACATGACCGTCCACCGACCGTTACGCCGGTTGTCCACGCCTGTACACCGTCAAGTCCGATTACTATGGTGTCGGGCTCGATCAACGTGGAACTGCGCTGACAGGGCACGTACAGCCTTAGTGACGATTCCCGTTTCTGTTTCCTGTAACACAAGGACAACCGCAGACAGACGTTATCTGGAGATGTCTAGGGCAGAGGGGGGGGGGGATCCTGCTCTGACGATGGCAAGTCACACAGGCCCACAGTAAGGTGTTATGGTCCTTTTAAATCATTAAAATTAGTTTGATTTTAAATTGATTTTAAATGATTAAAAATCAAAAGCCGTCGCTTTTGATAGCCGGAACCCTTTGATAGACATTTCTGGCACATTGACAGCGAATCGGTACGTTGGCGACATCCTACGAATGTTTTTTTACCATTGCTTTGGCGACATCCTACGAATGTTTTGTTACCATTGCTTTGGCGACATCCTACGAATGTTTTGTTACCATTGCTTTGGCGACACCCTGGACTTATTTTTCAACGCCATTATGCCTGCCAACATACGACACATGTTGCTATGAATTGTCTTCAAGCTCTACCTCCGCTTTCTTGGCCAGCTAGGTCACCTGATCTCTCTCCCATACATCAAATTTTGGACGTTATGGAAGGCGATTGCAACCATCTCAAAATGTAGCCCAACAGTTGGAGACAATCTGGCAAGAAATTCCACAGGACACCATCTGGGAACATTATCAGTCTGTGCCACGCCGCGTGACAGCTTGCATCGAGGGCAGAAGTAGACAAACACCTTAGTGACTTCCTCCCTTTGTTATGGTCAAACTCTACGATAAATCTTTCAATTGTTCGGAAATTTTAATTGTTTCTTTTTCTTATGTATGTTCTTTACATCCACCAATTTTTATCGCAATCGAACGATTCCTTCTTGGTCCGTGATTTTTTAAAAATGGAGTGTATGTTCCATTAACGCTATAATGCATTGACCAGGTTAGTTTTAAAATTCAAATATTGAATTGGCAATTTGAAATTAGACACTGTGATAAATGAAATCATATTTTACATTTTCAATGTACGGAGTAAATTTTCTTTCCCAGGTAAATAATATTATTTTTACTTCCTGTAAACGAATTGTGATCATTTACAACTTTCAAGCACCGCTCTAAATTCGAAGACATACAGTGAAGAATTAGTAATACTTCAAAATTACCTGAAAATGTATTACTTTTTGTAATTTAAAGGCTTATCACGGAAATAATAGGTTGCTTATAAAAATAAAAAAAAGATATACAAAATTAAATACAAAGGCATCCTCTTATTCACATGTTATGGATTAAAGTTCATTTGAATTGTAAACGATTTGTTTATGTAACTTTGTAGTACGATGAACAAAAGACAAATAAAGAAGTGAGTGAGACTTTTTTATGCATCTGTACAACTAAATAATAATTACCTATATAAATAAATGTATCTAACTCAGAAATTCTTCAGTATATCTTTTTTTTTAATAAGAAATGTTAAGTTGTATTATTAAATATTATCTTCTGTTAATTGTAAAACAATAAACATAAACCAGATACCATAAAACTTTTAACAAATCTATTCTTAAACTCTGATGTTTTTTGGAAAGAAAAAAAATGCGTATATTTAAATTTGTGTAATGAGATTTAAATCTTTATGGAAAGGAATTTTTGTCGTGTTTTTCTTACCTTATTATCCTTTTCAAAACACAATAGATTTTTCAAACGTTAGCTAAAAATTCTTTCCTTCGCATGTATCGACTAACTTAATGGCATTCACCATTTATAACAGCCTTCCTAGAATTAATTTAAAGGAGTTTAAAATACCATTATTTTATCTTTCTTTTGGGAAAAAAGTTGTTTTCAGAGTCTCTGAAAGAACATCAATGTATCAATGTATCATTTAGAAATTCAGTGCTATAATGTATAAATAATGATGCAAGCCAAAAGTAAAAAAAGAGAAATTCAAACTATAAGAATTCTTTAAAGTCTTTCAACGAGCAATTTTTCTAAATTACAATTTACTGAAATGCTAAAAGTCAGTTCATCGACTTTGCAAAATACAGCGGTAAAAATATGTACAATGTTCATATTCCAAGTTTTAAGTTACATCAGAAGATTAGTACTACCTCAAAATTATTTGGTTAGATCAATTAAATCAAGAATTAAATAACCCTTACAGACATTTATTACTTTACGCTATTTAACAGTCAGTTATGGTTCGAAAAAACTCCTGGGAAATACATATATATTCCTTATCGCTCAGAAATAGTCATGCTCAGCAAACAAGGTGGTGCTATTTTCCCTGGAAGAAAAAGGAATAGCGCTGTACTGGCCTTAGTGCACTCCCCCCAGCGATGTATCCCAGGGCAGTTTTCTCAAGAAACAGCGATCATTTTCGTAAAAGCGCATTTCAAAGCTTCTTTTTCTTCTACGTTGTGTGTATAAGATACTTAACATAGATGGCAGGAGTGGGAAGGTCCCGCGTTCGGACCTATCGCGCTGCTGCCGATCTAACGGTCGACTTTTGGGCGGTTTTCTCCAGGTGTAACGTAAATACGCATGAGAAATCCTTAAAAATCTGGTCAGTATGATCATTTTGGGCTGTAGAAAATTTCCGCCCTTATAGAGTTGCAAAAAGGTTCAAACATCCACAAGAGTGCAAAGTCTGAAATACTTAAGTAAGTCTGTAGGCCCAGGCTTTCTGCACGTGTGGCTTGAACTTTTTTGCCACTGAGGAAGGGAGGACCTCCTGTACCGCACAAAATTATCATACTGTTGAGAAGTACCATTTTATGTGTGATATTATACAAAATCTTTATTAATTTTAATGCTGATGTACATTGTTAGTCATCATTTACATAACTGAAAGCAGATTTTTGTGGAGATTCTTAGGAGGGTTACAGCTTCTCTTGCACTTTTTCCTATTTCCCATTCTTTCAAAAGAGAATCTCATTTGTTAGAGGGGGCTAAGAGTTTTGTGGAGAGTGGTTCAGGTATAGTTAGACTCAAACAGTTCTCTTATATGTGAGCATTGTCTCTTCTTGCAAAGTTCGTAATGTATCCATTACTCTAAGGCTATCAAATCTCGTACGTGAAATTTGCTTGACACATACGTTTTTGAGGGGAGGCTATGTGAATGAGTACGAATGAAAGGATCCCCACGGCGAACGTCTGCCCTGGGCCAGAGTTGGTTTAGTCGGGCTCTAGATTTCTCATAGATGAATAAGGATAAGCGCGAACAAAAAGTTCTTAATGGGATCCAGCGATTTTGGTGGAAGTTATACTTTGTTTTGAATAAAGCATAATATTCATAAAACAATGCAGGAAACTTTTGGAAAAAGTTACAAATTTGATCCTGATTCATATGAAACCGATATTTTATATTTTTGTGTTCAATTTGAACAGTCTATAAAATTTATAAAGTCCCATAAACACCCCATCAAGTATATATATATATATATATATATATATATATATAGCTTAAATATATGCATATATATAGAGAGAGTTTGTGATGTGAAAGGAAAAAAAATCTAGCAATTAAAGCTTTCTCCAAGGAATACAATTGCATTAGTTTTTTGCACGATATCTTATACTCTAATCAAAAAACTTTGTTCAAACTACATCAGAGCTATCGGAAGACACGTATTATAAGTGCGCATTTAACTGAAAGCTATAGCAACAATTTAAGCTTAATCCTTTAATGTTGCATAGTGAAACTACCTTATTTCAGCGCTTTCACTGCTAGTCTCAAAAAATAAGGTTAAATGGTCCCAACGCTGTGTGGCCGCGCAGCCACCTGTGTCAAAAAACCTCTTAGTCAAAGATGGGCGATTCGATTGACCGTCACATTGTTGGTAGTTAAATGGATCGTTGGCAACGGCTGCACTTCTCTGCGTTGGGCAGTCTATTTAGTTGGTCCTCTATAATGATGTGAAAATGTTTGCTCTTCAAAGGGTTAATGATTTCAATAAAATAGAAACTTCTAGAGGTATCCGGTATCATCTTTTTACTGTCATGTCTTGGTGTACATCTTCAGCATCAAGTTAGCACATTTTTGAAACCTTCATTTTTCAAATTAATAACTAATACAAGATATTTTCAAATATTTAAAGCACTATTTTTATTGTTTTGAAATTTTCCTATGTATAGCTATCAAAGGGGATTCGTACTAGCATGAAAACAAACAAAATATATCAAAATATTACTTTACAAATGAAATGTTTTAAATACCAAAATTATTATTTATACTAGATGTCACAACAATCTTATATATGAAATTTCAACATTCTACTACTAATAGTTTTTGAGATATGAGAGTTAAATACGTACACACGTACACCAAATCGGTATAATTTTTGAGAGAAGCACGTGACCGTGTTTGGATGATTACCTAACTTGGAAGGACGGTATTGTGCTTGAAACGAATGAATGTCCCTAAAACTGTCCTTGACCGTAATGCGTTGGAAATCTTTTGAGTGTGCCTGTAGCAGAACTATAAATGATAAAGACACTATTTTCGATGGAGAAATTCATTTTGTAACTCTTAACAACATATATCACTTGTGAGTAGTTTGAAATAGCCTAATACCTCTAAAATATGCTTTAATGAATTTCTGCCAATAGAGCGTAATGTATTTAGAATCTTTTGGGCGGTTCTGTAGATAAACTATCCAGTCGATCGGGACCAAAAGAGAAGGTGTGCAACTAGATGTTACAACAGTCCCAAACATTGGCGTCGCAGCCTGTAAATTATTGGGGGGGGGACCAAAGGCCAAAGACGTATTTCAGGGTGGGGGGTCTGGACACTTCCCCTCAAAATTTTGATTTTTGTTGCTAAAATGATAATGATATAGTCTTTTTGTGAAAATTTTTGCCTTTTTTGTTGTTTGGACCCCCACCGACATTTTTGGAGCCTTTCAAAAATGTTTTTCTGGATATGTGCCTACCAAAGGCGTAACTTAATAAGGGCAAAAAGAACCAATTGCTTGCCCCCTTCCAAAATTCAATGAATTCAGATTTCACCTATTTGAAAACTGCATTTTCCACGATAGGAAACATTTTGCACCCCCCCCCCCAATGTTACTGTCCCAATCGTGCCAAAGGGAGGGGACAAAGAGACAAATAATAAAATAACATTCTTTACTATGCATCTTCATTAACGTCCAGGCCTAACTATACCATTGTCATTAGATAAGGGTAGCATTAGGGGGTCCACGCACCCTCCCAACTTCTGTGAATCTTTTTGGCACATAAATTACTATTTGTAGAAGTGTATTGCAAAAAAAAAAAAAAAAAAAAAAAATCCATACCATATTGGAACATAAAACTTGAAACTCCTCCTCCCGAAAGGTAGTCCAAGCTACGGTCCTGATTAACCTGTAAGATTTTATACATTTTTATATTATTTAAAACGTCACCACTTTCCCTTTCTTCCATTAACTTACCTTTGGATTACAAGACAAAATTACTAAAAGTTTAGAAAGCGATAAAATCGTAAAAAAAGTTAAAGATAGAGAAAAAAAAGTACTTACTGTATTAAAGCGTAATGTGCTGTGCAATTTTATAAACGTTGTATTTAATATGTGCTTGCTACTTAAAATTTTTACAACACTAAAATAGCAGTACGCTAAATAAACTTTATAAATTAATTATGTAATTTTTTTATTTACAAATAATTATTTTATATACAAATTCCAAAAGTGTTCCTTCTCGCTTCTTTATTTGAAATAAAAATATTTGCGACTTTTTTTATGTCAACAGAATCCAGAGTTTTCTGGTGGACGTAGCACAACGCTACATCATTTAATCGTCTCTGTGTCATCGTTGACCGCAGATCGCAGATATGATTTAAGCTTTCGAAGTTGACTGAAGCTTCTCTCAGCTTCACAACTTGATGCTGGAGACACTGAAAGTGTCCGCACAAGATTTTCGACGTTTCCGAATAGACTACTAACTTCTTTTGTCGTGTTTCTTAGAACGTCTCTGACATCATCTAAGGAGCTAATATTTGTTTCAATTTTTTGTTTTAATAGCCTCATTTCAACCTCCAACATGGACGAGTCAAGCTCTGGGTATTTTTTCGCTGCATCAAAATTTTTCCATGTATTAAAATGTCCTCAAGTTCTATGTGTTTTTTCACTCCGTTTTGTTCAAGAATACGACTTTGAGACCCATTACTGCTGTATCCAGTACTTGAAAATATTGTTTTCTAAAAAATTCTTCGCAGGTACTGAATTCATACGGTGAGCCTGACTCGTTCAGTCGTTTAGGAAGGCGCTTTGCTCTGGGAAGCCGTAGAGGCTCTAAATCAAGTTCCTCAATTTTTTTTGTGGCGTCTGCATAAATTGAGTTAAATATCTCATTATTTCTGAGTCCTTCTAAGCCAGATACAGTTCTTTCAACCGACTTCACTCGACGTGCTACAGTATTTTTCCTTTTTTGGAAACACTTATTAAGTATATTAGGCAAGTTGGAGTGCTCAGGCTGATTATTTTACCAACTATGCGAAAAATTCCAGAGCTGGGGGTCGAACCCAGGACTACCGCTTAACGTACGGATGCTCTACCACTGAGCTACTCTGGCGTAATGGAGTTGTCGCGATTTAATTGTTTCATCTGTTCCCTCTGTGGTTTGCAGAGGAAGATGATAAATGCCAACGGTTCTAAAGCGAGAAATTTCATCTGGGAATCGTCCCAGAGTAGCTCAGTGGTAGAGCACCCGCACGTTAAGCGGTAGTCCTGGGTTCGACCCGCAGCTCTGGAATTTTTCGCATAGTTGGTAAAATAATCAGCCTAAACACTCCAACTTGCCTAATATACTTGAAAGGTTGATGCAATCACTTTCTAAAAAAATATGTACACTTATTAAGTATTTCAAGCAGGTCAATGGTCTGTTTTCCCAGAACTAAACCAAAGTATGTAGATCCATTTTCTAATATATTTAGGAGGCTGCTCGCACCATCGTATCCATTTTGGGACAATTTTTTCAGTGTCTCCAGCATTAATGGATATTTATCCAATATTTCTCTTATCTGCGAACTTCTATAAATCCATCTTGTTGGAAAAAGTGGCCTAATTTTAGCGGTGTTTCCAATGGGCGATTGAGCTTCCGTTTCCAATATACATCTGAATAATGCAGATGCTTTTGTCTTAGGCATGAAAATCCCTAGCTGATTCATTGTTTCCAATGAATTTTTCACTATTGGACTAGAATTACAGCTATCTTTCATTATCAAGTTGAGGCAATGAGCACCGCAATGCACATAATCGGCTAAAGGTTGTTTGTTCGCAATGATGGATTGTACACCTTTTATGTAGCCACTCATGTTGGCAGCACCATCATAAGTCTGCCCTCGTAGATTTTCTAATAGAAGATCCGACCTAAGAAGAGCATCGCAAATGATTGATGCAATGACCTCACCAGTAGTGGAATTAGTTTGGTAAAATCCAATGAAACTTTCCTGGGGCTCCAGGTCATTATCACACCATCTAATACATATGCTTTCTTGTTCGCTCCCGGATATGTCTCTGGTGCCGTCACATATCACACCGTAAACAAAAGGAGAGCTCATCCTTATATTTTTTAGAACATCTGAAATTACTTCGTTTCCTAAAATTTGAAGGATTTCATTTTGGATATCGAGATGAGTGTAGTTTTTTTCTCTCCGAAGCCATCTTGTCAGATTAGGATTGTCGTTGCACCTTAATCGAAGAAGTTCTCTGAAATTGCCCTCATCATTTGAATGGCCTCTAATTGCAAGCCCTTGTCTAACCAAGTACTTGATGCTGCTGATATTCACCAAAAGAGACTCTAAAGCAATCTTCTGTTGCTCAGTTTTTAAGGCTGATAACTGACTTTCTATGGGTGCTTTCTGTTGAACATGTTTAAGTACAGCTTGAGCATGAGCAGAGCTTTTTTCGTGGCTCCTAAATTTTTCTATAGCCTTCTTCCAATTACTAAAGCCTTTACCTGAAAAAGCCATGTCAGCTTTTTTTGCTAATTGTTTTTCTTTGCATGATTTAAAATATCTCGTGCAATAAAAACAGCTTACCCCTTGGACATTTTTAGCTATATGAAGCCATGGAAACATACTGTACCAATTTTTCTGAAAAGTTAAAACTTTTCCCTTTAAATGCTGGTGCAATGGAAATCCATCAGTAAACTCTTCAGGGTGATTTGGATGAATTGTTTCATCAGAAAAGGGCGTTTCGATGTTTACTACTTCAACCGAAGTTAGTGGACTTAACTCGTCTTCAAGCAATGGTAGCTTTACTTTATCCAGAGACCCTGAAATTTAAATTTTCTTATATAGTTTATCATCTGACGCCAAGCTATTCAAGGAATTTCTTTATTCTCTTAATATGCATTGAAATTTAAATTATAATTCGAACAGTTAACAGAAAAAAGTTTGCAAATTTAAACTTAAGGTCGTTGTTTTTAGAAAAAAAGCAACTTTTAAAGGCTTTAGCATATAACTAAATTTCATTAGAGACCCAAAAAAATTTGAGAATGTCTCTTCAAAATATGCATTGCACGTGCCCTAACAATTATAAATGGTAAATAAATCCATAAAAATTGTGCAAAATTCAGGAAAAATCAGTATTTTGAAATATTTTCCAATTTGATAACGCCTCAGACTTTTTGAAGTGCAATTTCTGGGCTTAAGACTGAATTATACAATACATATATACCTGAAAGTTTTCTTATAAGATTTAGTTCGAAAAAGTCATGATTTGAAACACAAATGCAAGTAAACTAATTATGTCGGGAATATTCTAAATACATTACGCTCTACGGCACTATAAGAAAAAACCATGCTAAATTACAGCACAGTGTGCTGGTAATCATAACGCCAACACATGTGCTGTAAATTTGAAGCACTTGGAATTTTCAAGCACTGTGTTGTAAATTTACAACACCGTGTTGTAAATAGTTGGCACGATGGCACGGTGGCACAACAGCACATGTGCTGTAAATTTACAGCACCGTGTTGTAAAATTACAGCACATCATTTTCAAGTACCTATGTAAATTCACAACACTGTGTTGTAAAACTACAACACTTCATTTTTCAAGCATCTATGTGAATTTACAACACTGTGTTGTAAAATTAAAGCACCTCATTTTTCGAACACTTATGTAAATTTACAACACCATGCTATAAAATTACAGCGCCTGATTTTTCAAGCACTGTTGTGTATTTTTACAGCACTTGAATTTTCAAGTACTGTAGCGTGTTTTTACAGTTCTTTAATTTTCAAGTACTTTCATGGAATTGTACTGCACTTCTGTGTAAGTTTTAGCCTGATGCAATTTTTCTGTACACATGCATTTATAATTACGTTTCGAGCAAAAATTTATACCTGTCCCTCGATTTGCACGGCACTCAATTTACACGTTTTTAAATGAAAACGTTTTATTTTATTTTTTTGTGTGTGTACATCAGACACATTTAAAATTACTTTTCAAACAAATTTACAGCTATCCCTCTATTTGCTCGGTACTCAATTTACGCGGTTTTCAAATGAAAACTTTTGTTTTTTTAATATTATTTATGGGATCCTACAATTTACAATTACATTTCAATCAAATTTACAGCTATCTGCCATATTCACTTTACTCAATTTACACGGTTTCGCGTTTACACGGTTTTACATATTGTTTTTTTAAATCCTACACATTTACAATTAATTTTCAGACAAATTCACACATATCCCTCGATTTGCATGGTACTCAATTTACACTGTTTTTAAATTAAATCTTATTTTACAGGTTTTTTAAATTTTATTTATTGGATTCTACAATTTACAATTACATATCAATGAAATTTACAGAACTATCCTTCAATATGCACGGTACTCAGTTTTACACGGTTTCACTTTTATAAGGTTTCAAAATGATTTTTTAAATAATTTTTTTTTCCTTATCCTATGGTTTACAATTAATTTTGAAACAAATTTACTCCCATCCCTCGATTTGCACGGTACTCAGTTTACACTGTTTTTAAATGAGAACTTATTTTAGAGTTTTTTTTTTTTAATTTTATTTATTGGGTCCTATACAATTTGACATTACATTTCAAACAAATTTACAGCTATCCTTTCATATGCACAGCACTCAATTTACACGGTTTCGTGTTTATACGGATTTTGGAATGAAATTTTTTTCAGTTTTGTTAAATCCTACACATTTACAATTAATTTTTAAACAAATTTACACTTATCTCTCGATTAGCACGGTATTCAATTTACACTTTTTAAAGGAAAACTTATTTTAGAGGGGTTTTATTTTAAATTTTATTTATTGGATACTACAATTTACAATTACATTTCAAACAAATTTATGGCTATTCTTCGGTATGCCCGGTACTCAATTTATACGGTTTCATGTTTACACGGTTTTTAAATAATTTTCTTTTATCCTACACATTTACAATTAATTTTCAAACAAATTTACCCCGATTTGCACAGTACTAAACTTACACTGTTTTTAAATGAAAACTTTTTTCTCTAACTCTGAAGTAGTTAGAAATTTTGCACAACCATTTAAAATATGTAGAAAAATCTTGCTCCTTTAAAAAGCCAGAAAGATCTGCAATAAATATTTTTCTTGTTGAAACTTTTCGAAACAGCACTAATGTCAAATTACAAAATGTGAATTTAACCAAAGCATTGCAAGTGGCAGTGGAAAATTTCCGAATGAGATTTTCATTCTTGAAGCTGAGATCATTTGCTATTAAAATAAATTGCAAACTCACAGTCACCTCTATGTCTAATATGTTAATGTTATAGTGATGCATAGCTGTAGGAGACTGTAACTTTAAAAAAGAACTTTGGTGAGTGTGTAATAGCTTGATAATTAAACATGGCAATATTTTTAACAAAAACGTAAAATTAAAGTCTCGTGAAAAAGCATTAAATAACAAATTAAATTTAAAACATTAGAAATTTTATTGACTTTCCATATACAGTATATAAAGCTACATAAGTTTTTATATTTCATCTTAATATTTTAAATCACATACAACATAACTTATTCAGTCTTCTCTTTGATCAAACTGATGCCTAGATTTTCAGATGCCTAGGATAAAACAAAAAAACGTCATCAGCAAATAAATAAATCCCCAAAAATGTGCCATTCTTTTCTTTTTTGGCTACTATTTCAATATTTCAACTGATTTCATTAACCCATTTGTGCCCAGATATTTTTGCAACTTTCTTCGACTTTTGCTAATACCAGCAATAATAGATAAATTTCTGATGTATACTTCTTGAACAAGGGAGGATTTCTTTTAAAATCATTATGCATAATAATTGAAATGTCAACATCCTACTAGGTCATGTTAAAATATTTTGTGAAATTGAGGTTCAAGACTCGTGAATAAAGGCTAGGGAAAATTAATAACGTTTTTGACTGATAGCGAAAATGCCACCCCAAAAAAGGGACACTAGGCATAAATGGGTTAGCTGAAATTTGTTAATATAAACACTTATCGATATTTTTTTTTAATCTTTATCCAAATAAAATATTTTAAAATGTTAAACTGTGAAAATTTTATCATTATTAAATACAAAATAACAATATATAACGTCATGCAAAAATCAGGTGTTATGCTGGTTTCTTTTTTAAAAGAATGCATAAAATATGTGCTATTTTGAGATTCCTCAACATAAAGGCATTAAACTGCGAAAATACATCTGTAATATTTGGTGGATTTTTGATGTTCCACTGTATATACAAGGTGAGCCAATGGGATGAAATAATTTCTTAAAACTAATAACATTCTAAAAATCATCTTTTGTAAAATTTAGTGATGAAGCAGCGTAATCTACATGTATGAAGATATTGTGTAGGTGCAGAATCGTTTATTTTTGGAAAATAATTTTCAAAAATGTTCTCTATTTTCCCACACACATTCTTGCAGTCTCATTGCAAAGTTGCCTATAAAGTGCACAGCATTTTTAGCATTATTGTGGACACAGCATGCTGTATCCTTTCTTTTAATGCTTGAAAAGTCTTTGGGAGGTTACTTTAAAATATTCTTTGTTTTTAGGTACAGTCACAAATTATATTTATAACACTAAAAGCACAAGACTGCCTTTCCATTAGTTCGCTTTTAAGGTGCACACGCATTGCACCAACCCAGTATTCCATAACTTATTTTCCACTCTCTAGATTGACAACAGTGATGGTCAAAACTGCCTCCCTTTTTCTTTCTTTAGAGTGACTTTTTTAAATTATACAGTTTCATTCACTTACCTTGTATGCATATACATAAATACTATATAAAACTTATTTCCTTCTTTTTTGTTTTCTTTTTCCCTTTTTTTTTTAATCTGATGTCATTTCTGAAACATTTAAAATGGATTGTTCTGACACAGGAATTATTTAAATCAATCAATGTGAATATTATTCTTTACTGAAGAACATTTTTTAAGTTTTAATTATTTCAAATAAAATTTTTAGTTATTGAAGAAGGAAGTATACTAAATATAAAGTATTTTTGTTAATAAATAATACATATAAGCATGTTTTTAAAATTTTACTTCTGAAAGAAAAAACTGTTAGTGTCTTATGAAATTATTACACATTGAACTTATGATTATCTATATATGTTAAATTCTGAGAGTGGTTGGGTGGTTGCATGCGCCCCCCCCAAAAAAAAAACAATTAATTCGAAAACTCCTTTCCTAAAGAAAAAAAATCAACATCAGTACAAAAATATGCAATTAACTCACGTTTGTAAGATGCATAACATTAAACTAGAAATTTTTCTTTTAAAATTAATTCCTTAAAGAAATCTATAATGTAAACTTCATTTCTTTTTTATACATATCTTGTCCCAAATTGACATATTTTATAAACCACAGAAATATCACCGTAATCAAATCCTCTTTTACTAAAACATTTTAATGAATTATATTATGTAAAACAATCAATAAATTATTAAAAACTCATCATTTAAAATAAACGTGCATAGCCATGCATTAATTTTCAGATTCTAAAGGTTTTAAAAAAAGAGAGGGGAAGAAAAGGGGTAGGGGTTAATAGGCTGGCTAACATATTTACAAGCCTCACAGCAAAATTTCATACCTGGTATTGGTACCCAGTTGAGTTCCAGTGGTAATTGGTCCTGCTCCTTACGCAATACTGCTTCCTGACTCTGAATGGTTGCTTTAGGAGGTTGCGAGTTGGTCGTTCTTCTCTTGAACATCCCGACATATTCTAGCCTCTAGAGATGCGGAACCTTTTTACCATTGAAGGCCACATGTAAATTGGGCAGTAATAAAGGAGGCCGTATGAGTCGACGTACCTATGAAATTATAATAGTTTTTGTATAGTTTTAACAATTAATTGCATTACATAGAAATATTATAAAAAAGTCATTATTATTTGGCATAAAAAGTAACAATATGAAAGATTTTTGTATTCCCATACGAGTAATAACTCATTATAACATTAATCATTAATAATTATTTTTTTAATTACAGGTTTATAGATACTGCTGTAATTCTTTATATTTGTATACATTTATTAGCGCAGGGGGATGCAAATAGAATCCAAATATTTAGTGGAACTGACAAAAATTAGGTGACGCCAAACTTTTCTTATATTTTCAAATTTGCGGAAGCAAATGAAATTTACAGTCGCACGCACCAGTTTTTTTGGTTGCATTGTGCAGCTCCTTCTTTGTATACCTGTAGCAGCACACACACACACACACACATATATTCAGATTTTTAAATTTTAAAAGACAACTACATATTTAAATAGCAATTCAAATAAAAATAATAAAGTAGAAGCATTTTTAAATAAATTTATTACATTATATGAAGAAATACAATAGAAAAAAGATTTAATTTTTTAAAAAGCAACATAACAACAACTCCTAAAATAATTTTAAAATAAAATGGAAAATTTAAGTTAGTGGGATTTTTGCAATTGTTTCTAGCTTGAAAGCAATTAGTATTTGAATCAAGCTTCGTAACGCAAAACCTTAATTGATCCTCTAAATGAGCATATGTAATTTGCGTTCTTAAACTAGTTTTAATTTTTATCATGATAGAAAATAATGGCTCGCAGTGGTAAGTAGGGGAAATTGGGGTACAATAAAAAAAATTCACTCGTTTTTTTTCCTGTTCACAAATTTGCATGTACAATAATAAAATTAATGACAATTTTAACCTACTCTTTTCCCCATCTAAATTAATTTTTATGAGTTTGTAAACAGCATCTTCAGGGTTAAAAAATTTTCAAAAAGTGAAGGTTGACAGTGTTTCATTGTACCCTGTATACTCGGGGTACAATGAAACACTTAATAACACTTCAGAAACACTCGTATAATATGAGCCAAAATTCAAATTTCAGCATATATGTTTTATGCAGCCTCAACTGAAACAGAGTGATTATGCAGCCAGTTCCTGATTATTGTACGAGCACTTTGGGCCCCTACCCTGGGCATTACATGCAGATAGAAGCAAAAATTGAAAAATGCCCTAGACATAAAAATGTTTTAGTCAGGTCCTGCATAGACTTAAACTGCATGAAAAACATCTTAGCATAGTTCAAAAAATGTTTTCATTAAAGAAAATCTGTATTTAATTTAACCCCTTTTCCCATAATTAAGATAAAATTCTGTTTGTATAAAAATATATTTTGGTAATTTAAATAAAAATTGTGAATCCAACACCCCCCCCCCGCCACGAAAAGAAAATACTGTAATAAAAATTTAAGAATGATCCCTGAAATTTAGCATAATTTTTTTAGCATTTTAGAATAAATGCACAAAATGATGAAAATTTTCACATGCTCAAAACTTTTTTGAAGAACAATAAATTACTTGTGATAATCAATAGTTAAAAATAAGAGTAAATAATTTTAAATATAATTCAAAATATGATTTGTGTATGTAGGACATTCAACAATTTCTAAAAAGTACATGGCATTATACAGAAAAATCATCCAAAAAACAGAATCCAGTTATCAATACTTTAAGAGTTTTAAAATAATCTACCTTTTATTATTTCATTCCAAAACTTAATTTACTCCGTGTATATTTTTTAATCGAGTAAATATTTTTATTATTCATTATTAAGTACACCTAATGAAATATCAATTTTAAGTACAGTTAACGAACTAAGCTTCAAATTATAAAACTTTAAAAAAAAAGCTAAGTTAAGAAATTAAGTTTGATAAAGTTTAAGAATTTTGCTAATATTAAATGTAGTGGTCTTTTTCATGGTTTGATTAATATCCTCTTTTAAATTAAATAGAAATTTTCTACACCTTTAATATAAGGGTTGTAATGCAGGCCCTGATTATTGCACGGGCACTTGGGGCATATGCCCTGGGCACACATGCAGAAATAGGCCAATAAATTTAATTTAGAGATTTATAGAGGCACAAAATTTGGAAAGTGCCCCGGACACAAAATGTTATAAGTCAGGCTCTGTTGTAATGTTAAAATTCAATACTATAAATAGTAAAATCGACCAAGACGGTGCGAGCCCCATGTAAACACGGTGACAGTCGCTGGAGCTTGTCAGTTGCTAAGCCCCAGCTACTGTCGCCAGCCAGTTTGCACGATCTGCAAAGCAAAGAATTTTAACGCATTAAAATTGCACATAAATTCCATTAACAGAAGCACAACAAAACGACAAAATACACCGGTCCATATTAAACCTAAAAAGCGTCTGAAAATTCAGCAACAGGTAATTTAAAATGAACAAACAGTGGACCGTTTTAACCTAAAAACACTACAGTGGATTAAGCAGCCTAGTTGTACAGCTAATGTAAACTGGGTAAACACTGGCCCGTTTTCAATTCTAAAACACATCGGTGGATATAAAGTCAGTATGATTAGAATAGCACGTAATAGCATTAAAAGAAAAGATAAAAATATCAAATATCAATTTAAAATTCACATTAAAAACATTGAACATCGTAAAGATTCATTTAAAAAAGCACTTACCTTTAATTTTTTGTAATTAACTGCCCAGAAATGTCACTAGTGCTCTCCTGTTCCTAATATCCACCGGCTTATCACGTACACCATATTTCTTACAAAAACACACATTTTATTTTCACAGAATAAAATATTTCATTCCCTTCCTTTTATAACACGAAACATTTGCCAATTCCAAACATCTATTTTACCAACAAACGACGATAAAATTGCTTAACGCTTGTCTTCAGATTTAACAGAACATCAAACCATACCACGTGACCAAGATCAAATATACTGGAATCCTAGCTTAGTTCACTGATAATGGCACACGGTATTCTGATTCGCTATGAATGTCACATGATCGCCAGAAGTGCCACCCTGAATTTAAAAAATCAAGCACGGTGTGCTTGAATTTCTTTATACTGCACGTGTTGTAAATTAGATACAGCGCAGTGTGTTGTAAAATTACAGATATTTAATACAGTGGGGCCGAAATCCATTAAAGCGTATTTTAGAGGTATTGGGCTATTTCAAACTAATCAGAAGTTATATATGCTGTTAAGAGTTATAAAATGAATTTGTATGGATGCATTCAATTCATTGAAAGTCTGTGGTCAATGACTACTTTGGCTACCCCCAATATCTCGCAAGCTTTTTCAGGCTGGTCGGCTTTTGGTGAAATATCGGCAAATAAAGTGTCAGAAGGAAATCTTTCAAATTGAACTTAGCTTGGCAATATCGAAATATTTGGCTAGAAATCGCTAAACCTTACTATTCCTGATATTTTATCTCTTTCAATCAAAATAAGTTTAGAGGAAGTGCGCAGAAAATATTTTTGATTTAATAGACGTGCAAGGAAGTCATGTGCTGTCCACATCAGATTTTTTTACTTCGGAAAGCTTCATAAAAGGCACTAGTAGTTTTTTGTTTATTATAGTCTTTAGTATAGCTTGTTTAAATATTTTGAAATTCTTTTATTCCCTGGAGCAATTTATATAAATCAGTTTTCAATTATCATATAAATCTGTAAAATGTCTCCCCCCTCCCCCCCCAAAAAAAAACACTAATTAAAGATAAATAGGTATTATGTGCATAAAAATGAACAGTACAAAATGTAAAGAAATATTATGAATTTCTTTGCGCATTCCTAAGCAAAATCTACACATTTAATCTGTTTTAGCTTCGAAATTTTCCTCTCGTTACAAACAAAATTTATTAACATATTCCTTCATTTCCTTTTTAAAGCATCACTAGCTGCGTACCCGTTCTCCGCACGGTAGGGAACGAAACTTTTTCTTACATGTATAGTTTGAATTGATTCCAGTGATTTGGGATCAAAAAATAAGCAAAATGATTTGACTCGTGGCGTAAAGTTACTCATTAGTTATTTGTAAAGTTAGTACAAGTACTGACCTGTTAATATTATGACGCAAAAAACTATGTCGGTGTCATTCTCAATTAGAAAAGAAAAGCTTGACGGTTCGCAGTGAAAATTCCTAATATTCAAAATGCCTCATTTCTGCATCATACTCTTTTTTAGATTTAAGTTATGCCATTAATACCTTAGATACTACATGATCTGGAGAACCGTTTTATTTTATAATTAAATAGTTGTGTACCCGCTCTTCGCAAAGCAAGAAGAGAACATTTTCCTAAAAAATGTGATCATAACTCTTGTGAGAAAACAGAATCTCCAAGAAAAAAGAAAGTTCTGTTACAGTCTTTTCTGTTGAAACTACCGCGGGATATATTAACGCGACTATTAGACTTACTTAGTATTTTGTTAGCTGTGATGTGATGTAAGACGATTGTTGAAGAATGAATAGAAGGCTTAGTTTCACGAAATATTTATTAATGCGGTATATTGTGCTTTCATCAATATTGCCTTAGCATATCTACTTACTATTAATTATACTATCTTTTACTGATACCAATACAATATACTGTCGTTTTGCAACCGTTAATGCTTAATTTAAAGAAACTGTTTAGATATTCGCCACGATTTTAGGCTTTTACTCTTTGGTGATTCTTTGCAATTTACGCATCAGCATAAACGATAAACATTTCAGTTTATGGTTGCCACTAAATCAGCTCTCCATAAATTTTTACGCATAATTCTTGTCAGATTGGTGTATTTAGCACCAGTGCCCTATTATATCATGGGCAAATCGGGACTTTGCCATGGGGCCTCCGGCTCGAAATGGCCCCCAATTTCAAAGTGTCCTTTTTTTACAAAAAAATTTATGAAAAATAAAACAAATTTCATACATGGGGGCCCCCAAAATTCATCAATGCCCGGGCCCCCTGTTGGTCATAATTAGGCCCTGTTTAATACCGCAATATATTTCCTGCTATTGGAAAACGTGACCCGTTTAAAATCTCAATCGAAAATAATGCTGGATAATTCACTGGTGAAAAAACAGCATTCAATTATTTATCTGGCAACGTAAAGTATAGAATTATTTCATGCGTGGCGTATGTTTTGCTTGTGAGTCCGTTATTCTGATTGAGTTTCGAAAGAGGTTTTAAACGTATGACATCAAAATCACGCACTTTCCACATGTGAAAACTCAGTTATTTTAAAGAATTTTATTTATTTTTTTCAACTGGCAATTTTAATAATTGTTACTGTCTCCAAGATAACCAAAACGCAAGATATCATACCGAAAATTTTAAGCTGCTGGTATTGAAATGAAAATAATTCTTTACTTAAAAATTCGTAAAAAATCTCCTAATTTATATTTTCCACTGGTTTTTCTTTTAAAAGAGGGCGAAATGTATGCTCCGTCATTTGACAAAATATAAAAAAGTTATGACGGATAGAATTCAAGATGCAGCAATTTTAAAAATATTTTACGAAAGTCAGCGTCAAATTTAATTTTATTTGAAAAATTCCCAAAAATCTGAAAAATTATGTTACACAGTCCGAACAAACAATTTTTAAAAGAAAATATTCTCCTCTATCCGATGATGTAAATTTCGTTTTCTTGCGAGTGTAATGACCGGCGTTATTACGTATTAAGCGAGAAAAATAGCTAAAAATCGGACAAAACATAAAATAAAACATTTTCTAATTCGAATTTCGAAAAAATCGCTCCGAGGCATGTTAGGATCTGTCCTAGTGAAGCCGTATGCAAAATTCGGTAGGTCTGCGAGACACCGTCTCGGCGCAATGCGAGCGAGAGACGCGCGCAAGAAGAACGGTGGTCACAAACTTACCTACATAGCTACATACAATGTTTACTCTCGGATTTTATTATATATAAGATTTGAAGGAGACTGTTTTTCACTTTAACCGAAAGATGTTCATTAATTCAGAGTGTATTTATTATTCAAAAAATTTACATTTTAATTTATTAAGAGATAATTTACTAGTTGATACGTACTATTTTTAAATAATAGGCTGATAAAATGCATCATTCCAACTATCTAAAATATTTACAAGATAAAAAAAGTGTTGTTTAAGTCTTAATGATAATCTATAAAAATATACTTTGTTTTCTTTAAATATTTTTCAAGAGTTTAGTATAGGAAAACGTTAAAAATGCCAAAAACATTATTAAAAATGGTTTTATTTTAGTGGCATGCAAGTGCTTTTAATCTGTTATTCCTTTTTCATACTTCGGTTAAAAAATATCTATTATGTGACAGATAAATATAGCGTACTTTTCATAAAAATATTACTTCACATTACATCACTTAAACACCAGGTGGGCAAGATCTCAGAAATATTTAGTGATAGCGAAAGGGTATTAAAAGCAAATACAAATTTCCTGTATTTTTCGCAATCAACAACATTTCGACTTTAGATTAAATCAAATTTAGATCTACAATGTCTCTATAAAATATTAATAGGTAGTTCAACATAAGCTTCAAAATACAACAATAGCTATATTATCTTTTATCGTAAATATCATCGTGAATATGACTGTAAAAGGTATTAGATATTTATTGCTATAGACACTCCCATCATTGGAAAGGTGCAACGTCGAATATTTCCCTTCTGCTTCCAGAAATCATTTTCAAAATGAATCTCATACGTCGTCCATTTTGAAGGAAGAAATTGAGGAAGTTTATTTGTTATCTACTAGTCTACGAGCAAATTCCGTAATACCGAATATTATAATTATGATATAATTCAAATATCACCGTGATATCAATAAGTATCCATTTTGAACAGTTTTTTCAGAGGAATTACTATATAAACCTTTCTCAGAAACAAGTTTCATAACAATGAAAAAGGCATTCAACAAGTCTGGTGGTAAGTTATAATATAAGCCCCCCCAAAAAAATAAATAAAAATGAAATCTTTTTAACATCATATATCTATATATTTTTTAATATAACTTCACAGCATCTTATTCCATAGAATCTACACGTCTATGATCTGATTATTAAAGTTACTCAATTTATGCAATTCAGACCACATTGCCCTGTTTTCATGATTATTTTAGGATCTAGATAAATTTTCAAGCTCATTGTCTTGTAAACAGAGAAAACGTATAAAACATTTTTTTTTAATTTGTAAAAAATAAATCTTATAGGCAGTTCGTTTTCTTAGCAATCATAAATGACAGTTTACTGAATTGTGGTTATAAAGGCATTAAAATAAACCTTTTCTGAATTTCATATCTCGCTCTTTCTCTTTTATTGTATAAATCCTTTATGCCTAAACCTTTTATTTCAATATCGTCCATTCACAGCTATGCCAGTAACGTAAACCCAGGAGGTTCTCTGTGTTTCGCTGAAATGTGCATTTACTAAGAGCGAAACAGTAATTATTGTCTGGAATGCAACACTATTCAAAACCATCTTTCACCGCTGTGTTAGATATTATGTCGAAATAATTTATTGATCTAAGTGCTTGTTGACTGTTGCAGCAGTAAGCCATTTCTGCGTTCATTCCTAATGTTTCATATGCTGCATGTATTGAGGGGTCTCGTTTGTACGGTGATTTACATTAAGAAATAGATTTTTCTGGCGCTCTTGAAATCACTCAAAACTCGTAAAATAATATATACCGTGTACATAGATAATATTGGCCTATTTCACTATCAAATGGGTAAACTATGGAAACTATAAATATGTAAAAACAGTTATGAAACTGATATAATGAACACATGGCAGAACGTGGTAGCCCTTCAAAATTATGAACATTTCTAAAATACACTGAAAATCGGCTATTGAATAAACTTTTGTAAACAAATTTAGTGCTAATCCTGGTAGCACAGCTAGTTTAAAAGACGTTCAAAAGGCGTTAAAAAACGTGTTTTGAACGTTTTTTGAACAACTTGTACTACTAGGGATAATATAAAATCGGGCTTCATTGCAAGTACATTTGAACACAAGAAATAACTGATATGTAAAACATATTCAAAAACATTAGACTTATAACTGTGATATAATTTATACAAAAACCTAGGCATATTAAATAAAAAGAAGCAATTTATGGCTATCTAGAGTAAGGGTTTAGGATATACATGTAAACAGAAGCATTTAAGTAATTTCAAAGGGAATTACTCGTAGACTTTTATCGCATGTTTAAATCCCCTTTAATCCTATGTGTGTCTAAAAAAAGCATATTCCGTAGCAGTAAAAATTGCCAACGTGTGATATTGCAAATGTTTTCAATTATGTAAGCGTGTTTAATAGAAAGTTACACTCAAGCGTCTGAACACTAATTGCCAAGTTTGATTTATACATAACACGCAATGTTTAAAAAACGGTTTTTGGATTGTTTCTTGATTTTATTTATGAAAGATATTTCATAAATTAAATTGAATAATCCTAAAATTGACATTACATGCTACATTGCTGTGTACTTGCTTGAATGGTGTTACGTAATGGTTCTTCAGTATTTTCCTTTATCATGAATGTGTATTTAGTTGTGCAAAATATAATACTATGTCTGTTATTTAGGGTTCTTTCGGTAGAGTCGCCGCACCACGCACAGATGCCGCACCCCCTGGATTTCTTGTAATTGTATTGTAATTGCACAGTATAGGTGTGGAATAAGATTTCCTTCACCAGTGTACAGTCCTTTTTTAAATCCTGTAACTATTAGGGTGATTCATAAAATTCAAGTTTTTATTTTTTTGACTCTCAACCTATAATATCATTCTATCTACTAAAATATGAATTGGTTATTAATTTCAGAATTTTTTATTGATATTTAGGGGTCGCTACCAACTCTCAAAGTTTAAAAATTAACTGCAATAACGCACTTTTGGGTCTACGCGCTTCCTTCTTTTCTCTACTTCCGGCCACCCCTATATCAAGCAAGTACCAATACTTTGAGCAGCTCCCACTTCAGCAGGGGTGAGAAAAAAGAAAGAAAACATTTTATGCGTATGACATTCCCCGGCTTTAGTTAGCTAGACTGATATTTACAACATGAACAATCCTGCTTCTTACCCAGAGATACAATCATTGCAATCCAAAGCGGTTGTGTTCGCTCGTGAATGCGACTTACTTTCGTATTTTTTTGCTTAGTGTTGTAATATTATTCATATAATGGCTTCAGATGTTATAAAAACAAGAAAAAGAAATGAAATGTGGTTAATCGGACACACTTGCTCAGAATTAAGATTACCCTCAGTGCAAGAAGTAATAAGTTTATTTTTTCACTATAAAAATGTAATGAAAAAAGTAAATAGAGAATCAGTGTCATTAACTGCTGGTGGTGTGATGGCTATATGAGAAAAAGCAAGTATTCCCACAAAGGAAAAGCAACATGTTATCACAAAAATACTCAATATTTCAAGGAATGGCAGAATTAAAAAAAATAATAATAATAAAGAAAGAAAATAAGGCAAAGCGTTCAGCAGCAATCAAAGAAAAAGAAAACAAGTGGCAATCAAATTTAAATGTTCTGTTTGATATAGCTCACTCTATTGCTCTAAATATAATGACTATTGACAAAGATAAGCAATTTCTTTTGATCCAAAGAAAAATGAGCCGTCTTGGACGAATCGGTAAGATTGGTAAACAGTATATTAGACAACTTGCTAAACAATTAGAAAAAGAAGTTAAGTTGGAAAAAATGAAAGAAAAGGAAGCAATAAATAGACTAACTGAGAAATACTATTTATTGTCATCTTCAGCTTCTTCTACAGAGGACAGAAGTGATATTGACATGAGTCAAAGTCGTCCTAATTCTCCTAAGCCAGGACCATCTTCAAGCAAAGATTTTTCGATATCAAGGAAGCGAGGCCGAAAAACAATCCTAGAGCTGGATTCTCCCCTCGTCGCTAATTTTTCGAAGTCGTTAACTTTACCCCTCCTTGAGGTGGAGTTTTAAGGAGGAGCGTCAAGGGGTTCTTGTGATTGGCTGAAAGACTTCCCGATGGCCTCCGGAATCGTTAACGCAGTCGATAACCAAACAACTGGTTCTGCCCAGTTGACAGCTAACAACCGACGATTTCGGACACCACCGAGGGAGAATTCCACCCCTAGATTCTTATTTAGCAATTAGTCTTGATGTCGCTAAATTGCGCGACCGGAAAGCAACTGTTGTTTGACATTTACACTCAAAAGTCTAGGCTTTAATGTATCAGAATACAACGTAAGCTATTCCTCTATACGTCGCCAAAGAATGAATAATAGACTACAGCTTGCTGAATCAATAAAAGCTGATTTCCAACCTCAAACTACACTAACTTGTGCACTGAGATGGAAAAATGCACGAGGACATAACAGGGCATGAAGTAGTAGATCGTCTACCAATCTTGGTATCTGGAAAAGGAGTGGATCAGCTCTTGGCCGTTGCTAAGCTTCCAGATGGCAAAGGAAAAACCATGGCGTATGCTATTTTCGAGACAATTTCATCGTGGATCTTACGTGATAAAATAACATGCATGTGCTTCGATACAGCGGCATCTAATACTGGGTGAATAAACGGAGCCTGTATTCTTTTGGGAAAAAAATGCAAAAAGAATTGATTTGGTTCCCTTGTCAGCATCACATCTTATCGTATTAGAAATCGTACTTGAAGCTGTCGTAGTATCAGCTATTGGATCTTCCAGTGGTCCTGAAATCATGATTTTCAAAAAATTAAAGAGCCGTTGGACAAAAATAAATCGGGAAGACTTCAATACTGCGATTTTTGAATCATCTATTTGGAATTGCGTTCAAATGCTGCGACCGATATAATTACTTTAGCTCAGAATCAACTACAACAATTTCAGCCTCGTGACGATTACAAGAATTGGCGGATCCAGAGGGGGGCAAAGGGGCACGTGCCCCCCCAGACGAATGAAGTTTACACTATAGAAGATTGACTTATTTTGTAAATTCAAGTCATTCTATAAGGAAATGTGACAAAAATTGTCTTGTGCCCCCTCCAGAATTTTTTTCTGGATCCGCCGCTGATTACAAGGAGCTCCTTCATTTAATTATTATTTTTTTAGGAGGGATTCCTGAAAGCAGTTTCTTATTCAAAGCCCCTTCTGGAATGCATCGTGCACGTTGGATGGCGAAAGCTATATATGCATTGAAAATGTTTCTATTTAAGTACCAGCTTAAGATCACAATTAAAGAAGCTAAGGCCATTACGGATATCTGCACATTTGTTGTACTTGTCTATGCAAAATACTGGTTTAGAGCGCCAGTGGCTTATATGGCACCTGAAAATGACCTGCAGATTTTGAAAGACATAGTTGAGTTCGAAAAACATGATACAGTTTTAGCCAAAGTCGCCATGAAAAAGATGTTGGGTCATCTTTGATATCTTTCTGAAGAGCTGATTGCTTTAGCTTTTTTTTATAAACTAATTTCTAGTGAAACAAAACGAAGAATGATTTTAGCACAGAATAACGAAAGTTCGGGAAAACAGTCCTAAAAAGGCATCTTTGAGGTATGATGCAATCAAAAATCAAGATATCGAAGATTTCGTTATAACAATGAAATTTTTCAACATGACTGGGATTTCATGCGAGTTCATACAAAAAGTTCCTGAGCTGTGGAAAGAAGAAAGCTACAGGTCAGCTAAAGAAATTGTACAAAACATGAGAGTTGTTAATGATATAGCTGAACGAGGTTTTGCTTTGATGGAAGAGTACAACAAATTACATACGAACGATGAGGAGCAGACGCAGTACTTGATGTTGTTCCATAAGAATTATAGACAGAAAAACCCCAACGTCAACAAGGCAAATTTTATATAACATTTTTTCTTTCTTTCTACTTTGATGTTTCAACACTGTTATTTAGTATTTTCATTCATAAAACTGTATTCTGATTGTAATAAATTTTTATTTTAAAATTTATTTTTTTTTTTGCTTCATTTCTCATATTTCAAAATTCGGTAGCGACCCTTAAATATCAATTAAAATTAAAAAAAAAAATACTGGGATGTTTTCTAGTGGAATAGATCAGTTTTAGAGGTTGAGAGTTAAAAAAAACGGGGAAAAATTTTTTGGGGTTTTTTATGAATCACCCTAGTAACTATACAATCCTTTTTTTGAGATAAGCGCATGATTTCACTATAAAAATTTTAAACGCGTTATACTTAAGTATTTTGTTTACACTAATTACTCAATCCATGCATAATTTCGAGGTAAGAACTAAGTGTAGAACCTGTATAAAGTACTGCGAAAATGGGTAAGACATTTTGCGTTGCGAGGACAAGCAACTGCGATGTGCTGCGTCTGTATCGTACAAAATGGGATAGATACCGCACTGTCATTCTGGTATACATGCCGCAGTTTCTTTTGTACGGGACGCCCCAATTAGCGAAATTTTAATACCTCTACTTTCTCTCATCTAGCGATCAAAGTAATGTCAAACCAGCTTAATGGAATAGCAGCCAATTTGCAGAAAGTTATTTTAAAAAGTGGGATGCTCCATTATCGAGGATCGCATTGACATATTATTACGGTTTTGTGCATTGAAAATTTGTTAAAATAAGCGGGGCATTCTTTTAACCGGTATTTCACTTAGCTGGGTCGATTGCATAAGAGATATTTATCTTCTGCTGCTCAGTGAGAGAAGGGTATTGAACATTGAGCCGTAACTAAACCATTAAAATACCTTCGACAAACAATTTATGCTATCATATTGTGAAGATGGTAAATGTATTTTGAAACAATTTTCAAGACAGATCTCCTTACTCTGGAATGAAGTAGATAAAATAATTCCTTCTATTGTTATCTACACAATAGAAAATAATATTATAACACATGTGTTGTTTATATGAATTCGAATTAGTAATATTTTCATATTATTTCATGCAGAAATCATAGTCAGTTCTAGAAAAATTGCACCCCAGAGGAAGGATAAGACAATAGAAATACTCGCCTAAAATGCTACTTATAATAGCTCCAAATTTTCCTTTCTTGAAATATCAGTTCCGCCTGAAAAGTTTTAGAATAGAAAACCATTACACATTCTTTCCATGAAACGGGACTGTTTTCAAACATCCCTATTATCTCAGACACACTAAATTAGATATCTTCCAGACTCAAAGCTCAGAGATATTTCTAATTATCGTAAACGTCAGATGCAAACATCCTTATACTTCATTTACAAAAGTTTATTCAGAAATATGAATCCACGGCATTTGCATGCAAATTTGTTTCCTTTCTATTTTCTTAAGGGATAATGCATTAGGAAAGAGATCCAGTTTTCCTGAAAATGCAAATAATGCACGTGGAAGGAAGGATTTTGCAGATCAGTGTTCCTTGTGACCTTTTACCAGCGTGATAGAGATTAAACGTGACAGAAAATGGCAATGAAGACTTCACAACTTCGAGAGACTGGCAATTAGAGTGGAGAAAATATTGTTAAGCCGGAGGCGTTAGCCCAAGGAATGCACACTGCGAAAATTGTGATGTAACAGGAGCTGTTTATCGCTAAGAACAAAAGAGGGAGTGTTTCTTTTGACACTTGAAGACAAATTGAATTTATTAAGGAATTGTGGCAGGGGATAAATGAAAGCAATTCGCAGGATTATGATGAAATTTCTGAACTAAAATGATAGACGCAGCAGATGTATGTGTGAATGGCTTTATTGAATAATCATGCGGGATTGCGAGATGTAGTTTTTAGTAACACATCAATAAAGTTAGTAAATTTATAATTGTGGTCTTAATTAGGATAAATATTTTAAAGTGCATTTTAAAAACTACTATTACTGCAATAGATATTATTACCTCTTCTACACAAGTCTTCATATTTAGAGCTTTTATTGAAAAAAAAAAGAAAATAATGCAGTAACTTAGCAATTGCGATGCTGTTTCTTTCTGTCTGTTCACAAAATGAAACACAATCGAAAGATATATCTGTGTAAATTTAAAGACGTTTTCACACAAAAAAAAAAAAATTATATTTCTTCCTAGTAAAAATTGTTAAAACTAATATTCAGTACCATTTTCATGTTTTAAAGTTTAAAAAAGGCATGTATTTTTTAAAACATGTTTTTTTCAATATATATTTTGGATGTATTTGAGCTCATTAATGAATTAACAGAATGCAATCATAATAAAAGATGGAGCTTGTTTTCAATTGCCATTTTTGGTATTGCAGTGGTATGATTTTAAAACGAAATACACATCGCTTGTGAGAAGGTCAAATTATTTATATTAGTGTTAAATAAATTCAGGTATAATTATTTTACATAGAAATGGAATAGTATGTGAAGCAGCATTTTTTTTTCTATGAAAATGCATAAAAGTATTTTTTCCCCTTTATTACAGGACTATCCTAGTAATTTCAATTATTCTTACATAAAGAATAATTGTTACGACATAAGTTTAACTTCGATTTTAAATAAAATATTCTTTTCATTATCATTTGAATTTTTTGAGAAAAACAGTCTTTGTGTTTTTAAGATCACAAAATATTTATTTCAAATTCAAAAGTTTCAACATTTTATTACTCTCATCGCTGAAAAATACCATATATGGTATGTAATTCTAAAATTAGTTTAAAAACAGAATATCAAGCCTCACCATGGCACAGTGGTTATGCCACTGAAAATGGTAGATGGCCGAAGTGTGAAGGTCCCGAGTTCGGGTCCCATCGCGCGGCTGTCGATCTAACGGTCTGGAGTTTTGGTAGGTTTTCTCCAGATATAACGTGAATACGCGTTAGAACACCTTAGAAAGTCCTCCTACCAAGGCACACCCCCCTTTGCAGGTCGCCCTAGTGTAGCGTTGCCGTAACCACTCACAATCACAGAATATCAAACTAATGCATTACGTTTTCTGATCTGTTGGCTATACTAATTAAATTTAATTCAATTCTAAGAAATGTTTTTATACAGTAAAACCCATTTTTCTTGAGTACTTTTTGTTGATCCACTGTACTCCATAAAGGGGTACACTGTTTCAACAATTGGGGTACAGTGGGTCAGCTAACAAGAAATACAACAAAAATTTTCTTTCGCTCGATAATGAGTAATTTAAACATTTTTATTGCCTGACAATATTTAGTATTAAATTAGATATTAAAATACCTCAAAGTTTAAAAGGTAGATTTTAATTTCATGGTTTTAAAATACACACACAAAATTTGTTAATAAAATTAAATAAAAAGGTTTTAGTTAGCTAATATCACTTTGAGTCCTATTATGAGGAAGTTTAGAAAATTTTAGTTTTATGGTTATTTTTAAGACATTAAATCAAAAACTGTTATTTTACAATAATTATTGGAGATTATATAACTGAAAATCTACTGCAAAACAGTCACTGTTCTGTCAGTTCTTTGCAATACATTTAGTTTTCGCAGCTTTCTCACAATACCTTTACTGTATGCTGTATATATGACTGCCTCAACAAGGATAAGTGCATACCCTGGCTGAATTCCTTTCATGTAGTGTACTCCAAATTCATTTCCATTTTTGCCGACTACTTCAGTAAAATAGTTTTTTAAACTGCACTTTTTCTCTCCGTAGACCTTGAAAAATACGAAATCTCCAATGTCAACATTAAAATCTTTTATATCTTCAAATTCCAAATCCCCAAAGTCAGATTCTCTAGAAGATTCTTATCATTTTTCCTCTTCTTCCGCTGAGCCATTCTTATAATTGGCAACAATTTTTTTTTTGTAATAACTGTAAAAATTTAATTTAAAAAAAAACAGTCATTGGTACAGTTTATCACTAAAAGTAGATATGTTATCATCAAAAGTATGTGTAAAAAAATAATAAAAGAGAATTTCCCTAATTTACATTTTACTTAAATCACACCGAGAAACAAATTAAGAATGTATATATATCAGAGTAGAGGTGTTTTAAAGCTGACCACCATGTACATATCAAGTAATTATATAAGTTTTTATGAGTAAATAATTATAATTTGGTTAATACACTGCATATTCCATTTAATGTTTAAACTTGAAAGTTGACTTTTCTAGCGAAAGTTCAACAGTTTAAATTGGTGAATATGCTTTCGGCTGTTAGGTCGATCTTTATCAAACTAGGTGATGGTTCAGAAGAGTGCATTATTCTTCTTCACTGTAACATTCAATGGCACTCCATTAACATTTAATATGCAACTATATTTCGATAGTTTGTTCCTCTTTAGTTCGCATTTCCTACATTCTGAATGCCGAAATTCTTGAAATGTGATAGACATTCATTCGCTTGGGAAACTAAATTCGCTTACTCTATTGCTCGACTTAAACTGCCAAACTTGTATAAACTAATGTTATGTTAATTTTGAGTCCGATCGTTCAGAAGCAGTAAAGCCTCTCTTGTGATTTCATCTTATATAATAGACGTTCGGGTTAGCGTTCATTAGAATAACTTACGTAGGTTAACCTATACATTATATACCAGCATCTATCCAACTCACAATTTTTCTTGGACAAAACATGGAAAATTATTATTCTAACATTAGAAAAATCGGGTTCCAAAATCCTTCGCGGGTTAAACCTACTTATTATTTTGATATTGTTGAAAACTTTGGAAATAATTTCGATCCCGGAAATATTTAATTTCTCATAATTTATGATGCTACATCAAAACGAAGCATTTATACAAGCACACTCCAAAATACAGTGTCATTAAAAATCTAACTAGCTCTGATTCAGTACCAGATATCCGAAAAATTAATTCTAGAATTTTCTTGTTCAGAACAACGGTTTTAATCTCACGTTGAATATCGTGTATGGCGCATCTAAACTTGTCCTTGAAGAAAAAATTGCGCATGATTTGTTGAAGGTTAGCCACCTCTGGTGCAAATAAACCGGAGAAGAGAAGCAAGAAAATTTCTGTATGCAAGGAATATTTTGTAATGCATTCGTGCATCAGATTATTCACCATTTTAATATTTTACAGAAAAAAATAACAAAATATTTACTGCACTGCGTGGTGAACGACAAGCCTGTTGATGAAATTGCTTATAAAACGCTTGGAAACGATTCTGTGTTTCAAACTGCTGAAAACATTTCTTTTTTTGCAGCTAGATTTTACCTAGTTTCAAAATTTCATGCTCCAGGGTCAAAAGAAATTCTGTAACACGTTTTACTGGATTTTAAAATACTTATTCAACTATGAAACATTTACTTTACGACCGGCAGATAATTTATAGCATGAAATCTGATAAACGGGAAAAAAGGAATACTTGAATAAATCACATGGTATCTTTTGTTTTAAAAATATATTTCCTGAAAAGCTTTAGTTTAAACGTTTCATCGGATCGAGAAAAATGACCTTACGTTAAGATTTTAAAATTGAAAGAAAAATGCGTTTCCATATATTTGTTTTAAAGTAGATAATGTAATAAACATAGGTATACAGTATATCTGAAATCAAATGTAAATGTAAAAATTTTGTCCGAGTACACTAGCAAACTGTAATTTGTAAGAGTACTTCAATTCATTAAACTCGTATTGTAATAAGATACAGATAAAAGAAAGATTAAATACATATTAATTCACTTTATTAAATATATAGATTCATTTTTTTTAATTTAGAAATGTAAATTAAACGAAAAATTTCTTCGCAAAAAAAAGATTTTTCAGAATTTGTATCAAGTTGCAAGAAAAATACAACTATATTAAAGTAATCAAATGTAATTTTTTTTTATTTTCCAGTTTAATTCCATTAGTGATATGAATACCATTTAGTCTTTCAAATAAGTTTTATATGATTTTAAACGATTACAACTTTATAAAAGCTCACAAAGCATAAATTTTTATTCCTTAGCTGACTTGTAATTACAATGAATTGTTATGTAAAAAATGCGAGTTTTTGAACAATAATGAGATAGGAAAAAGAACCATTGTAATATTAATTTAATGTAGTAATAGAGCGCTCTCAGGGCTAGATTAAGATTCTAACTAATAGTTTCGACAGTTTTCAATTCTTCTCTTGTAAAAACATTGTTCTATCGCTGATTACTGCTTCTTTTTTTAAAGAACATTTGCCATTTTCAACTCATTTTATATATATTATTTGTTGAAAAAAAGAAAAAAATCGGAAATGTAATTAATACTCAGCCACTCAAAAATGTGTTTGACTAAAATTTGAAGTTTTTGCTTTGTCTGTGACTAAATGAGTATTTTTTATAACTATAAATGAAAACGAAAATTTTAAGTAATTCTTTTATTCGTGGACATTATTTATAAGTGAGTCTTTTAAATAAGAAATCAATTGCATTCACTAAGCCCACTCTCAAAAATTATTCCTTCAATTCACGGAAGTTTTGCAGCAATCAGTGCTGCCGTTAATATTTCCGTTAATTGACGAATATCCGTTTCTTTTTCCCTCCTGTCATTTGAAGAAACTTCTTTAGAATGAACGAAATGTTTCCTTCTTCTTCAGATTTTCGCGAAAAATTCACGGAAATATTATGTTTCCAAGGAGTACGTAAATTTTTCTTTGAAAAATGAGGAATAAATTAGTGTATAAAGGCGCACTCTCAAAAATTATTTCTCCAATTCACGGAAAATTTTCTGGCAGCAGTGCTGCCGGAATATTTCCGTTATTTGACGAACATCCGTTTCTATTTTTCTCCTGTCAAATGAAGAAACTTCTCCAGATTCAACGAATTTTTTTCGTGATCTTCATATTTCGGGAAGAGGAATTCACGGAAATATTACGTTTCCAAGGAGTGCAGAAATTTTTCGTTGAAAAATGAAGGATAAATTAGTGCATAAAGACGAATTTTTCTGAGAGTGTATTTTGTGAACTGCTTTCATAGTATTTGGTTATAAATTAAAGTATCCAACGGTTCATTGTGAGCGTGAATTGGTTTTAATGGATGGATGGACTGTAGTTTTGGTAACCCCTCACCTTTTATCGTGAAATTAAAGATTCTGAATTTTTCAGAAGCTTGTCTTTTATTTAGGAAACAGCAGTTATCAGAAGAGGTCGTGAAGTAAAATCCCATCCACTTCATTACAGTTTTCATTTCAATAAATGTATAATTTAAATTATTTATAACACTTTGGTATCAAAAAATATTTTCTGATATTAAATGTTGTAAGTAAAATTACAAATCTTCCCACCGAAATCTTTTTATTTATATAGTGTTAAAGCTGTATGGAACTTTTACCGTGAAAACAACATTACATTATTTGTTCATTTGCAAGACACTCAGAGGGTTAAGCCCATTTTGTAAATTGCCTTCAATGCATACGGATATAAATCAAAGTGAACTAAGGCTCATTATCATCGTGAATTGATTTTAATGGGTTGGTATACTTTATTTTTATGTGGTACCCTTCTCTTTCTATTGATTTATTTAAGAAACACATTTGACAACAACTTGTAATGCACAATCTTGGTATTCATGTTTTTCGAGCAAAACAATTATGCGTTCTTTTTAACTAATGAGGAATTTTGTGTCCTTAACCTTGTGCTGCTATAAAACTTTAGAAGAAGAAGTTTGATAACCATGAAAGTCTCTTTCGCACAGTGATGCTGAAAACAACATTATAGCTCCAAATTCACACCAGACTTGTCTAGTAAACGTTTGTTGTTAATCGGCAGATTCTAATCAGAAAATGTATCTGCATCTAGTTTATTTCCTATTCACAGTTAAGTTACTTTTACATAAATTTAAATTCTATTGTATGTATAACCATACATTTTGTAGAAGCAACCGAGCATAATTTTTTCCTTGTGCAACGATTGTAAATATATCCAGATTCCTTCTGACTGGTTGGACGACATGAAGTCATAGTCCACAAAAACGTGTCAGGTATCAAACACAACTATGCAGCCACATTCAGGGAGTTAAAAAGGTTAAGTACTGTAGGGAGAACATTTTACATAGGGGCATGATAAGTAAAACTAAGAGATAATGTATAATTATGCAAAAAGTAACAAGGCAGTTTGCTTATTTAACATATTTTTAACATATGAAGTTTTTTCTATTTTCTTTTTTTTAGAATAAATATAGATTGTTGTGGAAAATCTCATGATTTTTTATATATTAACAGAGAGAATTTATTGGTGATAAGAAATATCTTTGAGCGAACAATCTTAATTTGGGGGGTTATTGTTTTATTTTCGGTGGCTAAAGTACATCTATGAGATTGCATTTATAATCGCTTGATAGTCGAGATAACTCTGAAGCTATGCCATAAAAGGTATGATTCGTGTGATTTTTCTACTCATCAAAATTTCCGATCTTACTTGCTTACGATTTCAGTTTACTGTCTGTATGGTCCAGAGGTGTGTGCGTGTGTCCAATTCCTTCTTCAGCAAGCTCAGTCAGTTAATAGAACATCCATACAGCGAAATTCAATCGACATTTCAATATTAGTTATTTTAAGAAAGAAAGACGGGAATTCAAATTATGCTTTCGATTTTTTAAAATAATATTGTTAAGTTGAATGCCATTTAAACTTTGTACTTCGTTATTCGATTCTATTCATAAGTATAGGTTCTCAGATTTTTTAAATTATTTCACAGAGGAAGTTCTTACATTCCTTTCGCTTAACGCATAAAATAATTATTTAATTCCATATATATATCTATGTGTTCTTTTTGTTTTTTTGTATAGACTTTGTAGTAACAAAGTTTACAAAAACCCATTTATCGTATATATTTACTTCTTTGCCTTCATCAACCACAGCGGCTTACAAACAGAAAATATTGTTACCCAACAAAAGTTTTGTTTTGACAGATTCAGGGTAGTTAGAGCTTAGAATTTAATTTAGGCATTGACTGTTTTTTTTTTTTTACGTTAGTATGTTCATTCACACATAGAATTTCTTTTTTGTTGTTTACATAGTCTCTAACTACTAATTCTGAACGATTCTTAAAGATAATTGTGGATTTTGAGTAGAATATTTTCTTCATTAGAAGACGTTATTTCAAATGTTGCATAACAAAAATAGCAATTTGATAGATTGAAAATTAATTCAGTTTTTTTGTTTGATTTTGTTTGTTTTTTAAATCCATTGCTGAACGTAGCGGAAAGCTGAAGTAATCTTAACTCCTTGCGCACCAGGGAAGTACGTGCGTATGTTTTTATAAAGTCGCACATATATAAATACCGTGGACATACCTACGTACGTTCGTGATATTATTGCACAGACTTAACTTTTTTTCTACCTGGTATTCTTAAACACTGTGTGTAATTAGTATCTGGCATTCTAAGCCGTGTTTTTTTTTCACATTTTTTTTCATATTTTTAGCCTAACTGTATTTAATTAGCCATAACAGGCGAACAAATTTACTAAACAGAATTTAATAATCTGGCGTTACTGTCCCTTTATAGATATATTGGCTTTGTGCGCAAGGGGTCAATGATTAAACTGTGCGACATAGATTAGCTAACTTCATCGAGCTTCCGTTTCTTCGAGCTTGACCAAGTACGGCTCAGTGATAAAGGTCATGGCGTAGATGGTAATAAAGCGATATGGCAGTGATAGGTCATGCCGTTGAGGAATGTCACTGGATATGAGTGAATGAATTTTTCAACTTTTGTTCGCCTGCTCCTGTGAGAGCGCTTGTGGGTTTTTGGCCCAATTTGGCGCAGTGATAGTGAACCTGACACTACTAGTACAGAAACGAGACGGTTGTAAGAGAGTAAACAAGTAAAGTAGCTACACTCAACAATTTCTGATTTCAGTCTACCGTCGAGACAGGGCCTTTGTAGCCCAGTGGTTAATACCAGAACAGCCGGATTTTGGACTTACCTAAAACCGTCATTAGGAGTCAATTTGACCCTCATAAAAAATGCAAGTGCTATCATAGTGAATAATTTATTTTTTATTAATAAATGATGTAGAAGTTACAATATATGAATTTTTTTAAATTTAGGCGTTTTTTTAAATTTATTTTATTATTTTTACTGTTACATTGAGAATGTTTTATGTTTTTCCCCCATATGCATACATGGTATTTTTCTTCTTTTTTTTCTTTTTGAAAGTACAGTATATGAATGAAAATATATGAAACCATGTATTTTATTAGACCGAATTCTTTCGCTGGAGTACAAATGACAAAAGAAAAAAAAAATGGTACGCGAGAGCAAATTTGTGGTCAGGTGCTCTGCTCCGCTACTTCGCACATGAAATCTGGGATACCGCATGATTTCAGGAACAAATTTCGTAACATTGCTTCTTTGAACACAAGTATATTTTCCTGTTTGTGCTCCACAAAATATATGCACCAAGTTATGAATGACTTATTGCACGAGGGCAATAAAATGCATTCAATTCCTCCAAAGTAACATTCCAATTTTGGTGGCATCTCCAAGCTGACTTCGAGCTTCAGCAATTGTACATGTCTGAATGTGTTTTACCATTAATTCAATTACCATCAGTTGCCAGGCCGAGGCAAAATTCTTCCAAATGTTGCCATAAAAGACGTAGGTCCACGTGCAATTTTCACAACATTGCGAGCTGGAAAGAGACGTGTAATGAAAGCAGAGCTGCTAAGGTTCATTGAAGTCCAAAGAATAGATGATGGTGTGATCCAAAGAAAAGACGGATGATGTGTATTTATTGTTACTGCTTCCAGCAGAATGATTTGGCAAGTTTTCTTCTCGGCCTTTCGTATGCCTATTTCCACGTGAACGCCGCCGTCCGCTCATAACGGAGGAAGTCACATTGCCAGAATGTTCTGTGGCATTATTGTCACTGCTCTCAGTAGACTAAACATTCTCTAAATTCACATTATAAACAAGAAAACCTTCATCGTTGCTGTCTTCACCATTGATATGTAAACCTAACTGTTTCAGGAGGGCAAGACACTCCTGTATACTCAATCCCCTGCGCGTTGTTTGTACAGTAAATTGCTTAGAAATCCATTCTTGAAATTTCGAGAATGCTGCAGTGAAAAGTACACCGTATTCCTTTTCAAACCATAGTTGTAGCAACATTATTTTTCCTCGAAATATTCTGTAGCAAGCCAGTGCTGAGAGGATACGTGCGCAAAGAAAAAAAGCGGAAACTGGAGCCATCTAAATAAGATGTCTCTGTTTCCCCCATGCTTAGAAAAACAAAAATTAGTTGTCCAGAATTCGTAAACTGACTTTTTCTTGAAAATCAGTCAGTTTTCTAATGAGGGTCAAAATTACCCCTGATGGCTATTTTAGGTATTTCTATGATTATTTATTTTACTAATTAAAATGGAAATATAAAAATTTGTCACGCTTGGAAGAAATTTAGGAAAAGTAGAAAAATATGAGCTGTGGTGTTAAACTCTGTATTGAAATAAAGCATGAGAAATTGGGAAAAAGAGTCGAAATCCCCCCCCCCCACCCGAAGGCGCTTCTAAAGTTAAGGCTTTGTACTCGTAACCAGAAAGTTGCTGGTTCGATACCGCCGTATCACTAAAGACCACCGTGTACAAATGGTGTACGTGCACATTAAATCCATAGTTCCGAAAGTCTTCTGGGCGATCGCAAGCAGATTTTGATGGGAGCCAATATTCAGAAGTACCGCCATCTTCTGATGAGGATCCAAATTGGGCCGGGAAACTCCGAGAAGGAAGTATGTAACTCTAAATGACACCTTTAGTGACGTGAGATGTACTCTCCTGGCAAACAAACAAACCGTTGAATCATCCTAGATCTCATATTCGCTTTAACATACACACAACATTCTTTGCAAAACATCCTGATAAATTATAAAAATATATTTCACTTATTTTAAGTTTATTTCTACTTAATAAAAAATTCTAAAAATATTCTATACATGCATTTCAAACTAATAATTTTTGTTTTTTTAAGTCTTATTTGCAGACTAATGCGACATGCAGCTATGTAAAATGAGTATGCTATAATCTTATAAATAAAAATGAAATTCTGTTTGTTTGTTTGTTTGTGGATTTGATTCGTATACAAATCCACAAAAATGAACCTATCGGCCTGAAATTTAGCACAGATATGTAAAATAATATAGAATAAATCGTAGTCCACTTTAAAACTTTGAAAGTCCACCCGTTCCCGGAATTTAAGAGATTTTTTATGCTCTTCACGCAAAAAGCTTTCCGTAATTGTAACCCCTGTAGTGAAAAAAGTGTGAAATAAGGATCGTGGTTGCCATGTGTGGCGATTTTGCCGAATAAAATGTTTTAAATTCTCAAAGTAAAAATAAAAGAATAATAATGATTTTTTTTTTGTTAGTTTATATTCGTAAGGTTATTTTTTTAAATTATAATATCGTGTGCATGGGAAATCAGAGCAGGAATGTAATGCTTTACACGCAAAACAATAAGAATTGAAGATTTCCGAGGCTAATGTGTAAATTTTTTTAGTTTGGCGAAAAAATAAAATGGCTGAAATATGGATTTTGAGTAAGTGAGTTCTAGCGGTTTGCACAGTTTTCGGCTTGGCGCAATTTATTGAGAGCATAAGGAAATAGATTTTTGAAAACAAGTGCAAAGGTTTTATTAGAATACAGCGTTAAATTTTAATGATCCGTGAAGAAATAATGCAGTTAATAAGGGATTTCAAGCGATCTAACTTCAGAATTCTCGCCAATTGAGTACATTGATTTAAGTTGGGGGAATTCCGCCAAATTTCAGAAAATTGAAATCTTCTCATTTAGTACATCGGAGTAACGATGAATAAAACACATAATAGTTGATAATTTTAAAAAAAATCGGCTGTATTAAGGAATTCCAATTTTCAAATAAATGCGTGCTACTCTTTGGCGGTCGAACCATTTCCCATATTGATTGCTGCTAAGTCAATGCTTCGAATGATTCCCTGAAAAAACTCTTGCAAAATGGCGTATGTTGGCACTTTGGCGAGGCTTAGATTTGAAACTGGATTTTATTTGAGACTGGTATATATAATAACACTGGTTATAGATAAAAATGAATGTTGGTATGTGTTTATGAGGTTGAAAAACTCCAGCACCGTTGAGCACCGTTGCACGATGAAATTTGGTTCACCTAAGTCTTTTATGATGGAGAAGGTTTTTATGTTATCCGTTTTCCTTAACTTGCCACTTGGTGCCGCAGCACAACGTTGAATTCTATTCCGTTTAGCCGTTTGCTATACGAATATCGTCCAACCGGTTTCGATGAAATTTGGTACACGCGAATATTAGAACACAGAGAATATTTTTCACTATCCATTTTGCTGTAACTTGCCGCTAAATGGCGCTGCAAAGCATCAACTTCTATACCGTTCGACCGATCGGCATAAAATTTTTTATACTTACACATTTGAGCACGAAGAATATATGCTAACTGCGTTCCTTTTGGTGTTACTCACCACTAGATGACACTGCAATGCATTATTATTTTAACTCGCCACTAGATGACGCTGCAGCAGGCCAAATTCTTGACCATTCAAACGGTCGCTATGAAAATCAGTATACATAGCTATTTGTACAATGAGAATATTTTGGCGTTATCCATTTTGCTACAACTTCGCCACTTGACGGCGCTGTAGCAAATCATTACTTTAATTAACTACTAGATGGCCCTGCAGTGTATCACTTCTTGACTGTGCAAATGATCGTTATGAAAATTGGTATACGTAGATAGTTGAACACGGTCACTATGAAAATCAGTATACATAGCTATTTGAACAATGAGAATATTTTGGCGTTATCCATTTTGCTATAACTCGCCACTTGACGGCGCTGTAGCAAATCATTACTTTATTGAACCACTAGATGGCCCTGCAGTGTATCACTTCTTGACTGTGCAAATAATCGCTATGAAAATAGGTATACATAGATATTTGAACACGGGGAAGAGTTTGGCGCTATCCATTTTCCTATAACTTTCCACTAGATATCGCGTCAACACATGAACTTCAGGACTGTCCAGCCGATAGTCATGAAAATTCATATACATCGATATCTGAATGCGAAAAATATTTTCGCCGTATCCGTTTTGCTAAAACTCGCCACTAGATTGCGCTACGCCGCATGGCCTTCTGCACCGTACAAACGATTGCCATGCAATTCGGTATGCATGATTATTGGACACAATATAACGCGATATCCACTTTGCTATATCTGTTTATTACAATGAATAGTAATCACCACAAATCGTAATATCCAAAAGTCCATTCATTCCCGTGCGAAGAACGGGTACTTCAGCTAGTATCTCATATAAAGGGAACTGTCAAAACATAAAAAAAATGAAAAGATTCCGGTACTCTTTTGTGTTGAAAATACAACTGGATATATATAACCGTAGGATTTCTTATCGTGCAGTTAACTGAATTTCGTGATTAGTTGTAAGCGCCCGTTGAAAAAATTATGAGTATCACATGGAGCTTTGTTTTAATACACAGCAAAATATTCATTAACATCGTTAAAAACATTTTATAGATATTTAATCTACCACTGTTCATCAGAAGAAAATAGTTTACTTATTTTAATCCGTTGAAAAATGTGTGTGATGTCGAGGAGCTATTTAGAATCGCACGAATTGCGAATGTGACGTGAATTATGTGTCAGAGTTTATGAATTAATATTAATTTCTGACGTCAATATTTTTATATGACGTCTTATTTTTAATTTTTGAAGTCACATTTTTTACTATCGTAAACGTGATTCCATATTACTTTGTCATTTCATCCAGTTAGAGTTCTGACAGAGTAATACTGAAAATTACAGCGATGTTATGTTTTTTTTTCTTTTAGATAGGACAGTTATGGAGCAATATAATCCTACACAAAGAACGGAATAAAAAAGGTATGTATCACGTTGTACATGGCAAAACAGCAATTACTTGCACAAATATCCGCAACCCCGGTGTAAAAATGATAAACATAAGAATTAAAACACAATATTTCTCAGAGGGAATAAAAAGAGAAGATCTTATATAAAAATATATTACATTTTGCATTGAAAACATTTTTACGTCACAAAAATATGATATATTATGAATATAATGAAGATAGTTAAAATTCAAACACGGTAAAGCCAAATTAATTCCACGTGTTGGGCAAGAAGACGATAAACTTGAAATGTATGAAACCAAGACATACATTTATTACATGTTGCAAATTTTATTTATGACTTTAGTCGAATGTTCAGGTCGTAAATAATTTCGAACTTAGAAAATTTAATAATTGGAAGTTCAGAAATGCAATTTACTAGTAGAAATTGGCGAGATCATATTTTATAAGTATTTTTGTAAGTTTAAGAAAACATAATGGAATTTGGTTTATTATTAGGAGATAGTCCTTGTCCTATTTTACAGTGTGTTCTAGAGATGATTAGTGACATAAAATATAAACTTTAGAAGTTAAAATTAACAATGCGGATCTTAACTAATAAAACTTTAGTTTTTCTTTTCGTAACTGAAAACTTTTACTTAAATTGACATTAAACATTGATTTTCATTAGTAAATATGATTCATTCAAATTTCATTAAATTATGAGTGAAAAAAAAGGAAAAATCCAATACACCATATGGTTAGCTCAGAGTTTTTCTGTAATTATATTTAATATAATTCTCATGTAAAGTAATTTATTTTCGCTAATTGTGATGTAAAGATGGAATATCTCATGAAAACTACAAAATAATTTCTGTTGCAGATGAATCATTTCTTTATACTAATGAAAACATTTCCATTCCTGGTGAATTACATTTTTTCAAATATGAGAAACTTAATTAAAAGATAGCGTGCATCAGTAAAATTAAAATGTATTTTCTGATTATTTATGTACTTATGAATAATTACATTTTAAAAATTATTTGATTGGAATTCTATTTTTATATTTTATTTCAGCGTGTAAAGTTTGAATGTTGTGCGTATGTAATTAGAATAAAACTTATTGAAAAAGGAATTAAGATGTATAACAGTTGATAACATAAAAGTTAATACAAATAAAATAATCAAATAAATAAACGTTTTTTTTTATTTTTTAAATGCAATATATGAAGCATAATAAGAATATTCTTATGAATCATATTCATATAGGAAGTACATTTAAAATAGCATTTCTTGATGAAATATTCGCACATTACTCATATCGTGTAGAGAAAGTAGCTTTGATGTTTATGAAAAAAACATATTTTAGCATACGTTTGATTAAAATTATCTATAACGCAAATAATTGCATATAAATTTAACAAGCTCTATAGAAGCACTGGAAGTAATCTGAAAGATGATACTTCACATATACTACTACTACTACTACTAATAATAATAATAATAAAATAAACAAAACATTTAAATAATGATCAATTACTAATATTGAAAATAGAAAGATTGAATTATATATGCTGTTAAACCTCTCTGAAAATCCACATCTATTCAGAGACCACCTATCATAAAGACTGCTTATTTTTGCATTGTAATGCTTGGCTATAGGTTGAATGTTAATTTTAATTCTTTAAAAGACCACTGTTTAGCCTCTCTCTCTCTCTCTCTCTCTCTCTCTCTATGAAAGAGCATTTTTAAACTTTTCATTTGAAGATTAGGATAACTCCCTTGGAGTAAATCTAGAAGACCTAGCTGGCAGACAAAAAGGCCCCTGGCCCCTTTCCTGAAATCCTGCATGAAGGATTTTTTTCTTTTTTTCCAAGGAAAGGAAGTGTCCAGATTACTGTTGGGATCTCATATTTGATTTATTTAGAGGAGATTGCCACTTGTTTATCTCGTGGAAAATCCTTCTCTAAAGCTTGTAGGACATGTAATATATTAACTCAATAACAATTTTTTGTAGCATGTATCTTGCATGAATGTTTGTTTTTCCGATTAACTGAAACCACTTTTCTAAAAACCAATTTTCTGAGGTACTGACGGTGATCTTTTCAAAGAGTATGATTTATGAAGAAATATGAAAGATATTTACATCGAAATTGGCAAATGGTAAAAGGAAAATATAAAGCATTGAAATACATAGAAAATCACTCAGTATTAAGTAACTTTTACTACCGGTTATAAAGCATTATAATTTTTAATAAAAATTGTTATTTATACATAAATAATTTTTAATGAAATAAATTAACACTGCAACATTATTAGCTATAGAGACAACAAAACATCTCTATATTCTAGTACATAAATTACCGAATTTCAACGTACATTACCTTATCATTAGTATTATAATAAATTATAAATTATTTCTACAATAATAGGAATGTAAACTGTATGTCATACCATCTAATTTTCTAATAAAAGTTAATGAACTTGTCTAAATGATATTTGGACAAGAAACTTTTACTTTCCCACATTTTAAATAAATTATTCATATGCCGCCAATCTAAATTACCTTTACACTCACACAATGTCATATTACTAGAAAAATGAGCCCTCATATGCATTTTAATTAGATGTAATTACATGACTCATATTCTCGTAGGTGCAAATTTTCCTATTTCCTTAAGCCACTATTTATTTGCATGCAAACTACATTTTGAAACATTTGTATTCCTAAACCGCAGAAGGGAATTGTGGTGTCATATTACAAATAGACAACGTGATTTAGAAGAATCCGTGCGCAGAAAGATAAGGACATTTTTGAAACATCTCTTGCTTGAACATTTCAGGGAATGTCATACTTTTTCAAAAAAGTTGCGTAAAATAATTCTTCTATGCTATGTTCAGAAATTACTTAATATAATAAAGTGCATGAATTTTCAAATTTTAAACGTAATTTTCATTTAGTTACACGTGAAGATGATTGTCTTAATAAATATCTTTATAAACATTTATAAATAATTGTACGCCAGAGAAATGAGCATGGATACCATTTAAAGATAGATCTCTGTACACAGAAAAAAATATCGTTTGCATAAATAATCAGTACAAATAGTACATAAATTTGCTTTCGTGTGACTCTTTATTTTTATTGGTCATTATGCTTTTTCTTTTTCATTCTTATCAAAAAAACTTTGAAATAACATTAAAAATTTCTTGATTTACAGATTAAAAGAATTGTATGATGAAATTTTACAAGGATTTTATGTGAAAAATACACAATGTAAAATGTCAAGTCAAAAGCTCATTGTTTAAGATTTACGAGAGCAATACTTTGAATAATTAGCTTTTTCACTTACAAAACAAGAAACGACGAACATGTCTCAAGAATTAAAAATTCACAAATACATAGGAATTTCTATGGGTTGGGTTGAAATATGCTTTCACATTTTTGTTTACATTTTAAATTTTGAGTACATATGCACAGAATGAAGAGACTAATTCTGAATAAACACGTGTTCTATCAAATTGTTATTTTATAAGTTGAATAGGAATTTAGATTTTAAATGAATAAATCCCACGAGCATGATAATTTAAATTAAAATCAGAAAAAAATCTGACCTTGGACTCTATATCAACTTCATATGCCGTGGGTGTCCAAATTATTAATCTGAAAAATTATATTTTTCATACAATTTAATAGGTTAACTTTCTATTAAACTAATAAACTTGTTTCAGTCGTTGTTTTTACTGGTCTTAAGACAATACAAATTCTAAAACGCAAGTGCAATTCAAAATACGATTTCAAATTTTATGCACACGGCATGCTAGCAATGCATAGTTTGGCATTTCTTGAAGTGCTTGAAGAAAATATTACTAAAGCATGGTACAAATAGTATCATGCTTTTATAATACTTTCTATAAAGTCATTTTTGTTAGAAATTATTTTATTTTTGCAAATTTCTTTTTTGGTACTCCCATACATTTTCTATTGGGTTGACGCTTACTACGCATCATTTCGTTCGAGTTATGCTTTTTGTGAGGTCGACAACAACTGAAATTCAGTTTTCCAACCCTCGCCGTAAAGTTTTGTCATGCCAGAGTCTTCTAACATGCCGTTTACATGTTTGAGAACGATTTTTATACGAATATGTATAACTATACGGCTTATTTTCCTCTCAGTTGTGAAACTTTTTCTTCCGCATTTGTCAATGGATAACGATTTGTTCTCATCTAACACTTTATTGGTCCGTAGACTACGAAACGCCTGCTAATTCCGCTATTTCCCTTTGAAAATGATTGATATATTTCAAGAGTTTTCTAATCTCTGACCTTTTCTTAGGAGAAATGCCTTCAGACTTCCCCATGGCTAAAATTTACGATATTTCAGTTTGGGATAATGAAAGTTCCAAAAAACAGACAAAATAATAACAAAAACATTTAATTTATAATGTTAATCTAGAAATAAACAAACAACAAAACTCACTTAGCATAAAAAAAAGTACTGTAAAATATGAAAATAAATAAAGAACTTGTAATTTTGAGCAACTCACATAAAGGCTTTGAAAAAGAGCCATACTTCTCGATGAACTATCTGTATCCATCAAAACAATTTAAAAAAGACATAAAAAATTACACTCTTTTGTAAGATGAAGTCACATCTACCAAACGCGGAGGATAGTTATCTGCTGATACAGTGTTGCCATTTCCAAATTATTAATTTGTTCACGTGCGCACTCTCTCAAAAATGTATTCGAGTGGGAGAGAATTTTCCCATTTCTATATCGTAGATAAAGTGTTCAACTTCTTAACGTGTGATATTCGGTACGTATTGATACCTTTACAGATTCGTTTGAGTTGAGCGATTTAAAAAATTGTTTTTCAAGTAACCCAGAAAGGAAATTTAGCTTCCATTAGAATACTTTTTTGAGAAAGTGTAACAACTTACAATAGCTTTTGCATTATAATTTGACCAGCCACTGTATTTTTTCACACATGACTTGCTGATGATTCTGGCAATACACTGCATTGTCTACCTATATAATTGCTTGGGATAGAGTGTATATATTTTTTTTCACTCTTACAAAATTGCAATGTAAAAAGTTCTATATGCTTTCAATTTTCCCCACATCATATGCAGATTAAGAAAACCTTAGGCAGATAGCTTATGTACAGCTTTATCTTAACCAACTAAACAAACAAGCCCTTTATTAACAATATGACTTAAGCAAAATGAATTTTGAAACAACTTTTTTAGAATCCTTAAATATGTCCTCCAACTAAGCCATTTCTCTCCCCTTAGGCAGATGTCCCTCACGTAGGCTTGCCATAACACAAAACACAAAAGAAACCAGCATTTTTTCAAGAGTGCGTGATTCAATATTAATCGAAAATTGTATTATATGGTTTCAAAAAATCGTTACATTCCCCGATTTTCTTCCTTGAAAGGCATCTATTTGATATTTATATGTTCTAAAACATTTAATTTCGACAATAACACAACAATTTCCTTATCCCTTTAATGGAAACAACTCAGAGTAATAAAGGAGGAACTTGGTGTATACGACTTAGGGAATTTTGCATGCGCGTCATCTAAAATAGCATCTAAGAGGAGAAGCAGAAGCGGTTAATGTACCCAGGGGACTAATTTCAATAAATGAAAGGGGCTACTTATTAATATCTATGCGAACAATCACTAATTAGAGAGCACACTAGGCAGATAATTATGTGTGTTCACTTAGAGTTCATATTCTCTTTCAGATTTAAGGCAAAATTCATTACGAGCTTCCAAAAATAACATACCACCTTGAGTTCGATTAAAGTTACTTGAAAAGTACTTATGTATATGTAGTCCAATATATTTTGTTTTCCTTAATAAAGTATTTTCTGTGATAAAATAAAATATCTTGTCTATAATTAAACTCCGAAAAAATAATTATATGTTTAGGGAAATGGTTTCAGTTTCTTTAATGGTTTTAGTTCTTCTTTAAATTGATTAGTGCAAATGAAGTATTATACTAACATAATATTTTTAAAAAATACTCCAATAGAATGCAATAATTTGACAAAAAACAGAAAAACGAAAACCTATTTCTCTATAAATTTTGACCTCTAGTTTTTTTCTGGTGACATGACTGGTGGCGCTTAAAACATGCAGCTATATGCAAAAGTTTAAAGTTTACTATTTAGCCAATCGAGTTGTATGGTGGGTAAAGCACCCTACAACTCGAGTTCCGGTTTCGGGTCCAACTCCCGGGGTTCGACTGGGCGTGGTTGTCATGTCCATTCCTTCAGGGGGCGACGTTGGTCCACCTACTTGGTGCCTCCATAATAAAGAGACCAACAGTTCCGGCATGTTGTGGCCAAAGCCTACTAGGCAAAGGCCGGCCATTCGAAAAAAATTACTAATTAAAAAAGAGAATTGGAAGAGAGGTGCAAATAAATTTAATAAGTAAATCAACTCAAAATTTTAAATATATTTAATTTGATTTTTAAATGTTTTAAATCGTTCTTATATGCTTTAAATTTATCTCTGCTGTGAATATGTGGCAAAAGTTGTGCATGCGATATCAAAGTGGTCGTCAGTTCTGTACGCAGATTTCAGTAGTGTGTATCACAGTAAGGACGTCATTCAACTAGCCTACTATATATAAAATATTTTATTATTCAAATAAAATTCATTTGGAAAACAAGCATTTCCCAACATTATTAATTGAGAAACTATAGGTAGTTTAATTCAACTAAAAGTTTGTGTGGAATAAACTGGATGAGGTTTTACTGGAACATTGCGTTAATTACACAAATGAATCATGCAAAGTACACGTCAAAATTGGTGTATCTGCTATTCTAATCAAGAGAAGATAATACCATTGTGTTCCAAAATATTTCTAATTGGAAAGTTTATTTGTATGACAGTCAATTTTAGCTGTACATTTAACGTTCTAGAGAACAAAAGTTCAGTTGTAGGTTAGCGTGGAACATTTAAATGCGATCGCATCATTTTACATCATGAGATACATAACTGCTTTGTGAAAGTTACTTTGCTAAGCGTTAATGCTTTAATAAGAACTATAAAATATTAGGGACGCGGTACTAAATGCTAAATATGATAAATGATTTATCTTGAAAACATAAGCTCTACAGAAAAAAACACTCAAAATACTGCTGTTATACGCTAAAATTAAAAAAAAAAACTTTGTGAAAAAACACACATTAAATGTGACTTATAAGAAGATACGATCGTTTCGACAGAAAGTTTTTTCAAGTCTTCCTCGGTCAAAGCCCTTCGTCTCACCTACGATCGTTTCGACTGAAAAAAAAAATTCAGTCGAAAGGATACTATCTTCTTATAAGTTACATTTTACGTGTGTTTTTTCACAAAGTTTTATTTATTTTAACATAAGCTCTAGTTCCGTTTTAACATAAAAAAATGCATGAAATAGAGAGGTAATACTATATAATTACTTCTTTACTACTAAATTATATATATATATATATATATATATATCACCTAGTAGGCTGCCATTGCCCCCTATGAAAGAATGGGCAAGTAAACATGCAAGCTCAAGTCGGGAATCGAACCCGGACAATAGTGTGACCGATTGGTTCTCTTATCACTACACCACCTGGTCCGCAATATTCATGATACTACCGATGAAACTACCGATAAAAAATGTATCTATCTCTATTATCTTTTAATTTCCAAAATAGAATTTACTTTAAGAAAAGCTTTGTTTCTTAAAAATGTGCTTTTTTAAAAACATAGCGAAAGCAATTATATTTCATTTTTTTAATTAAACTGAGAAACTTTCTAATTTAACATACCCTCAAACCATGCCCATCGAATATTATTAAATTAAAACACAAAAGGTCTCTCTATTACCTATTTATATTCTATAAGTCGGAAATATTACAGCATCGAAGAATGACGTATTTTCTGACGCAAATGCTTAGTTTGTGGGTCTTATTTACAAAAGGTCATGAGATGAACCGGTAGCGTTTATATATTTATGAAAGTATATTTTATTTCTGAGCGGGGTTCTTTTTGATATTTAATTCCGATCTATTTTTAGAGATTGATTCCTCTCTGTTTAAACAAAGGGATCTATACTAAACAATTTATGCTTGCAAAATTACATTCATTCTCTTTATTATTTCATTTTCGTACTGCAATATTGATTATCTGCTAATATAGTCAATTAATTGCAACTTACCTTTATAAATATTAAAATATTTCTTGCTAGATTTTTTGTTGTTGTTCAATTTAAATACAGTACTAGTATCACGTAAAGAGTAAACTAAAGTTAACTTAAAAATATTTAAGAAAATCATCGATCATACATACGTTGAAAAAATTCCATAGAAATAAAAAGTAATTGCTTTAACATTCATTTTACTTTAGTTTCATTGCTAATAAAGGGCTTGTTTTTAGTTAAGGTAGAGCTGCACAAGAGCTATCTGCCTAAGGGATAATACCTCTGGTGGAGGACTTTTTAAAAAGCTCTAACGCAGATTCACGTTACATATTGAGAAAACCACCTAAAACTGCAGACCGTTGGATCGACAGCCGTGCGAGAGGGCAGACCCTGGACTTTCCCACTTTGGTCATCAGCCAATTTTCTGTGGTTTTATCCATTCGGCCATTGGTCAGTATACTGTGTAGGGAGTTATTACCTATCTACACAATACCATCTTTTTAAACAATGATTTATTCTTAGTCACAATTTGCTGAATAAGCAAAATATTTTTTTTTCAAACGTCTTGCTGAATATGCTGCTGAGTGGTTTTGGAGTTTACTCCTTGCTCTTGTAGCACAATAAGATTTGATCAAGACCTCCATGGTAACATTCAATTTAACAGTAACACAAAATAAGGAACTCTGTTCTGCAACGTTCGTTTATGCGAACGTTGCAGAATAGAGCCCAACATTCTGTACGTTCTCAAAATAGAGCTGCTACTGTACCTTGTAGAATACCAACATACGTTTGTGGGTTGCAAATGATACGTCAATTTGGTGTCACAAATCCGAACGTTCGCTTAAACGAACGTGGCAAAATAGAGCCCAAGTTCTCATTTTCAAATAAATACTTTTTTTCAATTACCACAGACCGCACCTCACTTTAACTATCTAATAGTTTTTGCAGCAAGAGTTTACCTAATGGCGAATTACGCATATTCTGCTCAGATGAAAGGATTTACCAGAATGCTATCGAATATCTTTAGTCCAAACAATTAGGAGAAAATAAATGGTAGAATAATCTCAAGTTTCTTCTTCAGAAAACACTGTCTGTAACCAAATACTTGCTGATGATTCTACTTCACAATGCAGAGATAGGAACTGTTCAATTTTAGAAGCTCCATCTCTTCTGATGCTTTCCAAATTTAAATTCCCTCATCGCTATTTTACTCAAACGGGATTTGAGGGATGGGCGAAAGCGTGGAAGGTTCTCGTACTCAAAAACAGAGCGTACTTATTGCTGGGGAAAATATAATTTGCCCACATATGTTGCATGTGTTGCAATTCTTTTTTATCGACTTTAAAGTAGGGGGTAATATGTTTAACTCGTATGTATAAATTTATATCATGTATGTATGGATTTATAGTGATACATTTTTACAAACTGAACCAGTTTAAATGATTCCTTTTTTTGGAAATTAGATAGGGATACCCTATATTAATTTGTCACATTCTGATAGTATTATCATCTAGAAAATTGCAGAAAAAATATGTTTTACACCATTTCGTAAAGAATTGCCGTTAGCTGTGTTGTTTATGGTACGTCAAAAAAGTCAATGTGGCTCACTTTAGGAGACAAGTTCGGCACCGAAAGTAAGTTCCCAGAACTGAACTCAACTCGGCGAAGTCTTTATGTTTGGTGAAAAATCGGCGAACCCAGCTGTTTTACAAGTGGAATATTTTTTGTTGATGAAGTAATTTGAAATCCGTTTTCTTTTAAAAAGTATTGTTGTACTATATGTTGTTCGTGCAAAAGAAATTCATTATCTCGTATAGTTAAAAATTCAAGCTGATTGTTGTGAAGTTCTTTCAAATATTATTATCCCAAAGACGTTTTGAAGTGTTACACTATCGTTCATTGCATTACTTACAAACTTCTGAACTATCTTTCTAGCACAATATAGAAAATTGCACCTAGCGATTCACCCTTAAAAATTACTTTAAAGTGATAAAAATATTTTTGCTTCATACATTTACACTCAGAAATAAGTTTTCTGCATACTTTTCATTATATTTATTCTTGTTCCTAAAATATTTCACGTTCATATGTTATTGTGTGCTCTGAAAAATAAATGATGATTTTTTTCTTCTATTTCAGGTACGATGGTGGGTATTTGATGAATCGCTGAAATGCTTAAAAAGGCAGAAACGATATCTTATTCAATAGCTTGCTAAAGTTTAGTGTGGAGCTTTTTGTGTTACGTCTTTTGTCACTCACTGCGAATTCCGCTGTACTTTCAAAATGGCGATGGAAATAATTGTTGAAGATATTGTAGAAATCACTGACAACAGTACCAACTTAGAGCCCCTGGAAGATCCTATGTCACCCTTAGAAGCAATTTTAACGGCATTGTTATTATCGATCATAATAGTTTCCACTATTTTTGGAAATGTTCTTGTGATAATATCAGTTTTTAACTATCGTCCCCTCAGAAATGTCCAAAATATGTTTATTGTGTCATTAGCTGTAGCCGATATAACTGTCGCTGTCTTAGTCATGCCTCTGAACGTAGCTTATACGATTATGGCACAATGGAAATTCGGACTTGACGTGTGCAAGATGTGGTTAACTTGTGATGTCTTATGTTGTACTGCGTCCATACTTAACTTATCGGCCATAGCACTGGATCGATACTGGGCTATTCATGACCCAATCAATTACGCTCGAAAGAGAACATTAAACAGAGTGTTATTAATGATAACAGGAGTCTGGGTTGTCAGTCTGTGCATATCTGCTCCACCTTTACTGGGCTGGAATGACTGGCCAGAAGATTTCACTGATGACACACCGTGTATGTTAACTGAAGAAAAAGGTTATGTCATATATTCATCCATGGGTTCTTTTTTCATCCCCCTTTTAATTATGGGTATCGTTTACTACAAAATTTTCGAAGCTGCCAAGCACAGAATTCGAGTAAAGGCTAAAGCAGCAGCAAACTTAGCAGCCATGAGAAAAAGCCCTGATACAGTATCTTCAACGATACCATTAAAATCTATGCAGTCGGAGGTAAGTACCATTGCGGTGACAGATGATTCTACGTCATCTTCCGCAAATAGGGCGTCCGATGAGAAAAACGACCCAGATGTCGCTTCAACTTCCAAACATGCTACCTCAGCTGAAGCCATAAACGAATGCGGAAACAATGACCCAGAGAACGTGCAGAACAATACAGAAAAAATTGTTCCAAGAGGAAGAACTTTGTTGGCCGATGGCAACCCAAGACTAACAGCAACTGTTCGACATTACATGCGAGAAAAACAAAAAATATGTCTCCTGAAAGAGAGACGAGCTGCTAGAGTTTTAGGTATAGTAATGGGTGTTTTTGTGTTGTGCTGGCTTCCTTTCTTTACCATGTACGTCATTCTGCCGTTCTGTGAAAACTGTTACGTATCAACTCGTGTCATAAATTTTATTACTTGGTTAGGTTACGTGAATTCTGCCTTGAACCCTGTCATATATACTGTATTTAATATGGACTTTAGGAGAGCTTTTACAAATATTTTATGCCGAAGAAGATAAGTTTCAGAATATTTATAAAAATGAAAATGCGGTTGCAATAATATTAAAGTTGTTGAAATAAATCTTATAATATTGTTTCTAAGCATATAATATGGATGAATGTTTACTCAACTTTATTTTTTGAATACAGATGGAAATATTAATTTAGTTAATAGATTTAAGGGGATTTTTTTAAAACAATATATACAAAAGACAAAACTAATATGCAGAGCAATAATAATACAGAATCGAATATTGCAAATTAGGATTATTGTTTTTTCTTTTCCAAGAAACCACAACGCTTCATAAAAAAATGTTTGTATTATCATATGAAAAAAGAAGAAATTACAGTACTTTGTTCTATATTTATATTATAATTTATCATGATCCATGCTAATGACAATAATAGTAATTCGTTAAAAATTATGCAAACAATATTTTTTATACGAAAAATATATTTATGAATAGCAAAGTACGTGCTATTATTTATGTTGTACAGCTACTTTACTTTTTAAGAACACCCCATTACTATGTCTAAATGATGTATCAACATAGAAATAACTTAGTTAATGTTTAAATGTTGAAAATAATTACGCAATATTGAAAAATTACTCGAATGAAGGTTGCCAAGAAAGTTCATTATAATGTGGCTAACAACAGCTACTAACATACATGTATTGATTTTGTAAATGTATCAGAAAAACACATACTTTTAAAGGATGACATAGAATTTAAACACATTGCCATAGTAAGAAACAAGTTAGAAACATCTGAAAATAAAATTGGAATCATATGCCTCCAATTTCAATATACCTTGAAATTATCCATAATATATCTTTCTCTAAATTCAAAAATTACCGCTTACGATTTTTAGATATAAAATAGGTGATTTTATTTTATGCCAAATTATGAGTTTTAAAAAAGAATGTTATTCTTTGGAGTAAGTACTGTTCCATAGATAGATACTATCTAATAAAGTTCTATGACTAATCATTTTTTTTCAGTAATGTCTCAATTTTTTTCAAATGATGTGATACATAAGATATGTATGTGAACAATAACAGCAAAAGTTTCTACTCTTGGCGACTTTCATAAGATTATGTAATTATGTGTCAGCGTAATATTGTTTTTGTATTGCTTTAGACAAAAAATATGAAGCAATAAATAATATCTCTAGAAGTCAGGCATGGTTTAATCGGTAGTTCTTATTTTTTTCCATGCAATATACGTTTCCATAGAAGGTCTGTTAACCTGGCTGACGAGACATACAGGCTACGGAGCTGACATTTCGGACAACCCCTTTGCACCCGAAGAATCATGTGGAAAATGGGGTGTAACTATCTTAGTCCTATATAACTACAGTAAGATTGTGACACCTCCTAGGTATCATAAATCTTCGAGAGCAAAAGGATGTGACCAATATGTCAGCACCGTAGCCTGTGAATCTCTTCAGTCTCGGCCTATTAAGAGATTATAAATTTGTCATATTCTATTTACGAATTTTTTTCCCCGCAGTTATTTATATGGTGACTGAACAGGTTTGAAATCGATTACTTTCTAATAAGCAGCATTGCAATATCCCGTTTAAATTGTATATGTATATATACATTTTAAGTTTATTTTTAACAAGTTCCAATTTATTTCAACGATTGCATGCAACGGTATGATAAATTTAAGCGTTTGAATTGTTTTAATAATTCGAAGTTATTGTTATCTGAAAGATTAATTTACTAATGCTGATATTTCAAAGCTCACAAAAGATGTATTTTGATTTTTGTGTATTGTGATATGTTTTCAGAAACTTATATGCAGATGCTGGAAGCATAAATTTATACGCATAATATATGTGCATGTAGTCTAATATAAAGTCAAGAAAAAAGTTTTGGGGATTTAAATTGGTTTGTGGAGGTTTACTTGTTTTTATTATGTTTTCTTTTTTTTTCAATTTTCGAAATTTCCTTTTAATGAAATTTAAACCTAATATATATTTTAAAGCAAAATCACACACATTTATAAAGGCTTGTTCTTTGAAAAATTAATATAATCATTCAAATATTTATGAGTTATGCAATAAAATATACAAAAAGGACTAAATGATTAACCAAATTGTTATATAGTAAGTTAGGTTAAAAAATTTAATCTAATATTACTTAAAAATTATTTTATAATACTTAAAATTAACACTTAATTTGTTGAAGATAAATTAACTGAGCAATATTTAATATTCATTACTGTGAGTCTTATGCATTGAAAAAATACTAAGTATTTAACAAGCACGTAGTTATAAAAATAAATTAATAAATGTTAATAATTTGAATTACATCTCTCGATGTAACTGTCAGAAAATACTCATAATCAAACACAAAATCAATAAAGCGCCAAACCTCTACAGAAAGGAATCGTTCCGAAATAAACGTAAGAAAACTACTATCTTCAGGTTTCTGAAACTTCAATTTTGTAATACAATCAATATAATTTGTCAATTAACCTTTAAAGCTGGGATTGAAAAAAAATATTTTTTGAACAAACTTATTTTGAAGATATATTAGATCAAGAAAAGCCTCCTTCCGTTGACTTCAAAGAACGTGGCAAAAATTCTTTAAAATGTAACAAATGAAATAACACTGAATGAACTCCAAAAATCTGTGCAGTCAGAGATAAGAACAAGGATATGAGAACTGTACAAAATGTATCCTGATAGTGGTCCAGTCAACTCTTTGTTTCAAACTACGCATAATCCGCTTCACCCACATCCCAAACTTCAATCTGGATTTAGGGAAACGAAATTTTCCTTGATTTATCGCATAATATCTATTTCTCAATTAGTGAATATCTAATAAGTATATATATATATATATATATATTTCAAAACACCAGTTATTATTCTTATGTCTATAAAAGTTTAATGGTATAATATCAGTGCTGCAGAAACTTTAAATAGTTTGTCTATTTATTTTTATAGCTGAATCATTCCGTCACCTTTAAAATTTTGCTATTATTATTTTAATCATTCGCATATATATATATATATATATATATGTAAGTATGTATGTATGTTGATAGATTCACAAACAGCAAACCTTTCAATTCCTATTCCTTTTTTGAATTGGTATAAAGTGAATTTATTAAATCTTTTTCGAAGGCGTTAAATAAAATGGATTTTTATACAAGTACAATTTATTAATATATTTATTATGAATTAGCTTTATTTTTTGCTCAATATTTATGTATTTATAAATAAATATGTTGGATACATTTAAAGTATTTGAGATGTGACTGTCATATCAAATAAAATTTAAAAGTTTGTTTCAATAATCTTTCATCATTTTACAGACGCATCTATCATTTGAATGAATTGTTAATTGTGGCACTTTCCTCCATTTATACAGTACTCCACAAAAATTTTAATTTTCAAAAACTTTTTGTATCATTTTAATTTATAAATTTCTCGAGGCAAGGTGAGAACACCGCTGAGCTTAGTATATTTAACTAGGAACCGTTAATCCGGATTCAAAGCGGCAGTTTCCGATAGCCTTTAGAAGAGATTTGGTGCTGCCATCTTCAGAGAATATCCGAAAATTACTTTTTCTCTCGAGTATTTTAAGTCGCATCAGGGTCGCATTGCGACTACACTGTGGGGTAGAATTTTGCCATCACTTCAAGTGGACATAACACCCGTACCATGACCGTACTGAGTGGCCCTTTCAACTATTTGTAAGGCTATTGTGACTGTATCGCGTGGTTGCATTTCAGTCACAGGGGAGGGTCGTGCTTTTAGGGATTTATTATGGTCATGCAGACAAATTCTTTATCATGGTTTCTCATGCAAAACGGAATTATACTACCACATGCCTTACATTCATAAACTATACTGCAACAACATAATGAGAAAGCAAAACTGAAAACACGGTATACTGAGTAGCGCCTTTAAAAAAATTACGAAGTTTTCAAAATAAACAAAAATATTTTGCATAACATAAAATAACCCTGAAACGGCTCTTATAATAAGGAAAAAAGATAATCTGGAGTAATTTAAGCTTCTTCAAAGGCATTATTTATGCAGAAGGAACAAAGAAAAAGGAAAGTAAACTTAAACAGACTTATTTCCGACATTTCCAATGAACATACACAATTCTGACAAAAAAATAAATAAATAAAACTGAATAAGCTCATTAAGACATTTTTAGAAATCCATAGAGTATCTGCTAATTTTATTTTGCTATGTTCGACCCATTTTCACACTTTATTCAGGGATGTTTTAGAATTCTGATGACGGTGAGTCCCTAGAGTTCACAAATTTAAAAACTGTGATTGTTTTGAGCACGATTTGAATTTTCATCACGAAACATTAATTTGTATTTCTGAATAATAATTAATTAACTATGTGATTTCGAAGTAATACGTGTTTTCTAGAATACTGAATGAAAAATTTGTTATAGAAATCAGCGCAGAGAGAAATTACTCTTTTTCGCCGAAGAATTCGCCGAAAATGAAAGAACTCTCATTAAAAATACGCTTAAAAAATCGCATTGAAGTACAATCATTCAAAAAAGATCTAGAGTGCAATCCGTTAATTTGTAAATTAACTAAAACATATTATGCTTTATTCACGAGTGCTTTCACCCTGTGACGATAAAGGTCCCAAGGGCTGAAAATTGGGAATACGCTCTAATTCTGAATAGGCTGAATTTTGAATGTAAAGCACTTTGCAATTTTAGGTATTAAAACAAGATGGAATTAATTAGTTTGCATGGAAATTTTTCCTCTTCTCTCCGAAAAAAATGACTATTTCAAAGAAATCTCGTTTTATGTAATTTTCATTTTGCGTAAATTATGTAAGTTTTAATTAATTCTTAAACATAGACTTCCATTAAAAAGTAATAAAAATTAAACTTTATTGGTAACTCATATACACAAAAAAGGCTAAGTACGTTTTCAGCCACAAAACACACATTTACACACAGAAAGAGAAGACATTTTTCCAGATTCGAAACTTTTCTTCACTCTAGAGTTTACTTTTAGTGTTCTCTCTCTTGATTTTATGTAGGTTGGTTTTTTATTCAGCTGAAAAAAGGTGGATCTTTTATAACAGCCAAAATGTATATATGTTACAATGAAAACCCGAAATCAGTCAAAACCCGAAGTAACTAGGCAAAACGCGTTTTAACTGAGAGCGTTAGTTAAAACCCGAATTAACTAGGCAAAACGCGTTCTAACTGACAGCACTCAGGAAAACCCGTTTTATTCGGGTAGCGGTAGAACATTTTCCAGAGGATCCCTAAACGATGGTCAGACCCACTGATGTTTTTTTGGGTCTCGCAAAGGTCCAGTGTTATCATATTTTCCAGGGGGCCCCCCTAAAGCGATGGCCGGACCCACTGATGTTTTCTTTGGGTCTCGCAAACGGCCAGCGTTAGCATATTTTCGAGGGTAGGGATGGAGACCACTTTTTTGCGAGACGAGACAGACATTTACAGCTTTTTTTGCGAGACGAGACACACATTTGTAACATTACAATATAGGGATTTTTGCGAGACGAAGCAAAGCTTTTAGGCTATTTTGCGAGACGCTTATTTTTCGTCTCGCGTTCATCCCTATTCGAGGGGGGGGGGGGCTAAAGCGATGTCCGGACCCACTGATGTTTTTTGGGTGTCGCAAACGCCCAGCGTCAGCATATTTTCGAAGGGGGCCCCCGTAAAGCGATGGCCGGAACCACTGATGTTTTCTTGGGTCTCGCAAACGGCCAGCTTTAGCATATTTTCGAGGGGGGCGCCCTAAAGCGATGGCCGTACCCACTGATGTTTTTCTTGATCTCACAAACGGCCAGCGTTATCATATTTTCGAGGGGGGAGCAAGATCGAATTTTTAGTGCATGAAGCCTTAACATTCCGGAATTCACTGGGGAAAACGGATTTTCCCGAGCGCTGTCAGTCAGAACGCGTTTTGCCTAGTTAATTCGGCTTTTGCCTAACGCTCTCAGTTAGAACGCGTTTTCCCAAGTTAATTCGGGTTTTGACTGATTTCGGGTTTTCACTGTAACATATATATTGAGTTATTTTTATGTATTCGTGTTCAAAAAACTTACTTTTTCAGCTATTAATGATTGTTACTGTTAGTACGTCAAATACTTTTTTTTTCACATGGTTATAATTATACAATTAAAGGTTTTGTTTTGCATGTGAGTTATGTCGTTTCGATAATGTAATCTTTCGGAACAGGTAGGCTTCCAAACAACCTAAAATGACGACATGAAGTCCACAGTGCAGAGTAAGAGTGGATTATATTTCACACCCACACGTAGGCAGAGATGGATCAGGTGTCTGTGTTGAGAGATCAAGGCGCATCAGGGAACTTTTTTGAGGTGAGGTAGCAAAGCTTGGAATTAAGTTCAGAATTGCATGAAATATGTCATCATTATGGGAATGTCCATTTTATCTACAGTTGATATATTTATCTCAAGGGTGGGAGCGCCTTCCCTTTGGATGTGCCCTTCAGTAAGATTGACTATACCATGTCAAATTTTCGAATCTTCAGGACGACAATACAGAATGTGTGGCATGCAGTGAAAGTTAATTGAGACAAAGCAAAACGCGGAAACAGTGAGCATTTTATTTGCGTTGGCTTCAAGAACGATGTTCAAGGCTAGTTTTAACGTGCAGTAACTGAGAGAAGATATTAAACAGCAAAAAAAGTAGTTATTGAAAAACATCCTTAACTCATTGTATATAAAACATGTTCATATAGTGTTTGAGTCTACTGAGAATTCAAGAAACACATTTAGCTCTCATTTATTTAAAAGGCATATAATTAATGTACACTTATTGTAAAATGAGAAGAATTAGTTTTCATGTTATGAAAATAACAGTTTATAAATTTAATAAATTTGAAGTTATTTCATTATATTAATGTGGTTCATCTTTCCTATCTATTCTGTTGTCCATTTAATCCGCACTATTCCAGGTGAGAAGGATGGCATATTAAACATTTAAAACAATCATAGATGGAATTCCTTTGAAGATATGATCTACTGCATTAGAATTTTTATAAGACACATTATACTTTAAATGTGCACATTTTAAAAAGTAAAATAAGCATTTATATATCCATAGGCGTGACTCACTAAGAGCAAGAGTGGGCAACTCACCCCCCACCCCTAAAGAAAATTCACATACAACCTATTTGAAAATAGTATTTTCTACAACAGGAAACAATCTTGACCCCCTCAAAGATGCATGCCAATTTACGTCAATGTACAGTCATTCAGGGTAACTTTGATCCACATTTTCTGTATTTTCACTTGCTCCCTTTGATAGTATTTTCTTATGAAATGATTTAAAATGGTAGGAGAACCCCTAAATTTTAGCTTAATTCACATAAATATGTAAATTTTGATGATAAAAATAAGAAATAATACATAATTTACCTGGTGCAAAGTTACCCTGCCATTCGGGGTAACTTATCAGGAATTGTATCTAAAATACCTTGTTTTGTTCAATCTAGGAGTCAGAACAACTTTAAACCAGTAAAATTAAGTTTCTAAATACTTAAAAAATCATCAGCTTGCAGTGTCAGCATCACAAAATTAAAATTTTTTAAATAACATCACAAAGAATATATAAGGTAGAAACAATGAAATAAGAATAACATGAATATATTGCGAAAAAAAAAATTTATTGTTCAGTTTAGATATGCAAATACAGTAGAAAAACAATGTTGAGTTCATTCACTGCAAAATGAACTCAGTTAATCAATTGAAAATAGAAAATAGAACTAGAAAATAATAAAACTGATAGACCACACATATGCTATCATCTAGGTAAATTGCAAGTCACAGTCTGACATACATACACATATTAGACTCTCAAAAAAAAAGTAGGACAAAATAAAAACAACTTACAAATTTCATAAAATTTATACTTTGGCATTCTCTAGCTTAACAGTTTTGCTCCAGACAAGGAATCTTTGATCTGGAAAACTCCTCGACTACTAGCTGGAGTTATGTTTTCAGGAGATATTTTTTTAAACACGTCAAATTTTTCATACCACAGATCATCATTGATCTGTGGCCATTTCCAATATGCACCAGACTTTTGCATACAACTCACCAAGAACATACTGTCCTTTAAGTCAATAATTTGCCCTGGGTACATTTCTCCGTCATACTGAACAATGACATAGTCGTCAACTTTTTATAAGTCAGAACACAAAGGTGCAACACTTATATATTCTGTGTGTGCACTTCCTGCCTCACTAATATGTTCAACAGCTACCAATTGAACAGTCTATGGTTCTTCAGTATTTTCCACATCAATTTCAGGAGTAGAAACGCCTGTCAAATCTCTATAGTCCAACATTTTTTCAGCTTTCATCTCTTCTAAAAATGATGCCGTAGGGTAGTGCATATGGTGTCATCTAGTTCAGGACTTTTATTTAGCTGTCTCCCACGAGTTTTTTATGGTAGATGACTTTGGCCGACCCCCTCCTGTTCTTGCTCCACCTCTTCCTTTACTATTTTGTTGTTGTGACTCTGATATTGCTTTATCTTCATAAAATTTTTCCCACTTCCTCAACTGAAACGCTTTTCCCAGGAATTACAGGAAGGCAGAATTTTTTTGCACGATGAATGACTGCTGAATCATTGTTTCTAAGGTTTGCTTTTCTAAATACTTCTTAAATTCACTCCCAATATTTTCCGTTATTTCATCTGATTTTGCATATGAGGGAAGATTCCGTAATACGGCATGTTTATTAAATGGATGAATACCCATGCATTGTATACAGTACACACTGCTCATAAGCCTAACTTTGAACCGGCTCAAAGTTGCACTGAACCATGTGGTAAAATGATAATGCCTATGTTTTTTGCCTTTTACTAAAGGTTAGCCATTAAATAATCATTGAACATTAACAAATTCATCATTCTAAGAAAATAATCTATCTGATAAAAAGGTAAATTGATACTTACTTGCAAAAATTAATTGATTACCAGCAACTTTAAAGCAGCATTAGAATGGAGCTTGCAAAAAGCATTTCAGAAGAACAGCTGAATGACAACATTAACTATGTACTATGTTGCAATTTTTTTTTCTAAAATACAGAGCAGAAAACCAGTTTCCCAATCCTGTTAACAGAGTGCAGCAGTGATCCATGTGTAGCTCTGTAAAACCAAACATACTGAAAACTTGGAGGTGGTACAAAGTTACCCCCTATGGTTCAAAGTTACCCTGAATGACTGTATCTTTTAAAGAACGAAGAAAAAACATGTTTTTTCTCTCCCGGAATCACCCTACCTACAATGTTCTGGTATCATAAACTGTTTCACACTTTCAAGAAGTAAAACTTGCACGATCCGACAATCATTTTCTAAAACTTAGGTAATCATGAGTATTATTTTCCATATGATATAAAATAAATTGGCCATTTTTATTCACTTCATTTAAAACTTCGTTTGAGTCTTCCACTGGAAAATTGTAATTTACGCTTGAATAACTTTTACAACTAATCATACTGGGTCATTTGGATCGCCACAAAATGTAGAATCGAATGTTTAATTCTTATTTTGGAATTTTGAGATCTTTAAGTTTGAATGTATATGGGTTCTAAGAATCAACATCGGTAAGAAAATTGTACCAAAATTTTGCCTTTTGTAAATGTAAATATATTGCTCAGTGGAAGTTAGTATAAGAATTATTTAACTGTTGAAAGGAAGATAATAATATCTGCATAATTCCTAGAGACCTATGACTGCAAAGCTCGCCAAAGTGCTGGGATTCCTTAGGTTGGCGCGAGTGGGGGCATTAAAATAGGAATCCCCTATTTCTTGTACCATAGAACACATCTTTGGAATCGAAATCTATCTTAAAATCGCCTACTGAAATTGTTTTGCAATTTTCGCCAGGCACATTCCAACTACATCGCGTAGACATTTTAAATACTGTTTGGAATGGGCATCATAATCCATGACTGCACCGTGTTTCCTTTCCTTGTTCAATAGCTCAATTATTTGGAATAGAAATCTATATTAAAATCGCGTACCAAAACTATTTAATAATTTGTCGCCAGGCATAGCCAAACTATGCTTCACCTTTATTAATATGATTTGGAATGTGTATCATAATCTATAAGTGTACCGTATTTGTCTTCTCTGTTCTATAAAACACTTCTTCGGAATTAAAATCTATATTAAAATCGCCTACTAAAACTATTTTACAATATTCGGCAGGCGTTTCCTAACTATACTCGAAATATATTTATAAAAAATTGTAGCGTTTTGGCACCAAATTTAGCGAACAATTAATCAAAAATTGCAAACCTTGAACGACTTTCAGCATTTTATTAACGACTCCCTCCCTTCCACGACGTTATCCAGCAAACACATTTGAAAATTTCTTTACCATGGCAGTTCATATCTTCAAAACTTGTCGACAACATCGCCAGACAAAATAGCGTAGACAAAATTCTCGTACTGAGCGAAATAGCACCTTAGTACTAATAAATAAATATATTATAAACCATACATTTATAAATACTACTCGAAAAACAACATAAAAACGTGTTTATATACGCTGAATTAGAGCCTCTCAGAATAATAGCAGAAGTAGTCTCGCAGGGTGTGACATACCCGGTTTTTAATATTGCCACCGGTGTGGCAATATTAAAAAATCTATTTGAAGAATTCCACCACAAGTTTATCCCCTTGAAGGTTGAGACCTTAGAGTCAGCTGCACTAGGCCTCATCAATTTCAAAAAAAGTTAGGAAGGTAGATCCCCCCCCCCAAAAAAAAAGTAGCTTAGAACAACAGCACATGTACTCGCTTAGGGCATGACATACCCGAAGTAGTGATATCTGAAAACCTATTTGAAGAATTTGAAAACAAATTTCACCCCTTCAAGGTTATGACCTTAGAGCTAGCTACACGAGATTTTATTCATTTTAAAAAAAAGTTAGGAAGGCACATCTAAAAAAAAAGCCTAATGGGTATGCTATACCCTGCGCGAGTACTACCGGGTTAATCAAGTGCCAATACATGAAATTAAGTAAATTTTACTGTGTAAACATTGTAGAATAAACATAGGATTTCTATATAAAAATGATGTACGTATTTAAGTCGTTTATTTGTTGAGAGTTATTTAGGTTGGTCCAGAGAATTATGCAAGGTAGTTACTTTTTTTGTGGTACTTAATCAATGTACTATTTCATTCTATTCAATCCTCAGTAGAATTAGTTTTAATCATCCTAAAATTTCCCATTCTAATGCTACACAATTATTTAATACCTTAATATACGTTCTAACTGTAATAGCAATCTTTAATTGGGCTTTACCCGGCCTAACATTGGTGCCTCAGTTAGTCATCGTCCCATCATCACTGATTATCCTGTTTTCCTCTCAGATATTACCGATGGGATAGATTTTTTCGATGGTAAAGCCGACAAACAGGTGCATATCGGAACTTTCTCTCAAGTTCCTGAACCGGTTTTAATCCCTGGTTCCTCATAATTATGCAGACTGCTTATTGGCTAACCCATTAGACGGGAAGAGGTGACCCAACAAGAGATTAGACATGGTCATTTATTCTTCTCTCTGTCTTAAAAGCTGACGGGCTCACTTACACTTGTCTTTTCAGGAGTCAAATTTCTTCCTTAAATTTGGCTTTTTAACAGCTGCTCTTATGAGATTTTGTTCTAGTGGAAATGACTGTAGTCATTGTAAAAATGGTAATATATGAATTTTGCATTAATATTTTCATTTTGCATTATTCTCTCTCTCTCTCTCTTTTTAAATTTGATTTCTTAAGATTATTAATTTTGCTAAAAATTTAACGTTTACTGTAAGCATAATCTTTTTAGAATCGAGAAGTAATCATAATAAATAACAATTCTAATAATCAATTAAGAGTAACTGTGCACTCGTCTGGTATCTGTTTAGGAATGTATGTAACAACTTCTCTATCTACTCTTCCTATGAGGACTGAATAGAAACGGATTTTGAAATTAAGATGCCTTTATAAGTACTACTTCCACATTTCAACCTCACTAATTCTATAAATTTCGCAGGCAATATTCATTGCAATACAAATAACATTTATGTGCCTCCAAAGTTTTCGATCACGTAACAAGTATGATATTAAACATATAAAATTAAATACACGCATGTATTAAAATATGAAAAACTGAAGCATCAAATGAAATAAGCAAGCTAATATGTAATGCTACGATTTTCAAAAGTTTTCATCGATTGCACAGTTTCAACAAAAGTCAGAGGCTCCACACCTCAATCACCTCGCCTGAACTCCCAGTTTTCCCCCAGGGTCAATAATCTATCCCCACTGTTGCGAAGCGGACATGCGAGAACAAGAGCCGAGATAAGTTATCCCCCGATGCGATGGAGAAACTTTCACGTCTTCCGCTGCCCTTCCTTCCAAATTGACTTCTGGGAGCGATTACCCTTAGTTACTAGAGGAATCTTCAAAACAACTTACAAATATTGCTTATAAAATACAAAATACATTGTAAAATTTTCAGAATTTGTTCTCTTTTCTTTCCTTTATTTTTAACTATCTTCTTTCTTACACATTTTTTACTCTGCACATTAACAAAAGCTATGAACAATGAAGTGAAGCCTATATAACAATAAAGTGAAGACGAAGTTTTATGAAAAAACTTCGTTTTCACTCCATTATTATGTGGGATTATGAACATCGACTAAGAAAACACATCTTACCTATTTGTAATGCTGTTTCTGTTTTTTTACGAGAAACGATGCAAGAGGGATGATACAGAAAAACAGATCATAGAGACAGATTGACTTAACAACCGCATCAGGCAGAATCATAGTTGTCTTTGTTTAAAGATAAAAGCGGACCTTAAAAGAATAATTATAAATCTCTAAATTGTAATACAATGCCAATTAGGGCATGCAAGTAAATTCTCACTTCAAATTTTAACTTTGTTGTATATTAAAACCTTGCTCAAAATATCCTTTCATTCAGTCCAACTCAAGAATGATAAGAGTCATTTCACCACAATAAAAAAAAGCTTAAAATGAAAATGATTTTCATTACTGAATCTTTAAAAATAAAGTTAATAGATTTTTTTCAGCTTTACAGCATACATGATAGATCATAAATAAAGAAAGAAAAGTCGAAATTTTGATAATTAATTTATACTGGGGATTTGGTTATTTATGAGCTGTGACTAAAAGTTACATTTCGTAGTTTCAATGCTACATTAGTCACATAAAAAGAGACAAGTATTTTACTAATTTAAAATTAAACTATAATGTCCTTATTTGTGACCTATATAATTGTAAAGCTGAAAAGTTATCTTAATTTTATTTTTAACTATTCGGTCAGAAAAATGATTTACATTTTCAGCTACAATTTTTACGTTAGCCACCACAGAATGTCTAATAAGGGAAAAGTGTAACAGTTTCTTCTTATTAGAATTGTAAATGAGCAAAAATCGTGAGAATCTCTAAGAGAAAAAGAATGTCTCATTCAACTTTGTGTGGTAGCTTTATGAAACAAGCCACTGGTATTCTGCTTTTAAATTGACGATTGCAGTAACTTTTTTTTTCTTTGAAAGAAGCAGAAACAAATTTAAGAAACATTTTTAAATATTTTTGGGATATCAGGATTTGAGCAATTTCAAACGAAGAGAAAATAAGTAATTGGCTTTAGCTTTAAAACATAGAAATTTTGATGTTTTCTAAGCATAAAAAGATTCTCTATCTGTAACACTTTCTTTAATTGGTTATTGATGCACACATTTCCTTTTTTACGATGCACAGCTGCTGTTTCTATTACGTTTAACATTTAGTTAAACAAACAAACAAAAAAATATGCAAAACTGTATTACAAGTATATTTTTTTCTGTGTGCAAATCATGTGTTAATCAAAATAAAAAGAATACACAAACATTGCAGTTACTTCAATAATTATTTATTTCCCGCGGCGTAATAATTTTGCTCGAATGTAATATTTTAAATAAGTCAAGCACGATTAATGTGTTGTTCTTTGGAGCTTTTAATTCTTATTTTCCTCATAAAAGACATTGCTTCCATAATTTAACTTAAACAACTATACGTTGTTGAAAATCGGCAGCATTTAATCCTTATCTAAAATATGTGAACGATCAGATGGGTAATCGATTCAGTGACTTTAGATCCTGCGAGTTATATGGCTATAAAATTTCTTAGGAAGCATTTGTTTTTCGTAAGCCATTTTTCTTTATGATGTTAGTAGTTTGTGGTAAAACTATAATTAAATCAGAGAAAACTTACTATAAAAGTTTATGTACTTCTCTTTTATTAACTATATTAAAGGGAAATGCACATTAAAGGAAGATGATATAGATTCTATTTCCATAAATAGAATTACCATTAAAATTATGGTGCCCATGAGAAATCAAGCATATCAGTTCTTTCGTAAGGGGACTTACATTTAATTACAGTTCCTATTTGTATTTTTTTCGTACTTAAACATAATTATAACTGAGAGCATTTCCGTTCATAAATTACTTTTCTAAAAGTATTACTTTTATTTTATCTCACAGCTTGATTTATCTCAATATTTTTTCTTAAAATGTGAGGTTTATGTCATGCCCTCTTGAACCTTCTTTAAGAAAAGTTAATTGCTTTGAATGTTGTGTTATGCATAACAAAATGACCCTACACTTTATGGTGATATCTCTTACACCTTCTGCTGGTAGAAAATATATAAAAGCTCGATTTTCAATTAAAAACGGTAAGAGATACAGAGAAAACGTATGTTTTAAATGTTCAAAGTACTTTCCGTTTTATACGAAAATGTAGTTGAGGCATATTTATTTATGACACGAACTGAACATGCAAAAGGCTATATATTCTGCTTACGATTTTCAGAACTTTTCAAGTGGCAGAAACACACAACAAAACTAGTCGTTACGAGGCACTTTGCACTAAGAAACACGGTTAACTAGTTTTGGTCTAAAACAGTAATTTTTTTCTTAATCCTCATTTTAACGGCATAAGACAGCATGTTGACAAAATAAACATACGTTTCACATATTTTTATTTCAGCAACATTCAATCTTTGTACACTAAGTCGATTACACTATACAAATTTGTAATTGCTTTTTGCCCATATCTTTTACCGATTTAGGGATAGAACTTCGTACTTTTATATTTAACGCCATGTGACGCTGTAACTGATCTCGTCAAGAAGCTCATAGCCAGTGTAGTATAACTAAACACGACATTTTAGGCTATAGCAGACACCTTTATAAATTAAGTAGGGAATTCAGTTTAACGTTTCAAAGAGATTTCTGTGTCAAAACTCCGCTGCTTAAATTCCCTGTCTTACAGAATGTAAAACTGTGTTATTCGTGGTTGTTTTGTGCGATTGAATCCGCTGAAGTGCTAACCATAGACACAACCAAACATGTTGTTTTAAATCGCTATCACGGTGCAGTAAATCAATGGCCAGTAGAGTGTGTGTGCGTGAGTGTGTATTACGCTGAAGCGCCATTGCATTATGATCACAATTCACCTAGGTCATCATTCAGTGATTTTGTCATCGTCCAGAGACAACACCACTGAGCAGGTAATGCTAACGCTGGAATATATGAAGCACCCATACACTGCTTTTCTAAACGTAAAGTGCTTAGAGATATATTGTGAGAAACAGCTGTTTTATCAGATTCCGTAAAGATCAAAATCTTAGGTATTGGCGCCTGGAACATGGATTTCAGAAGTTGCTTATCTGCAACCGCTGTGAGTACTATCGGGCATAGTGGATTGATAGTAAAACGCCAAGTCGCTGGCTAGAAATTTGTCGGCCACGCTGCATTCATTCCATACTAGAATGGAGACTGTTACACTGTAAATAAAAGTAGTTAACATTTCAGCATAAAACGGTGCTGAATTAGCTGCAACATTTCTATCGGAAAACGTTGATCCATGATTTGGTATTAAAACTGATCATTCGAACCGAATCCTGGTGACGCGTTTCTCCATCGAAAGGATGCATCTAATTTAGCTCCATTCTATGGTGAAACCTTTAACTACTTCTATTAACGGTGTAAGCACTGTTCTTCAGGATTGAAGGGCTACAACAGCTAAAAGCATCAGCAGATACAACTATGGTGAATCAGACGGTGCGTCTGAATATACATTGAATCTACGTCATCACCAAAAACACCTACAATGACACAAGGGACATCGGCATTGGATTAAGGATAAATGAAAGAAAGTCATATAGTCGGGTAAACAAAGTTTTCTCATCAATCACATTGACTGGCAACTGTGAATACACTGCTCTCTGGCAGACACCGTGGCACTCAAATGCATGGACAGTCTTCTAAATAAAGGGGATTGATGGTGATATTACCGTATGGGCAAAACTTTAAAGAGGTGCATTAGAACCCATCATCCCACAAAATAGTGTCTGCAGTTTGTGAGCTATATGTGAACATCACATCACCCCTTTATGGTAAACGAGTTACCGTCGGGAAATGGTTTTACCAACAAGAAATTGCATCATGTCACAAGAGCCCAAACGTTAATGAGTGGTTCGAGAACCATTCTAGTGAATTTAAGACATATTATGCCCTCAGAATCACTTGATATGTATCCAGTCTAAAATTTTTGGCTCCATTTGGAAAACCAAATTCGTGCTGTCACGCTGCCACCTCGAAATGTGTGGGAATTTCTGGTCCAATTTGTGAACGTATGGTGCAAAAAATTATTTCGGCTATCTATCAGCTCCTTGCCAAGTCAATGTCTTTCGGATGTGGACGATTTTAAGAACGAAAGATTATCGTATTTCATACTAATCAGGTTGTAATAATGTAATGGTTCTTCAGTGTACACAGTTTTTAGAAGTAGGTCAACATTTCACCATACAATAGAGCTAAATTAGCTGCAACCTTTCAATGGAGAAGCGTTGAACCATGGTTTGGAAACCATGGTTCAACTTTTCACCATTGAGAGGTTGCATCCAAATTAGCTCTATTGTATGATGAAATGTGACAGTCTATATACAGTCTATATACTTTTGTTGTTTGTGCTGTTGTTATGGGCTATCTGCCTAGGATGAGAGTGTCAAAATCGGAGGACTTTCTAAGAGTTACTAATGCGTATCAACTCAGAGCATGAGTATGTACATGCATGTATATGAGCAAAATATGGGTACTTGACGTAGTACACATTTATATTTAAAGCACTTTCCGATTAGTATAATTGCAATGCACTATTTTCTAATTTTGTTACTTGCACAAACGAAAAGTGTTGTAGAACATGAATAAATGCTCTACATTAAAAATCAAAGTAGGGTGAGTTAGGGTAAATGCAATACGTAAAATCGATAGTGCATTTTAGACCAAATCTGAGCACTTCTTTATTAATGACACAAGCTTAATGTTTTTATCATGCAATTTCAAGGACGTTTTTTTACTGATCCTGAAATTGTCATAAAATTACAGTAAATTTATTGTTACAATATTTTTTCTATCGCATGTGTGCTCTTCCCTATGTAATAGGGTAACTGCCTTTTCTATCATCTCCTGTAATAGGTGCAATAGGAATATGGTGGAATTAAAGCATACGCTGTTAACAGGAGAAGTTCGACGTTTCACAATACATTGGAGCAAATTAGCTGCATCCTTTCCATGGAGAAACTTTTCACCATGATTTGGTTACACTCATCACTTAAAGCCCCAAATCATGGTTCAATGCTTCTCCATAGAAAGATTGCAGCTAATTCAGCACCATTTTATGGCGAAAAGTCAAATGCTCTTATTAATAGTGAATAGAACTTTTTTAGAGCTTTCTAACGCTTTTTGCAGGACTGAATTATCTCTCAAAGCTTTTTAGATACAAACTTTTTTATCTGGCATGTAAACTCGATCATTAAAATGCTAAGAAACATTATTTTTATTTTGCTTACCAAATTATGTTCAATCCAATTTCAGGTGGTATTAATGAATGTTTATGATAAAGACTGTCTTCCTATAAGTATTATTTTCATTTTTATACTTAAAAAAACCCTTTTTTTTCTTTAAAAATATGTCAACAAAAAATAACTCGTTGCTATGAAATCACTTATGTTTAATATTTACACTCTCTACACTTACATATACAATTTGTTTTTCTGTTGTATATTGTATGAAGATAATTTTTAGATAAAGACAACTTCTCCTCTGTGCCCTAGTGAGGGTTCTGGTAAAATTTTCATGTTCTGCTCATCTGATGTCCTCATTTTCAGGGAATTGGTAAATGCTTATCTTATTATTTGGTTTCTTTCTCACAAACCTTACTACTGGGTTGTTGTCAGAGTTCATGGATTCAACTATCCCTTATAAATGCTCCACTGATAAACAAAGTTACAGCAGCATGATTTTTGGCATAAAATTTACTTGGTGGACCAAGCGCATATTTGGTGCATGCACTTGCCCCCTTACCAACAAAAACAGGGGGCAAGTGCTAAATCACCTCTTTTTTTACAATAACAGATGTACACAAAATACAAATATAACTGAAAAGTACACTTAGAAATGTAAAAGAGAAGAGCCAATAAAAATCAATAAATATTAATTAGTTTATTTTTTTCTTGATAAAAGCTTTAAAAACTATTATGAGCTCTCACTGAGAGGGAAAATGGTACGACCTTAAAAAATATTCACAAAAATTAATTCATGAAAATATTCTTTTATAATATTCATAAAGTATGCTAAAAAAAAGAAGCTTTGCTTTTGGTACAAATCTCACTGCCTTAGTACAAGTAATATGCGATTCAGAGATTGTATATGAACTTGTCCTCTTTAAGCTTTTACCTTAACTCACCATAAAAAAATCCATAGTCTCTTATGAAAAGTGCACCATATAACATTGATTTTATAAAATAATGTTTTCAAGACTCAGAAATACTAGAGGAATGTATATTTTGTAAAAATTCAGTAATTTCATCTTTTCATATATACACTTTAGTATAAAGTTGTCAAAGTGAGCCTTCTATTTTAATTCTAAGAATTTATCCTAGGATTTTCAGTTTTCCATGTACACATATTATAATTTGCGTGAAATTGGAAGCCCAAAGCACATTTCTCTATAAACATTAAATGTAATCTATTCATTTTCAAACTCTTCCAAATGGGGAAATTTTAAGAATTGTTTTAAAGCTATGCCACATATTCGGGAACGATAATTTTGAACGTAGAACTATATTATGAAAAATTAGATTCTATATTTATGTACAATATAAATTTTTATCAAACTTTGTTAATATTATTTATATTATTTTCGTACTTAGAAAATAAGGTGTCATTTTAATTTGTAGTAATTATTGGAATATAAGACGGGGCAAAATTTATAATAAAATTAAATAAAATCTTTGTAAACTAACACATTTAAATAAAAAAATATATACAGCAGTATAATCATTTCGGGTGGTAGAAAATGTCCATACTTTCTCAGCAGCGAAAAAATTCTACAATCCACACACGCAAGAAAATTAGAACTGAAAGTCGACTTTCAGTTCTAAGTTTCATCCCAGACAGCACAGCAAACTTGCTGCAAGCTTGATTTATCAAGTCAATAAACTTGAAAATTTCAAGCGTGTAAGCTTAATGCAAGCTTGAATCAAGTGTTCTAGTTTACACTTGCCCAGCTTGCATTAAGCTTGACATTTCAAGCTTGAATCAAGTTTAAAAATTTCCTAAATACATGGGGCGCCGGTCGGCGAACTCGCCCCACATATTTTACTTTGCCACGCATTTTCCCCCTCTACGCTGAAATTGCAATTTAATTTAATCTGTTTCCATCGAGTGTTCGTGGCTGGAATAGAACCCGGGACCTTTCGTTTTGGAGTCGAGCTCGCTACCCGTTCAGCTACTAAGCTTCACACAGATATGACTAAAGTTTGAAGTGACTCATCACGCCGTTTTCTCGCCAGATTGATAAGTGGACGATGTGTTATTTGTTTCTTTTATTTTTCCATGGGATGCATCAAAATTAAAATAATGTTATGTGTGATTTAGAGACTCACTAATAGGGAAATAAACATAATATAAACTTAAAAGCAGCACACGTTTTAAAACTTTCAGTACCGCAACACTCATGAGCAATACTGCTGGCCAAAATCGAGACAAACGACTGATTTTGAAATCAAATTCGTACTACAATTGTATTTTATTTTGAAGAATTTCCATATTTGGAAATATAGAATGGGTTTACTTACTTAACACAAATTTTGTGATAAGTAATCTGGAATCAAAGAAACAGATAGTTAAACGTTACTTCGAAATGCTATATCACAGTTGCTAGCATGTATGGAATACAAACACTTTAGTCATTTTTGTAAATATTTCTTATAATAACAAATAATTGAAAAATTTATCTATTTTTTCTCTCAGCTTTACAATTATCTCTTTTTTCTCTTCTTCTTAGTTAAAATTCTCTTTACAAATGTGGTTAGTTATTTTCCTACATATTGGTATGCTATATCGATATAGAGCATTTCGAAGAATTAAAAATAAGTTTGAATTAATTTATACAAATGTAAATTTGAATTATTTTCATTGTTCATACTTTATATTTAAAAAAAAAATATTTAACTTCTGAATTTTTTTTATCCTTTGTAATTTTATTTTAAAACTACAAAAGTGTAAGATGTAAGATTTTTGGGCCCGAAAATCTGTAGGCCCTGGGCAGTTGCCCGTTTGCCTTGCCGGTAATATGGCACTGGTAATAAAATACACATCTTTTACGAACTTTCAGCAAATTTGAGGACTCTAGACAATTAATGTGCATTCTCTTTCACAGATGGTGCCATCACTGCGCACTTTCGAAAGCTAAAATCAAGCCAAAGCCAAGCTTGCATTAATACGTCAAATTCAAGGAAATGTCAAGCTTGATTTAAGCTGATGTGCTGTCTGGGATGAAATTCTTTAAACCTGCTCACATTGCAAACAACTTAGAACTTCTTCGTGGACCACCAGTTGGGAACCATTGCCTTAGAAAGTCCCCCACGGAGGGCAACTCTCGATTCAGATCCTTCGCGTACCTCGCGTATCCCTCGCGTATGTAATCGGACATAATTCCTCATTTTTTAAACCAAAAATAATATGCAGCTAAGGTTTTTAAACTAACAATGCTGCTAAAGCTCTGCCTTATCGACACATATTTATTCAAATATTTTTACTTTAGTTGTAACGGAAGAATTCTCGATTACTTAAAATCAAACATGTTTTCTGTTAAGCAGTTCTTTACGTTTTTTTGTACAATAATTAATTGTATGAAATTAGTAATTAAGCTTAAATAATGCCACTGAAGAAATAATTAAAACTTTGTAAAATACCACACACATACAAGGTACTTATCAATATGTACACGCGTTTAGAGCGAAATACACTGCTTTACGGGTGATGCGACACATGCAACACCCATAAGGTGTGGCCAGAAAGTGTTGAAACTCGGCAAGCAGAGAGAGACAGCAGTGAACAATAAGTGATCTTTATTTCAAAATGACATGCATAATACAGAAGGAGAGCAGCGTAGTCTTAGTAGGTTGTCGGACCACCGTGGACGGCGATACACGAAGCAAAACGTCTAGGTAGAGTCAATGAGAATGCAGATGGCGTCCGGAGGAATGTTTCTCCATTCCCTGTGAACCATTTTCCACAGTTCGTCTTCTGAACGGTCTAGTGGCAGGGTCTGCAAATGGCGTCCAATCGCATCCCAAATGTGTTCGATTGGAGACAGATCAGGAGAGTACGTTGGCCAGGGAAGCATCTGTACACCTTTCAGAACACATTGGAGCAGTGTACGGTCGAGCGTTATCTTGCTGATACAGAGCTTTGGGAAACGTTTGAAAGTAGGGGCGTGTCACCGGCCGCAGAAAATCATCCACATATCAGTGAACCGTCATAGTGCGCCGAATACGAACTAGAGTGGACCTGGAGTCATATGCAATTGCTCCCCAAACCATGATGCCACGTTGTCGCGCGGTGGGGCGTTCTACAATTGCTGCCCGATTGGACCTGTTTCCACGTCGACGTCACACTCGCACGCGGCGACTATCACTGGAGAAACAGAAGCGTGACTCGTCTGAAAGCACGACCCTGTGCCATTCTGTCGTCCACGTCGCTCTAGCCTGGCACCATTGCCGGACGCCATGAGTGCAGGCCACTAGCAACCAATCGACGGGAAATGGTTCTGGTCGATATAGGAACATCCAAGGTGTCTTGAACATGTCGCAGAATGGAGGTTGAAGTAGCTTGCGGGGCCGCCACCGCTTGTCGGTGGATGCGTCGATCTACGCGTGCTGATGTAACTCTGGCTGCACCGGCAACCCTTAAACGTGCCACATTTCCTTGTTCCAACCATCTTCGCCACAGCCGGTGTACAGTGTACACATCCAGGTGTGTGTCTGCCGAGATTTGCCGAATGGACCAACCTGCCCTTCGCAGTCCGATCATCATGCCCTTCATAAAATCATCGCTCTGCTGGAACTGGCTCCGTTAGCGGCGGTCTGGCATTTTCTGGTTACACGTGTCCTCTGAGACAAGAATAAAATGTCTACGACAATTTTTCTAGCAGCAATACTTTTACAAAAATTGACCGTCCTACCGGTTCCTTCCCGTTTATCTTTTTTTCACGTGCACTGGCGAGCTGCCAATGTTACATAATTAGCATAACTCGGCAAGGTGCATTTACCCTGAAATTTGCATAATTTTCTGACCACATCTTCTTGGTGTTGCATTTTCAATGTCCCGCAATGTATTTTGTCCTTCATTAACAGAAGTCCACACACAGTACCGATCGAAGATTTTTAAAAAAAATACGATTTTAGAAGCAGTAAGGGCTAAGTTCTTAAAGTAAACCATTAGGAACTAGATATTCATTTACAGATAGTATTTTTAGTTATGTAAAGCAAAGAAATGTTTAATGCTTGTGTAACAAAAATTGGCGGAATTGTTGAATTTCAGTTTTTTTTTTAGGAATCAGTTAGAAATAAATAGTAATACTTTTTTTTTGTTTTTTTTCCCATTTACAGTGGTGTCACAAAAAATGGTATCTCTATACTTTAGTTATAAAAGGATTAAAAATTGGTTATCTGGGATAAATGAATTTACTTTTATTTATCATTCATTCCCCCATCCTTTACAGCTATAAAAATATATAACTGAAGTACATAATATGGAAAATTTAGGAATAATGAACGTCAGTCTGTATTTGGCGGTATTACCTTTGTAAGTCTGTATTGGTTTTGCTTCGTGATTTATTGTACAATGTAAAGACGCTCAACCCTCTTTAGCACTTGTGACAAATCACACCATTATTTTAACTAGGTGTTTTACCATCTCCACGATGCAGTTGGGCTAGTATTTTTATATCTGGGCGTCGCTGGAAAATGATTTTGTGTGCTAAAATTTCGATTGCTGACTCTTCCAAAAGAAAATTGCATCAGAGTTTAGGTATATTACTTTAAAAATTCTCTAAATAGTCTGTTCTAACATTAATAATGAATACGGATCTTATTCTAGTCCTCAGTCATCATGTGACAGTGTCCACGAGCCCAATGAAGATGTTTATTTTCCGTTCCATCAGTTAGACGTGACTTCTCAACCTTTTACAGGCCAATGTTACTCATTGGGAACATCAAATTAAAAATTTATTCAAACATGAAATTTTATCAATATTGATTTGAAAAGGTTAGCAGATAAATTGAAAAGACGATTTGATTTTAAGAAATAGAAGCTGTGTTTCTATCGTTAGCGAAAAACTGGACAAAAAAATCACGAAAATTGCCATTTTCATAAATGTTTACAGAGCTATCTTGATGCACCCCCACACCCTTCAAACTTAATTTATATCTTAACATAAATTTAAAAATATTTTATTAATTCTTAATATTTCTCATATTATTTAAATTCAGAATATTCCGTTTTTGAAACCGATGTAAAAGTATAGTGAGAAATGACCCATGCTCACAATTGGAAACACAATAAAAATTGTATGCAACATTTCCCACCCCCCACTTTAAATGACTAATGTCCTTTAATAAAGCATTAGTATACAAAATGTGCAAAAAAACTAATTTAAAAGATGCCTGAATCCCAATGCGGTCTGTAAAAGGTGAAGGCTTGTCCAACACTCGTTTGTCCAACACTCGTTTTCCTATTTCCCAACCAAATGTCCCAAATAATCGTTTCCGAATGTGAAGTAGTGAAACGTTTTCTACCACAGTTCATTTTTGTTTAGGTCACAGTGAGAGTCACCTGATACCCAACTTTAGTAATGGTTTATGAAACAATAAATAGTTCACATTTATGCATGACTGAGCGCCTAACGTTCTAAGACCAAGCCTACTAATGGAGTAGTTGATAAGACACTGAACATTAGGAGATGACTAAAATTTGCAAACCCACAATTCTGGCCCTTCGTGTGGCTGCTCATGTAATGGTGTTTACTTTTAAGGCGACTTTCTGCAGATGTAACTTGAATACGCGTTAGAACCCCTTGAGAAGTTATCCGCCCTACATTCCCGATAACATCCCCTCCTAACCAGAAACACACTAAGAGCATATAATATGTTAATTTTTGTAATTTTTTACTAGAATTAATAAATTAATTAATTGATTGCACGAGCTGCATAATTACTTTTCTGAAAGCCCTATGTATAAACACAAACTTCTGCTTCTAGTTAGTTGTAACAAAACTTTAATCAAAAATTACATTTCCTGTATTACTCTATATAACAGAGTATTATTTAACAAACATAACAGCAACAAAAACAAAAATAAATGTTAAAGATACATTTTTAATGTATTTTCATATTTACTGCATTAGCAAAATTAAACTGTTTGATATTTTCCTAGAAAATATATTTTTAAACCTTTTTTTCTCGTTAATTGAAAACTTTAGCTTGATCAAACAAATGTATCTGCAACGAAATAAATTTTCGAGTAAGAGTTTTTTTTTTTTCCTGTCAAAAACTTTGTGCCTTTGAAATAGGAAACCAAGTTTTATGTTTCATTATAACCGTTTGTATTGAAGTTGTGTGCAGTTAGTTATCAAAGTATGTGCATTTGTAAAATGATTTCCTTAAAAAAATATTCTCCTGCTCTGTAAAGAGGAAAAAATTATGCAATTGATTGCATATTTTCGCACAGTGAATGAAAGAGAAATGTTTCGTTGAAATCCAATGTTCAGCTTTAGTGAGGTTATAATCTTATTCTTTTTTTTCTGCGCACTAAATAAATTGTTAGTGAATGTATTTGTCCGCTTAGAATTAATTATTCCATTTTTGCGTATAACTTAAAAAAAGAATACATAGTAAACGCTCTTTTTTTAAGTAATAATTATTTTGTTGCATCTTAACGACTGCTTTTTCTTTAGACTTGTCATTTTAATAAATTCATTTAAAAAGTTTATTTAGTTAAAACTACTTTAAAAGCATATTTTAAATTCTTTGGTGGCATTATATTTGGCATTTTTTTCAATTATTAGTGTAAAATAACATTCTTTCAAAAATTAATTCCGTTACAGCATTTCAAAATTATACTGTAAACCAGCTTCTTAAGTTTGCAATGTGTATCAGTTCTAGATAACGACTGAAAAGGAATTTAAAACAGTTTGAGGTATTTTAATTGGTAATAAAATAAATTATATATGTTCAAATATAGCTGGAAAACTGTATTAAAAAATTATCCAAAAATACTTTAAAACAGATTTTTGAAATAAATAACACTAATTAAAGCACATTCCCATACTAAAAAATATGCATTTCTTCAAATTTAATTTATGATTACTGAAGAAATTTGATGAATGATCCATTCTGCTTTTCTAAATCAAGTACTTTGTGCATGAATGCCTGTACAAACCTAGCATAACATAATATTGCATACTATATTTAACATATCCCAAGAAAGTTGAAATGTGTTGATGATTTCTTTTTATCAGTCTGTTTGTCTCTTGGCTTTAAATGACTCAAATATGCATTTATAATTATGAAATATATAAATTTTATTTCCATATATTGAACCACGTATCGTAATGAATATGGTGTATGGAGAATTTATAATTGGATCACTCAAAATAATTCCAATACATTGAACTCTTATCTATTTTAAAGATATTCATCTACCTCAAACGAAGCAAAATTGATAGATTTTAAAGATTACAAAATAATGCTCTCCATGGAAATTAGCGTATGTAGTATTCATAATTCTATAGAAGCATTCAGAATTCCAACATATTACGTTTTCTGGCGGCTTAGAGATTAATCTATTTAAAGCACAATACAATGTAAATAGTCCGTCATGTATTTAACCAAAGTCTGCACCCCACACTAAAAAATTCACTTGTTCGGACATTTCAGAATATTTTCGAGATCTGTAGATTTCAGATTTCATTATCTGGATTTGGTTTGTAGATTTCAAAATACATTTTTTAGATATAGTTTGTATATTTCAGAATATATTCTCTAAATGTAGTTCGCAGATTTAAGAATACATTCTCTAGATCAAGTTTCTTGATTTCAGAATGCATTCTCAAAGAATAAGTTTTGAAACCAAGTAAGTAAAAATCTGAAATCAAAGAAAATAGTTTTGAAACCAAGTAGGTAAAAGTTTGAAATCAAAGAAAAAAGTTTTGTAATCAAGTCAAAAAAGAAATTATTTTTTCTAATATAATATATTATTGTATATTTACTTAGTTACAAAACTTTTTTTAAAATTTCAAATAATTGCTTACTTTCATTTTTTTTAATTGCAGCACTATTGTGTCTTTCACAGTTGGAAAGTGTTTTGCACTCGATGTGTTTGGTATGTTTAATTTTTCTTGCTCTAGTTTAAAAATTGATAATTTACTGATTAGAATTTCTCCTTTAAACATCACGCTACGATTTAATGTAGAGGACGTATTAAGCATTCTGAAAACAACTTCTTTGGAAAACTTTTTTATAATCGCTTTACTTTCTCTTTGTTCTACATAACAGCTGTACTAGGCATGGCAGAACTTCGAAAATAGTTTTAACAAAGGGCATATGATTAAATGCTGGCATGTAAAGAGTAAAGATATGTCGCATTTATAGTTGTACCATGAGTAAGCTAGAAAAAAATTATAATCATGTCTCTAAGCATTTTATACACACCTAGCTTTTATTCTATAAATATTGAACAAAACCATATACAATAAAATACAAAGCTACGTCAAAAAAGGTGCAGAATATTAATTTTTTTATTTCAGGATATTAAATCTAAATAAATACAAAAGTTAAACTTTTATACGGCCTTCGTTCAAAAAAGAAACCTAATTAGTAAAATGTGCCCCGTACATTAATGAACTGATGTACAAAATTTGAGCATTTTATCTAAAATTTGTGGAGCTCAGAAAATAAATATGTACTGTCATTTTTTAATATCTCTCGAAAGGAAAAATCAAGTCTAATGATTGCGTACACAAATCATGGAAGAGAACAATTTTCGCTTAAGTTCATACTTTTGCTATTATTGGTATTGTATAGCCCCTTACCAACTTTAAACATATATCTGAACGTTTTTACGATGAAAGCCTGAAATCTTGCACATCCCCTAATTAATGTGTAGTGCGATTTTTACTAATTAGTTTTGTGTGGGGCTTTGTAAAAATTAAAATTTTGTTTTTATATAGATTTAATCTCCTGGAAATTTTAGACGATACTCTACTATTCTATCCGGTTTTTCTTTGTAATTTTTTAATTTAATGTTTATGTTAATGATCAATATTTAGAGAATATATGTTTAAACCATTGTACGTTTGACACTACTTATAGGTCAACAGAATTTGTATTCAAGTCTTTGGGACACAAAAATGCTTTGTCCAATGTAATGACTTATTTGGTTACCTGAATAATATCAGTGGAGATGTTCCTCTTCTCTCGGCTCTTACTAAGCAATTTTTAACATAAGTTTCATCTTCAAAAATTGGTACTACGGTACGCGATTAACATATTCACTAGTCTGGAAAAAAGGGGGAACTTTGAAATTTTTACGGTAAATCACTTGTTCTCAAAATAGTAGATATAATTAAATATTTAATAAGTATTCCCCATAATACAGTGATATACTTCGATCTTATAACAATGCATGGATTTGATTACAAATAATGTAGAACATTTTTACTAATAATAGGCAAGGGACTGTAGAATATTTTTACCAATAAAGCTCTTGGAAAGTGATTAATATAAACATTTTATGAAGTCAATTTAACAACTCAAAATTCCATGTGTAACCCCACCCCAAAACTTTACTTTCTTGTGCCCCCACCGCAAAAATCACGTTACGCCTGTGCATTCGAGGCCCGTTTGAAAAGTAACCGACCTTTGTCCGAAAAAAAAAAATCTATTACCACAAAAGCGGATTCATAACCTAATCCGCTGAAAATTAGCAGCCTCGCGCCACCACAAAATTAGTCAGCAGTCCACAGTCTAAAACATTTCTGGAAGCATTTTTGTGGAATTGTGATTATGTCCGATGACGTGTTATTAGCAAGCTGGTTTTTTAGCGTCGACATAATTTGTCGGCACAATTTGTTACGGCAAGGCACTTTTCAAATGTGACAGATAACGTAGAGGGGGAATTGATCATCAAGTTTAGTCTCAAAAAATATTTTCATATGTAATCTAGAGCAGTATTTCAAAACTGAACCAAACTTGGCGATATCTTCCAAATTTGGTTTGAAATTGGTAAAAGCGACAGTTCATTACAAGGAAAAAAGTATAGTTAGAATAGGCCAGACGAAGATTGTAAAATAGTTTTAGTAGGCGATTTTAATATAGATTTCAACTCCGAAGAAGTCTTTTATGGAACAGGGAAGACAAATACGGTGCACTTTTCAAATGGCATTTATAAAGGTGAATTATAGTAAGAATCCACCTGAGGAAGATTGTTCTACAGTTTTGGTAGGTAATTTTAATGTAGATTTCAATTCTGAAGGAGTGCTTTGTGGAACAAAAATACAAACACGGCACACTCATGGATTATGATGATTTTACCAAACATTATTTAAAATAGTGAAGTACGCTTTTCGAAGATTGTAAGTTTTAGTAATCCATTTTAAGGTACACATTCAAAGACGTGTTTTTTGGAACAAGGAAGAAAAATAAGGGCATTCTCATTAATAATGATACACTTTCCAACTTAATGGAATAAGAAAAAAAATAGGGACTACGCATTGGATTATGGTACGCTTTTTACATATAGAACCTTAGTGTGTATTTAAAATATGAAAGCGTTTCAGATTTTTTATTTTATGTGCCATTTCTTGCCTGTCTTTACAGTAGAGAAGTTCTTTTGTTCTTGAAGTTCATGAACTTGAAATTCCAATCATTCATCTTCCTCTCTACTATCCAGTCATGGCTCCTTGTTACGTCTGGTGCAAACGGCATTTAAAGGATGCCGTTTTAAAGGAGTAATGTAGAACATGGCGGCGATGGGGTGGGCCATTCCACGAAAAATACTTTTAGAAGTGTATTCAGCTGTGGAGGGTTCGGTAAACTAAGTGAGTCGAGGTGGTTTGTAGAGGCATAGGTTTCCCATATCAGTCCTTAAGTAACATATTTTTCCCCGATAAATGCTGGGCACTTTTCGTACAAGTGTCATATGCTCTTTTTCTGTTAAAGTTGTGAAATATATTATCCTGTTATAATACAACACTCTCAAATATTACACATCCGGCATAGTATGAATAACTTATAAATAATAAAAACTAATTTTGTATCAATGAAATAAAATTGTACGATTTCAGTATCTCTCTTTAATAACAGGAAATTGTTTTACCTAATTCTGTGCGAGAGAGGATAATCGCTTAGTGTCAATAACATTTTGCGTGAAACAAGAAATGAGGACGAAGTAATGATTATTTTATGCAATGAAGAGGACCTAAGCTTTATGGATTTATAAATAATGAATTAATGCTATTTTGGTCTGAAATATATGTATGCTGGCATACTTCAGCAGATAAATTCAAGTGTCTTCTGCAACAATACAAGTTTCATGGGTGCACATAAATGCTTTCTTTGACTAGAAAATAATGAGAAATTTTGAAAAAAAAAAATGTAGGAACTATTGAAAAGTTGAAAGCGCACACTATCTTTTTTTTATGTAATTCTTCAATCATGATTTATATACTCAAATTCAATTTATATCAAAATAATTTCTAGTATATTTTTGATTAAACTGAAAACTATATTTCATCAAGAACTGAGACTAATGCCGTTCCATGTCTATATTTATTTAAACTGAAATAGTATAATATACGAAGAACATGTGTTTATTATGCATATTGTTGCGGAATTACTCTGCTACTCCTGGGGTTCGTCGTTCTAAAGTCCTGTTGGTGTAAAAATGTTCAAGTAAAAAGTCACTTGTCAGGATGGAACACAAACTTTATTGCTTCTAGAACTTCGTAGGACAATCAGAAGCTCTCACAAATGCTGTATTTCTCACAAAAAATAAGTCACTTTCACAGGCAAAAAATTCAGTGAAAATATACGAGAAATAACACTAACAGTGTCTCAAGACTCAGCGATGAAGAATTTACACACAGCACTTTAAAAACAGCTTCACAAAACAAGCTAAAACACAGCTTCTATAGCACTATCAGTTCACACAAAACAAGCGTACTCAGAGCTCTTCACACATTGAATGTTCAACTCGCAACTGACTGACTCCGGGGCGATGCCCGCTTCTATAAATAGCCGACGCAGGAGGTACAAGAAGTTTCCAGAAAAGTCAATTTCTCGAGGGTTCTACATAAAGCGTGAATTTTGATTACGTCATAGAAGAGAAATGTTAGGTTATTATGCGTTTTTAATGCAGGAAAAACAACTTCTAGGCCCCATTGGGAAAATCGCGCCAAATGACCAAAATGTCGCCAAGCTTGGCGACTTTTGGCAAAATATCGCCAAATTTGGCGCCAAAAATAAGTCCTCAAAAGTGAAGAGATCTAAGCTCTAGGACTAATATTTCTAGAGTTTTCTAGAAATCCCATATATTTGAATGGGAAACCGAAACCTCCGTATCTCCGGTTCTAATTGGCCGATTTTGATGCAACAAAAAGCAAAATTTATCTACACTGCTGGCCACCCAAATTGCAACACCAAGAAAAACAAGAGATATCACAACAAAATTTATTGTGTAGATAACATGTTGACCAAGTAACAAATGATTAAATTTACAGCATTCTATGAAGCGTGGTTCCTGCCAAAATCAGTACCCAGAGTAGCCGCCGTTGTTGGAGATCACAGCTGCCACACGCCTCGGCATTGATTCAAAGAGACTTTGAATGTGTTCTTGGGGTACAGCAGACCAAGCAGCTCCCACACGTTGCCAAAGTTGATCTGGTGTGACAGCTGGGGATGAACTCTGGGTCAGTCGTTGAGCAACCATGGACCACATGTTTTCTATCGGCGAAAGATCCGGACGAGCGCGCCGGCCAGGGAAGCAATTCAATCTGGTGATTGACGAAGAACCCTTGGACAATGCGTGCCACGTGTGGCCGTGCATTATCCTGCTGAAATATGGCTGTTGGCAAGCCCTGAAGGTAAGAAAGGTCAACTGGCTCCAACACCTCGGAGATGTAGCGCTGGCTGGTTAAAGTACCGGCAATGCGTACTAGAGGAGTGCGAGAGAGATATCCGATACCGCCCCATACCATAATACCCGGTGCAGGACCAGTGTGACGGTGCATAATGCAGCTGTTCAGCATCCTCTCTCCACGGTGTCTCCTGACTCGAATCCGACCGTCGTGGTGTTGCATACAGAAGCGTGACTCGTCAGTAAAGAGAATTTCATTCCATTCTGTCGTCCACATCCTTCTTTCATCGCACCATTGGCGGCGGAGACGTCTGTGGTTCCGCGTCAGAGGTAGACAAAGCAACGGACGTCTTGCGGACAGACCATTCTGCTGTAAACGACGTCGAATGGTACGCGCAGACACTGGATGATGCGTTACAGACTGAATCTGCTGTGATATGGTTCGTGATGTGACTGAGCGGTCCGTCACTGCCATGCGTACAATCTGCCTGTCATCACGTGACGTGGTGCACTGAGGTCGATGCGGTCGATCACGTCTGTCCGTCGTACCCTCCTGCACCCAACGATCACATATCCGCATCACAGTTGTTTGGTTTCGTCCAATACGACGACCGATTTCCCTGAAAGATAACCCACAATCTCGGTATGCCACTATCCTTCCTCTGTCAAACTCGGATACTTGATCAAAAGATGATCGTTGTTTCCTACGAGGCATAATTTATCGTTTTTTTGAAAAAAAAGCAAGAAAAACACAATTGCTGTACTTGAAACCGTCGAAATCTCCAAGCCTTAAATAGCGCTTTGAGGTGGCGCCACAGGCGCGCTTGAAGTGCGTGTGCGCTGAAATTCTAATCATTTGCATATCTCACCTCAGCTAATGCATGTTGTAAATTTCATATTATTTGCATGCTTCCTTCAGGGTGTTGCATTTACGATGGCCAGCAGTGTATTTGAAGCGTAGAATACGAATTTTAAACCATTTTAAGCCCCAGAGCAGCGGGTTGCCCCGAAAATTCGTAACATTGCCCCCTTCCCAAGGACTGCACGTCCCGGGCAGTACAATCCCCAGTTAGGAGGTAACACAAATATCTGCAGTGTCCAACCTTTAACCAAATCTTAACAACATAATTTTCAGCAAATAATCAGCAAATTCACTCTAATTAATAAATAATAGACATAATGAACAATTACACTAATAAGCAATAAATGTAATAAACAAATACACATTAATAAAAAAAACAATATTTTACAAATATGTATACTAAACATGGCGTAAGTAGTGAGAGAAAGAGAGTTGAAGAAAGAGGAAGAGAAGAGAAAGACAGGAAAGGAATGAGAGATGAAAGAAAAGAGGAATTACGCCATAGTGACCATGGTCTGAGCTAATTACAACCGCGGTAGATGGCTAGCCGATCGTAATGTACAACTCTTGGCTTCGAGTTTGGTGACTTACGAATCCGTACGATGAAGTCATTCAGCCGGTTTAGGACTGTGTAAGGACCGTCCCACGGCGATTGCAGCTTCGGAGACAGGCCTTTCCGTCGAGTAGGATTCCATAGCCAAACTTTGTCACCTGCGTTGAACTCGTGTCCCGTAGCCTTCGTGTCGTAGCGAGTCTTCATCTTTTCCGTGTTCAGGTTGATCCGCTCCCGAGCAAAATGATGTACATCTTCAAACCGTGCCCGAAGGTTTTCCACGTACTCCTCTGGCGATGAAGGCGCATCTGGAGGGCGGCCGAACACTAGATCGGCGGGAAGACGAAGATCTCTGCCGAACAGCATCTGGGAAGGTGTGAAGCCGGTAGTCTCATGGACGGCGCTCTTATAGGCCAGCAGGAAGAGGGGGAGTTTCTTGTCCCAGTCCTCTTGATTCCTAGATACCAGAAGCGAGAGGTTGTTTAAAATTGTGCGATTGAACCTCTCCACCATGCCGTCGGATTGTGGGTGTAAAGGCGTAGTCTGGGTTTTGTCCATTCCGAGAAGTTGGCATAGTCCTTTAAAGACTGCAGAGGTAAAGTTCGTTCCTTGGTCGGAATGAAGTTGCAGAGGGGTTCCATATCTGGAAATCCATTCTTGCACCAGTACCTCTGCTACGGTCGTAGCATCTTGATCGGGAATAGGAAACGTTTCGGGCCATTTAGAAAAGTAGTCAATGACAACTAGGATGTATTTGTTGCCATCCGAAGTTCGCGGAAGAGGTCCCAGGATGTCGAGGGCAATCCTCTCAAAAGGCGCTCCTACATTATAACGATGTAGTCTTCCACGGCTTCGTTTCTTCGGGCCTTTACGGGCAGCACAGGCGTCACAAGCTTGACACCACTTTTCGACGTCGCCTCGAGCCCTAACCCAGTAGAAGCGCTCGCGAACTTTCTGCAGGATCTTCATTACGCCAAAATGGCCTCCAGTTAAGCCATTATGCAGCTCTTCTAGAACCTTCGGAATCCTCGAGCGAGGGAGTATTAACTGCCATCGGAGCATCTTGCCGTCGTCCGACTCCCTTTTTACGATACAGGACTCCATTCCTCAGGCGAAGCGAATCCAATAAAGCCCAGAACTGTTTTGTTGCCGGACTGTAAGATGATATTTCTTGCCAACTGGGCTTAGCGCTGGATTTTTCCATAAATTCCACAATAGGTTTGATGTCGCTGTCTGTTAATTGGTCAGCCCGAACATTTTCGTCACTCCAGGGATCTTGGGATGGTGTCGATGATGTAACTTGGCGGACAACGGGATGTTTCAGATGCTAATTTTTCTCTGCCCTGGAGCAATAGCGACAACTGTCTATGCAGGGCCTTCTCGACAAAGCATCTGCATTTCCATGAGATGCCCCTTTCCGATGACGTATCTCGATGTCATATTCTTGTAATCGCTGTATCCACCTGGCTATTTGGCCCTCTGGATTCTTGAAATTCAGAAGCCAGGTTAAAGAGGCATGGTCCGTTCGGAGCAGGAACTTTCGGCCGTACAGGTAATGATGAAAGTGCTCCACGGCTTTAATGATAGCAAGAAGTTCCTTTCTCGTAACACAATAGTTACGTTCTGCCTTTGAAAGGCATTTGCTCCAGTAAGCAATGACGTGTTCTTGGCCATCTATCTCCTGGGACAGAACTGCTCCAACACTCTCCTTACTTGCGTCTGTGTCCAGGATAAATGGCTTGTCAGGGTGAGGATACGACAGGATCGGCGAAGATGTTAAAGCCGTCTTCAGTTCGTTGAAAGCGTCCTCACATTCCTCAGTCCATAGAAATTTCTGTCCAGTCTCGGTCAATTTGTGAAGAGGTCTTGCAATTTGAGAAAAGCCCTTCACGAATTTTCGATAGTAAGTACACAGACCGAGAAAACTTCTTAAGTCATGGATATTCTCGGGGCGACTCCAGTTCTGGACTGCGGACGTCTTTTCGGGATCGGTTCGGACTCCGTGGGCGGTTATTATGTGCCCGAGGTAACGTACTTCCCGACGAAACAAATTGCACTTCGACGGACTTAGTTTCAAGTTTGCCTCTTTTAATTTCTGCAGTACCTTTCGAATGTTCTCGAGATGCTCTTCGAAAGTCCTTCCGACGATGATGATATCGTCCAAATAAACGAGACATGCTTCGTAGGAAAGTCCTCTCAACACTGTCTCCATTAGACGCTCGAAAGTAGCCGGTGCGTTGCAGAGTCCAAAAGGCATAACTTTGAACTGCCACAATCCTTGTCCCGCAGTGAACGCAGTCTTTTCACGGTCATCGGGATGGATTTCTACTTGCCAGTAGCCACTCTTGAGATCCAGAGTGGAGAACCATTCGTTTCCCGATAAAGTGTCCAATGTGTCGTCTATCCTGGGAAGAGGGTAGCTGTCTTTCTTGGTAATGTCATTCAGACGTCTATAGTCAACGCAGAACCGGGTGGAACCATCTTTCTTTCGGACCAAAACAATCGGCGAGGCCCACGGACTAGTCGATGGCTCGATGACGTCATCACGCTGCATCTCCTCTAAAAGTCTGCTCACCTCTTCTTGCTTAGCAAACGGCAGCCGCCTAGGATGTTGCTTGATGGGAGAATGGCTGCTTGTGTCTATTCTATGTTGCGTTAACCTCGTACGGCCAAAGTCACCGGAAGTACGAGAGAAGAGGTCTTCAGATTCAGCTATTACTTTCTCTGCAGCGCTTCTCTGTTCTGCCGTTAACTCCACGTCTTGTAATAATTCTTTCGTCAGGCACTCGGAAGATTTAGCTGTCGTTTGGTTGATGTTCTTATTAATGCAGGTAACAGGAGTGCATGTCGCCAACACTTCATTTTTCTTTATCACCTTCGACTTGTCCGTCACATTTACTACTCTAACTGGAATTTCTGTTCTCGACAAGTCCACAAGTGTTGCTCCCACAAGTACTCCTCTGATGGAATCACTATTGCTTGGGTGTTCGATTAATCCAAAACGGAATTTATTGCTTTCTTTTACTGTTCCAGAAATTATTGAATCAGTTCTGGGAGGTAGAGTGATATCAGTCTGGGCTATTATTTGCTGAACAGGCAAAACAGTTTCATTTCTAATATCGAACGCAGCTATTTCTTCTGAATCTGAACGAAGCTCATTATTCTTAAAGTCCAAATTAAATTTGTGTGATTTTAAAAAGTCCAGTCCGAGAATAAAAGAGTCTGTAATATTGGCGACATATACCACATGGTCGTATCTGGCATTCCCAAACGTGATTTCTACTTGCGCTTTTCCGCCCACTTCGATCTTGTCACCTGTCACAGTCTGGAGGGTCAGCGAGGGCGGAGTCCAGATAATCTTCAAGTTCAATTTCTTGGCCAGATCCGTCCTTATGATGGTTACGTTCGCTCCAGTACACCAAGTGGCATGGGGAACCATTAACGTATCCCAGTACGAATAGTCCATTACTGCCGCCATTCACTGATGAAATCTGTAAGACTTTCAAACAGGGCTTTTGAATATCCCTCAGTCTCTGTTCCTGAAAGTCGTCTCTTTTCTGTCTTCCTTCATGGGCTTCTCTGGTGCATTGATAACTGCGATCTTTACGACGAGAGTTCTTTTGTGCGTCGCAGTATTTTCGCAAATGCCCCTCGCTGTTGCACCTCCAACATTTCACTTTTCTTGGCTCTGACCGTTCTTGTCGTTCCACAAGGTTTTCCAGGGTCTTTAATTTATTCTCTAATCTCTCCATTTCTCCATCCGTAGGCTCCTGGAATGACACAGCTCTAACATTATGCCGCTCTTTTCTTACGGCCAGCTGAGCTGCCTCTAGCTTCATGGCGAATACGAGGGCTGACCTGAGATCTTTATAATCCGCCAAGATCAATGCTTTCTGAATTTCAGAGTCCAAGAGGCCTTCAATAAAATGTTGCACTGCAACTTCTTCTCGAACATTATCTGGATAACTGCCATAGGCTAGATGACACAGCCTATCTATGTCGGAAGCCAGCTCTTGGAGGGTCTCGCCAGGTCTCTGCATCCTTGACTTAAGTTGGATTCTACTATATTCTTTCTGGCACTTCTCTCCGAATTTCATCTCCTAGGCACTGGCAAGGGCGTCAAAATCTCCTATCTTCGTCGCTCCGATAGTTTGCAATACATTAATTGCATCTCCGCTAAGGGAAGCGGCCAGTTGATTAGCTTTCTCGGACTCGCTCCAACCATTGGCTCTGGCGACGATTGAAAATTGGGTCTTGTAAGCTTCCCAGGGAGTCTTTCCGTCATAGGCAGTAAGTTTCACTGCTGGGCGGTGTGAAGATAACCTGATGTTTTCGGGTAACTTTCCCAGCTTTACGAGAGAGTCCAATTTTTCTTTAATTTTAGCTTCACATTCTTCATGTATTTTCGAAACTATATTTTCTTTCCAGTCTAGTTTCTCCTCAATTTTATTCTTAAATTCTTCCCGCATTCTGCAAATATCTTGCTGCAATTCTTTAACATTTTCTTCTATTTTTCCTTCAATTCTTTGTTCATATTTCGTTTGAGTTTCTTCTATGAGCGACATTCTTTTCTCCATTATCTCTTGATTTTCCTGCACACTCTTTTCGAATTTCTCTAATTTTCCCAAAGCAGTCTCCATTTTCTCCAATCCCAATTTCATTCCTTCTTGTCCGGCTTCAATTTTCTTTTCTAAATCGGTCTGTCCTGCTTCAATTTTCTTCTCTAAATCCGCCTTCATCTGTTCTTGTCCAGCTTTCATCTCGTCTTGTCCAGCTTTCATCTCTTTTTTTATCTCATCTTGACCGAATTTCATCTCGTCTTGTCCGGATTTCATTTCCTGCATCATATTCATCAGCTTTTGAAGTTGTTCTTCCATTTTTTTGTCTAGTCAAAACCATAAACTGGAAAATTAAAGTCTTTCTTTAGAACCCCGATTCTGACACCAAATGTTGCGGAATTACTCTGCTACTCCTGGGGTTCGTCGTTCTAAAGTCCTGTTGGTGTAAAAATGTTCAAGTAAAAAGTCACTTGTCAGGATGGAACACAAACTTTATTGCTTCTAGAACTTCGTAGAATAATCAGAAGCTCTCACAAATGCTGTATTTCTCACAAAAAATAAGTCACTTTCACAGGCAAAAAATTCAGTGAAAATATACGAGAAATAACACTAACAGTCTCTCAAGACTCAGCGATGAAGAATTTACACACAGCACTTTAAAAACAGCTTCACAAAACAAGCTAAAACACAGCTTCTATAGCACTATCAGTTCACACAAAACAAGCGTACTCAGAGCTCTTCACACATTGAATGTTCAACTCGCAACTGACTGACTCCGGGGCGATGCCCGCTTCTATAAATAGCCGACGCAGGAGGTACAAGAAGTTTCCAGAAAAGTCAATTTCTCGAGGGTTCTACATAAAGCGTGAATTTTGATTACGTCATAGAAGAGAAATGTTAGGTTATTATGCGTTTTTAATGCAGGAAAAACAACTTCCAGGCCCCATTGGGAAAATCGCGCCAAATGACCAAAATGTCGCCAAGCTTGGCGACTTTTGGCGAAATATCGCCAAATTTGGCGCCAAAAATAAGTCCTCAAAAGTGAAGAGATCTAAGCTCTAGGACTAATATTTCTCGAGTTTTCTAGAAATCCCATATATTTGAATGGGAAACCGAAACCTCCGTATCTCCGGTTCTAATTGGCCGATTTTGATGCAACAAAAAGCAAAATTTATCTATTTGAAGCGTAGAATACGAATTTTAAACCATTTTAAGCCCCAGAGCAGCGGGTTGCCCCGAAAATTCGTAACAATATCGAATAAAATTTTCGAAATTCTACATTTTTATATGATGTCCATGTTAAATGTGAGACTGACAACTGTAATGCGAGAGACAAATGTAAATTTTTAAATTATTTGTTAGGGATGTGCATCTGCACATTTTTATCAGTATGGCTGAAGTCAAACTTTTTCGAGAAAAACCTTGTAAATAGAAACGAAAATCTGTTTGTTTATGGGTATTTTGGCCTGTAAGGCATTCGGATCATACTTTTGAGCTGATAGATTTGAAATTTTTTGCAAAGGCTTGAAAAAATATTCAGGGAACGTGTGCTCTACTTTTAAAAAAAATTAAAAATTCCTTAGTTTTTAGAGTTTTCCGCTGTTTTCAGGTTCTTTCGTTTCAGAAGTTAATAAGTTAAATAATCGAGTTAGAAATTGATTTATCGTAAGTGAAATTGGTGTCATTTTGAAGTCACGATTATCAGTTTTTTGAAGAGAATGCTATGATTCCCATTCGTTTGAAATGAATGTGCTATGAGTGGCCCACAAATATTAATATACCAAGAATTTTACTGGTCCTATTCTGAGCGAACTTCTTTTAAATTTCAAGTGGGATTGTCTTAACTTGCTCTTTGACAGTAAAATTACATCAAGAGCATGAACTTTTCTTAAACATGGATTGAGATTGGAGGAAACATTCATATTTATGACTCCCGGTAATTTAAACAAACATGTTTGCCAGAAATCGCAGTGTAACAAATATATTTTCACTGAGATTTACGTCTTTGCGGTTAACTCATGGTTCAAGGAGATTTTCACATTTAAAGCTTCAGAAAGAAATCTGTTTCGTAGAATTTTCTACGACTCTTGGCTTTTGTGTCAAGAATCTGCCATAATTTCTTATGTCTTAACATTCAATGTGGAAATAGAAGAACACAAAATAATTGTGAATGCCATGGTTTATACTCTTGCCAGAAAAAGTGTTATCTTATGCAAATTGGTATGTTTTCTTTTTTTTAATAATGGATGATTTTCAACTTCGACTCCTACGAATTGAAAGATTCTTCTTCTTTTTCTGGCATTTATTTTAAAAATTTCCATTTACGTGCGAAAAAAGGGATACTTCAGCTGATAAACCTTGTAAAATTTATAAAGTTTATTCTCAGTATAAAGTTTAGTCCCTTAAAGGAGCTTTTTCTAATTAAACTCTTTTTTATTGCTCTGTGAAGAGTTCTGCAAAAGTTACATCCATCTTCTCAAAGGAAAATTTCAGAGTGATTTTACAGAGGGAGGTACAATACAATAAATCCATATTAGAAAAGTTATTCCTAGTTGTATGAGTGGTAAAATATTCAATAATCTCTCAATTCAAAAAAAAAAAAAAAAAAATAGCTCCCGCTGCCATCATTGTCAAAAGCTATCTAAATGTTATCTCCTACGAATACGTGTTGTGTTGAGTTTCGATAAAGGTGTCCACGTATTCAAAAAATTCCGGGGAAGCCATTCCGCTAATTTAAATTTCAAAATTGGATTTATTTTAGAAGATATTAGTAAAAAAACTGAAAAAATGAGCATTATGGTTGCCAGGTTTGGCACTTTTAGCCAGCAGAAAATCATTCATGACTTTTCAACAAAGCAAAAAGCTATTTCAAGTATGCAGAATCACGTGAAATTAAGAAGCTTAAAGTGGAATAATTCCAGTTTTACTCAAAATTAAAAGTATGAGAAATAAATAAGTCAAAGAGTGTTACACAAAGCTAAAAATTTCTAAATAGGAAGTGTGTTTTTTTAGATAACAGGAGTTTAAAATTACATATTATTGGTTTTTCAAATGCAATAATGATAATTGTAACTGATTTAAAAAGCGTCATTTTTCCATCATTTACGATCTGGCCAAAGGCGATCTCTCGAAGCAAAATAAAAGTAAAAAATAATTCAAATCCAGATTATAATAATTCCGGTTATTATAATTTGGGTTAGGTTCCGGGGTAATCCTGGGTAATCCTCGGTTAGGTTCAGCTTGGGTATTAGCCACCTCTTACGGAGTAGAAATATTTATACGCGTTAACTATGCATTATAACAGTTTGAGTACAGCTTGGATATTTGACAACACGGCGAGATGAAATGTTTTGTAGTTCTAAATACGCCAATCTGCAAAGGATAATGGATAGGAATACACGGAGAACTGTTTTCATGGCAACCTTAAATGGTAAGTGATTATCGATTATGCGCATGTGTAAATCGCCAAAAAATTAAAACTGGTCTTTGATGGAAAGATATCCTAGTTGTTCCGTAGCTTTTATCAAAGAAAACATATGAAGCACTGTTTTATATAACAGACCTAATGAGAAATCATGATTAACTGTACGCATGCGTAAGTCCCCAAATTATGAAAAATAAGTAAGAATAGCATACAGCAAGGTGTTTCACAGATTTTACATATTTAGACATATTGTGAAGTTTAAATTTTTATGCTCCAAGGAAGGATGCATCAACTAGCTTCAGCGAGAACTGTTTTAATGGCAGCCTTACATGAGAGATGATTATTAGGTTGGAGCGAAAAATTAAATTTTGCCAAATTGTTTTTTAATAGCTATAAGAATCTGACCCAACCTTTCAAAAAGTGTATCCTAAAATATTTTTTATTTATTTTGAGTCTATCTACCCGCACATTTGAATTTGATTTGAATTTTGCAACGTTCGCCAATGCAAATGCTCAAAAGAAAGAAGAGTTGCGAAAGAAGAACAACTTTTTCTGACGGATCAGAGGACTGACTGGAAAATGGTTATTGGTGGTATAGACGTTTCACTAATGAAAAAAATAGAAAAGCGAAATGATAGAAAACAAAAACTAGAACAATATTACGCTTCTGTGACATATGAGGATAAACAGGAGAATAGAGTTGAACTTTCCCCACGAGCACAACTTATATTGGATGAGAAGATACTGAAGAAATAGACTATGGCTTAGAACTGTGTACTTCAAAGCACCAAGGGTCCAAGAAAAAGCCAAAACTCAGCTAGCCATCTTTGTCAAAAACATGTGACCTATATGGCGTATCTGATAGAGCTGCTGCAGCAATCGCATCAGCAGTTCTTCATGAGATTAAGTCAGATGTGTAAGTAATAGATAGATCAAAATTGCGCCGTGAAATATCAAAAGGACGCAAAGAAATATTAGCTAAAAATAGAGTTGTCACTGTTACAGCTATATACTTTGATGGAAGAAAAGATAAGGTTTTAAATGTAGTAAAAAACGAAGTCAAAAAATACCGCCAAGTTATTGTAGAGGAAAACATTTCTGTTATCAAGGAACCTGACTATGTTTATGTCGGCTACACTGTCCCAAGTACTGGAACGGCCAAGAGCATAGAACGTGCTGTGTATGACTTGTTCTCTTCTGTAAACGTTTCATTGAGAGAAACTGTAGCTGTTGGTTCTGATGGAGCAACCACAAATACAGGGAAAAGAAGGTGGTGTAATACGGTTGTTAGAAAAACGTTTGAATCAACCTTTACAATGGATCATATGCCTTTTACACACGAATGAATTGCCTTTAAAACACTTTTTTTCATTCTTAGATGGGGCAACTACTGGGCCAAGTTCCTATTCTGGTACTATTGGAAGATTGCTAGAAAAATGCGAAGAAAATCCTATTGTACGGTATGAAGAGATAGAAAGCGTTTTGCCGGATATTTTTTGGCCGATATCATCAAAGACCTAAGTTCTGACCAACGTTACTTGTACGATATTACATCAGCTGTAATTAGTGGCGATTGTCCTCCCGATCTAGCACACAGAGCTCCAGGGAAAATGTCGCATGCTCTATGGTAAACAAATGCCAACAGGATATTAAGGCTATATATTTCCACAAGTAAACCATCTGAAAACTTTAATCATCTTGCCACGTTTATTGTTAGAGTTTACGCTCCTGTTTGGTTCCAAATTAAAACTCATCCGCCATGCAAAGATGGATCTTGAAATTTTTGGAAATTGGTTTCGAATTCTCTATACCTTCCAGTTAAACTAAAAAAAGTAGTTGACCCTATCATTGAGCGGAACAGTTTCTTTGCGCATCCTGAGAATCTTCTGTTGTCGATGCTCTCAGATCCTGAGAAACGCATTCGTGAACTTGCTACTAGAAGGATTATAAAAGCAAGAGAATCGACTAATTCTGAAAAGGTCCCTCGTATTTTTGAGGTCCCTAAAATTAAGGTTAATGCCAAATCATACACGGACCTTATAGATTGGCAACAAAAATATTTTCAACCTCCCATTCTTAGAGACGTCAAGAATGAAGATTTTCTTTCGATGGGGGAAACAAAAGGAAGTACAAAAATACCTTTTCTAAGACTGCCATGCCATACCCAGGCTGTAGAAAGTTCAGTAAAGATACTAACAGAGGTTTCTATGCAGCTATGTGATAAGAAGGCCAGAGAAGGTCGCATAAAATCAAAAATTGAGTCAAGAAATCTCATGCCCAAATTCGACACCAAACGTGATTTTAAGGTCTCTTTTGACTATTTTTATGTATGATTATGTATGTTTTATGTTTTAAGTGGCTCACATTTTTAGTAAATTAGCATTAATTTGTTCTATCTGACTTGTTTTTTTCATAATAATAAATAGTTTAATAGAATTTATAAACAATATGCTCCTTCAAGTTTTATCAGTATGGTAGCACAAATGTAAATTTTCAAAATAAATGCGCGGGTAGAAGGAAAATACTAATTTTAAAAAAGTAATGCTTTTTAAAATCCTCTAATCTTGGGTCACACTTTAATCACTATTATAAATGAAAATTTAACAAAAAATTTTTCCCATATAAGAGTGCTCCACCCTAATGATTATCGATTACACTGTAAAAAATTGTGTGAAAATACGGCAAATGTACTAGCAAATGGGACGCCTGTACAACTTTCGAATATTTACGGAATTTTATTCTTGTAAAATTGCAGTAAAAATTCTGTTCCAGAGAGGCGATGACCTTTAATAAACGGAAATTGTCCTATATTCAAATATAAACGGAGAATTTCCTCAAAAAATTAATGGAAATTTTCCAGTAATTGTACGGTATTTTTAGAGTATAGTTGCATGTGTAAATCTCAAAATAAAAGTCGGCATTGGTGGATTGATATACTAGCTTTTGAGTAGTTTTTAGCAAAGAAAACATATGAAGTACTGTTTTTTTTTTTTTTCAAACTTAAATTAGCTATTCGCATATGTAAATCGCAAAATTATGAAAGACCGCATGAAAGGCAAATACGCAAGGTGTTCCAGAAGTTTTACATATTTAAAAATATTGTGAAGTTTGCATTTTTATGTTCCAAAGAACGTGCAAGATCCAAGCAATATGTACTTTGGTAACATCTGATCCAGTGTTCGAGTTTTGACGGTGAAGATTATGCATTTTTAAGAATAAGCCTTACTTGGGGTTGAATGCCCCATACGGAAAGCGATAGTAGCGGAGTTAAGGGGCCCTGCCCCTAGTAATCTTTAAATTTAAGAATGAAAAATAAAAAGTAAAGTTTAAAATTTCTAAACTACTCAAGCTTACGCATTATCTCAACCTCTGTTCCATTTCAGTAAAACTTACTTGTAAACTACATTTCACTGGTGAGTTAGATATTTTAATCTAGCATAGATATTTTAAAAGTGGAGTTAGATATTTAGATATTTTAAGAACAGTTGGATATTTTAACAGAGGCCACTGAGCGGCTTGTCGCTCAGATCCATTCCCATAAGAACTCGGAAAATGAAACAGCATCAATTCGGCCCGTATCTCCGATGGTAAAACCTCTGTTGGCTGTGCTGCAGTGGATCCGTGCACGTTAAAGGGAGCTAGTTCATGTAAAATCTGTTCTTGGCTACAATGTCCTTTTTGCTCATGTGAGGCTAAAACATGAGGGGTTGCCTATTTTAGGTGCTAGATCTCTCATCTGGAATGGTTTCAAAATTAGGAGACCCCGAGCAAAATCTTCCTTCCACTGGGGCTCATTAAAATGGAAGCCACCCACTTTCGCTCATCGCCGTCTTACATGGAGTATCTGTCATTGCTTCACGGTTGCCAGAGGGCATAGAAAACAAGAACAATCCATAAACATTTACAAAAATATAAATATACATGCCTTTCACCACAGCGAGTTATTGATCCACATTAGAAAATATCTGTAAATTTCTATCAGCATTCACTTTTAGCTTGCATTTGCATCGGTGTTTCTCAATTGATTTTTAGTTCTTCCGACCTACTCATGTACTGGTTGTAACCATGCGTTTCTCTTCTTTTAACTTCATTGTGTGAAGCTGATCAAAGCTATTTTCTACTAAAAAATGATGAGGCCTTTTTTGATTGATAATAATAGGTAATTTATTTTGTTTAAGTAATTCCCTTAAACCAACAAAATTTGACTGAAATAAAAAGTTGAAAAATAACACAGCATGAGTGTTCAGTATTTGTCGTCAAGACAGATAGCTCAAACTGCCTATAAAATGACTAATTCTAAAATTGTACACAAACGCACGAAATACTTAGACTTTCTCAGTTAAATATTGATAGTCATGCAAAAAAAAATATCATTGCCTAATTTATAATGTATATTTTATCTCATAGTTTCTCGTAGAAACTATTAAAATAAAACTCAATGCCGAAGCTCCTATATTATAAAAAATATTTTCATAATATTTAAGAAGAAAAATATCTCAGTATAACCTGAATTAAGAACTTATAAATATTTATAGCAGTTCTAAAAGTAAGTTGATAAAGAAAATATATGAGTCATAAATACGTGAAAAAAAAACAAAGCTATTACTACCTTGATAAATAGAGTATATAATTTACCTCAAGGACCGCAGTGCATTAAAAATTTATCGACTTTCAATTGCTACTTTATGCCCGAGTTAGGAAAAAGCAATAGAGTATATTAAATAGATGTCGTGGTAAATGAAGATCTATACTTATCAAAAAATAAAGATCAGTTAAATTTATGAGCAGAAAAATGAACTATAATTATGGTATGCAGATATCTTAAAGATTTTCGGTCTCTTTCAACTTTGATGTGAAATGTTAGTTAATATATTTATGGGTATCATATACTTTTTCATCAAAAACTTCTGTGTTCGAAATTATAAATTCATTTGCATATGTAAACAATTTTAATTTTAAAATTGACTAACGAAAAAAAAATATACACAATCTGTAATTATTAAAAATATTGTAGAATCTTTTTTTTTTCAAGGTGCATAGATTTTTTCAGTAATATGAAAAAAAAATGGTTTGAAGTGAAACAAAATCCTTGCAGGTGAGTACAAGATGTTTTATTTCCCCAGCATGGATAAACGCAAGGGCACACACCTTTGCACACGCAAGAAAGAGAGGGATATTATATTGCAATCCCTTCAACCCATGCATAACCTGCTCATGATGAGTTTTTTTTTTTTTTCTACATGTTTTTGTCTTTATGATTATAACTTGATCTTTGTATATGTAGAAAATAAATGTATAATATTCTGATTCAGCACATCTTTATCATTTTATGCACTTATATTTATATTTATTAAATTTTCATAATACATAGTGTAAAGTGAATTCTGGATTTTCATTTCAAACTACTACTTTTATAGTATGCTGTTTCTTTAGAGTCTATAACAATGCCAGTGATCATTTTTTTATAGAGTTTAAAAATACTTTTCCAAATATATAAAAATCTGCCGTGAATCCACTCAATTGTAGGGACACTTGATCGTTACCAAGTGTTTAAATAAGTTTGAATTGGTACATAATACAGTTTTAAAAAAGTTAAAATTATAATATAGGGTTCAAATACTTTGTCCCAGATTCTTATATTTATGTCATTAATTTAGAGTATTAAAAATTATTCGGTGCTCTCTTGCCAATCAAGTATACGATTTTCTGGAGGATTTTGAAAATATTTTGATATAGGCTGCAATCTACAAGTATACTTTTTAGCCCTCTAAAAATCTGTAAGGCCTACACTCACAAAAATCTATACAGCATGTAAGATAGTGACCTATAATATCCTACCTAATTTGAGCTCAATCGAATACACCATGTAGACATTAGTGCACTTTAATCTATTTGCGTCCATAGGCGGTAATGTATAAAATTTCTATTTTACAGCCCTGCACGAAAATTTTAAGTCCTACACACGCAAAAATTGAGGAAAATATGAGGAATGAGGCTTCTTATTCTTCACTGTGGTAATGCTAAGGATGGCGAACCAGTTTAAATTTTCAGAAAGTCAAATGACGTACCCAAACTCACGTTATTGTATGTATTTTTATCATTTTATTACACTTTTAGCTGTACGCACAACGCAATAATTATAAAATAAATTTTACTTTTGTTATATAAATCTCGGCTCGCGATGTATACATTAAATATTATATGTTTGCTTACGCTTACTAATGGAAAAGTCCGAGAAATACTACAAGACAAATGAGGTTTCTTTCACCGGACGGCTTTTCAACAAATTTTATTCTTCTTCCCTGCCACCCATTTTCCTAACATAGTTTTCTCATAGTTTGTTCATACTATTCCTTTTTCTCATTTTTCATATTTCCTGCTTTCTAAAAGCGGAAAAAGTTTTCTTTGTTTACTCTTTCTTCCATTTCCTGAGAAACAGTGAACACATTCTTAAATTACTTATCCTCTATGTACATTTTAGAATGAAAGTAACGAGTAGCATTTAAAAAATATAATAATCGTGAAATTTCTAATCAATATAATCAGTTTAAGGTATTTTGTGTTTCAATTTATTTGGTTTTTAATTTTTATATAGCTACAATGGATAAAAAGAAGTAATAACTTAGCACTCGGGATAATTTAAATTTTCATTTACAGAAAAAGAAAAAGGTTAAACTATCCCCTTATATAAAACTCCACAGTAAGATTATATAGTCTACTGGGCCTCTTTCTCAATTTTTTATAAGTAAAATATATCATTCGCTATATCGCACACACAAATTTGCTTTCGTCGCTTCGAATATTATTAAATATTCGCAATTACTAATGTAAAATTACAAATTAATACTACAATATAGTTTATGGTATTTTCAATGGCATAGCGTGAAATACTGTGACTTAACTTTGTGAAATGACACACGTAAGTAGAGAATACATAGCAGCATAATCATTTCGGGTAGCGCAAAAGGTCCACAGGTCCACGATTCCTCAGTTGCAAAAAGGTCTACCATCCACTAGGGTATCTCGGAAAGTACGAATGTCTTAAAATGTTTGCTCCTCGGGGTTTTTCTGGTTCCCTTTGCTGAAAAATTAAAATGTGTGAAATTTGAAGTCTCTAGGTCAACGTTGAGTTTGCCTGTAAGACCTTAAAGATTTAAAAAATATACGAAAAACGTAAATTTCGTATGAATTTAAAAATTTTTATAAATATATACCTTCAACCTAAGGAAATAGTTTTCTTACTCGCTATATTTAAAAAAAAAATATCTATGTATAAAAATATAGTGTATATCAGCGCAAGAAAGAGTTACTTTATGCGGAAATTGAAGAAAAACAAGTGATCCTACTATGCATTTAAATCAGTCTCCAAACGTTTTTGACCACGTACTTTTTATGATTAATTTTTGAAAATAATCATAAAATGTATCCCTAACTATATATATCTCTATATATTACGTGTGTGTGTGTGTGTGTGCTTTGTGCTGTGTGCATACCTCCAACAATTTTCTGCGTACTCCAATAATTTTCTTTTCTTGCTTACCCCACTTTGGATATTTCTGCTTTAACCTGTCAAATAATAATAACTTTTAGCCCCCTACTTTAAGTTCAAGGACACACAGTCCGAGTATATGGAGGAAAAGTTGTTAGGGGCGCCTGACGAAACTGCTAAAGTACAAGCAGAAAGAGTTTTTCAGTTGACTCAAGAATGGGGTGTATCAGAAAGTATAATTGGCCTTTCCTTTGAAACAACTGCATCAAATAGTCGATGGATAAATGGAACATGTGTAAGACTAGAAACACTTTTGGAAAAGAAATTATTTTACCTCGCTTGTCGACACCATGTGGTAGAGTAAATTGAGTCTGCTGTGTGAAAGTCTATTTTCGGACAATCTATGAGTCCAGATAATTTAGATTTTAAAGAGCTTCAATCTCAATGGGAAACTGTTTCAAACAATTTAGATAATTTCAAAAAGATTGAAGTTAGTGACAGGAAGCTAGAATCCTTAAAAGAGGAAGCTATCACATTCTTAAAACTTGTTTCGAGCAAAAAGAAGGAGCTCTTTCTTCGTGGAGACTATAAGGAATTTGCGGGAAGTCTTACTTAAATTATTAGGAGAAATTCCACCTCGACGAATTCAATGGCAGAAGACTGGAGCTTTCCATAAAGTAAGATGGATCTCAACAGTAATTTATTGGGCAAAAATGTACGCATTTAATAAGCAATTGGTTTATGATCCAAAAAAAGTTGAAAAACTGCCTTTTTAATTCTCTTATTTATATTACATGCTGGTTGAATGCTTCAAAAGCTGTAGATGCTCCTGTGAATGACATTATGCTTTGGCATAGTATGAACAGCTACAAAGCTATCGATCCTGAGGTTACTCAGGCTGCTCTGGACGCTTTAAATAGGCACTTGTGGAATTTGGCAGAGGAGACAATACCATTTTCTCTTTTTTTTTTAAAGATTTCAAAATCATGTAAAAAAATTTTCAAAAGATCTTCATTGTTAAAATTCGAGAATGAATCGATAACGTTACTAAAGGGCGTCCCTGTATTCTCAAATTTAAATTTACAAAATTATTTCAGCTAGTATGGCCCAGTTTATAGCTACTTTTTGAAATATTTAAGCAGAATGGATCCTGGCTGAAAAAATGTCCATTGACTTAAGGGGAGTTGCAACCTTTAAATCGAAAAAATTATTATTGCATTTTCCAAAAATTTGAATCTTTCTGAATCGTATGCTTCAAACTACATGAAAATATTCCTATTAGAACGCGAGTAATTGCAAAAGAAAATGTGGATGCAATAGAGTTTAAATAGGGGATTTAAAACTTTGAATGCGTTTTCCTCAAAACTGCTTTTTGCGACTTGCGCGCATGATTGTAAAAAAACTTATGCAGGTATTATCTTGAAACTTGTTGGGTAAGTACGTGTTATTAATGTCTATAACCTACACCTGTTTTTTCATGTTTTTGTACCTATTTATTATTTAAAAAAAACATTTTTATGTTATGAAAAGTAGAGATTTTTTCATTTTCTTTTTTTATTGAACCCTGAGGGGAAAAAATTGAAAATTAAAAATATTATTTAGGTGTAGGTTATAGACATTAATAACACGTACTTACCCAACAAGTTTCAAGATAATACCTGCATAACTTTTTTTACAATCATGCGCGCAAGTCGCAAAAAGCAGTTTTGAGGAAAACGCGTTCAAAGTTTTAAATCCCCTATTTAAACTCTATTGCATCCACATTTTCTTTTGCAATTACTCGCGTTCTAATAGGAATATTTTCATGTAGTTTGAAGCATACGATTCAGAAAGATTCAAATTTTTGAAAAATGCAATAATAATTTTTTCGATTTAAAGGTTGCAACTCCCCTTAAGAAGAGGATTTTGACTATAATGAAATAAAACTATTTGTAAAAAACTTAAAAGTTGCCAACGACATAGCAGAACGTGGAGTCAAGCTGGTGCAGGATTTTTTTCAGAAAATTACGAAAGATGAAGATCAGAGGCAGTGTTTGCTACAGTTGGTTGAACAATCAAGGAAATCAGCATCAACCTTCACTAAATTCTGTTTAAAACAGTTGTAAGATTTTAAGTGCTAAGTGCACTTATATAGGAATTATAGATTACTTGAATTTTTACTCAGTTAAAAATTTAGCTGTATTCGTAAAATGTATATTTTGTGGGGTTCTTTTCCAGGTAGTATTTTGTTACTATGCCAAAGTACATAACAATGTTCTAATACTTTAAGTGTGAATTATATTATTATATCAATATACATTTATAATCAGTACGAGAAAAAAAGTTCAATAATGTGAAACAGTTGATTTTTTTCATTTCCATTCTTGAATAAGTAATTCCTGCTGTGATTCCAATTGATATGAATCTTATTTATATGCAAATTCGTACTTCTTTAAGACTTAAGAACTCATAGAAACTTAATTCAAATGCAGGGGAAATGTGGAAAAAAAAATCAATAAATCCGAAAATGTCGCATTTTCTCAAAAATAAAAAATTAAATCTTTATGCTCTTACAGGCAAACTCAAACGTTGACCTACAGGCTTAAAATTTCACACCAAAAGGAACCAGAAAAACTCCGGGGAACAAACATTTTCAGACATTCGTATTTTCCGAGCCGCCCTAACCACCCACAGTCTGTACTATACTCACAGGAAGGTTGTGACTTAAAACTGAGTTCTAACTTTCTTCCTTGCTAGGAAGGTGGAATTATCTGAGCTGAGAAAATGAGGTCCTTCGGAACAAACCTTGAAATGATTATCGTGTGATATATTTTTTATTCATGCTTGTTATTTTACAATTTTTCAATTTCATTTGATCTTTAACATATTTCTTTTCTTCTTGACTGTTCTTATTGCGCTGTGTATTTATTAAAATATATTAGATAAATAGAATAAATTTGCTTAAACGCGTTCCACAATCATAATATCCAGAAAAGGGAAGAAAATATTACCCACTAATAAAAGAACAGAATGCATCGATAAATGCGTTTTACAAACATTGGTACTAGCCCAGTTCCACAGATCTTTGCAAAGGTATAAGAGATTTCTTTTTTAGAAACTTTGAAAAAACATAGTACATTAGTAGGAAAAGCTGCGAAGTTTTTAAATGTTTTTCAAATTTCAAGTAATTTTTGAAAAGTCTTTATAAAATATAATTTTTTAGAGTTCAATTTTTAAATACTCGATTGCAGAGATCAAACTCTAAATTTTCAGGAACTCCATCAATCATGATGATGAGAAATAAATATAGGGCAGTTCACTCAATGTGTTTTCGAAAATGTGTTGAAAACGACTTTGAAAGTATGAAACCTTCGAGGTTTCATACTTTCAAAGTATTCTCGGTCTGGAGTCTTTCAAAGTCTGGAACATTCTCGAACATCTTAACATCTTAAAATAACATAAATAATTATAAAACTTTCTTCAAAATTGTTAAAATTCTCTCACTACTACCTCACCAACTTGATATTATAGATTAACATCGCGTAACATTCTGTATTGAACATTCCAGAACACCCAGGAACATCTAGCCAGTCTTCGGCACTTCGAAATTTTATTCTTAGCAGTTTAATCGAAGTATATTTAAAGGCCTACTTACGAAAATGCAATGAGCCATAAATGCTTCTTGAGAAATTTTCTTGGTCAGGAAGGTGTAAATTATGAGCCTGCTTCTCAGGAAATATCACTTATGAAGAGATTTTAATGCTTGTAAATGCAGCTCTCTAAAAAATGGAGAAGTGAAAAAGATGGAATTTTTAAAAATGACAGAAAAATAAGCCTTGACGCTAAAAAACAATTGTATATTGAATAATCTAATATCAAGAATTGGGCGTTGTCGCCGGTATCTTCAGCTTTCTGAATGAAAAGGCTTTGATTAGTCAAAATTATATTACATTGAAAGCGAGGAGAAGTGACTAATAGCGGTGTCCACTCAGGAGTAATTATAAGCTCCTTGAAGAGTAGCTCAATTTTTCTGTGCACGTAAAAAATATGTCAATCTCATTTTAACGAACTATTTTTGTGTCGCCTTACTGAAGCAGTTGACGGGAAAACATCAAAATCCAATGCATTTAGTGGATTGTGCCTGAAGATTTTCACAAATCTTTCTATCATTCATTTCCTGGAAACTGAAATTTCTTGTCAGTCTGATATTGACTTTTGCGATCTCAGCACGGAACAGCGTTATTTGTGGAAAATTAAAAGGCATTACGTGAGTTATTATACACTAGATATAGCAAGTAGAAAAGTGAAAAATCATCGCATTCTCGTTCACTGATATACGCAAATCGCATTATGCGTCTTTATGTGAGAACATATTAATTAACCAGACAACTTACGTTACAATGTTCTTAATGAAAGTAAATCTGCCACTGTGGTTCAGAATGAAATTTGGCAGTGCCTTTCATGTTGTCCCAACAAATTTTCAGATTTTTATATCTCGGATTCAGTATCTCCGAGATTATTTACAGGATGTTGTAGAAAACGTTGTTCAAGACAACACATATTTTGATCACACAGAAAATGTACTCGGTGCAATGTTATCTGGCCAAAGGTGTTGTCATTGAGCTTGCTATTCGGCGCGTCACAAAGGCAAGAAATCTGCCGAAAAACAGCGACTATTAGATAATTTTGGATACCAAAGCTTTCTTTCCAGAACATTCATGAGGAAGTTAATGTCAACTTCTAAAAAGAAAATCCTACTTTTTACATGAGATGGTACGGCTTGTAGTTAACACATTTATATATGTTTGGATGCAAATTTTGGTGAAACACTCCCAATTTCAAGGGATTTGGGGAAGATGGAATTTTATATCATGTTACTTTTTACAATTGCTTAATATTCAAAGGTTTAATTAAATAACCTGGTGACACTTATATATACAGGCTGTCCAGTGCTAACAATGGCTATTTCCTAAACTGTTTGTCAGGAACAGATAGTTTCAATTGCAAAAATGCTTTAAATTGTATGATCTATTATATCAGGAAAAAATGAAGTTAATAAATCAAATCCTATAAAAGTTAGAAAATTTAAATTTTGATACGTACCCGCGGTCCTATCAGTTATATTTAGAAAAAAATTCCTTATAGAATTTCATGCAAAATTTTAAAAATCGTCCTTTTAGGGACAAAAATTCCCCAGTTTATGAAGCAGCAAACATTTTGATAAGTCACTTTTCCACGTTTAAAAATATCCCGTTACGGTAAACCGTTAAGAGACCATGTAAATATTGAAAATTTAAATCATAGGTTTTAATTTCCTTTTTTAGCATAATGCGGAGAAAGAAGCAAAAGTAATTTTAGAATACTAATCTTGAATAAGAGAGTTGTAGTCAGGCTCTATTAAAATCTATCCGGCGTCCTTTGATTTGAGTGATTGGTCAAAACCACGCACATTAATTTTTCTCAAATTCCTTCTGTATGCAGCCCCTATTTCGCAGCAGAAAAAGTAAGCGGAACCTGCTAAAGTGACCACCTTGGTAAAGAGACCACCTGTCTGAAGTGAACACTTTCATGAAATTTCATTGTAACTCATAAAAAATATATGGGGAAAATATACTGTAAAGTGACCACCTGCGAAAACTGTATAGTGACCAGATAATCTGCAAATTTAAGTTTTTTAACCTGTCAAATGTGACCACTTTCCACTATAAACTGACTCTTAAATATAAAACAAATTCAGATAATATAAAATGCTATCCCTTTTCAGTTGTTTAACACAAAATTTGGCCTCAACACTGATTCTCTCTTCTGTAACACTTGTTCTCAATAGATGAATAAATAATAATAATAATAAAAAATCTGGAGTGACTCCACTCGACTTTCCGAACACTTACGATTAAGATCATTACCAAGCATTTAAATAAATTTTAATCGATGAATAATTCAAATATATATACGAAAATGAAGCTCAATCGAATGTATCGTTTAAACGCTAGCGCACTTTCAAGAATTTCTCCCCATAGGCTATAATGTAAAAGGAATTTTCGGCGTAGCCCTGTAGAAAAACTATAAGTCCTATACACATCAAAATCGATACCGGTCTTACGATGGTTGTTTATAACATGTACACCCAATTTGAGCTCAATCGAATGTACCGTTTAAACGTTAGCGCACTTTCCAGAATTTTCCCCCATAGGCCATAATGGAAAAGAAATCTTTGTCGTAGCCCTGTAGAAAAACTATAAGTCCTATACACACCAAAATCAATACCGGTCTTGCGACGGTGGTTTATAACATATATACCCAATTTGAGCTCAATCGCATGCCCCGTTCAGGAGCTATCGTGTTCACTCACATACACACAAACACACATACACACACACACACACACACATACACACATACATACATACATCTCGTATAAATAACATAAATGAATTCAGAAGCCCTCTAAACGTATAAATACACCAAAATCTCGAATTCGAATTTTTTCATGATTACAATACTTTCCTTACATGGTACATGTTCGGAAAGTAAAAATTAGATAAATAAATTAAAAAGGTCTGTTTATGTTAACACTGATTCAGCGTGGTTTCCGGTAAGAGGTGTGTGGGATGTAGTTAATCACATACTTATAATTACTTTTGATGAAGTTAATCACACATTTATGAGTTCTTCTGATTTCCTTTTGCCTATTCTAAATGTAATAGCCATTTTAAATCTCCCATCTGTCAATAATGCTATTTAATTGTTTCTTAATTTACTTTGGTTTTAGCCTTTGTAATGCATTTTGTTGGCGTCTTTAGTCTGTGAATATATTTAATTTTCTTCTTTTCTCACAGGATTACAATAATTTTGTCTAGGCTACAAAAACTATAATCTGATCACCCCTGTGAAGAGTCACATTTAAATTTTGCCAAACATGTATAAAGCCTAACATTTCTTTTCATTTTTTCAACCTGGCGATTTATTTGGCAACCGGCCCTTTTCGAACTTTGCTGTTACAATACAGTGTGTTATCTAAACAATGTGTTCTCGATGTACACTAGTGAAAATTGTATCATGAACTATATTTGTGCAAACATGAAAACAATCCAAACATTCAAACTGTACTTTAGTAATATGTCAAGCTGCAAAATGGAATTTTTATATTTTTTATTCATATTTATTATTTTTTTATTATTCATTGTGACCAAGAAGTATTAAAATACATATTGAAACGTAAATATAAGAAAGCCGCACACAATTTGTATGCAATGTGCATTTTAATGTTTCAGTATTTTACTACCTACATTTCTCTTTTTTGTTCATGGATATTTATTGATTTTGAGATCTTGTTATAAATAAACTGTAGAGTGTTTGTGAAAGCGTTATTTGAATTTTAAGCATAAACAAATTCATTAAAGTGCTACCTTTGTAAAGTGACCACCTTTATAAGGTGACCAGTTTTGTCGTTCCCGAGGGTGGTCACATTAGGCAGGTTCCACTGTATTACAGTTTTAAGCAACTCTAAGTCGGTGAATTTAGGTCATAGAACACATTTTTTTATTGCGCATGAAATTGCATAAATTTTTTTTCTATATATAACTAGTAGAACCGAAGACCGTATAAAAATTTAAGTTGCATATTTTTACGAGAATAGATTTATTGACTTCGATAGTTTCTGACATAGATTATAGAATTGAAACCATTTTTGGAATTGGAGCTATTATCTCTAATGGTTTAGGAAATAGACATTGGGCACCGTAACACTGGGCAACCACCCTGTATATACATATATTTATTTTAAATGAGAGAACAGATGATTTTTAATCATTTTTCCAATAAATTCCAAGTTTCGTGGATCTTGGGGAAGACATTAAGCGATATCACCTATATTTTACGGTTTCATTTTACTATCGAAATCGCAAATACTGCACGTAGTGATGCTCTAAATTAAAAAAAAATTCGTACCACCCTAATATATATGATTAGCATGCCCCTGCATTAATTAGGTGATGTACATCATTTCAGACGTTCATCAAAGTAGACTCAGACATATGTTTAACAAAGTTTGTAAGGGCGTTATTCACACAATACCAATAATAATAAATTTTATTAATTCAGACTTTTTTGCACGGGTGCAGCATAAAATTTTAAATATTGTATTTATTTAGATTTAATCTGTGGAAAGTTTTAATCCACACCATAAAGTATTTTACCATTTTTTAGGAAACTTTGTAATTTATCTTATATGTGTATTATCAATATTTGAGGAATAAAAGCTTAAGGCAGTGTTTTTGAGATACCGTGCATGCATACAATTTTTTAAATTAACTGTTCCAAAATGCAACACTAATTTAAAAATGTTGTTTAAAAATCATCAATGGAGAAAAAAAGAATCCCTCGGTTTTCGGAATATACTTTAAAATTATAAAATGTATTACATTTCATAAAATTATGTAGTGGTATTTCCAAGTATTTACTTTAATTTACGAAAGAATAGAAAAACTCGGAATATTTCTATCACATCGGTTTATCTTTTGATACCTTTCATTCTTCTATTTATAACTTCAAGAAGAAAATGATGGGGAGCCTCTCTTGAGACGCTCTCATGACGTCAAAGAAAACGTAAAATAGATTCACTCTGAGACGACAAACATTTTTAAATATTCTATACTTTTAAAGAAAATTTTTAAATCTTGGTGCATAGAGTTATCAATATGCAGCGCATTAAAAAATACCACTAAAAAATGCGATTAGCTGAAAATATCCGTGAAGTAACAGGAGTGTGGAATTTTTATTGGATGTGCACCAATCCAGATGTGTTGTTTATCAAGTTTAAAAACATTTTCTTGATATTTCAGTAAAAGTATGTACTTGATATTCTTGATATACAATGCATGTATCTCAGTTTTATTAAATAACGGAAGGATTTTTAGGTGGTTCATTTAATCAACAAATACTCAGAAATAGTTGAAGAAGTTCTTTATTCCGTTAATTCAATTTCCTTTTCCTTTTTTTAATTTAAAAGTTTTGTGTGCTTTTTTATAATTACTTCATTTATAGTAAATTTTCGTTTGAAACAATTTTATAAAAGTTTAATGTGTGTAAAAATAGAACTTTAATAATTGCACAGACTATGTGAGCGAGTTAGCTTTATCAGGGAAAAACTTCTAGACATACTTACAAAAACTATATTTTTTGAATACATCTGGTGTTTCCTTATCCAAATTATGAATAATGTTTAGTACATAAGCTGGGATTTCAAATGGTCTGTAGATACGTCATTTCTTTCCGCAAATTTATATTAGTTTTTTCCATGTACTGTACCATGTAGTCTTTGGAATATGGTATATATGTACCATTTATAATTTTTTTTTACAAGTACAGCCAAAAGATTTCGAATACATTACGCTGAATATGCAGTTGTTGTGTTAAAAACGTATTTTAGACGTTTTGCATATTGCAAACAAAAACAATGTACAGCTGCGGAAAAAAAAGTCCCACTCGTACTTTTTTCGGCCGTCGTTCGTCGTACAGCAAAGTTATAGATACCAATCGTTTACGATTGACGTACACTTTAATATGCTTTGCATAAAAGGCCATCTACATATTAAAATTCGCACCAACTTTTTTTTTCGCAATAGCAACCCCTAGATTTCACTTCATATTTCAAAAATTTAGCTCATTTTAACCCCGGACACCAATTTTCAATAAATTTGGACAGAAAATGAGTGAGTTATGAGCACCCAAAATCCCCCTCACCCTATGTTAAAATATTTTTTCATACTTCAATTCATATCTCATATAATATCGGTAGTAAGAAGCTGATTTTTATTAGTACTATTAGAATTAAACAACCCAAACATAATTTAATGTTATTCGGATTTTTAATAATTTATGAATATGAATTATGAATTATTAAATTAATATTCAAAAAATTATGAATAGCGACCTAGCCCAATTTCTATGGAAATAGATGCAGAAATTAATATCACATGGCTGTGCAAAATTTCAAATTTTTACGTTCAGTAGTTTAATTTATATTAAATAAAATGTGTTATTTTCATGAGTTAAGGAACCATATATAAATTTACTAAGTGAAAATTTTTTGAAAATTGCATAAAATAAACGTAAATTAGATTTATTTTGTGCAAAAACACAGTAAAAGATACCGCTATTAAAAAATATCAAATTTTGAAGCAACTAAATTAGAGGATTTTACAGTTTGATGGTGATTCTATAAAGCGTCTATTGTTGCGTCCGCTACCATATTCCCACAAATAAAATATTTTTCAGCTATAGAGTTAGATACAGTAGATGTATGTCTTTCAATACAACGTCCTATTTCTGAAAAACTAAAATCCTCAACTTTCCAGACGTGAATGTGACCTTTTTTAATATCGGAAACATTAGGTCTTTGGACTTCCCCATACTTTATCAAACATTCCAAACCACGTTTTTCTGTCTAAATTTTCATCTAACTATAAATTAAAATACTGCCAAAAGTCTTAAGAATATTGCACATTGTAGACGATAGTATTAAATGAAGAAAGCGAAATAACAAACACGGTGATAATATTGGGTCGGCAAAAAAGTAATTGCGTTTTTTACATGAAATTCAAACAAATAAATTTTCTATCAGGAAATCATTCTTCAAGTTCGACCATAGTTGAGTAATATTCAAGCTTGTAGTCAGAAGAGCAGCCTCTAACTCCTGCCAACATTTCACCTGTCTAAGAGAACCATCAACGGAAATACTCAATAACAATTTCGAAATTACAAAGATTTTCAAAATCGTGAGCAGTCATTTTGCATTTTCCCCTTAAATCATGTGTACGAACCAAGGAAGTTATGAACTCACGGGTCATGTGGACCACAGACTAAATATTCTATTCAATCCTTGATATTCTCAGTACAAAAAACTTTAAGAGAGATGGAAACAATATTTTCCTTGAAAATAATATTAATTTCTTTTAACTCTCGCGAGCGAAATTAATGAAAGGCGAAAAGTTCGGAACCTACAAATATCGTTTTTCAATTTGCAGAAAGTCCCTTAAAAACGCGCAAAAATTAATTCGCAATATCTCCGGAAATTATCGTAGAAAATTGGTGAAAATTTATATTTAGGGTAATTTGAAGGTTTTCTTTCGTTTAATAAAGTCAAAATATGGGGTTGCCATTGAGAAAAACGAAGTTGATGCAGAATTAAATATGAAGACGGCCCCTGATGCAAATTAAATTAATAGTAAATTAAAGTACGCGTTATTTGCAAAAGAATGGTATATATAACTTTACTGTACGAGGAATGACGGCGAAATAAAGAGCAAGTGGGACTTTTTTTTCCGCAGCTGTACATATGTATGAAATACGCAGTGGAAGAATTTAGTCCAGGAAATCAGATAATAGGCGAAAATGTACTTTTTGAGATCATATATGCAACAGATTACGTGATTGGAGAGAGCAAGGTTGGCAAAAACGACTTCACAGATCTATTTAGGCAAGTGGAATTGGAAAATTGTGGAAAATATGTTCTTTACGTTAATGCAACGTTACAAATATTAAGAAATCACATGATTCACTGGGTAGTTACAAATCTGCTACTCGTAGTGACGTCTAAATTACATCAGCATGCACTGATTAGTCTTGGAGAATTGTGATGTCTGTGCCGAATGAGCCTCGAGCGTGGAGCCATTTATTTCCGTTCTAGCAGTTTATTGCCCTCGGTAACACCATAGCTATACCTGTACCTACAGTCATGAGATCTACAACTGTACAAGGCGCCCGTGTTTATGTTTTAGATCAAGTTTTTCTCAGTTTTCGAGCTTGAAATGGCGTCCCGATGCAATGGTTATCTTGCTTTACGTGTAGGGCGGCCCCTGCCTACAGTAGTACAATACTTACTTGGTAGCCCTACCCCTTGGAACAGTTTTGATAGTTAAATGAATGCATTTTAAGATGATTTGAAATACAAAACGCGAATTTCAAAAATGACTGCAGATTTAGAATAAAATAAAATATATTTTAAACACAGGATTCATTTCATTAATAGAATCCTTCACTCCCCCACCCTCCCCGATCAAAAGAAATTTGACGATTAGCTTTGCAAGTTAGTAAACATCTTTGCAACGAGACAGAACTAATAACAAACTAAAAATAAAATTAGTTGGTAAAATTAAATTGTAAAACAATTAAATTGTAAAAAATTGAATTGTAAAATTAAATTGTAAACACAAATTTAGAGAAATTCCGAAATTAACTGATTAAATAATCTAGCTTAACCAAGCAGCAAATATGATAAAATTGAAACGAGTTGAATCTTTAAAAAAAGATTTTAAAAGCGCCAACACTCACATTTAGATTTTTACAATGCAATGAAATTCCCACTGTAAAAACACAATCAATAATATTTTTCCAAACAAATGTGTACCTTTTGAACGGATATGTATAAACAGTATAAGCAATACAATAAATAATGAAATTCCATGGGATGCTATAAAATATTTACAATGTTAGCATTTGGTCTTCGAAGTTACTAAATATGCAATATAATACATTTTCATGAGGATAACAATAAATTTTAAATTTCAAGAGGGCTCAAGATAGTAACAGTTGAGTAGTTTGCTGAGAAAAACACATAGTATTGAGAAAGACATAACATTGCCGGCTCTAACATGGCACGGTCAATTCATTATGCATAAAAGGGTCTTATCATGAAGTTAAAAAAAACAAAAAAATACTCTTATTTTTCTGTCTTTTTGACATTTGATGAATTTACATTATTGAGGAAAATGCATGAGACGGACTACAATAACAAAAAAAGCACAAGTTTAGGAGGCAATAATAGTTTTGAGGACTACAATTTCGACAGACTAGTATTTCTCATTACTGATGATCTAGACGACTTTAAAGCACAAGACACTCGTACATGTGGATTTTATTATTATTATTTTTTTGACACGCGGACTGGTTGTAAATGCCATAAACAATAATAAATAATGAGCCGACTCACACACGCACACACACACATATATATTTGTTATTAAGAAAAAAATATACTGAAAATAGTGCATGTAGCATTTAAAGCTTTTCTACAGGGACACTCCAAAGAATTATTTTACACTGCTGAACTAAAAGCTGGCAACCACCTGATTCTAAAAAACTACAAATCATGTACGGATGTGTTCCCTATACTGAATTGAAGGAACAACAAGGAGCAAATATGATTATCAGAAACTGTTTAATATCTCAAAATTAAAACATTTTACAGAAAATACATTTAAATGAGTAGTCAAAACTTTGCCTACCACTAAGTAATCATATTTGTGTAACAACAAAAATAAAAAAGAATGGTGAGATTGCTATTGAATTTGACCCCCTTTAACATCAACGACCTTTAGCAAACATCCACTAAATGATTTCTGCATATTCAGTATTATGATGTTCTTATTGAACGTCTCTGCATTCCTTTCCGAAGCACGAATCAGTTCTTTCCAGTCATCGTATTGCTTATCGCTGTACGAACGCCTCCATTTGGTGCCACACGTTCTCGATGATGTTCAGATCGAGGCTGCGGGGACCAATCTGAGACAGCAATGTTATTGGACTTCAGGTACCCCAGCATTGTTTTTGCACTTTGGATACTCGCATTGTCTTGTTTCCAAATCTTTTGTTCTGGCCAAATTTTCAGTGAGACCACGGGAAAAATGTGATTCTTAGATCATCAAGATATTTTAGCCTGTTATATTTGCCTTCAGGGTCATTCCATATAAATTCGACAAATTTTAAGAAATCTTTGTGCCGCACCATTTTTGATTTTTACGAAATTTCGTAGGTGATATCTACCTATCTTCTGTATCCCAAAACAGTTTTTTTTATTGTCCTTGAGATATAGCCATTTGTTTGATCCGCGGATGAGTGAAAATCGCCATTTTAGGCTTTTTTCTAAAAGCTGTAGAACTTTCACTTAAAATAGCAGAAATACCCAATTAGGCTTTTTGGAAAACTTAAAAAATGGACTTTTAAATGCGCATAATAAAATAGATTTGTGTTAAGCCTAAATAATCTTTTTTGGACATCAAGTAGTCGTTCGCAAACTAATGTTTTTTGTCATTTTAGGCATTAAAATCAATGTTGGACTTTCAGTAGCAAACTAACTTTTTTTTCCTGTTACACTTACATATCAATACTATAGGCAGAAAAAGATTGAGCTGTTACTCATGGTCCTTCATCCTGAAAACAATTGCTTAACTTTCAAAAAATTGAAAAATGTGCTTTTTCACCACCCAAAAAAGTCATGTTGGTCAGATGTTAAAAATCTAAAAATGACATAGTACGAAGCTATTATACTGTGCTTCAAAACAAAAAAAATCTGTCTTGATATTTAACACTAAACATACCAACATTTAATATATACCTATTTCTACCATAGCCGGTCAAATGATCGGTTGTGGTAGATAACGGTATACGACAAATATAACTCAAAAAACAGCAAAATACAAACAAAAAAAATAATAGGATATCGATTGTATATAATTAATAGAAAAAGTCATGAAGTCAAATGTGCAAAAACGATAAGATTGTATGCGCATTTTTTATACAAAAGTTCATAATCGGTCATTTGACTGCTTATGGTAGCTTTAGTGTTAAAAACACAGAGTAGATGTACACTTTTGAAGTAATATAAGAAGCACTCCTTGCTATTGAGAATAGGTTAACTTTTCATCCCCCAAAAAATTCATTTGGGACAAGTGATAAAAATCTCGAAATGACATGGTAAAAAGCTCTTACACTGTGCTTTAAAACAAACAAAATTAGTCTTGATATTCCAAAAGACAGAGGAGGTACACACTTTTGAAGATTTGATTTGTGTTTCTGTGTTCGGGCAGATAATGATATTTCCATCATGGTCACGCGGGGCTCCATCCAATGATTCCGTTGAATCCGTTGAGAGTGCATGTATGTCTACTCTGTGCAATTGCTTTCTTAATGCTACTTCAAAAGTGTGTATCTCCTCTATCTTTTGGAATATCAAGCTTCTTACCTTGTCATTTTGAGATTTTTAACACTTGTCCCACATGACTTTTTTGGGGGGGTGAAAAGTTAACCTTTTCTCAATAGCAAGGAGTGCTTTTTGTATTACTACAAAAGTATGTATCTCCTCTGTCATTGTAAACAGCAAGACAGTTTTTGTTTTACTTTAAAGTACAGTAAAAGATTTGACATTTTTAGATTTTTAACACCTGTTCACGTGACATTTCTCGGGAGTGAAAAAACACATTTTTCAATTTTTTGAAAGTTTAAGCAATTTTTTCAGTATGATTAACCACGAGTAACAGCTCATTTTTTTTTTCTGCATAGAGTATTGATATATAAATGTAACAAGAAAAAAAAATGTTTGTTACTAAATGTTCTTCATTGTTTTTTTAATGCCCAAAATGACAAAAAAAATGCTATTTTATGAACGACTATTTGATGTCCAAAAAACTGTATATAGGCTTAATATAAATCTATTTTATTGTGCGCATTTAAAAGTACGTTTTCTAAGCTTTTCAATAATCCTTATCTAATCTTCCTGCTATTTCAAATAAAAATTCTAAAGCTATTAGAAAAAGAGCCTACTATGGCGATTTTTACTCAACGAGGAGCAAACAAATGGTTATATCTGAAGAATTTTTTTTTTTTTAAGAAATAGAAAAAAAGCTGTTTTGGGATACAGAAGATAGGTAGATATCACCTACAAAATTTTGTGAAAACCATAAATGGTGCGACACAACCCATTTGTCAATTTAACATGCCTAAAATAATGACACAACCACCACCACCCGTTTGACGCTTCCCTCGATGCTGTGCGATGACGGTATCACCTCTATATTTGACGGATGAACTGACGTTGACAGGTCCATCAAGGCAAAAGCGTTACTCAGCCCAGAAAATCACTTGCTTGAAGTAAGGGGATTCGATAACCAGTTTGCGAGCGAACTTGAGACCCTCTTTCTTGTGTGTCGGAATGAATGGTAGTTGTTTCTTGGTTCTTTCTAAACTCTTGATTAGCTAACATTCAGCAGTAATTTAGCATGAGGCTTTGACAGCGGTTTTATTCTGTATGATACCGCTGGTGGCCAGTTCATCTTTCCATATTAATTGACATATCCTCCTCCGCGGACGAAACTTGAGGATAGTATTTTCCAATTCCAATAACTATTCTTGAACGCTTTGATGACTGTAGGGGAACCTGGGGAGCCTTGACCATAAGGGAGGCTTGACCCACCCTTTAATTTCAGTATTTAAAAATATTTTAGCTTTCCCTCACTAGATGGCAATCAAAGCTACTGATGTAATCAGACACCCATCATAGTTTCATCCAGTCTGTTCATAGTGGAGTGGAAATAAAAAAGTAAGAAAGTTTTTCTGCCTAAAAAGTAAGTATTTTAAACACACTTTGTAAGAGTTTTTCAAAGAAAGTAATTGAATTAACTTTGAGCTAGTGGGAATTTATAAATACTGTCATATTAAGCTATTATTAAAGTAAAAAAGTTTATAGAAAGAATCAGGTTTCAAATCACCATGCACCATTCTTTACAAAAAGGCGTGATGGGGAGGCTTGACCCACTGTATGTAAGGGAGGGTTGACCACTGGGTCACGGCTGCCTTAGTTAAATAGTTCTGAAAATATAGCAATACTGCTTTTCAAACATTGTCATAATTAAAATAATACCTAGATATGAATATAAATAATTTTATATGTTTACAATAGGATAGGTGGTTGACAACGATGTGAACAATCGACGAGGTTACGACGATGTGAACAATCATACACTTTTGTATATCCTGATAATGAAGACTCATCTGTAGTGTATTTAACAGACATGACTAAATTGCCATGTCCTATGTCATCTGGTGGTACTGAAAGAGTGATTATGAAAGTTCAGTTTGATTTTGATTTTTCCCAATTTATTCCATTAAGATAAATGTAAAATTTAAACCAATATTGTTACATTGTGTGCATTTTAATGTGTGTTCAATTTAAATAATATATCTTAACATAAATAAGATGCAGGACTACTTACTTGGTTGTATGAACAGTGTTCTTTATTATTTTTAAAATGTAGTTCAATATAATTATGCTCTAAATGTTCATAATGGTAGAAAATATGATCTTAAAATGTTTTTCAGAGTGTTCAATTATCATACTGAAGATTGTATACTTAATGCTTACATAACTAATAAAAAAGATTTACTTTTATCTTATTTTAAAATTATACATTATTGCCTGGGCCAAGCATCAAATACCATGGGTCAGAGCTCCCTTATAAAGGGAGCCTTGACCCACTTTCCAACGTTTAAAAAAATATTAAATTCAGAAAAGAAGACATGCACAATTTATATTATCATAAATATATATTCTTAATGCCAATAAAATTTCCTTTAAATTGCATTATAATAGGATTATTTTGCTGCCAAAATAAAATTTACAAAAATGTTTTTCTGAAAATGTGGTCAAGGCTCCCCAGGCTCCCCTATACTTGAATACACTTACTTTGGGGACATTTTCATGAGATTTTTAAGCTCGTCATATAATCTGGTGATTTCAGCACGTTTCTCTTCAGTGATCATCCTTAAAGTCCTTAAGTTACTGCACGCTTCTTGAGCCATCTGTAAGCCATACAATTGGAAACGGAGCATATGATTTTTTTCCAAAACTCTCTCTTGTGTCCAAAGTTTTGACCACCTCGTTTGCCCGTTTTTCATTATAATCTTTATTCTTTCTGCTATAATAGAGTTATGTGGTATTCGTAGGTGGATATTATTGATTAATCGTTCTATTACACATAGCAAAGATGTTTATTAATAATGCGGGCCGAAAGGTGGTCGCAAAAAGTTTGTCCATCAGTGTGCATTACGGTCTATGGCAGATTGGATATATTAAACCATTTCATGCCCGATTCAGTATGCCTACATACATTTGTACCAGCTTCTTCTTTATTTAAAAGGTGACATTAACATATTAACATTAGACATTAGACATTAACAGTAACATGTTGCAATTTTTTTAACCTTATGTCCAAGTTTGACGATGATACGTCACCAAATGGGTTTTAAACCAAAAGCGGTTTTAAACCAATTTGGTTTAAAGCCAAATGTGTTAGGAAGTGCGTTGGACACCAAGTATAATTTATCTTTCTTGCTTGTAATAACGAAAGTATTATTTTTTTTTAGCTTTCTTTTTTGGATGTTTGCTAACTCAAACTTTTCCGACATGAAAAAGCATAATTAAACAGCATTATTTTAATCTACTGCGGAATTTCAAGGAAAAAAGATACTGTCATCAGAAACTTTTTATGGAATGTTTATGTATTAATCTCTAAAGTATAAATTTATAACAAGCTGAATATTGAACTATTTTATAATACAAAGTATATGCATAAAATAAATTGACAATGTCGTTTTTATTTAAAAGGTAAACGATTTTTTATTTTTTAAATGTAAATTTATATGTAAATTACAAAATGTATATGATGATTTTAATAATTTATTTGACATTTTATTTTCTGTTTATCAAAATAATTCTTTTATATGTTAGAACTTGGAAATCCGATAAATCCAATTTTCAAGAAATTGCACTCATTATTAAGTACAGCATAAATGCTTTATGGATAATTCAATTCGTATTGCTAATAAAATATAATTACTGTTTTATTTCTAAAACATTTGAACAATTAAATAATCTCAGAAATGTAAGTACAATATTTTCCTTGATAAGATATTTCTTTTTAAATAGTAATAGTTTTAATATTGTTAAAGCAATATATTTTCTGTATACTTCGCAGCACCTTATTATGAAAACTCGATAAAGGTAATCTTAAGTATTTCTTTTCTGCTATACGGAATTTTCCGTATAATGTTTGTTGACACGGGGAAGCAATACGGAAGTAATTTGATTACTTATTTTACTTTCTACGCACCGAGTTTTGAAAGGCAGAAATTAACCTAATCTGATGACAAGACCTGGAAGTCACCGGCAGGCTATTTTTATAAACACAGAAGCGCCGAAATGAGTGAAGAAAAAATAATCTGCATATTTTATCCTAAATGAATTAGGTAATTAATTAAAAGGTATTTGTGTCACTAAGCATTAACTTTCGCACATGGAAACGAAAAATGATTTCATACGCGGATGATATTTTATACCAGATTTTGACCCGTCCGCACTTAATATTCCCTTTTCGTTATTTAATTTAACGATCAACCAATAATGAATAAGTCAAGCATGGGGAGAGTGTATCTAAAGTACAACTTAATTAATGCTTTGATCTGGAATATCTGAGAATTTATGGTACTATGATTAAAAGCTCCCATCTATCTGGATATTAGCTTTTTTCTTAAATTTTAAGGTGTATTTCGTTAAGGATATTATTGAACCATTAATTCTGAACCGCTCTTGATGAAAAATATTTTGGAACATTAAACTTGAAAATAAAACCAATTTGATGAAAGTACGAAATAACAGCATATAGGGTAATGGCATCAGTTATAGGCATTTTAAGGAAATTTTCGAGTTATTTTCTTAATTACTTTAAAGCAATAATTATGTTTCAAAGTTTTTCTCTTACCAAGGTCTGCACTACCGATTCCATTCATTATTTCAGTCAAATAAATAAAAAATTCCGTTTTATGAGCGGACATTTTTTCTCATATTATTGACATGAATGAATTAGCTATCGACATGGATAAGAACCAGTTATTGACATGCAAATTCACTTATTGGCAGTTTAAGAAAGCTAAATTATTGATACGGTAATAAAATTTTGAACAATATTATTTTGAATAAAATAAGGTAACATTACAAAAAAAAGGTAAATAAAATAAAAACTTCAATGTAGGTTGATGTATTTTAAACTAAAATTTTATTGTGTTCATCTGACTGATCTTATGGTTCCCACACTTCTTGTTTTCCATCATAGCTTGAGATTTCATGAGATTTCCTTGGTTTCTAGGCTCTGACATTTCCTACTTTGACTGCGTCATTGAATTTTCTTTTTCTCTCTCGACTCTTTTCTGTAATTTAATCTGCTGCTTATTCAACTCACTCGAATGTTCATGATTTTCTTTTCTCTTCTGTTTTCTTGTTTATCTTCCTCTTCGGGTAGTTTTTATAATCTGCCGAAAACATTGCACTGGGACTGAGCATGTGTTTACATTTATCTAAGGATTTGGTTCAGATCGAGCTGATTTGGAATTATTAACAGGGAGGACTTATGACGCTCTCTTCAGCATGATAGGACAGAGGTATTGGTTTCGTCACAGAATTGGGATAAATGTTTCCAGTTGCACAGACACATACCAGTGGATGTCGTTCCGCTTGTGATATGTTGGGAGCATTGATAAACTCCTGGTCATTGAATTCTTCTCCGTAAGTTTCCAAAGGGTCTGCATTAATCCATAAATGGGCATATCATAACTTCTCGTTGCGTTCAATATTCAATTCAAGCAACACTTTCATTCGATTGCTTTCTACAGTTGTGTAAAAAGCCTTATGCGATATGTATGTTCGACATCTGTAACTTTTGCCTGTCGTTCCTGGAAAAATTGGTTAGCTCGTTCTACTCGTTGAACTTTTGTGGCAGACCAATCACAGGCAAGCAAATGGAAAGGCTGCAGTGGCATGACAGATTCTCTCATTCAGTTTTCCAGTCAAACCAGTTGAGTGAAATAGTCGAACAAGTTGAACAAAATAGTTGCTTGAACTGAAGATTGATCGTAACAAGAAGGTGTGATATGCTCTTTATGCGCAGCGAGCTATTTTTAGACGTTTGCAGAATTAATTCTTAAGTATAATTTCAATTTTTAATAAAGTTTTCCTATTCTCATTTCCCGAAAAATAAATCTGACTTCTACAAAATACTCAGCGATAACAAAGTAAAATGAGAAATTTTCATTGCCGTATTTATATTTTTAGAAAAAAAAAATTACATTCTTCATACCATATAAATATCGGAAATTCATGTATCTCTTCTGGCGTCAACATAAATTGGTGAATGCGATGAAAAAAGTCGCGCACTAATGGGCTGATTACCTCCATCAAACATCTCATCTTTTATAAACCATTAAAAGAGAGAAATCTTCAAAATGTATAGTTCCTGATTAAAAGTTTTAAAATATATATATGTAAAACAAAGTTTTTTTAAATTATTAGTTGCTGCTGTGCTGGCCCGGAACCCAGATCAGGGGGTTCGTTTGACAACAGAGCACCCCGAGAGCAAAAAGTGCTTAAAAACAAAAAAGTGAGCTGCTCTCAAAGGTTTATCCTACTATCCTAGTCATTCTTTAAACGAATTGACTCTTTCTTCGCAGGTGAACTTTTCTTTCGATGTAGGTTCGAATACTTTGGCGAAGTATTGGTAAAAGGTAGAACCAGTCACCCTCTCATCTGCAGACTTTCCTACGCTCCAACCATCGGGATCTCTTTGGCTGTGGCGTAGCCAGAAATTTTCATGTGGGGGAGGTTAAGACAAGTGTAACTCATATATATGTATATTCGTTCTGTAAGTATATATATATATATATATATATGTGTGTGTGTGTGTGTGTGAGAAATGAGTAAAGACTATACATTTTGTATGAAAAAAAATCCTATTGGGGGGAGGGGTTGTGATCCCCCTAATCCCCGCACCTTGGTTACGCCATTGCTCTTCGGGTGATATCAGGCACCGTTTCTTACTTGGGCACAACGGGGCTGAGTCACTGCAAGCATCAGCTGTAATAAGTATTATAAAGCACTCTTTTCCCAAAACTGGGTGCTGCTAACATTTATTCCTCTTCGAGTTTTTTTTTTTTTTTCCTGCTTTCAACTGGACCTTTTTTCTTTTATTCTGAAGAGCTTGCTGGAGCCATTTTCCTAACCTGTAAATGAAAAACAACCAGCTTGATAAAGCTAATCTGAAAATGGAAAACATAAGCTTGTCGATTTTAAATTTCCATTAATCAGAAAAAGCTAAAGGATCTATTTGTGTCGTATTATAATAAGTCTACTTTAAAAATTACAAGAGAACAGATCTGACAATGCAGTCTGCGTTACTCAAATCGAGAACAAATACACATTCATACAGTGTTACACAAAGCGAGAACAAATGCACGCATGTATAATGTGTTCGCAAAACGAGAACAAATCACAGTTATAAGTTTCTTCCATTCAAAGACATGCAGAATATTGCTTTAATGTATACTTATCAACAATTCTCATTATCCTAACCTACTTAGGTCGAAAATGGCAATATCTGAACATTTAAGGTGTCAATAATTGGTTCTTAACACTAGAATTATTGATTGTAATGTGAACCTATTATTGACAGCACCCTATCAAAAATTGTATCCCTTCGTTATTTTTAAAAGGATGAAGGATCATTTTGTTCAAAATTAAAAAAACAATCTTTACAATCTTCAAAAAATCAATGTCCTTGAGCATATTTATGTGAAAATCACAATTATTGACAAGTGTATCGAAAGTTGGGTAAATTGACTGTTTTGAAGTACTAATTATTGACAAACCTAAAATTGTTGTTTAACTGAAAATTTACATTTGGGAACTGTAGTCTCGTTAAGTAGCAACAGACTAGATCTAAATAATGTAAGCAATGAAACATAAAGTTGAATAATTATTATAAGTGAAATCGAAACTTACCTCTTAAGCAAAACTTTTAGTTTAAGAGCAGATCCAAGACAGGGACAAGGGAATCTTGCCAGTTCCAGGGATGTTCCCGGAGTTTTGCAAGTCAAATTGACTTGATTTCGGCGCGATTAGTTCAGCTTTGGCCAGGTGTGAAGTGCTCCCAAACGCTTATTTTTGAACTTTGAAGCATCAATTGTCGGTAATTGGTGTAATGTCAACAATTGGTGCTTTTACTCTCGATATCTGTGTTCTTACTCTGCATATGCTGAAAGAATGCAATATTTTAATAATATGCAAAAAATTAAGAAATCCTGAATTTTTAAATTTTATTTTATTTATTTATTTATTTTGAATAATTGAACTATGTTTACAAAGACACACACACGTACACACACACACATATTTATATATCCCTGGTGGCCCAAACAAGACAGACATTTTGAAAATTCAATTAAACAGAAAAGGAAGGGAATAGAAATGTACGGTTTCTGCGTTCTAATTAGGAAACCAGGAAATTCGTTCTTATCAACTCCCCAAATTTGTTAAAAAGCTCGTCAGTATATTTTGTATCATTCGGTCCTTTCAAATCAGTATTGTATTTACATCCCAGCATATGCTTCGAAACTGGTTTATTCGCTAAACAGAGTATTTTTATTGTTTTGGAGTTTCATTACCTGGATCACAGTTTTGTTACAACGAGGCGCAGTTTTCAAACGAAATTCAATATCAGAAACTGTCAGGCAAATAGTACAGTACAGGCACTGATCGACGATTTTCAGTCTATTGGAAACGGCTATGACGACCGTTCTGGAAATGTCGGCCGCCTAAGCACAGCAGTTTCAGAGGCGAGTGTTGCAGTCGTTCAGCAAATCATCCAAAAGAGACCCCAAGGTTATGTATGCCGTGTTGTTTCGCAGATTGGACTGCGACGAATCACTACATACCGAATCATGCGTCACAGCCTTCACTTGTATCTTACAAGGTCCAGGGGCTCTACCACGATGTTATCGGAGAATATCAGATACGGATAGTTCTCTCTTACGGATAGTCAAATACATCGGTAAATAGACGCGATTCTCCGTTTGGTGCTAGCACGATGAGTGTCGAATAAAAGAAGTGATTATTTTTGCACCTGACAGGTCAATATTGACACTGAGACCGATTAACCAATCAAAACACACGGGTTTCTCCCCTTTTCCTTAACCCTTTGAGGTGCAACCCTTTCCCAATGCTGAAAAAAGGGCAGCCATTGCCATCGCTCGACTTAATTACCAGCAAGAGGGCGGACGATCAAACGTTCATCGCGTGTCACAGATCTAGAGACCCTTTTTTGACGCAGCTATCTGTTAGTTTGGTCAAGCGATGGCAACGGCTGCCCTTTTTTCAGCATTGGGCAATCTATCCAGCTGTTCTCGCATTCTTCCATTTTTCAGCAGATGTCAGTGCTGTTAAAAATATCCGTTACAATTTTTTACGGGAAATCACGTGCTAAAAAGCAAAGGATTCTGGTGGAGCTATGTCACCCGAAACTATTTTTATAGAAATCAGTTCCATTCTTCGTGACTGGCAATAGTCAAAACGTCAGAGTTTGGTGTTCCCAGAGCGGGAACACTGCGCGTTAAAGGGTTAAACAAAGGCATTGTCTTCAGAATTTCCGAGAGACCGGGAGAAATCCATCAAGGAAGGGGCTATGTGCTTTTTGACAGGGAGGGTGAGTCAGCCATGCCAGGGAAAGGGGTCCTACTGTGGGAGTGCTTAGCACTCTACTATAAAAAATCATCCATCTTCTACTCTGCTCTATCGGAATGAAAGTTTTTGCTTTCATCGAACGTGCCGTAAAAAAACAGCATTATTTCCGATAGCGAATACGATATCGGAGCATTTCCGGCACCTAATAGGACACATCGGATATTTTTCGGATTTTGAAGTTACGAGTCGGGAAGGCTTAATTTATCCGGTACGGAAAGCTTTCCGATACTATCGTGGTACGAGCCCCAAAGTCGACAACCTCGAGTGCGGATGCCATTCACGCACGTGAGTTGTTTGCAAACACCATGTTATTAGGTTGCCTGCAAAGTGGATGATTGAAACATTTGGTGCTCCGACGAAGCGTATATTTTTCTCGGTGGCTTCATTAATATGCCGAACTGGTGTATATAGGGAATGGAAAATCCACAACCATATCTTCATCTCTGCCTTCACCAAATGTCACAGTTTAGGCCAAAATTTCCTCTGAGGACTTATTGGGCCCCTTTTTTGGACACCCAACGATTACTTCAGCAAAATATTGGGGCGTCCTCCATAAATTCGTGGACATTCAAAATACTTTGGAGGACCATGGGAATAACGCATGGTTTATGCGAAACGGTGCCCAGGCACATCGAGCAGCCGTGGCGTACTATTTTGTGACCATGTCTTTTGCTCTTAACCAAGAAAAGAAAACGCAAAGCGCCTTGCAATGGCCTTCTTATTCGCCAGATTTGACGCCATGCAATTTTTTACTTCTGGGATACTTTAAAAACAAAGTGCATCATCGAGATTCCACAAACTGTAAATTAACTGGAACAATACACCTCAGATGATTGTCAGACCATTCTAAATGAAATGTTTGCACGGGGATCGGCGAATTTTGTCCTCGGACTGCGCAACGCTGTTGCTGCAAACTGTGGTTATTTTGTCTTATAGGTTTGTCATTTTGTCTTATAGGTTTTCATAGTAAGCAGTGCCATCTGTTGACAAACTTTGTAAATAATTTTGAAATTTGGTAAAAATAAATTCTATAGTTAACTATGCAGAATGCAGCAAACCGTACATTTTTATCGCCTTCAGCTTTTCTTTAACTGATTTTTCAAATTGTCGGTGACTTTGGGGCACCCATTTATACATATAACGGTTCTAATCAGTCTTGAATTTCATAAACTTTCTGAAACTATATGCTGAGAAAAAATATCTTAAGTAACTTTCTTTGTAACAGTTTTATAGCTTTATGTTTTATATATTTTGTAAAAGCACTCCAGCAGAAATTAAAGTAGCTAAAAGTAATCTAAAAACGGTTTCGCCTCATATAAGTAATACAACGTCGTAAGAAATAACTTTGAGTATGAAATGTTGTCTGGAGGTTAAAGAAATGATGAGGATTATGTTGAAACATTTAAGGTCATAAAGTTATTCGTAAATGAAAATGACAAATAACATGGGACAATTCTACAGTGCTCTGTTACTCAGCCACAACATTTTATATAAATAACATCTACTATATAATACTTTTATTGAATATTTTTCAGCTATTTTTTATTAAAACTGTCATTCAATGATATTGATTAGCTTTATCGTTATCTCTGATAAATGAAAGAGTGGGTAATTACTTTTCCTCCTCTAAGAGTGGGGATTATTTTAACCTTTTCGTTTTTAATCCGCCGCCTAAGACAATGTTTTGTCCTTTTGTATTTTTTAAAGTAATACTGACTCCTGCTATCATTTAAATGCAATAAGTAATAAGAAAACATATTTAAAATACTACTCAGCTGAAAGTTCTATTATTATTGTTGTTGAATCTGAAGTCTGGTGTGTTTCAAGTGTTTAACCTAATCACAGTATGATCTTGTGGCATTAACTTGCAGTTACCTTTCCCACTGATGAAGTGCGACTTAAGCAGGTCCGGGAGGAAAAAAGTTAAATATCATAGGATGTTTCGGTGAAGTTTGAACCTAACTGTAGTATTCATAAGCCACAATTGCCTTCTCCGTTTCCCTGTTAAAAATAATGGAATCTATATGGCATCGGGATTTTTTTTTCAGTAAAATGGTAACGCTTCTATACCATGTTCTTAAATCGTTTGGTCTAATTTTTGCTTTACAATTACTCTTTGCGAATTTAAATTCATTACATTTCACATGAATCGAAATGCTTTTTTGAACGAGATATATATATGTATTTTAATACTGTGTATACTACTATTTAAATAATCTTGCTGTAAAGTTTATATATCATTATAAAAACGTAACGTTATCACGTTTTTATACATCATTAAGTATATTAGATAATATTTTTAATTATGCACATAGTTAGCTTTTAAATGAATTTTATATCATTGAATTTCTCATAATCTTATATTTAGAATGGTGTACCATACATTATATAATTTATACTTGTAGAATTATCTTTACTTACATTTTAATAAACTCATTCTATTTCATATGAATCGAAATGCTTTATTGAACGATACATATATGTATATATCTGTGTGTATATATATATATATATATATATATATATATATATATATATATATATATATATATTAATTCTGTCTGCTACTTTTTACGTAATCTTGGTATGAGATTAATATTAAAGTCACGTTTTCATATATCATTCACTATATTAGATAAAAGGGTTTAGTTATCTTTCACTTATTTTGCTTTTAAATGAATTTTGTATCATTGAATTTTTCACAATTTTTTTTCTTTAAAATGCTATATTATACAACTTTACATAATTTATACAAGTAGAATTATTGTTACTTATATTTAAAAAAAACCTCATTCTATATTTAATTTCATTTGAATTTCAATATCTTTAGTTATAAAAATAATAATTATTAAAAGAACTTTGGGAATTATTGTTATTTATTTTCTTTCTTTCTTTCTTTTCTTCTTTTGTCTCCAGATGTTTCTCCATTGAATTTTATCTCGGTCTGCACTCGTTGTTGCGCTAAACTAGCTGCTAGATCAGGTGTTATAAAAATTGCCAAAGAAGTGGTCATCAAATGTCTTCAAGCTCGGTAAGTATTGGTTGGCTAAATACTTCCAGGTTTGGTGCCAAAACTAATGCTCCAAAACTGAAGGCAGCTAACCTATATCTCCAATATTTGGCGAAAAACCGTCAACCACTATTAATCAATGGGGAATTCTAAAGCTCCCAATTTCGTGTTATAGTAAACAGAGTTTCGTGGAACAAAACGCTAAGTTTAATTATTTGATACGTAGAATATGAATTTTGGTCAAAATTGAACTCCCGAAGAGCAGATCATCCAGAAAATTCGTAACAAATGTGATATCAGGGATGTTCGAGAGGAGCTTCTGCCAAGATCCATCTGATTTAGCTATCAATATTTTGTTATGTAGTGACATTCAATAGCATTGTACCACCATTTTGATGTTAGAAAATATATCATTGCCGAAGATACCTACCTCGTTTTACATTTTTGAGGGATGCATCTCAATGAAAAAATTTTAAAAAAAGTTTTTGATTTTTTTTAAAGATCTAACCTCCTAGAAATACAAATCTCTTGTAACCCTCTATAAATACTATTTTCTTAAATACTATTACCTTACAGTAAAAAGGTGTACAAATATGAATATTACTTGAAAAAATATATTCTTAAAAAATCTAACGCTTTCTTGGTGTGTGCCAAACATTAAAATGTGGAACAGGTCAACATTCTTTCTTTTATATTTTAAGTGATAAAATTAAGCATTACATATTTTAAATGAACTTACAGAACATATTCTCAAAACACTTAAATGATACAGTCGTTTTCCAGATCAAATAATAATGATATTATGTACTAGAAGTCGCATTTTAATTATCTTTTTAATTAAAAAACATCATTATTGGCGGAAATATTTAATGTTCATTGCCAACATTTTCTTTCGATTTTCTAAGCTTTACATCATTAGAAAAACATCTATCCTGATTCATCCCGAACTGTGATACGAAAATTCTATTTAGAGTGTAGCACTCTCATTATACCCTAAAAATTACTAAAAAATAAATTCTAACTTAATCATTCTACACACACTATATTGAGAATAATAATAATCATAAATCACTTGATTATTGGACGGTGAAATTACAAGCATCCATAAAACATCCCTTAATTTTGCAAAAAAATATACGATGGAACCTAAAAGAATTCTAAAAATTACTTAGATTTCAAAGCATTATATCTTTCATAATCAAGATGACATACATAAAAACAACGTAACAATATATATTATTTATGTATATATATATATATATATATAAATATTCTTTTTTTCAACTATGTGCCTCTCACACAAACTCCTGTACAATATAAAATTATCCATACATATTTCAAACGCTATTCATTTACGAAATAGGCAACTTCCTTTCTTCATGAGACTGTTTTCACATAATTCGTTTGTTCTAGGAATTCATGCGAAAATTAATTTCATTTTGACCTCCATTATCATTTCTCACGCAGTCAGTTTCATAAAAAGGACAAATTAACTCAATCACGAAAGTGTGCACCTGCAAATATATGTATGCACGCGAAACATGTACGCACAGACTTGTTGTTGGAAAATTTATCTACTTGCATATCAATTAACCGGAATAAAATAGTGCAGCACAGCACTAAAACCCATAATAAAGTAGGAAAGCTTTGAAACTAAGCAAACTTCAATTAGGGTTCTTTTGTGTCTTATGTTTTCAAAATAGACCGTAATTTCCTGAGATTTGTGTTCTCAAAAGTTTTTAATTTGGTACACTTTAGAATCAAGGGCATATTTGGTTCAGTAGTTCTGAAATATGTTGTTTTTTCTGCTAATGCCCGCTGTGGCTAATCTCGGAGTTGAGTTAGATGCTCCACATAGGACGGCGATGGGCGAACTTCAATATTTAAATTAAATTCAATATTTAATTAACGACTCAAATATTTAAATTCAACTAGTTTTATCAAATAATTATGATCAGACTCCAATTGAAACAGTTCGTTCGAATCTCAAGACATATTTAATCAATGATAGTAAATATAATTTATATCGGCCTGTATTAATGTGAGGAATTTAGACTTTCAAATTTTACAAATGATTTATTTAATTTGAAATGCTGTTAACCTTTCACAACATCCCACATATTCATATATAATTATTTTATTCATTAATTTTTATAACATTTATATAGAAAGCCAGGGAATAAATTGAAATTTAGTAATAATATCTTATACCGATCCAGTCGTTCGAACACATTAAAAGATGAGGTTTTTCTTTCTATCTCTTTATTTAAAAACATTATGTAAATTCCTATTTTTTAAAGATACATCAGGAAAACTTATTCGGAATGTAATTTAGCCATTCCTTTTCCGCAATCGTACAAGTGTAGATGCCTAAATCTCAAAAACCAAATTTTATATAATGCCTACTAAGCATATTAAAAAATTAAGAAATACTTATATTAATATACGTGTTGTAAAGAAGACAGTTTTGTCTAATATTTCAAATTTTAAAATTAAAACAAAAGTTATTAAATTAAAAAAAAAATTCTGACACATGCAGAAAATATTATTGAAATGCAGACTTAAACTCATTGTTTCATTCAGCTAATGCTATCATTTTCATGAACTTTGTTGTAACCAAGATAAAGTGACTTTGTATGTACTGATAATGAGGTTTTATTTGTTATTTCTCAAGAAACTTGTCTATATACCGTATCATTTATTTGACTAATTGCATTAATGGGCAAATAATGTTTATGTAACGATGTTGAAGGAAATACAAGAAAAGTAACCAGTTAGTTCATGTTTATCCCAGCATTAATTAAAGGTCTTTCATCAACTTGAAAGTTTGATGCATGGAAATACTTTTAAATGATACTATAAAGAATTTCACAGACTTCAGTATTTCATCAAACATGTTTGTGAGAAAATATTACATAATATAAAAATATTGAATAGCGGTTTCTAAGCTATACTTTTCATAAATTATTTGAAAGATCCATAATTTCTGCATTGATTTTTATTTAATTTTTCTTAAGATTTTTTTAAACTATTAAAAAGTTTATGATGAATAAAAAATGTTAAAACTTTAAGCAGTATTTTGTCTTTGTAATTGCTAGAGTAGACTTTTAATACATTTCTTCTTTTTTATCAACATTTTTCATTTCGGTGCCATTTTGTAACAACCATCTTAACAAATTTTACACTTCCAATCTGCATTCATAAGACATTATGGCATCATAAAGGACTTTTTCAATTTCTAATTTTGAATAATTATGAATATATGTGTGTGGTACGTTCTCAAATTTAATTTAACCATGTAGAACGACAGTTCTACTAGTAACGCAGCCAGCCCCAACCAACCAACCGTAAAATTTCGCGGCACTTATATTTACAGGTAGCTTTTCAATTTTTAAAAGTGTCTCTTCTGGGTCTCGGAATCCGCTCTAACGAATTTTTTACAATTAATATATGATTTTAATCGGTGCCAAATTCGATGAGTGACGTCACCGGTTAAGCTAGGAAAACTCGTTTTTTTTATTTAATCCAGTTCAAAGAGGGAACTATTTAACCCGCGTAAGGAAATACGGAAAATGATCTTGTTTCAGAGGCAGTAAACAAGGCAGGGAGTATGAATACAGTGCTGTTGCCGGACGCGAAAAGAAAATATTTTTTAAGGATAAGTAGGCTCTTAATATTTTTTTTCGGAGGGAGGGGGGTTCAATTAATCATCAATTTTCATCACAGTATTCCAAATTGTTATAAATATGCTCTGGACAAAATTGATGCAAAGAATTGACCTAAAAAATCTAAAGGGAAATGCCTCGGCGCTCAATCTCAATCCATGATTTCATACACACATAATAATTCCGTTCATTCTTCCTTTTGAATATGTCATCCTTTATATTTTAAATTAGTCACTCTTTTAATAATATTTCTGTTTCCTTTTGCTTTTCGCTCTCAACTATCCCAGATTCAGTAGATCCGTGACAAGATTTGTACAACTGAACTTATATCGTAAACCAGTTTGATCTTAGACAGCTACTCCGTTTCGCTTCCGATTTCTGACCCGTTGACTTCAGTTCTGTCCCCGACGTCGCATTTTTGCGAGATGAGCTTTGGGTTACTGTCGTTTTTGTTTTATTTCATTTAAAAAAATAATAACAGATTATTATATACTTTACTTATTTTTTCTGTAATTTATTTTGCTATAATTAATAATTAAAAATAGTTATATCTTTGAATTAAAAAATAATCAATTTAAGTATTTTTTTAGTAAAACTCCTTCCTAACTTTTTCTATAAGTATTTCGTTTCTCTAGTATTTTGATTGCTATTTCTAATATTATTAACTCTATCTGGAAAATTCAATATGTAATTAATATTTCAATGAATTTTTTTCTTCAGAAAGCTCACATAATTAATTAATAATTATTATTATTTAGTATTCAAAGGAAAATAAAAAGTAGTTTTACATACTAACTAGTTTCAATAATAATTCTTTTACTCTTCATGTATATATAAAATTTATTGAAATTATTGAATTATAATTTTAAGACCAATATTTTTTCCAAATCTTAGGTTTTCTCACTTCTATTTTGTATTCCTTTAAATACCAGATTTAAAATTTTGTTCAATACTTTTCAGATAGAAATTTGATTAATTAATCTAAATTTATACATGCTTTATATTTTGTATTAGACATTTAAAGGCCGGAGATGGCATCTGAAACAAGATGTTGTGCCCACCCGAGCCAAGTTGATAAGATACTGAAGAGAGTAAATAACTGAAGTGTAAAGGTTCAGGGTTCTTGTCTACCGGATGGCTGATAATCTAAAAATTCAGAGTTTTGGACGGTTTTTCACACGATGTAACGTAAATACGCTTCCAAAGCACTAAGAAAGTCAACCGCGCAAGACCCCCCCCCTTACATAAGCAATACGAAATACTCCTCGTGTAGGTTTACCATAACACAATACAATACATCCTTTTCAGAAATAGTTATATGCTTTTAGTGTATGTTAGAAAAAACTGAATTAAATTAATAACATAATGCATTTCTTAAATTTATAAAACACACAAAAAGCAGATATCAATATTCTATTAATTCCTTACTTGGTGAAAGACAACATGCAGTACGTAAATTTATCAAAAATGTGGCTGCCTTTTAAATCTATCAAAACAGCTCAATTAACTTAGTATTTTAAAGCCTCTAATTTATGGAAATCATAGACACCAAGGATTTTTTTTTTTTTTAATCAGGGTGGGTGAAGGTGAACCTAGTTTATTTTGGTTTCTAATCAAGGGATGTGAAGTAGGTTTCGATTTTTAGACCGATAGCCTTAAGGAAATTTTATTTTAAACTTCTTTTTCTTACCATTTTAAACCACCGAGAACGCCGAACGATTAGGTCGGCGGACGCAACCAGTTTTGAACCAGGCACCTTCCGTCTCCCAGTTCAGAGCGCTATGCGCTCGGCCACTGATGGGGCCCAATAGTTATATAATTATAGTAAAAAGTTAACTTACGTTTAGTATTAAACTGAATGCAAATTTATGAAATAAAATCAAAGATGGCGGCAGGGATACTAATCTGTACTCGACCCAAATTATAATAGAAAATTACTCAAAAAATTATTGATTATAATCAGTATTATGCCTCTTATTATAAAATTCTAACAAAAATATGTCAATTTTCTGTTACATGTTACAAAAGAACTTGCTGTGACTTTTTTAATCAAATAATCTGATACTGCATGAAAACAGGTTTGTATATTTATTTACATAAATTAGTGTCAATCAAACTTCTGAAATTCACCCATGAAACTAATTTATTATCTTCTGACCATACCCCTAAAAAGTAATGATATCCCCATGCAAAAACCCTTAACTGGTTAAAAATTTGTGACGCAGCATTTTACTTTATAGCTCTATGAATTTTAAATATCGGTCTTAAAAATAAGGATATCAAATTTTGAGTGATGCCTTGCTAGGATTTTTAAAGATTTGTTTTTAAATTCCATTACAGTTACTTTCGTTTTATTTTCTAAAGAAGATTTACGCATTTAAGCTATGCTTTTAATTATGAAATACACTGTCAAATATATCACACTTTCACTGAGTCTATATAATGTATTCAAATGAATTTATTTCAATAATTTAATTTATCTTTTGCGTCACGCTATCCAAAAGGGCAAGTAAAATTTACGTAAATATTTAGTTAGCGTCATAGTAACCAAACTAAGTGAAACGTATATGAAAATTTTGCTTGCCCTTTTGGATAGCGTGACGCAAAAATAAATTAAATTATTGAAATAAATTCATTTGAATACATTATATAGACTCAGTGAAAGTGTGATATATTTGACAGTGTATTTCATAATTAAAAGCATTGCTTAAATGCTTAAATCTTCTTTAGAAAATAAAACGAAAGTAACTGTAACGGAATTTAAAAACAAATCTTTAAAAATCCCAGCAAGGCGTCACTCAAAATTTGATATCATTATTTTTAAGACCCATATTTAAAATTCATAGAGCTATAAAGTAAAATGCCGTCACAAATTTTTAACCAGTTAAGGGTTTTTGCATGGGGTTAGGTTTACTCAACAAAGAAAAATAGTTCTAATATTACCATGCAAATTTTATCCTGTTTTGCCATATAGTGCATCGAGAATTTGGATTGTTAATTAATTAGGAGAGTATTACTGCCTGTATATTGAATGGAAACATTCGAAAATATTTGCTTTAAAATAGGTTTTATATTTAAATTTTCCAGCACTTTTTTTTTTTGTATTTCAATACATGGTACTGGGTTTTCTTTATAATACATATTTTTGCTTTACATTTTGCTTGTTAAAATAACTCATATAAAACACCTTTTTGGCAAAGATGCGATAGTTTTAATACAGATTTATTTTATGCACTTTTGTAATCAGTCTTATTATAACTTTACACTCAAGAAAATGGTATTATGATAATTTTATTAAGTATACAAATTCATTTAAAAGAGATATTGGGAAGACTTTCAAGACTGGGACTTTTATACGATATAATGTACTCATACCAATTATGAATGCCCAACGACAGTAAAATGTAAATTATGCATGTTATACACCATCAAAAGAATACTCACGTTCTTAACTTGTAGAATTCAATAATCCTTATGTTTTGCCAAGAAAAATGTAAAAATTAATCTGATTACGACACTAGAAACTACACTTCATGCAATCACCGTCTGGAATGAAACAAATTAGCTTAATACAATTATGAGGAATCATTTTCGTAAATGACTCAGCGACCAACCGCTTAAAGATGGTAAATGTCGACGCGTGAATGAGAAGGTAAAAAAAAAGTGGCGGGAAGATCTTGTTTGATTTCTTTATACATACCTTTAGTAAGATGCCAAAACTGTTTTGGAAAGCCTTTGTTCTTTGTAGCCTTTGTAATGCATATTTCTGAATATTTAATTTAATTAATGTAATAATTTACAAGAATGACGCTGGACTGAAATGATAACAGTATCAAAAATACTGTTACAATTCTTTAATATCAACAACAAGGGATAGTTAAAAAAGCAAGTTTCATTGATCCGTGTAATCCTTAAAGAAATATTATTGATTAATTTAGAATTTCTCATCAGTGTACAGTTCCTTAAATTAAACTATTTAACGAAATATGTACTTGTTTATAGAGACAATTTTTTTTTTAATTATAAATCAATCTATTGTTACGAATTTTGGGGACAACCCCCTGTTCTAGGTTTAAAATGGATTGAGATTCGTCTTCTACCCGGCGAATAGTTAGATTTTGCTTTTTGTTGCGTCGGGGTGGATCAACTGGAGCGCGGGGAGCGGAGTTTTAAGTTTCCCTATTGGTTTGTGTATCATTTTCTGGCAATCTCCAGAAATATTGGCCTTAGCTAACCTCACTTTTGGGGGACTTATTTTAGGTGCCAAATTTGGCGACATTTTGGCGCGATCAGTTGGCGCGATTTTCCAAATGGAGCTTGAAAAGTTAGTTTTACTGCATTAACATGCATAATAGCCTAATATTTCTCTTCTATGACGTAATCAAAAGTCCCGCTTTATGGGGAATTTTCGAGAGATGCATTCTTCTAGAAGCTCCTTGTACTTCTGCGTCACCTACAAATGCAGGCATCACAGGCCCCCAGTTCAGTGAGTGTATTATCGAACTTCCGATCAGTGAGTGTGTTATCGAGCTCTGTGAACTCTGCGATAGAAGCGGTATTTTCGCTTGCCTTTTTGAAGCTTTGTTTTAAGTGCTGTGTGTAAATCCTCCATTGCTGTGTCTTGAGGGACTGTATACGATATTCCTCGTATATTTCCACCGACTTTTTGCCCGTGAAAGTGTTTTATTTTATGAGAGAAATGCAGCATTTCTGGAAGCTTCTGTACAAAGAGGACTGCTTAAGCACGTCACGAGCTGTCTGTGCTTGCGAATTTTGTACAGGATTGTTCGACGAAGTTTTAGAAGCAATAAAGTTCTTATTCCATCCAGACAAGTGGACTCTTTACTAGAGCTTTCTACACCTACTGGACTTTAGAACGACCAACCCAGGAATTAGCAAATTTTTCTACAAGAGTAAGTACACCAGGTTTTTTTTTTTTTTTTCTGAACGAAAATTACTAAAGGCATTGGAAAATGCTTCTACATTTTTTTTAATGTTTATTTGTTAGTTTGTGATATTTGTGGTGTAATTGAAGGGTTTGCAGCGAAAAGCAGGTAGCTTCATTCTACGGGAGTTTGGAAAAAAATCATTTCCGTTCGTCACGGAAGAGATGTAGCTCCAATCGCTAGCTCTTGCTCTAATCAAAAGATACTGTACCAGCAAAAAAAGTTGACATTGGGTAGTAATGATATTGACAGCTGAACTGTATTGCTGATGTTGTTATCGGAACATGTATTCTCGGATTTATGTGCTTGGTTTGAAGAACCCGTTTAAAATCATCGTCAAGTGAAGTGGTCAACGAAACGAGGCGGGGTCTAAGGTGTCTAACCCGTATTTACGCTAATTTTCGGAGAAAACCCGTAAAACGCCTAACGACAAGGTCGGTAGACGCAATTTGGTTTTGAACCGGGCACTTTCCGTCTTCTAGTTGAGAGCGCAAATGCTCTCGGCCACTGGCGGGGAGTTAAATTGCATTCCAAAAAAACCTTAAGCATGTTCCGATGAAAATGCTGCTGTGGATATTGATCATGCGATTAGTTTGGAATGCTGGGGCATTTTTTTTACATTCAGGGTTAAAAATAACTCTATAAGTATGAATTGAGATGATGCGCCCAGCAGATGCAGCAACTAGAGAAATTTTTCAGAGGGCGTAGATAAAAAATGAAAAATAAAATAGTGCTTTAGCACAACAACTTGCTTTATTGTATATTCTTTTTGGAATGAATAAAATTTTTCTTATTTCCGTCTTTTTTTCTTTTGATGGAGCCCCCCCCCCCTCAAATAACTACTGTATCCACCACATTTGCGGACCTATGCCAATTCATTCTTTCTTTTTTTTCAGACATGCGGCAAATGTAAAATCATTACCAGCAGATTTCATATAATTTTCCACTTCACGCTTCAAGATTTTCGTGGTTCATAACCAAAATTTTCAAGATTTCCCGACTTTTTCAGTTAGTGTATAACTTCCTTACTTTACCAAAAAAACTCCCAGCAGTACCAAAAAACTCCCGATCGAACTAATGGCATAATCGTTATCCACATCTGCATGAAAACATGCAATAAGTTTTTTGGGGCATAATTTAACTGTCAATAATATTACTGCCCAACTGAAGTGTGAACTCCTTTTGCCAGCACTGTGGAACTGCCCGTCTCCTCAGTTTGTGTTGAATTTCCAAATGTTGTTAACAGTTTTCCGTATTTTATTACAGTTTGAATAGTTGGAGGTATCTCCTATTCGCAGCAAACTCTTCAACTACCTTTTCTATATCCTCATTTAATTCAATAATAAATGGGATGAGTGTATGTGTTTATGTATGGGTATTCAAACTATAACTTTTTCAAATATCAACTTTTGCAGGCAGTCATAAATCAGCTACAATAAAACCACTATCAATTCTGTAATTATAATTATTTACATTCTGCTTTTAACCACAGAACTATGCATATTTTTTAATGATTCATACACAATGCATGGATTGACTAAATGGTTAAAACTATTTCGATTCTTATATTTGTATGCTGGAAAACTTGCATTAATTATTAAGAGAATTCTGGAAATTGCATGTTTGAAATAAATGCTTTCCAAATATTCTATTTCATGACAAAGAGACGTTAGAAAATGAGCTAGAATAAATGTGTATTTCACGAAAACAAATATCAGTTAACAGTAGATGATGCTGTTGTTTTTGTTGTCGTGCTTATGGATAGACGACACTATCCATTGAAAGAGGGGTGCCATTACCCCCGAGGGGTTTGGACTTCTACTTGTTGGTCCCTAATTTTGAACCGATTCCAGATGAGGGACCAACCACCACCTGAAATCGACACTCCCACAGGTATCGCTTAACAGCTTGGAGGACATTGGAGCCACGACGGATTTTAAGTGCACCAGATCCCATTAGCGTACATGGTCCCACAGCAGTCGAGCCGAGAGGGATTCTACCCTCCCAAGCCCTGGTCAAGCCGGATGCTGCTTCACTTGCCCTGTTCTTATGAGAACGGAGCTCAGCGCCCAGACTACTGCTGTACTTAACAGTAGATGATCCATGAAATTAGGACAAAGAAATTTAGAAAAGTGGTATAATATAACAGAATGACTATTGTAATAATTATTTGACTATGCGAATACATGAGTGCTTAATCTTTCATGTTCTTTACAAATATTTGTGATATTTTTACATTATTGTGATATTTTTACATTATATGTTGATATTTTTACATTATATACTTATATTTTTGACAATCAAGCTCATGGGAGAGTTTTTAATAGTTTAAGTGTACATACAAATAAATAATAGTTGCATTGAGAATAATTCAACACATTTGTAATAACAGTTGCAGACTTTAAGGAATTGCCTCACTTATAATTTATTATATATAGAGAAACGGATACTTTAGTATATATAGATAAAAATTATATAGAAAAATTAAAGAATAAATAGAAAAAATTAAAGAAAAGAGTAAGAAAATCTGAAACACTTTCAGATTTCAACTACGCACTAAAGTACAACATATTTTAAAAGCGTATCATAATCCATGCATCCTCCACATTTTCTTTGCTTATTACTGTAAGTTGGAAAGTGTATCCTTATTTATGAGTGTGCCGTATTTTTCTCCTTTGTTCCATAAAACACATCTTTGCATTCGAAATCGCCTACTAAGACTGTTTTACAATTTTCGCCAAGCTTCTTCCAACTTTGCCCTTTAAATACTATTTGGAATGTGCATCATAATCAATGAGTATGCCATGTTCGTTTTTCTTGGGTTCATTTTTACTTTAACGCTCCGACTCGCACCAAAATGGCGATAATGAAGCATTATGCAGTTACCACGACGATTTTTTTGTACGTGGCAACCGTAATTTAGTATTAACATAGTGATTTGGAACAACTGTAAGTACAGCATTCCATTACATATTTATTTATTTTGGGTTGCTAATCTATATTAAAATTGCGATATTAAAATCTATATTAAAATTGCATACTAAAACTATTTCTCAGTGATCGCCAGGCATGGTTCGGTTTTTAAGGTTTTTTTTTTTTTTTTCCAGAAAAATTTGCGATCAATTTTCAAAAATCGCAAACCTTGTCAGGCTTATTCCCCCCCCCCCCGTTTTGCGTTATGTGGCAAACACGTTTAAAAAGATTTTCACATGGCAGTTCATCTCTACAAAACCTGTCTACAAATCATGTCTACAAAACCTGTCAACAAATCATGTCGACAGAGTCCAATAGACAAAGTCTGGACGTGAACGAAATAGCACCCTAGGCTAATAAGCGATAAAGCGCCAAGATCAAGAAGACTTTTTATGACTGCAAAATGTTATTTCTATGGCGAAAATTTGCACATTTGAAGTTCCGCCGCGTCTGATCTCTTTGACTTTTAAAATTTTTCTCTTTAGATGACACATCTACGGACCAAGACCTTTTTTTAGAGCCCTCAACCAAATTTTTACACATAGCTGTTCTTTCAATTTTATTTGATACCGGAAAAACATGTTTCAAATTAATATACAGAAAAAATTAAGGGAATAAGCGATAAAGTGCCAAAATAAAGACAAATTTTATGACTGCCAAATACATTTAATAAACCACAATGTTGTTTCTATGGCGAAAAATTGAACATTTGACGTTCCGCCATGCTTTATTTTTTCGACTTTTTCTATTTTACTCTTTTGATCACGCATCTACGGGCTAAGGCCTTTTTTAGACACTTATTTTTTTTTTACACCTAGCCGTTCTCTAAATAAGTGGATACAGTAAAAACACGTTCCAAATTAACAGATAAGCGATAAAGCCCTAAAATAAAGAAGGCGTTTGCTTTTCCACTTTAAAAGCGGTTTCTTATAACACTTAATAATTAACTAATTAAATCTGATTCTATTTTTTAGAACAACACATTTATTATCACTACACACTGTTGCCACATTTGCCACACAACATTTACAAACGGATGCAATTTTTAACAAATATTTTTCCAAATAAATCAAACCTTACGGAGCTTACCGGGGCCTTCGCTATTAGTAACGGGCCTGCGCGTGTATTTCGATGAGTCATCCAAAGAGGCCTACGGATGCTCGCGTCTTCCCGTATACATCAAGCAATTTTTAAGCTTTCCAATGCTTTGAAACGTTATTAAATGTAGTTTTAAGTAGTGATTATGTTACTAATTCAAGTACGAACTCATTAACAGTTTCTTTACTATGATACACGCGGACATTAAAGTAAATAGATGCATGTAATTTGAAGGAAAAACAAAGTAGTGCTCACTCTCATGAAGCATTATTTTAGCTTGAATTTTAATATACATGAAAAAATTAAGCTGACTTTTAGTATACATTAAAGTAAACGAATACACAAATGATACAGACATTTTTATGCATTTCTTTATACTGAATGTTTAAGTTTCACATTTTCAAAGCAGTTACAACCATTATTACTTTTAAAATAAATTTAACTAGTAGTTATTAAATATTGTTCGGTTAATATATTAACAAAATATATGACGAGGAGCTGAAATAGAATTTAAAATATTTGATATTTACAATTCACGTATACAAAATTTAAGCCCTGATATACTATTTAATGTTTTGTAAGGTGTAGGTAGAAGAATGTTTGCTATAATTATAAGTACAACCTGTGCACTGCATGTCCTTGGTATTTACATGAATAATAATGTAAATTAATTTAACGAGAAACATTTAGAATGAATTACAAAATAAAGGGTGTCCCATAAATAATAGTACAAACTTAAAGGGGAGATAAAATATATCAAAAGAATTAAGAATAACGTAACAGTGTATGATAAAACACGTTTGTTAACTGTTTTTATTTTGGTTAGTTCAAATGAGTTTATTTATCGAAAATTTTACCATTCGAAATGAAAATGATTTATAATTTTCAGTGTTAGTTCCATATATTTTTTCTTCTCCAAAGAAAAATAATAAATTTTAGAAAACCATACTAGGAAATACCACTAATATTCCAACACCTCTTTTTTTAACTTATTATTAACTGGCGATTGAAAACAAATGTTTTCGTCCCTGCATTGCTGTATATTAGGGTTGTAGCTTAAAAAAAAACTGCTCCACGGACTTTGAATACAAATTAAGATAAACTAACAGCTCTAGGACTTGAAAAATTTCAAGATCCCTTTTCACAAGTTGCGCTAAACACTGTAGTAAACTAAAAACAAACGATCCCTGAACTAATTACTTTTTATTATAGCCATTATCTAAATGGAACTTTGAATTTGAGTATAATGAACGCTTATACAAAATATTAACTTCAATTAAAGTTTCTACATAAACATGTGCAAAATTTAGTACTTCTGCACTGAAACCAATATTACACATTTACTGCATTTATAATAAATGATAAATGACATTTTCAACTGAAAGATTTAAACAGATAAGAATGTCTAACTAGTATTACAACGCACACGCTTATTTACTAGAATAATAAACTACCCAAGTTAAACAATTTCAGATTAAAATAATTTATAAATAACACATGAATATTAATTCACAAAACATGCTTTATATCCTATAAATTTGTAGAATTTCTAAATACAAGTGTACACTTACCTTTACATTCAGAACTTAAAGTTCGAATTCCATGATTGAATTATTTGATTTATTTCCATAAAAAAAGCGCAATCTTCAAAAAATTATTACCTACATCTAAAACACCTTGTCATTAAGTCATTATGAAAAAACTATAACAAAATTGTTTTTTAATTATAAAATAAATTAACGTTTATAATCCCAAATCGCATACAATCGAACAGCGCAAATGTAAATATTAGGCCTCAATGATTCAGTGATTTCTTCCGATGGCAACGAAGAAGCAGGCCCGGTTGCTAATAACGACGGCCCCCAGCTTACGCATTTCAATCGTCTGCCAACAATGGGGTAAATAAACCACAATGTTTTTTCTATGGCGAAAATTTGCACCTTTGCCGTTTCGCCTCGCCTAAACCGTTCGACTTTTTCTGATTTTCTCTTTTGATGGCACATCTACGGGCCGAGACCTTTCTTCAGACACCTCAACCGAGTTTTTACACCCAGCCGTTCTCTCAATTCGGTTGTCGAAAGAAAAACATGTTTCAAAATAATATATAGAAGCCAGGATCATTAACATGACAACGTCTAGCTGTAAGTGTTGCAGTCGGATTGGTGAATCTTTTAAATGAAATGAGAAACTTGTTTATGTTTTTCTCTGTCTGAAAGAAATCCAATGCAACTACACACGCTTATGGTTATATATTTTCGTATTCGTTAGCAGCAGAAACAAAATATTCAATGCATTTTTAAGCACGCAACTTATTTTCAACGGAGGATTACGTTCTAAGCATTTTTTTTTTTTTAACATCGTTAAAAGTTTCAATATTACTACGTTTGAAAACTGACTGGGTGAGCGGCAGCCAAAAACGTGACGTCATAAACTAAAATTTACGTGAGACTGATAAACTCTGCCACAAAATTTACTCCATATTCGCAATTTGTAAGATTCTATATATAGCTCTTCAGAATTACTCAATTTAATATTTGCCTTACATTAAAATAAAAAAACGTATATTTTTCAAATAAAGCATGAAGGATTTAAATATTTTAATTGAGCATTTGAGGGATATCAAACGAAGATAGATAGTATTGTATAAACAGTAGGTAATATTACTAGAATTTTTAGGATAACAAGATTAAAACACAATATACTATGTTAATAAACATTTTGTAGATATTAAATGAAAAGTGTTTGTTATATTGTTTATTTTTCAGCGGATACTTTACAACTAACTTAACGATAGACTACATGAATGACATGAGAGACTACATGACACAGAAGAGTACATGAATGCTTTTTGTTTGATATAAAAGACCACATGAATGTTTTTTCTTTGACACAAAAGACTACATGAATGTTTTTCCTTTATTCAGTGTACAGATTCACTTCTGACTTTTAAAACACGATTTTATTTTATCTGCTACTCAAAATATTATTTTGTACAGAATAACTTAACTTCCGCGTACAGAAATATACTAACATTTGCAAAAAAGTATATTTATATCACATTTTCCCGTTCGTCAACACTCATAAAGTTATTTTAGTAGTATTTAATGCAGTTTTTATCGTAAATTTATATATAACTAGCTGAAGTACCCGTATTTGACGGGCTAGTACTGAATGCAAATTTCCAAAAAGCAAGAACTTTCGTCAGCATTGCAGGAGTACACAGAATGGATGTAGTATGTTGCGAAAGTAAATAAAGCGAAGTTATAATTTTTATGTATTGTTAAAATATTACAGGTTAGAGAGTAACTAAGTAATATCAATTCATTTGATTTAATCGTAAATACGTGATGCGCGAACAAATATTTACGCATATTGAAATAATTTTTGCGAAATCTCAAAATCTAATCAATATTTTTGAAAAATTCGAAGCCTAGAATTTAAGTAAAGTGACAACCTATGATGTCACCAAATTTCGTTTCATTCCCTGCAGTCTTTATTTCGTGATGCTGGAACAAAATTTAAGCATTTTAAAACGATTTTCACAAAATCTCAAAATGTAATCAAAATATTTTTAAAATTCAACGCCTATAAATTAAGATTAGCAACTACCTATCATATCACTAAATTTCGTATCATTCGTATTAGTCGTTATTACGTGATGTTTGAAGAAATATAAACATATTTTGAAAGAATTTTCACAAAATCTCAAAATCTAATAAAAATGTTTAAAAAATTGGACACCTACAGTTTATGTTGAGCAACTATCTATCATGTGACCCAATTTCATATCATTCGCTTTCGTCGTTATTACGTAATGCGTGAAAAAAATTCCCTCAGTTTGAAACGATTTTCGAAAAATCCCAAAATCTGATCGATTTTTTTTTAGGTGCTTATAGTTTAAGGTGAGTGACCACCTATCATTTCACCAAATACCAATTTTTTCACCTTTGCAGTTTTACATGATGTGTGAACACAAATTTATGCAGTTTGAAACAATTTTCGCAAAATCTCAAAATCTAATCAAGATTTTTTTTAAATTCGACGACATTGTTTGAAGTTGAGTGACCACCTATCACACACACACATGATACCAAATTTCATTTTATTCACTTCAGTCGTTTTTACGTGATGCTAGAACACACTTTTAAGGAGCTAGGAACGATTTTCGCAAAATCTCAAAATCTAATCAAGATTTTTTAAAAATTCGACGCCTATGTTTTAAGTTGAGTGACCACCTATCATGACATCCAATTTCATATCATTCGCTTCAGTCGTTTTTACGTGATGCTTAAACAACAAAAGCGTCACGGACAGAATGACAGACAGACTAACTTTTTTTTAAGGGTCGCATCGGATTCCCGGGTGCTTGAAACGGATAGAAATCGCAAAGTTTTTGAATTCCAAGAAATGTACAGACAAAAGTCTAATTTTATTTATATAGATGCATCCACTTATATTTTCCTTTTCTATTGTGTGACGATAATGGTTATGTCGAATACGATACATACAACGGTAAATGATAACAACATATATTCGTGAAAATTAAAGTATATTTATTGCAGTTATATCATGAATAAATTTATATGCTAGACAAAATTGTGCATTTAATTCAGATTTATATGTTTAATGTTGTTTTAATGTTGAAATCTTGTTTTTTAGGGATTTACTTTTCTCATATAACTGAAGAAACCTATGAAGTTCAATTGAATTTTTCATGAAATGGCGTTCCTATAGTTAATTATATAATTTTATTTTTAATCCCAGCATGGAAAATCGAAGTGGGGTTACTTAAATCTATTTTATATTTACTATGATAACATATTTAATTTAATGGACTTTAACCGTGAAACTAATACTTTTTTATCTTCTACTTCTAGGCCCACTATGACAGAGCAGATAAGGCACTGAACTTTGTAGACGGCTGAAGTGGAAGGTCCCGCGTTCGGGCCTACCACGCAGCTGTTGAACTAACAGTCTGGAGTTTTTATAAGACGTAACATAAAAACTCATTCAAACCCAAAGTCCTTCTCCCAAGACATGCCGCAGTCTTCAGGCATCGTGTAGGCTTGCCATAATATAAAACAAACAATCTTCTACTGGCGATATAATTAACAAAACCACTCTAGAAAAATGATTTTATCAAAACAATATAGGCAAAATTTTTTAAATATATATATAAAAGATAGGGGAGAGTTGTCTAAAGCGGGGACGGCGGCTGAAATGGGGACATTCAGTTTCACACTGATTCGTGCCACCATCTATCGGTACAATACATGTATATCATTCCTCATCGTCTATGCGCCGTATTGAATCGAGTTGTGGACATGTTTGACGGTTTGTTCTTTTGTAGGAAGTTTTCAAATTTTTTTCACTTTTTTTGTCCGATTTGCACCTCTTACTGTATTGGACCTTATCAAGTCAACACGGAATATTCAATTTTGGTAAGTACAACATTGATTCTTCTATATTTAAGTTACATTTTGATATATTTCTCGATAAATAATCTAAGACCTGTTCAAAGAGACGCCATTTTAAAAAAAATATGTCACTGGCGGCTCAAATGGGGACATCGATGGTAGTTCAAAACGGGGTCGTCCCCGTTTTGGACGCCATGGAATATCATTGAAATATTTCAGTTATGCTTCATTTCTATGACAAATATGTGATTTATAAGTGATATTTCCTTAAGTATTTTAGTTGAGTACAAGTGATTTTTATGTGGCACATATAGGTATTTAATTGAAAATATCTTGCAAATTAAATTTTAAAAATAGAATATAAAAATATAGAATATAAAATGTGAAATGAATATTTAAAAAAATATTTTAACTACATTTTTTTATATATATAAAGATATTTTATATTCTGGTATTTTATTTTACGTATTATCTTTTATTCAGATGTGTGATAATGGGGCGCTATCAAAGAAAAACTGATCGGCCAAAGCTGGTCTCGGATGAGTATGGCTCGAGCAATCCAAGAAGTGTTGGATGGGAATATAGGCTACAGGAGAGCATCTAAAGCCTATAGTGTTCCTCAAACAACTCTAAAGAGGAAAGTGAAAGAGGCTCGACAGAAGAAGCTGTCTTCTGAAGCAGCTGCTGGAAAAAGGCTAGGAAGATACAAAACAGTTTGTTCGGAAACCCAAGAAAAGGAATTAGTGCAACATCTGATACATTTAGAAGAGAAGTTATTTTGCATTACGCTCTCAGATTTAAGAGCGCTAGCATTTGAGTTAGCTGAAAAAAACGATATTCCCCCATATCCTTAATAACGAAAAGATAATGGTGGGAAAAGATTGGCTTTATGGATTTCTAAAACGGCACCAGAACCAGTGACATCATCTGATCAGGAGCAGGAGAGTGATGATACGTGCATCTTTTGTAATGACCTGTATGCAAATTCAAAAGACAAAGAGGGGTGGATTCAATGTAACAGATGTCGAGGCTGGGCACATGAAGCCTGTCCAAGTGCAGAAGAAGGCGATGTAATTTTCATATGTGACTTTTGTAATTAATTACTTGGCTATACGAAGCTAATGAGTGCGTGAAACAATAGTGAACACTGATTTGTCATTTTAACATTCCTTTCTTTCACCAAATAAGTGTTCTTGATAAATTTTCGAATCAAACCTTCAATATTCATTGTTTTATATAAATACCCTATTTTACCCAACCGGTTGTCCAAAATGGGGACTTAGCTCATTTTTCAGAAAAATATTTTTCTAACTCATCCTAATTATTTTTTAGAACTAAAAACATCGTGTTCTGATAGCTTAGGACCTATTCTAAATAGGAAATAGTTTGAATTTATTTTTCTTTAAAATACTTTTTTTTGGCAGGCCAAAATATGTTAGCGTCCCCATTTTGGACAACTCTTACCTACTTTTTAACAAAGATCGAATAGTTTACATTTAAAAATTCACTGGCATTCATTATGTTGAATTTTATCCTTTAGGATATAAAAAATGATCAAGTTTGGTTTTTATATAAAAGAAAGATTAACATAATGAAAAGATTCTGGTACAGTAATCACCGTAAAAACATATCTATGAAAGAATTTTAATAATATTTGCAAGAAAATGATTTCAGTTCTGCTACCATTAGTTTGAAAATTCAATTAATATTTTTCTTCAGTTAAAATTTGGAAGTGGTTGCATATTTTTAGAGGTGTAATGGTATTAAAATAATCTGTATATATATTTTGCATAGATGAATATACTTATAAGAAAATAAAATTGTTATTAAATTATGAAAATATCGTGTTCATATTTATATTACTTAATATGCAATTATTTTGTATAAATATTTTATATTTCAAAATCATTCTAATAAAACAATCGAATGCTTTGTCAAAAATGTTGTCATAGAAAACGAAATTATGTTGAAACATTACACTAGTTGTATACGCAGGTCCCAAAAAGGTGGTAACATGCTTTAATTTTTTATCTATGAGATTAGTAGCCAAGGTAAAAAGGTTTAAAATTTCAAAATAAGGTAGGGGAAAAGGCTACGTTAAGAAAATTTTCTCTCATTAATTTTCAAAAATGTACACTTTTAATTGTATACACACTCGTACGAAAAAATTTCCAGTTAGTAAAACATGGCCCACACACTAATGATGTGATGTACAAATTTTCATCCTTTCATCATAAAAAGTCTCAGAGATGTAACAAAGATGATCAGGGGCTATACATCAATTTGAATATAATGTTTAATGCTAAACAGTGAAAAGGTATTTTCTTTCGCTATTTCTGTACAACCCATGGAACGCAATCATCCGAAGTGATTTTTTTCATTCCAGAGCCGTTGAAATGTGGTTTAAGTCAGCATATATTTATTTTCACATCACTGACGTCCTTTAGGTTACAGTTATCATTTTTGGTACATTATCTCATTACTGCATGGGGTGCATTTTACTATTTGAGATTTTTTTTTTTTTTTTTTTTGCACGGGAGTAGCATAAAAATTAAAGATATATCATGAAAAACTCATCAATTATAAAACACTTTCCAAGAAACTAGTGCGCACGCGCGCACAAATACACACATTCCCTAAGCAGATCTCTCTTTGCCTTCACACAACACAACACACTAAATCAGTTTTTAATTTGAATGCCACAGGTTTGCCGGCTTGGTCGGCGGAGCGGACCTTCAAGCTTTTAGCTGTAATCTGCGGAGTTTATTGGGAAAAAGAAAAAAAAAAAGCTTTTTACAAAATATAACTCGGAAGGCCGGGCACAGGGATTTCCCACGCAGGGGCCTGTGTCATAAAGTGTCGTGTCATAAAGTGTCCCCACTTAAGATACAAAGAATCTTCATGTTATGCGGGACAGGAAGTCCTGCATTGATGTTTTCATCTGTTTGAGAGATGACCTCCGAGACTGGGCCACTGCTATGCTGCTAGTTGGTTAGTTGGACAATATTTGTTAACAGAGAACAGATTCTGGCCATTTTCCTTGTGGACACTTTGCTGCGAAGGACGCTTAGAGTCCATGCCTGAGCATGTTCTTGCGGTGGTCTGCGCAGGTGATTAGATTTTGTGATTTCACAATCAAAGAGGAAATGCTCTGCTGTTCCTGCTGCACCGCAGATGCAGAGATCATCTTCCCGGATATTGAATCGATGGAGATAGGCAGGAAACGGCCCGTGTCCTGAGAGGAATGCAGTAGTTTGGAATGTGAGGGGAAGCTCATGTAGGACTGGCTTGGGCAGCCATTTATAAGTGTAGCGACCCTTTGGGCTTGCATTCCACTGTTGTTGCCATCGTCTCATCAGCCCATTTCTTAGTTTTCTTTTTTAGAAAGAGACAGGTGCAGGTATTGTTTGAGCTGGAGTTTGTAATTCTGTCGCTTTTCCGGCAAGCTCATCTGCTCTCTCGTTCCCTGTTATCCCCACGTGGGCCTTGATATGGTGGAGTTTTACATGAGGCTGCTCGATTAGTTCTTTTTTTATTTCTTGCACTGTTTGGAGGCTGTGCCATGTTGGGCTATTGCTGTTAGGCCAGACAGACTGTCGCTGTAGATTAGTGTAGGGACTGGCTGCTGTTCCCTCGTCCATTTGAGGGCTTCGTTGATTGCATTCAGTTCTGCTTGGAAAACTGAATTGTGGTTTCCGATGCGGCATGTGTAGTACGTAATTTCGGTGCGGTGGTTATATACTACAAAGGCGGCTCCCACCCCTGACTCCGATTTCGATCCATCTGTGTAGATAGTTCTACCTTTGGTCAGTGGTGAGACTGTTGTGTTTAGAGTAATTTGCTTGCTATGTAATTCTTTTGCTGGGTGTAGCTGCCATCTGGGTATTTTCCTTGTGAAGGCTGGTAGCGGACCTAGTTCCTCTTCCCAGGGGTTCCTAGTACTGCCGAATCTCGTTCGCCCTACTCTTATTGCCTCAGCTTCTAGCTCCAGAGGCAGTGGTGGCAGCCCTGTTATGACGCATAACGCTTCAGTCGATGTAGTTCTGTAGCCCTTGCTGATTCCTAGAAGTGGAATACGTTGAAGAGAGAGGAGCTTTTGCTGTGCCTGCTTATTTAAACCAAGTGCCCAGACTCCTGCCGCGTAAAGTACTTGTCGTAGCTCCACGGCTCTATACCATGTCTTTAGTAAAGTTGTTGAGGCTCCCCAGGCCTTTCCTGCAACCTTTGCTATGCCCAGTTGTAGTTGTGCAGTCTTTTTCCTGAGAGTGTCAATGTGGGATAGCCAGGTCAGGTTTTATCGATTGTGAGGCCGAGTAATTTTATAGTGCTGACGTGCTTTGCACTTTTGTTGTTTATTTTGATTACTGGTTCTCTTCGTAGAATACGTGGTTTATTGAAAGTTAATGTATGGGATTTGCCCTCGGAGATTTCCAAGCCTAATTCCTTTAGACATGAGGCAAGACGGAAGAGGTGGTTGATGCTTGTGTTTCAATGTCTTTCCTACAGTTGCCAGTTAGTAAAAAAGAAAAGTCGTCAGCAAAGGCAAATACATCAATCCCTTTTGGTGTCTGAATTTTTAACAGTTTGTCAGCTAACAAGTTCCAGAGTGTGGGCCCTAGGCATGAACCTTGCGGGCAGCCTTTAAAAATTGGAACCTCTTCTTGTCCTCTTCTCCAGTTGATGGTTAGTCTTCTGTTGCTGAGGTAGCTTTGGATTACTCTGAGTATGTTGCCTAGACATTTTAATTCTGCTAGGCGTTTTTTTAGAGTGTCCCAGTTAGCGTTGTCAAATGCGCCTTTTATGTCGATGGTAACCAGGGTGGAGTATCGATTTTCTCGGACGTTTTCTTGGATTTGTTTTATTAGATCGTGCAGGAATTTCTCACAGGAGCGAAGGTTTCTAAACCCATACTGTTGTGGTGCTAGTAAGTTGTTTGTTTCTATGTGGTGCGTCAGGCGTTGATCCAATAGTTTTTCTAGCAGCTTTCCCAGTGTGGGAAGAAGACAGATTGGGCGGTATGAGTCTGGGCGGGCAGGATCTTTATTCTTCTTCGAGAAATAAATCACATCCCCTGTCTTCAAACTGTGCGGGAACACTCCTTTTTGTAGACAGTGATTTGCCCATGTAGTTAGTAGAAAGGGGTGTGCTTCCTGTACTACCCTCAACATTCTTAGATCGATTGAATCCGGTCCGGGAGCTTTTCTTGGATTGAGCTTATAGTGCATTTTTACCTCTTGGGGTGTGAAGGGAACGTCATCTGGTGAGTGAAGGATTTGTTCGGAGTTGCTAATGCAATTTGTAAATGGATTCTCTCCGAATAGTGTTTTTGTTAGATTCTTGAGTTGCTCTTCCCTTGACAATGAAGGTTTTTCCCATTCTGCCTTCAGTTCGCTTGGGGAAAAGACTTTGTCATGAGCCAATTTGTACGCTATGCCGAAATTTTCCGTAGCTCTCGAGCAGAAGTTTCGCCATGCTTCAGATTTGGTCTTTTGGATTTCTTTCTTATATAGTACTTTAAGTTTGTTTATTTTTATTTTGTATTCTTTCTGAGCCTCGGCGTCAAGCGATTTCGTTTTCTTAGTCATTGCAGTTATTTTATTTCTTTGTGTTCTGAGGTGTGCCGTCCACCATTTGAAGCTGATGTTTTTCCTACGGCTTTGAGTCTGTATGCCTGTCTTGCCGCTTCAAGTGGGAGTGACTGTAGGTTCCTTGTGAGATTTTCCAATTCCTCGCTAGTTTCGCTTATCTCTATTTGTTGTTGGAGGATTGGCAGTGTGTTCTTTAGATGTTCTTGAAAGCGCTTGTGATTGCCATATTCCGTTTTGAAGACTTCTCAGTTTCTTGTGTGGGTCTGCATTCAGGAAAAAAGTAATGTACTTGTGGTTCGATGCCGAAAATGTTTCTTCCACTTTCCATGAATTCATCAGGGTAATGCCTGGTGCGTTTGCAATGGTTACATCAGGCCAACCTTTGGCGTCCCCTTTGATGAAGGTGGGCGGGCTTTCTGTGCTGTTTGCTAAGGTGAGGCCATGAACTGCAAGATGTTCTATAAGGCTGATGTCTCTTTCATCCTGGTAGTCGTATTCCCATGCCCTCGAGCGTGCGTTCATGTCTGCTGACATAATGTACGGAATTGACACCGGGATTAGGTTAGAGTATTCGTCAATTGCTTCGTCGAGGTTCTTTGAGGGCGGTATATATTGGTAGCCTAGAACTATAGGTCCTGTCTCTGTGGTCAGGGAAAACATTACTGCCGTTTCTGTGGAATTGAATTCTGTATGGATGAGGTTTTGATTAGCTATTATTATGGAAGTTTGTTTATTGTTGGAGTTGAGTTGGGTCCAACTATCTGGAAAGTCTGTTAATTTTCCTTGTTAATTGTGCTGAGAGTCTTGTATTAAAGCCACGTCGAACTTTTCTTGTTGCATGTACGTGGCCAGTAGGCAGTGTGCATTTTTACAGTGGTTTAGATTGACCTGAATTAATTTTATCGCTTTTCCTGTCATGGATTCTTTATTTTTCCTCTTACTTGTGTTTTTATTTTTGAATTTAATATCTGTTTACTTTGAGGATGTATCTCTGTTGTTTGTCTCTGCTTTGGTTCTTCTTGTCAGTCTTGTTTTCTTCTTCCTTATATTTTGCTCTCATGTAGTTTTGGTATGCTGGGCATTCTATATCTGAGGAATAGTGTCTTATATCTCTGTTTGCTTTCTCAAAATGGTTAAAGTCTTCGCAGTTTATGCAACCTGGTGATTCACTCTTACACGTGTATGTGTCATGCTTTCCTCAGTATTTTGCGCATGTCGTATCATTTTTACAAAATTTTGCTAAATGTTCAAAGATTTGCAAGTTGTAGCATCTTGTTACGGGGCTGTACGGCTTGATACCACATTTTCTAAAGCTTAAGTAGACATAGCCTCTTTGTCTTAGGGCTCTGGCTCGGAAAGAGTAGAGCGGCAGCAGCAGTGAGCCTTCTTCTCCTACCGGTATTGTGCGGATGATTTCTATCGGCATGTGTTCATGTGACAATTCCAGCGCTGAGCGAAGGTATTCATAACTTCTTCATCTGTAAATTCATTAGGAATGTTTTTTATTATTATAGTCGATTTAGGACGTTCCTTCTTTTGTAGTGATATTACTTCGTGTAGCGACGAGTTGGGTATAATATTCACGATTTCCTCTTCAATTCCTTCTTTTAGATTGATCTCTAGCGAGTTATATTTAGTTTTTATGTTTCTAATCTGGCTAGGCTTCACTTTAAGGGTGACTAGTTGCCTTCTTATCTCGTAAACTTTAGTATGTGCTGCCCTTGGTTTTATCAGTAGCACTGGTTTTTGTGGGCGGTGTTTGAGGTCCTTCAGTACTTCGCTGTATGTGGGTTGATGACTCGTGAGTTTTCCCTGTGTTTCTTGCACAACCTGGGCTTCTTCAGGATGCTGATTACTGTGAATCTTTTGTTCCTGCTGGTTTCTTTTAAGATCTTCTAAAGAATTTTCTATTTTGTCAGATGCCACTCTGTTCTGGTCCTTTGAAGCTGCCACTGCCATTGTTAGTTCATTCAACTTGCTGTATAGCTCAGTCATTTGAGTTTTATGGCGATTCCTGCAGACTTCGGTTCTTAAAGCTTCCATGTGCTGTTGGTCTCCTTGAGCCGAATTCTTGGCTTGTTTTAAATATCCGTATATGGATTCAAGAGACGTCCTCGTTTTCCGTGAGAGTCCTTTCTCTGCCAGCAGCTCAGCTGTCCAAACGAAGGCCCTCGAGATCAGGTCATATATGCTTTTGATGTCAAACGTTTCAGTGGCCTGCTGTTGGATGATTTCTAGCTCTTCTGTCTCCGCCGCACTCTTAGCAGAATCCTTGTTTGCCTGCGGAGGGACTATACTTGTGGCTGGATCTACTTTATGTACGATGCTTGGTTCTGACATGGTGTTTGAAGCTTTTAACATGAAGTTAGTTAATGCTCTGGTCTGGCGCGTACATGGTTTGATTGACATTGGCATTTTACGCTGAAATGTCTTACGAGGGGAACTGTGTGGAAGGGGGAGAAGACTACTAGCTTACTTCCTATTGTAAAAACTGTGTTGCAATACACTGAAGCAATGGATTCTGGTATACTCTAATACACAAGGCCCTAATGCGCTAATACGAAAATAAGAAAATACTCTAGTACAAAAATGAGCTAAACCTAGGGAACGGTGGTGCCCTACATCGTTGAAATAAATATTTCTTGATACAATATGAAAGATATAACACTATAAGAACATAATAACCACTTAAACAAATGTTTTCTGGTAAGATAAGGCGGTAAATCACTTCACTGACTGAAGTTAAAACCACCAATACCCTTCTATACTAGTTTAGATATAATATTACCATGATACACTAATACTACTGCATTTTGGATAATACTATAAAACGATTAAATAAGATAACCTACTTCACAAAATTAGTATTACTATATAATATCTTCTCGCTGTGTTTCAGTAGAGCACACACTTACTCTGTTGAACTTAAAGCAAGAATAGACTGATTGGCTTATATACAGAAAACGGTGAGCACTAAAATACTAATTCACTAAGTCACAAATACATTAATACGATATTACAGCTACGCTCTGAATTCTTTAATACAATAGCACGCTAGATCAATTGTACACTGAGATACTTATCAATGTTGCTCTTATAAACTACACTAAAACTCTGACTTATTAACTTCTAATGCGCTTCCAAAAATACACTTTTGAACTAAATTAAATATAATAATACTCTGAAATTCTCACTATGTTTCAATAAAAAAGACGCTTACTCTGTTGAACTTAATGCAAAATTAAACTGAATGGCTGTGTGCACTGATATAATATTACACTTAGGTTCCTTTACAGTTAAATGAGTACAAAAAGAGAAAAGATAGGGATAAATACTGCTCAGTAACGACTAGATTCGAAGATAAACTGACTGGAATGGCGACTAACCATTGGTTCAACAGCTTAAACGGGAAAATTCCTAAGTTCAGGAGAAGAGTTAAATACAATAAGAAAGCAATGAAAATAATAGTAGAATAAATATTTATGTTAAATATTCACAGAGGTTCTGTGATCAACAGCCTTGAATGAGCACTGCTGAGATAAAAAATAATAAGTCCAACTGCCAGAGAGGAAAAAAAAAGAAAGAAAGAAAGAAAGTAGAAAAAGGAAGGATGTACAAAAAAAGAGATGGGGGGTGGATATCGAATGGAAAAGAATGTCCAGCTGGCGGGTCACTTGTTGACGAGAGAAAAAACAGTGCGTGTGTACTAAGAGTGGTCCTTAGTTCAGGGTCATTTTGTAGGGAGCTGTCATGGGGACCATGTAAGACGCGCAGACAGGAGACAGGAATACAAATGCAATCAAGACAGACGAGAATAGATGCTTAAAAACACACTAATGCGAAGAATAATACAACAAACTATTGCTCTACTTGAGCACGACGCAAAACTGTAGTAATTAAACTAAAGGTGGGGTTCAGAAAAAAATAACACTAATAAATAACACTAATAACACTAAAAAATAGCACTAATAAAAAACAGGTATGTAAATAATACTACGGTAAACAAAGAAATGCTATAATGTCTGAATTGGCTCCTAAAAACTCATAAGTACTTAAAAGTAATTTAAAAGTGTAAAAAAAATATTAAAATTAAGCAGGTCAATAAAACAAGATATTTTAACATTAAGTGGGTTAATAAAGTTTAAAAACAAACAAAGAAAGAAAGACAGAAGGGACAGGACCTCATGTGGGAGCGCCTTGCCAAAGACCAAGCCAAAAAAGTTATAGATGGCCACAAAAACGTTTCTCTCTATTCTAAAAAAAAGTAAAGGCCGCTGTCAAAGCTTATGGACCTATCTCCTCCTAAACCGTAGGGATTTGAGTTTCGACTAAGGTGCCCACAGATTCGAAAAATTCCGAGGAACCTGCTAAGCCGATTTAAATTTCTAAAATCGAATTATTTTAGAAGATATTAATAAAAAACTGAAAAAATAAACCGAATGGTTGCCAGATTTGGCATAAAATCATTCATTCCTTTGCAACAAAGCATTTCCAAGTATCTAGAATCGCGTGAAATTTACAAACATGAGTTAGAATTACGCCCATTTTACGCCAAAATAAAATGTTCGTCCGTGCTCTAATTTCCGTAAATATGCATCGATTTCTACGAAATTTATATATTTTACTCTTATCTACTGAAAATGGTATTTGTAGCATTTATAGTTTTTCTACAGGAGCACTCAAAATATTCCCAATACGTTGCGTTCTATGGGAAGTTATTCTTTAAAGCGTATCATCCTACTGCATAGTTACGCTGATCCCTGACTCAAGATAAAACTCATTTCCACCATTACTGCAAAAAGATTACGAAATTAAGCACTGAAAAGCCTAATAAAATCTACACCATCTGTACGATCCGCTTGAAATTTTACATAAATATGTATAGAAATATAGAAAATAGTATGCGCTATTTTAAAAATCTGAAAATCCACCCGTTCCCTCATTTTTAAGCGATTTTTCGCTCTTTTCAGATCCATTTTATTTCTGAGAGTAAAAAAAGTTAATCATTTGCGTGACAAAAGTAGCTGTTGCAAGTGAGTATGACATCATATTGATGTCACAATTATCCGGATTTTTCCTGATTTATGAGTTTAATTTTTTCATAAATAAAATTATTTCTTCGGGATTGCGAAGGTATATTATAGTAGTGGACACGCTCCATAGCTGCTTGCTTAGGTCTTTGGTACCCAAACTAAGTTTCAATAATGTAAACATTGTAAATTTGGTAAAGTGCAGCGATTCTAACGGTAAAGGAATAAAACATTTCCCGCCCTGACTCTTAATCAGTTTTATGTTTTTAATTTTGCAACCTAGCATGTGAACGAGATTATAAACACCAGCACTCAATTTTAATATTTTGTTTCACATTTACTAACGTGGCTGCCTTAGCAACAAATGAATAAAAAAAGGGAGGTTCTATCTTGAGATTATTAAAATACATGGAGTTCATATTTGTCAACGAAACGTTTTCGTCTGCTACGGTGTATATTTACATTAGAAAATAACTTTGAATTGATTACTGAGTTTTTTGTGTAAAATGAATTTTAATTTTTAATATGAATTTAACGGTAACTTGAAACTGTGTTAAAATTTATCGATGCATGAAATAAACGTATATACTGTTTGAGTGTGATCGCCATTATAAATTAACACTTTTTAACGCTTTCTAACAAGGTTGAAAAGTGTTTATGATTTCAGTTTGTCTGTCTGTCCGTCCGTCCGTGCTCTAGCTGTCGTAAATATACATCGATTTCTATGACATTTATGTATGTTATTGTTATTTCTCTCTATTCTAAAAAAAGTAAAGGCCGCTGGCGCTGTCAAAGCTTGTTGGCCTATCTCCTCCTAAACCGTGGGGATTTGAGTTTCGACTAAGGTGCCCACAGATTCGAAAATTCCGAGGAACCTGCTAAGCTGAATTAAATTTCGAAAATCAAATTATTTTAGAAGATATTAATAAAAAACTGAAAAAATAAACATAATGGTTGCCAGATTTGGCATAAAATCATTCATTCCTTTGCAACAAAGCGTTTCCAAGTATGTAGTATCACGTGAAATTGTCGAACATGAAGTAGAAATACACCCATTTTACGCCAAAATTAAAACTATATGAAATAAGTAACTCAAAATGTGTTACACAAAGTTGACAATTTTCAAATAGTAAGTTCGCTTAGACAACAGGAGTTTAGAATTAGCGATTATTCGTTTTTCCAAAACAGAATAACTAATATCTTGAAAATGAAAAATAATTAAAATGCAGAATATTTTAAAGCCGGTTCGGTCCAGCTGGATTATTTGCTAGCAGTAGAAATATTTGGATGCGTTAACTATGCCATTATAGCAGTTATAGTGCACTTTGGATATTTCCTAGCGCGACGAGATGGTATAATTCGTGGTTCTAAGTACGCCAATCTGCAAACGATTATGTAAATGAAAATATGGATAACGGTTTTCCGGTAACCTTAAATGAACAGTAATTATAGGTTGTGAGCATGTGTCAATCGCCAAATAATGAAAAGTCGCCATTGGTGGCAAGCCATCCTATCTGTTCCGTAGCTTTTATTAACTTTACATGTACGCAAGTTGCCAAATAATGAAAAATCGCCATGGGTGGCAAATTCGCAAGATGTCCAATAGGTTTTACATTATTAAAAATACAGCTGAAACAAATGTTCTGATTTTATTACGCTTTAACTCCTATTTAATATAACTTTTGAATGGCAACATTAAATAGCATTGTGTTTCTGAGGAGTGCAAATAATTTTTCCAGCGATTATAAGCGGAGTCCGCACTCCAGGTGGAGAATAGCTCAGGACCCGTACAACACGGATTCCCATAACAAAATATCTTCCGTGTTATGAGGGGGAGGGGGTCTACTGTAGTGTGAAGTTTAAATTTTTATGTACCAATGAACATGTAAGAACCAAGCAATGTGTAGCTCAGTAACATTCTATCTGATCCAATCTTCGGGTTTTGTCTGTTGAAACTATGTCTTTTTTACGAATAAGCCTTATTAGGGGCCGAATGCCTCATACGAAAAGCGAGCGTAGCGAGTCTGGGGGCCTTGGCCCCTCGTAATAGAAATAATTTGAAATTACTTCTTGACCCAGAACATCGTGACGCGTTGATTGCAGTCTTCTTGGTTATTATCCGTCAATTGTGGCTGGACAACCAAATGTAACACTGTCAACACTACTTAATGGAGGAGAAGACATTGTATACTGCGTTATGATACCTTAATCTAGAAGCTGGCTGCAAAAGTTACTGAGTTAGGGATTTTTTACGGAAATTAACAGAGGTCGGAGTTAGCCAATTAAGATGCATTCGTAGGAGAAACGTCAAGCACGTCCGCATTGCTTGAGGGTAGGAGGGTAACTCATACTAAATCAGTTTATTAGAATGCGAGAATGAATTTTCAAAATTCCCATTGAAATCATCAAACCTTAATATTATCCCATTGGGTATATTTTGATTACCCGCCAAATTTTGAAAATATCACCAAATTGGGTTCATTTTTACAAAGATTTCTTTTTTCTCACCATGCTTGGTGAGTTATCGAAAAAGTCTCCAATATTGGCGATGTTTTGAGCAACTTTTGAAGGAGGCACATAATTGTCGTCGGACCATTTGCTAATATTACAGATTGTAATATTAGCTAATAGGATGGTATTGCGCTTTAAACTGGTGCTTGTCTCTAAACATCCATTTAAATCAAAGTAATTGGAATTATTTTGAATGTGCTCCTGCAGAACAATTAATACAGACACTGTTTTAGATGGAGAGCTTTATAGTATAATCTTTAATAATATGTATCAATTTTATTTCATTTCAAACCGCCTAATATCTCTAAAATATACTTTAAAGAATGACTGCCCATAGAGCGTAATGTATTGTAAATCATTTGAGCTCTGTTGTAGAAGAACTATAAATGCTTGGTACACCATTTTGAATAGGGTACATGGTAATGTACATAGAAATATAAGTTTCGTGGTAATCGATGCACGCTTACGGAAGTTAGAGCACGGATGGACGGACAGGCAGACAAGCCGAAACCATAAACACTTTTCAACCTTGTTCGAAAGTGTTTAAATTTGTTACTTTTTGAAAATTTACGAAAGGAATTTTTTCTTAACAATCTTTTTTCCTACTTTATTTTAAACATTTTTTACAATTTACATTACCCACTTATCTCTTATAGATAAAAATAGCATTACCACCTTTTAGGGACACCCGGTATATATATATATATATATAATTGCAATTGCACGTTAATGTTTGTTTTTAAAAATGTGAAAAAACCCTAAACACCATTGTAAATACAGTTTTAGAAAACCAGCTGCAGGAGGACGAAGTAAAAAATGCACATTCAAGTACATTATAATCAAGTTTAAAGTATCTTTTGACATCCAAATTTCGCTTTCCGTGTTTAAGTATATTTCAATTAACTTCCTGGATTAGAATCATAATAGCTCCTGAAGGACTCTCGAGCCCTCATTTACGCAGCTTTGAATATAAAATATGCCATTTCGTGACGCCTCCATGTTAACATTGCTGGGCTTTTAATATCCAGTACTAATTTCTCTAATGTAATATTTACTTTGATAAATGCTTCCACTTAAGCAGTTTTATCGATAAATGGTGTGCAATTATATTTATCTCCCTCCTACCTCCACAACGAAAACATTTCACTGCGTTCAGCATGGTTTTCCGTGTGTGACTGCACTTACACAAGGCGATTAAAATGCATTTTTACTGTGCAATTAATACATGTCAGAATACCAGAAATTATTATGTAATTCGCGTGACAGAAAATGTATGATTTAATGTTTATACGATATATTTACTGAATGTCGTTTACATCTTATTTTACGGAACATTTTAAGAAACTGCGCGGTGTTAAAATAAGGTATCTTTCATAATGGAGTGTTCAAACGCAATATCAAACAGTAACGCTAAAGCGTAAACGACATTTATATCACGTGTTCATGAAAAAACTGAATGAATAAAATGTTGTTTAACTATTATCGAGCGCAGTACGTTGTTATTGGGTTGTGTTGTCTGATGCCCCCCCCCCCTGACAACCGCAAAGGCGGTGCGATCCCTTCCCCTCAAAGGGAGGTGATGGGCAAAGGGGGTGCGCCTTCCATTTTTAGGGCCCCAGTGGGAGGAAGTATAATTTAGCCCGTGGTCTCCTAATTTTGAACCAATTCCAGAGGAGGGACAGACCCCTTGAAATCGGCACCCCCAGAGATATCGTTTAACAACCTGGAGGACATTGGAGCCACGACAGATTTTATACGTGCATCAGCTCACATTAACGTACACGGTCCCACAGTAGTCGAGCCGAGAGGAAGTTGACCCTTCCAAGCACTGGCCAAACTGGATGCTGCTTCTCTTGCCGTGTTCTAATGGGAACGGAGTTTAGTACTCAGACCACTGCAGGACTCATTATTGGGTTGTTCGGAAAGTGATTTCGTTTTTTTCCGAAAAGAGCATTTAATTGCATTTTTCCACAGCCAACTTCACACCTAAGCCGCATAATTATTACATATTTTGCGGCTTATATAGCAAGTTAGCTTGCGGAGAAAGGATTTGAGCAGTGCTTTTTGGTTGGTACACTTTCAAATGTGCAAACTGAAAGCGGAATTTTTGACATATTTTGCTTTTTCTCTATCGGAAAGATAAAAATACTGTTTAAGACATAAAAAAATATCCAATGCGTATGTATCGAGGAGATGTATTCAGAGAACGGCAGTGCCAAAACTGGTTTTCAAAATTTTGATCTGTCAATTGTGATGTGAAGATTTTGATTTGGAAGGCCGATTGAAGCTAAACGACACAATAAAAGCATTAATTGATGGAAACCGGCGAATAACAACTCGTGAGATAGCTGAAAGTTTAAATTTATCGAATTCGAATATTCATGATCGTATGAAACCCCTCAAAGCTCGACATAAGAGTTCCTAATGTTTTATAAAAAACCAAATTACTTTCAGAGCGACTAAACAGTTTTCATGTAAAATGTTATAGATAGACGTAAAAAAAGTTATTATATGTTCAAGAAATTTTTTAAGTCAGAAGGAAAAGCCATATCTGTAAGTCTAAACGTCTAATGCGTTTTACGGTGGCTTTTATAAATTATTAGCATTTCAAAAAGTAACACAAAAATGCTATCATCAACAAAGTACACATACAATTTCGAACACTCTAGTTTCACAAAAACCATGTGCTATGAAAGAAATAACAGATAAAAATTTACAAGTAGAAATAACATTATTTTTTCAGTAAAATTTGGATTTGATTTTTTTTTTTAACTGGCGTGTGTATTACAGTGAATCCTAGGTTCAACGTTTCAGCATTTTATGCTTTCCAGCTTGTAATATCAATTGATCGTAAATGTTTTACTATGCAAGTAACGTTAAAAAATTCCGCTAATAACAAAGCATATCTCGCATTTAACTTTTTATACACAAAAAAGAAAATTCAGTGCATTTTCACAAATCCAAAAACCTACAGGAAATATAAAAAACAGAAGAGCTTTACTTAGACGATTAGGCAGTCGTGATATAAACATCTAAACAGCTGAGATTCCTGTCTTCAGTAGCACAACTAGTTCAAAAGATGTTCAAAAGACGTCAGCCTGTGTTCTCATAACACAGGCTGAACGTCTTTTGAACATCTTCCGAACTAGTTTAACTACTAGGGAAATCATTGAATGATCTGATTCGACAATCAAGAAGAACTTATTATTCCATCAGCGATTGGATCCAACTGAGTTGTGAAAGAAGTAAAAACGTCCCTTAAACCCTTTAACGCGCGCTGTCCTCGCCGTGAGGACACCAAACTCTGGCGTTTTGACTGTTGCCAGTCACTAAGAATAGATTTGATTTCTATAAAAATAGTTTCGGGTGACGTAGCTCCACGAGAATCTTTTTCTTTTTAACACGTCATTTCCCGTAAAAATAATGTCACGATTTTTAACAGCACTGACATCTGCTGAAAAATGGAAGAACGCGAGAACAGCTGGATAGATTGCCCAATGCTGAAAAAAGGGCAGCCGTTGCCATGGCTCGACTTAACTACCAGCAAGATGGCGGATGATCGAAACGTTTATCGCGTGCCACAGATCTAGGGACCCTTTTTTGACTCAGCTGTCTGTGCTCGCGCACAGCCAGCTGCGTCAAAAAAGGGTCTCTAGATCTCTGGCACGCGATAAACGTTTCGATCGTCCGCCATCTTGCTGGTAGTTAAGTTGAGTGATGGCAACGGCTGCCCTTTTTTCAGCATTGGGAAAGGGTTGCGCCTCAAAGGGTTAAAAAAGTATTCAAGGTTAGAAGAAAAATTACTAACGAAAACTCATTTGTACTGAAAATGAAATTTGTGATGCAAGTCATAAAAACAAATTACCAAGTATGATAACCGATTTCTGAAAAGAAAAAAAAACAGTTGTGGGAATTAATCTCTACCCTACAAGCAATTTTGCTCGGGCTACCACCGGCCACGTAGCCAGCCGATGATGGCCCGAGCAAAATTGCTAGTAGTGTAAATTATTGTTAAAGAAGAAATGAGCGCTTGAAAACTAAATTAAACTTTATCTTATCAGATAAAACACTTATCAGTCAGCACTTTGGTTTGGTTTGGTTATAATCCGAAAAGCATATAATTCAATTCCTTTTTGGTGCCGTGAATGATATTAATCGGTATTTCACTGCATGGGGGGGGGGTCTCCGTACAAAGACATAATAGTCGTATATGAGGAATAAAGAATGCGACGCTTTTTTCTCACATGGATTCTGATAAAATTGTAAAGCTGCAAACATTATCCTAGAGAATCGGAGAATAATCACTTAAAATAATCTGCTGACAGTCGAATTTCCATAGTAGTTAATAATAAGAATGGAATTACTCTAAAAAAATGTGAACAGTTGAAATAAAATAAGACTTTTACTGATCAAATATACAGGCTAGTTCTTCGTAAAAGCTAGTTGCTTTTCATCGAGTCATGATAAAAATTAGGCTAGCAAAACAATTTTTCAAAAGACGTGCACTATTGCTGTATCATAATCTCTACTTTTCTTAACAAATAACTAATACTCTGCTGATATATCTTTCATATAATGCCAGCAAGATGCAAAACATTTCAGAAGAATTTTAAAAATTACAAAATTATCTTTTAAAATAAATATAATAGCGTGGATTTATAAAAAAAATCTCTAGAAATCAAGACTTCCATGTATTTTCTTAATATGTATTTTATTATTATTAGTGAAAAATGTCAAGTTTACACAGTTATACTTCTATTGATGTACTTGAATTTATTTAGTAATAATACTAATGCAATTCAAAGAAGCCTTGATTCTTAGAGATTTCTTAATAATTGCCCGATTCTTTTTTAGAGTGCTGCTGCTTTAAAATGTGAGTGCAAGATAAAATATTCACTGGTTAATATATATTAACTAAAGAAATTTCTTACGCTGAAAAAATTAAAATGTTAGGGGGGAAAATTACCTCTTTTTGTACGTATATATTTACGAAGCTAATCATTCAGTATAACAAATAGAGTTTTATATCTTATCATACTTTGCATACTAAATTTTACCCTACATTTAAACAACTTACAAATCTACATACTAAATAATATTAAATTCCTCTTTTAAATTCTTTTATTAATTTTTTGATTTATTACTTTAAGACTCACTTTTATTACGGATCAACAAAATAAAGAAAATAATATTACATTCTAATATTGTGCTCCATACTAAATTATCAGAAAAAAGTGCACCATTTAATAATATTTCGTCCTTTTTATCCCATTATACTATACACGTACTTCTACAATTTTAAAATTGTAAAGAAGAATACTATTGGAAATTCAGCTTTAGCTTTTAATAAAAATGGATCTTAAAATAAAGTTTGCATGTATGTAGATTATTTTTCCTTTCATGCTTAAATGGATACATACATTATTTTGTGGCTTACATTACGGCGAATGCATTTGGGGGAATGAACCCATTTCTAGTTTGTGTTGTAACATATTTCGTAACCGTGCTGGATGCAGTTTATTTGATTTGTTATAGAAGGATTATTACATAATTGATGAGATATTTAATGCTATTGCCTTGAACCAAATAACGATAATGTCAACTGAAGCATATTTGGAATCTGAATCATGTTGCGAGGTATTACCCCCACCCCACCATCTTATGATCTAGAAAAGTTCGTCTATGTGCCAAAAAGTAAAAATAAATAAATAAAATAAATCCATTTCATACTGAAAATACATCTTTTTGCTTTCATTTACCTCAACGAGTGACTATTTATCATTTGAAATACTTTGACTCAATTTTCATTGATAATACACTGCTGGCCATCCAAAATGTAGTAGCATTGGGGATGAAATACATAAATATAACCAAAAATTTAGACAGCACGTTGTACTAAGATGAAATGATCAAAGATACAGCCTCTTGTGAACTGAGAAAGATGATAAATCAGTATTGAGTGTTGCCGCCACTGCTAGCTATAACCGCTGCTACGTGGCTCGGTAAATCAGAGAGTCTTTGGGTGTGTTGCCAGGGTTTAGCAGTCCCTTCTGCTTCCACATATTGCTAAAATTGATCTGCTGTAGCAGCGGGGATAGTATATCCCACAAAAATCGTTCTGCAACAATCGATCAGATGTTTTTGATTGGCGACAGCGGCATGTGTAGATCAAGGAGGCCAAGGCAGCAATGCAATCTGATTAGAAACGAAAATGTTTTCCGCATTGCAAGCCACATGTGGTTGCGCATTACCGCGTATTTATGTTGTACTATCTGATCTGACAAGCTCAGAAGGTACGGGAAGACAACAGGCCCCAACACCTCAGAGATATAGTGCTGGATGTTCGGTGTACCGGCAATGCTTACTAGAGGGGTTGCGAGATGGTATCAAATATCCTCGCTCGCCATTAGACCGGGTGCAGGACTAGTATGGCGATGCAAGAGTTCGGGAGTCTCTCACCTGCGGACAAGACTTTGATACTCTCCAGACTCTGATCTGACCATCGTGATGTTCCAGGGAGAAACGAGATTCGACAGTAAAAACAGTTTCACTCCATCTCCGTATTCATCACACTGTTGAACGCAAAAACGCCTGTACTTTTCGCTCAACGGTAAACACAGCAATGGACGCCTTGCGGACATTCCTCTCTGCTGCAATGCCGTAAACACATGCTGCAAATTTCACTTCATTTGGATGCTTCCTTCTTGAAGTTGCATTTTGGATGGTCGGCAATGTATATTGAAGAACTAGAAGTCAAAGCCAGCTGTGGAGGCAATAACTATGGGTTCTGGAAAATACATTCGACATGAGTATGTCTGATGTCAATATATTTAATGTTTGTCCACTTCAAATAAATAACTTCATATTCTGCTTTTTTTATATATACCGAAATCGGAATTGCATTTTCTTCTAAAAATACACGAATTTTCGCATTCGAAAGATTTCATTTCGCTGGGAACATCCCTTCTTATGTAAATGTTTCAAATAGAGGGAATCATTTTATTTGTGAAAAAAAATTAAGCTGGATAATCTGAAAAAAATCACTTCTCGAAAATCTTCGAATATTCTACAGAATTCTTAATTCTTTTTACCGACTTCAAACAAAAGGTACTTTCTGCAGCATTCTGTCTGGAGCATTCTAGAACATTTAAAAAATATTCTAACCAATCTTCCCAACTTTGACACTCAGTTACCAGCAACCTGACTTCCATTTACAAGTCCTTAGGTACATGCCTTTAAACTCCAATGTATAAATCCCTACTACTCACAGGAGCAATAAATAAACATCAGTGGTCCTCCTTTTATAAAGCTTTTAAAAAGTATTTTTTAGTTTATGAAATTCAATTATTACAAAGTACTTGAGTTTATTGAGCAACGATCAAAAAATGGCTTGCTCAACTTGACGAATCAAATAAATTACGATTTTTAAATTATTAATAGTTTTATCTTATCATCATTTGCACCTTAATTATGTTACATACCATTTTTAAAAGTACTTATCAAAAGATAAGTTAAACATAATAGAAGAAAAACGTGCGCAAAAGTTTTGAAAAGCTTGTTGTAAATTTTATTGTGAACTTTGTCAATGCAGGATTTCCTGAGTTGTTGTTGCACGTTTTCTTATTTGGAAATAAATTAAGGTTAGAGGATCTCCAAGGATTGGGGGTGTATTTATGTTTGTGCGCTGAAACAAATTTACCTTTCAGCCTCCTTGCTAAATCGCTTAATCTTCTTAGGGTAAATCCTCTTATAAACATACGTATGTCTTCTGCAATCATTTTAGATATCACCATAGAAGAAATATAATCATCGATCATTTTTTTTCGTGTATAAATGCAACTTGTGCTATTAAGAAACACTAGAGCTTGGTAGAATGTATTTATTAAATTTATTTCCGGTTTTAAAGATGATTTTTTATTACTGTATGTAAGGAAATGAATGTTACTAATATGATATCATATTTAATAAGTAAGCTGATTATTAGCATTTATATTTTTTCCCTGGAAAGGTACGTAATTACATTTTTTGTGAGATCAGCACTTTTTTGCACCGAAAATGATTATCTAGTCAAAAGAAAGTCCTTAGTGTGATTTGCCAGTCATAATCTTTTCTCTCAGTAGAATGCGTTAAGCATGCATTCTTTTTCTTTTCATGCACATAGGATTCGATCAGGCATAGCTCAAAGATTTTGTAAAGAAATGTAAAATAGTCTGAATCTAAATATTACCATTATAGGTAAAGAGACAGATTTTCTAAATTGAGTAAATTGGTTAAATTGAGTAAATTGGTTAAATTGAGTAATAAAGACTGATTGGCAGGGTATTTCACGTCTGGTTGGAAGGCAAGTTCGAATCCAATAAGATCAACTTTCTTTCAATAAATTTATCAAAAAATTACATTTCCTCAGATTTTTTAATAAAACATTTCAAATTTACCAACAGCAGAAAGAAATTTGTAGTTTTCTACATATGCATTTATATTTGAACCATTGACACACAAAAATAGGAGCATGTCTCTTTTGCTTATTAGATGAAATAATCTAATACATACTTCCGTAAAACATTTTGACACGGTTTTCAATGTATAGAGAGCCTATGTCTTTCCTATAGATTCTTCGGTTTGTATGGTGGTCAGCATACCGCACACTCACTACAACTCTGAATCTCACTCCCGTAGTTAGATATAATTCCGTTGTTCTTTCATCCGTCTCTCATAGGATGTAATGTTAGCAACCGAGGCACCTTCTTAATAAAATGCGCTATAATTCCAGACTCTGTATCGGACAATGTCAGTTCTGCAAATGCCACTGTTCCCTAGAATAAAAGACTTGATGGCACAGACGAACTTACAGAGCAGAAGTAATTTCATTCTCTAGCCGTAATGCATATCTCTGCCTGATACCAAAGCATTTCACCGGACCTCTATAAAAGGTTCCCTTAATCACTTTGGATGAATCATCTAAAGTGGTAAATGTAGGATACCTTTCATTTTTGCTTCATTCAAAATGTGTACTGAAGATGAATGAATAAACAATCGGACAACAGACCAACTTTTGATAAAAGAAACCAAACCGATGATTCATATTGAGTGAAGCCTGGATGATTTTTTTTTTTCATTATTGATGGGCACTTGCCGATGTTCCTTCACATTCAGTGTTCTTGTGGGGAAGGAGTTTAGTGGCTATTCCACTGCGGGACTACATGAAAAATATAAACAAACGATCCGTTCATTTTTTTCTACTCATTCATTATTGAATTGTGTGCCTCGTGATTGAGAAGGTTTGCCCATCGTCAACAGTGACTGTGCACGTGAGGTAAAACCACTGAACTGGATGAAAATATGTAAACAAGGATGATAACTCTGGTTGGCTTCACTCCGAGTGATTCACCTTGGATTTACAGCTGCGGAAAAAAAAGTCCCCCTTGCTCTTTATTTCGCCGTCGTTCGTCGTACAGTAAAGTTATATATACCATTCGTTTGCAAATAACGCGTACTTTAATTTACTATTAATTTAATTTGCATCAGGGGCCGTCTTCATATTTAATTCTGCATCAACTTCGTTTTTCTCAATGGCAACCCCATATTTTGACTTTATTAAACGAAAGAAAACCTTCAAATTACCCTAAATATAAATTTTCACCAATTTTCTACGATAATTACCGGAGATATTGCGAATTAATTTTTGCGCGTTTTCAGGGGACTTTCTGCAAATTGAAAAACGCTATTTGTAGGTTCCGAACTTTTCGCCTTTCATTAATTTCGCTCGCGAGAGTTAAAAGAAAATAATATTATTTTCAAGGAAAATATTGTTTCCATCTCTCATATAGTTTTTTGTACTGAGAATATCAAGGGTAGAATAGAATATTTAGTCTGTGGTCCAAATTAGGGATGGACGCGAGACGAAAAGTAGGAGTGTCTCGTCTCGCAAAAATCCCTATATCGTAATGTTAAAAATGTGTGTCTCGTCTCGCAAAAAGCTGTAAATCTCTGTCTTGTCTCGCAAAAAGGTCGTCTCGCGTCCATCCCTAGTCCAAATGACCCGTGAGTTCATAACTTCCTTTGTTCGTACACATGATTTAAGGGGGAAATGCAAAATGACTGCTCACGATTTTAAAAATCTTTGTAATTTTGAAATTGTTATTGAGTATTTCCGTTGATGGTTCTCTTAGACAGGTGAAATGTTGGCAGCAGTTAGAGGCTGCTCTCTGCTCTTCTGACTACAAGCTTGAATATTACTCAGCTATGGTCGAACATGAAAAATGATTTCCTGATAGAAAATTTGTTTGAATTTCATGTAAAAAACGCAATTACTTTTTGCCGACCCAATATTATCACGTGTTTGTTATTTCACTTTCTTCATTTAATACTATCGTCTGCAATGTGCAATATTCATAAGACTTTTGGCGGTATTTTAATTTAAAGTTAGATGAAAATTTAGACAGGAAAACGTGATTTTGAATGCTTGATAAAGTATGGGGAAGTCCAAAGACCTAATGTTTCCGATATTAAAAAAAGTCACATTCATGCCTGGAAAGTTGAGGATGTTAGTTTTTCAGAAATAGGACGTTGTATTAGAAGACATACATCTACTGCATCTAATTCTATAGCTGGAAAATATTTTATTTGGGGGAATATGGTAGCGGACGCAACAATACACGCTTTATAGAAGCCCTATCAAACTGTAAAAAGCTCTAATTAATTTGCTTCAAAATTTGATATTTTTAATACTGGTATCTTTTACTGTGTTTTTGCACAAAATAAATCTAATTTACGTTTATTTTAAGCAATTTTCAAAAAATTTTCACTTAATAAATTTATATATGGTCCCTTAACTCATGAAAATAACACATTTTATTTAATATAAATTAAACTACTGAACGTAAAAATTTGAAATTTTGCACAGCCATGTAATATTAATTTCTGCATCTATTTCCACCGAAATTTGCCTAGGTCGCTATTCATAATTTTTTTGAATATTAATTTAATAATTCATAATTCTTATTAATAATTTATTAAAAATCATAATAACATTAAATTATGTTTGGGTCGTTTAGTTCTAATAGTACGAATAAAAATCAGCTTCTTACAGTCAATATTATATGAGATATGAATTGAAGTATGAAAAAATAATTTAACATAGAGGGAGGGGGATTTTGGGTGCTCATAACTCACTCATTTTCTGTCCAAATTTACTGAAAATTGGTGTCCGGGGTTAAAATGAGCTAAATTTTTGAAATATGGAGTGAAATCTAGGGGTTGCTATTGAGAAAAAAAAAGTTGGTGCGAATTTTAATATGTAGATGGCTCCTTATGCAATTTTTATGCATAGCAAATTAAAGTGTACGCCAATCGTAAACGATTGGTATCGGTAACTTTGCTGTACGACGAACGACGGCCTAAAAAAGTACAAGTGGGACTTTTTTTCCGCAGCTGTACATAAAAAAAGATACTGTATGATTCTCGTTTGGGTTCAGTTTTAAAAAGAAATGTGAATCCAGATTAAATGATGAAGATAAATCACATCTCAACTTCATTTGCGAGATACACAACAGAACATTTATGATTGAGAGTGTATTTCTTGAACAGGAAATCAAAATATATATCCAAATATAGCAAACATACATGCAGAATATTTAGAAAGCAAATCTTTTGTGAATGTTTTAAGATTTCATTTAACACTGGCTGTGCCACTTAGAAAAAAGCAGGTTTCACTAATAATATTGATTTTCGTTTTATCTTATAAATAAAAATGAAATTCTGTTTGTTTGTTTGTGGATTTGAGTTGTATACAAATCCACAAAAATGGACCTATCAGCCTGAAATTTTGCACAGATATGTAAAATAATATAGAATAAATCATAGTCCACATTAAAACTTTGAAAGTCCACCCGTTCCCGGAATTTAAGAGATTTTTTATGTTCTCCACGCAAAAAGCTTTCCGTAATTGTAACCCCTGTAGTAAAAAAAGTGTGAAATAAGGATCGTGGTTGCCATGTATGGCGATTTTGCCGAATAAGATGTTTTAAATTCTCAAAGTAAAAATAAAAGAATAATAATGATTTTTTTTTTGTTGTTAGTTTATATTTGTAAGATTATTAATATTTTATTATAATATCGTGTGCATGGGAAATCGGAGCAGGAATAAAATGTTTTATACTCAAAACAATAAGAATTGAAGATTTCCGAGGCTAATATGTAATTTTTTTTAGTTTGGCGAAAAAATAAAATGGCTCAAATGCCGATTTTGAGAAAGTGAGTTCTAGCGGTTTGCACAGTTTTCGGCTTGGCGCAATTTATTGAGAGCTTAAGGAAATAGATTTTTGAAAACAAGTGCAAAGGTTTTATTAGAATACAGCGTTAAATTTTAATGATCCGTGAAGAAATAATGCAGTTATTAAGGGATTTCAAGCGATCTATCTTCAGAATTCTCGCCAATTGAGTACATTGATTTAAGTTGGGGGAATTCCGCCAAATTTCAGAAAATTGAAATCTTCTCATTTAGTACATCGGAGTAACGATGAATAAAACACGTTAGAGTTGATAATTTAAAAAAATTCGGCTGTATTAAGGGATTCCCCTTTTCAAATAAATGTGTGCTTTACTTTTTGGCGGCCGAACCATTTCCCATATTGATTGCTGCTAAGTCAATGCTTCGAATGATTTCCTGAAAAAACTCTTGCAAAATGGCGTATGTTGGCACTTTGGCGAGGCTTAGATTTGAAACTGGGTTTTATTTGCGACTGGGATATATAATGACACTGGATATAGATAAAAATGAATGTTGGTATGTGTGTATGAGGTTAAAAAACTCCAGCACCGTTGCACGATGAAATTTGGTTCACCTAAGCCTTTTATCATTGAGAAGCTTTTTATGCTATCCGTTTTCCTCTAACTTGCCACTAGGTGGCGCAGCAGAACGTCGAATTCTATTCCGTTTAGCCGTTACTATGCGAATATCGCCCAACCGATTTTGATTAAATTTGGCACACGCGGATATTAGAACACGGAGAATATTTTTCAGTATCCATTTTGCTGTAACTTGCCGCTAAATGGCACTGCAACGCATCAACTTCTATACCGTTCGACCGATCGGCATAAAATTTCTTATACTTACACATTTCAGCACGAAGAATATATTCTAAATGTGTTCCTTTAGATGTTACTCACCACTAGATGGCACTGCAATGCATTATTATTTTAACTCGCCACTAAATGACGCTGCAGCAGGCCAAATTCTTGACTATTCAAACGGTCGCTATGAAAATCAGTATACATAGCTATTTGAACAATGCGAATAGTTTGGCGTTATCCATTTTGCTATAACTCGCCACTTCACGGCACTGTAGCAAATCTATACTTTAAATAACCACTAGATCGCGCTGCAGTGTATCACTTCTTGACTGTGCAACTGATCGCTATGAAAATAGGTATTCATAGATATTTGAACACGGGGAAGAGTTTGGCGCTATCCATTTTCCTATATAATTTGTCGCTAGAAGTCGCGTCGTCAGGGCTGTCCAGCCGATCGTCCTGAAATTTCGTATTCATCGATATCTGAATGCGAAGAATATTTCCGCCGTATCCGTTTTGCTAAAACTCTCCACTAGATTGCGCTACGCCGCATGGCCTTCTGTACCGTACAAACGATTGCCTTGAAATTCGGTATGCATGGTTATTGAACACAATATAAAGCGATATCCGTTTTGCTATATCTCTTTATTACAATAAATAGTAATCCCCACAAATTGTAATATGAAAAAGTCCATTCATTCCCGTGCGAAGAACGAGTACTTCAGCTAGTTTTCTATAATTTTATTGAACGTGTAATTAATTATTGTTAAAGTCATTCTTAAAATTTCATACTCGACTTATTAGTTATTGCTTAAGGCTGCTCTTAAGGAAATATTTTTTAATTATTAAATTTACATATACAGCACTACGCTTTTATTTTATATAATAGACGTAACCGATAAAATAAAGAGTTATGAGATATTCAAATATTTCATACACCTTAAGAATAATTCTCGAAGAATTCGATAGAAATGAATGTAAAGACTACGAAATCCGTTATACAGTTAATAATGAAATGCATCACATAATTTTAAATGAGCTATAACATTTAAACAAACGCATGAGACACGACGAAGTACAAAATTTTTAAAATTAAGTAATTAGAACTATGATTGATTTTTAAGGCAAGTATGCTGTTTCTGAAGAAATTTTATTAATATTCAAAGTAGCTTTAGATTAGTATCGAAATCGTCAGTGAATGCTTAAGATATGCTTATTGCATTTATGGCAGCTTCAGATACAACTTCCTAAGATATATAAAAGATGATATCAGATGTATGTTATAAAAACTCCATCAATAGGGAAAAATCCCAAGGGTTTCTGAGTCTTTCAGCAAGATGTATTTCTAAATAAAAATGTATTTTTTTGGTTAACTACATCTATTTAAATCGTATTTATTTTTGCATAGGACCCAAGAATGACAGCAATGTTCTCTGAATGTCTATTTTAACATTAAAAGAACATAACTGGATGTTCTCTGAAGGTTTATAGACGTTCAGAGACTAAACAAACTTAATTTGTAACAATATTGTATTAAGAAGAAACTATATCTAAGAATTTTTATGGAATCTGTTTATTTTTCATTTTTGAGAAAGAACTGCTTTCAAAATGAGAGTGAAAATCATTAGAAGAGATATCACTTTAAAACTGGAGAGGAATTCAGCTGTGATCGAAAAAATAAAACGATTAATCATTCAAATTAAGCCTTGTGGATACCTATTGAGAAGTTTATCATGGGAACGTATTTCGATATCTAGTGACGGAAACGCCCGACAATTTAGAACAGGCAGCTTGAGACGGATGCTAGACGAATAATTAGACAATCCGTGTTTACTGATTTTTTAAAACTGTGATTATACTGTCCTTAATAGAGAGAGATAAAATCCTGATCTATCGTAAGGAATATATGCATGCTATTACTGAGTTAAAGTTTGAAAATTTAACTATTATAACTAATGTGGACTGGAAAAGCCTATAACTTCTTTCCTCATTTAATATAGTCTTCTAAAAAGAATTGCAAAGAATCCAATGAGAAAGACCTGCACAAAGGAAGCTTAAGAATAACTTCTCGGCAATTTTCATACAAAAACTGCATAAAACTGTAATGTTATGTCAGAAATCTTGAATAACAATGCGCTTATTTATATCAAAAGCATGTTTAATTTGGCAATAGTCGTACTAAATCTGAACATTAATAACCGTCTAAAAGATTCTGAGAGTTATGTGCTTCTAATAAAAAAAAGAAAAAAAACGATAGATAAAAATAAAATCAATAAAAAACAGCTGTCAAACACATAATAATATGCATGTAAAAGCAATAAATGAAGTTTTTAAAAGATATTTGTACGAAGAAAGAACATACGTGAGAACGACAAAAATGAGAATAAACTGTTGAATTAAAATAATTAAAAACACTGCTGGTGCCAAATAACATGGAATGCCAATTACTGATAATTGACACACACTAAAAACCTTACCACATAAATAATCTTGTTAGAAGGATTTATATTTTTATTTATTCGAAATTTATTTGATACAAATAAAGCTGTTAACAGTTCTTTCAAATAAAATTACTAAAAATATTTTAAAGTTTCATTTAATAATTCTGTACATTTATATTTAATTAAAGTACATTTATATTTAATTGTTAAAAGCGGCAATAACTATATTTTTGTTCAGACTTATACGAAACGCTCTGTTTTCATTTAACGACTAAAAAGAGATAAATAAATACCAAAAATGTTCAATTCCCACATAAATTGTTTCATTTTTTAAATCTAATTTGTGGTGCAGCCAGAATCCGATCGATATCATTCAACCTACTTTAATATTGCAGTATATTTTCTAACCAAACGCAAAATATTATTTTTCAAGGGATTAGTCTTCAAAATGAGGATATTTTTCCAGCGATAAAAGCTGTGTTATTATCAAGCATTGCCAGCTTTTTTCTATTCATTTTTTTTAACGTAAACGACGCTTTACGGTTTTTCTTTATTAGAAAAGTTTGTATATACAGATTTTTTAAGGGGATGGTGGACATTAAAAAGGTTTTTTTTTTAATTTAATAAGATAGGATTATGAAATTTTGTATTTTAATATATTAAACTAAAAGCATTATAAACAACTGAAAAAAATTTAAATTTTTTAAAAAAAATATTAGTAATTAATTAAAAATTAATTAAATTTTTAGTTTCGAAAAAATGCTCCATGCGTTTTAATTTTAACTTTTTTTTAGTAATTTTGTTTTATAATAGCATAAAAATATATTTTAAAAAAGTCTGTGCATTGGATTTTGATTCGACTGCGTAGTTAATTTTTTAGAAAGATTTTCATGGATATATACCAAACTTTCCCGAAATTTTTCAGTTTTCGTAAATAAAAGTGAAATTTCATAATCGAAATTTTGACCATATTTACAAAGGATACACAGATTTATTGTAATGTATGAGAAGAATGTTTGTAGTAAATTTTGTACAATTCCGACCTAAATAAAGCGCATGGAGCATTTTGAAAACAAGAAAATCACAAAAAACTTGATTTGGAGAAAATACAGTTTAAAGTGTAATTTTCCATTTACCTTTAATACCGACTCTTCTGAATAATTTTATTTATGATTTTACCTTAACAAAACATATTTTTTAAATAATTTCATTCGAATATTAGCTTATTTTGTAAAACGTTCAATAAAAATTGTAACGTGTTTACGCGTTTGTTTGCATTTTTGTGGACATTTAACTGTCCCTTTTAATTTTTTCAAACCCTAATATCGTTTTAAAAAATTGCCGTAGACATACGCGGTTTTTCTCCATGATTCAGCTTTAACTGTAGAATATTGGTATGTAAAAAAGAAAAAACACAGTTTTTGGTCCAATTTATCATTTTGTTTGGCTCTGTTTGTTTCCTTTTTCTTCCCACTTGGGGTATGTCATTTTTTCAGTAATATTCAAGGTGTTTTATTGTTTGATTATAGATATATATGTATATATATACATTTATGTGTGCGTGTGTACTAAAACCGGCGCTTAATGAAATCAGCATCGAATAAACTCGAAGTTGAAACCTGTGAAACCAGATATTTAAGTAACCAAAGAAGTAAAGAGACAAAACACACCAAACAACTTTTCATCTGTATTATGAAATTTTAACAGCTGACGAACTGCATAAAACACTGACTGCTTCAGCATGTTTGGATAGAGACCCCGCCACCAGAGGCAAAATAGGCTTATTCAGGTTTTGTGCAGTTTGTTTCAGCTGTTAGTTTGTTCCAAATATCTTACAGAAAACATGACTGGACCAGAAACTTTTTCATCCCCTGAAGTGAAAATCTGGTCCGAGCATGCACACTATTGCTTGTCAAATGAATGAGACTATGCAATGAAAGGGTAGAACACTCCTGTCCTGTCCTACAGTACCATGTGTAACCTTAAAGTCTAGGAGCAACTCGAAAAGGCTGACCATAAGTAATAAAACAGCAATAAAAATATACAGTACTTTTATATAAAATAATTACTATAAAAACCGAAAATCAGATTCGAGGTTTCGCTCTTCTGAAGGCTGGAAGCTCTTTTCTACACTGCCATTTTAAGCCCATTAAAGCCCAATAAAAGTACCCATTTTCCCTTTTGTCTTTCCTCTTCATAGACGAAAAAATATCGAGAACCTAGTAAGACATCTCTGATTTTTGGAACACATAAAAGAGTTTAGCACTCAAGGATTGGTTTCATTATATTTGATCTTTCAAATGAATCTGTTGTGTACAATTTCAAAAATATGGGTGTCCTCAGTTGTGACATAGCAAAGTCCATTATAGCTCATTAGTAAGCAATAAAATGCCCTCAGTCTTTGGAGATGGTCGCTTTTGAGTGTATAAGTTTTCTTTTTTTCCTGTGATTACTGGCCACTATCCTTTAATCGGAAATATTTTCAAAAACTTACAAGGGTACTGAAGAATCAGGGCCGAGAACCAGACATGTACTCCCAATATTACTACATTGTGGAAAAATCAAAAGTTTAATTGTTTCTTAGAAACAACGAGAATTTATCAGTTTTTCGGAAAACGCTTCATATAATATGTAAATTAATTTTATGTGTAGAATATAGTATGATTTTATATTTAATTTGAAGCCAATAATTAACTACTTATCAATACAAATTAATTAATCCTGTTTATTCATCCCGTCGTCTTAATGTAGAATTCTCTCTCGAGGAAGCGACAGGTAACACTCCCCACCTTGAGGTAACACTCCTCCCTTTTTTTGGGAGGAGGGGGCGGGTTAAAAATTTTCGGCGAGTATAAAAATCCTCTGCTTATTTAAATGACTTCATCTCGAAACGAATATAATTTTATTAAACGGAGTAAAATATATTTTAGACTACTTGTTCGCAAGCTTTAAAATCACGTATTCAACATTTATTCCATAATTCGACATGGTTTCAAATTTCATCATTTATTTGAACAAATCGACCCTGTTCTACCGTTGTAAAGCAAGAATGTTGGGCTCGGCAGGACACCTATTTAAAATAAGTGATCCCCCAAGCAGTGGAGACGAAAAGCCAGCCACAGAATGTCAGCACTTGTGGGCCCGGGCCAATCAGGAATGTCTTGGATAGTCTTCAACCAACTCTTCGTGGAATTTCTAAGCATTAAATCTTGATGGACGTTAATCCTCTTATTCCCACTATGAGATAATCCCAAGCAAAAATTAAATTTTTCTATTAAAATTGTTTTCTCAAATAACGTAAATATAATAAAAAATAATGAAAAAGTTATTTTTATGTTTTCCAAAGGTAGCACCATGACTTCAAAACTCTATTGTAAATGAAACTAAAAAAAGTTGTATCTAATGAGAAAGCATATATTTTCTTATATAAAGATTGGAATTATTATTTTTGCTTCGTATTAAATATTATTAAAATAATAGAATACTACTTCATAGTAGAACATGTTGCAAGTAGAACAAAAGAGTCTGAACATGTTACTTCTAAAATATTTTAATAATTTTCATCCATTATTGCTGGCATTTGTGGACCCAAACTACTACTGTTATTAATTGAGGGTACAGTTAATGGTCTTATGACACCAAAATCCAATTTCGAAACATTTTTCCTGTAAAAAAATAGCTTGGATGGTAGCATATTTGCTACTATGGGCATAATCGGAGCCATTACTAAGAATTTTTTTTTTATGGGGGAAGGGAGATGACTATAAACTGCCAAGTCAAATATCGGTTTTTACGAAGTTATTTACTTTTTTATCAATCAAATCACTAACTTTTTACTTTTGCCAACTAGGTTAGCGTAATTTTGCCACATGTACCAGAAATAGAAAGTAAATTGTAGTTTGTGTTGATTTTTTTTTTTTACCAAGTGTGCCAAATAGGTATCTAATTTTGGCAAGTTTCATAGAATTTTGTGAGTGTTAGGGGGTAACCCCCCCTCCTGCCCTCCCCCCTTTAGCAAGGTCTCTGGACATAAGAGGGTTAAGGGTTGAAGTATTTTAAATAATAGATTTGGCAGTTGAAAAAGAAATCTCACTTTTAATCAATGGTGAAATCATAGACTCTTTTTTGGTTAATAGGTCAGATTTTTCATTGCCATCCACTCTACTCTCACTATATAAAGTTTGCATTTGTTGAAAGAATCTCTGGAAAAGGTACAGGCAATTTGGGACAACCTTCTCTGTGGTGGTCACTACCCACTTTCTGAAAATCAAAACATGCCTAGCTGTATCAGACAACCTATTTCATTCAGCATAAATTCAGATGGCATTTTTATTATATCCACTTTGCGTGTATCCCTGTGAAACAAGTATATCATTTATTTCCTGTTAGACCATTATCATTTATTTCCTGTTAGACCATTATCATTTATTTCCTGTTAGACCATTTAATCTTAGTCTAATAAACTTTTGCAAAACAATCTTGAAAATAAATAGTAAGAAAACTTTTTTGGTTGAAAATAAAAACACCCCCATAAAATGCAATCTATTTTATTATTTCTTATTGAAGATATCCAAATTTAGTAGTAATTTATTCATAATTTTGTCGATCAGATTACATACAAACGAGAAGGTGAATGCACAATCAGATAAACTAAGCACAAAAGTATTTGAAATTATTTTTATAACATTTTACAATAATGTGTCAATCCCTGTAAAGGGCTAGCGATAGCTTGCTTGAAAATTTTTCATTTATTATATAAAACCTATAGATAATATTGCTTGTTAAGCTTGCGAGATTTAAAAAGTAAATAAGCTTCAAGCTTCTAAAATGCATGTACTATAAAATGTCAGTTTTTATAGCTTGCAGGCCAAGACTATCTAATCAAGTTGAGTAGCAGGTGAATATGCACTAGCACTGTCAAGCGTTCAGATTCTATTATAAATGGCTCTAAATCACTAGAGAACAGGTTCTTAGCGCTAGTAAATTTCCAACTAGAACAGTTATAGTTAGTTTAATGATATAATATCTCATCGATGTATAAACTGACCATGCTATCAATTGATGATACAAGTATTAAAATGTATAATCATATGTGTCATACTGGAGCATATTAAATTAATGAATGGTGTGCTTTAAGAACCACGTTTATTAAAACAATATATCACATATTACGATTATATGGAACATATCAGTTGTTTTATGAATGCAAGCTCCTAATTATTGTATTATTATCATGTGTTTCCATGTTATGAAACATTTATAAGTCATTGCCCTTTTCTTAACTATCGTAACACCATTATGTTTATATTTATTGGCTCATAATAAAATCAGTCAGTTTCAATAAGTAGAAATAATTTATGAATGCTTTTTTATTTATTCACAGTATTTTAAATTCAACATAGTTTAATGACTATGAAATTCCACATTTTGTAACAAGTATATCTTACTGTAAAAGAGAGCATAGACTTGAACGAAAATCCTGAGGTTTCCCAATAAAAATTTCATATTAAACTATTTGAAAGATAATTTAGACTTCCTAGCAGCGCACTGCTAAAACAGAACCTATCTAAACTTTCTCTGAAGTGCTTACAGAAGTGAGGCCAAAATAGAAATTCCATTTTATTTGTTATACCTATTCTTTAGCTTATAATCTAATAATTACTATACAGAAAAATGTTGTGTGCAGAATGCCATTTTTTTTTCTTTTTCGTTTCTTTCCTTCTTTTATTTATTTGTAGAAGTAAAAAATAATGCAAAGTGAGGAATTTGATTTTGAGAACATGCATAAAAGTATAGTTCCTGCATTCGTATTTAAAACCATAGTTTGATGGTGGAGGGTTTATTTACCAAAGTTTTATGCAAAATTTGTGTTGCATCGAATAAAATGCGATCAGTTATTAAAACAAGGGATTCGAATCTCTTTGGTGAACAAATCTCTATGAATCGAAATCAAATTTCTTACAAGTACTTTCTTTCATTTTTGCTCATAGAGCAAGAATATTACCGTTGATAATTTACATAGTACTGCTTCTATTTTGTAAGTTACCAAAAACCTGCTCATGAAGTAAAACATCGAGCTTCTATTCAAAATATGGAAAAACTAGACAATGATTTACATGTGATTTCTATTTTGCAAGAGAGCTCAACCTTGACCACCTGGATTTATCAAGAATGTATGCAGTGTGACGGTGGCTATAGAGGAAAATAAATGACACTCTTGACTAAAAAGAAATTATGACTGCAGGCACGGTGTCGCTGGCAATGATAGTATGGGACAAAGAAGGGCAGTGGCAGCATTGGCAAAGACGCAAGACATAGCACCAATAAATTGCAGATATTTATGGGAAGAAAATACACGTGCGAAAGTTGTGTAGGGAAGGCAAACCAAGGGTCAGGCATTTTTATTGTAAACCCACAGTAGAAGGCGAACGGGAAAACAAAATAACATCTCCCAAAATGAATCAGCCGACCGTAAGAAGTAAAAGAAATATTATTGAAGAGGGGAGGGGGCCAGAGCCGAATCTGAATCCTAAATGGAGAGATTCCCTGGAAAGTAAAAAATCAGAAAAAAGAATAAGAAATCGCTGACATAAGACGAAGAGGGAGTTTTTGGAGATATCCTATGGAAGAAAAACGTTCGAGGAGAGAGGTTTGCTGAGGACCTTCATCTATATGCATGACTGCGGTATCAAGAGCCGGACAGTCGGAACCTCCATACGTCTGCAGGATAGACACAGCTGAGACGGACTCAGGAGCAAGGTGCTGAGAACGTCCATACCGATGCCTGACACCCGGGTTTGGGACAATTCACCGACAACGACTACACCTACAGGACATTTCACCGACACCGTTTCACCGACTGGACATTTCACCGACATGGATTTTTCACCGACTGGACATTTCACCGACATGGATTTTTCACCGACTGGACATTTCACCGACATGGATTTTTCAGCGACTAGACATTTCACCGACACGGAATTTTCACCGACTAGACATTTCAACGACACGGATTTTTCACCGACAGGACATTTCACTGACATGGATTTTTCACCGACAGGACATTTACATGAACGTTTCAGGCACTTTAAAATGGACTAAATTTTCAACATTACGACGACAGGCCAATTCCCACATAGTTTTAATTAGTAATACATTTAACAAAAAATCTCCCATAAGGAGAGCAGCTAATTATGATTCTTTTTTCTCAAAAATTTATCAATATATCTAAAAAAGATTTCTTTTGTACAAAACTAGAAAGTTTAGGCGTTTAAAGCAGGGCCGTGACTATAGTTTATTTATTTATTTTTGTTGGGGTGGGAGGTAGGGGGTTTCCAAAAACACTCGTATGAACCATAATTAATTATACGTGCGTAATTAAAATTAAATACGTATTAATTATGCATACGTAATTAATTAACATTAATCAAATTATATCGTATATAAAAAATAATTAACTTAAGTACATATTTATTAACTTCATTGTGTAATTCAATTAATTACGTAATTAAAACTCATTTATATAATTAATTTGTGTATTACAGTAAAAGAAGATTTGAGAAAAACAATCGTACTGAAAGTGTGTTTTTTGATAACAATATACGTCAAATTTTCGAAGGGAGTGTGAAGGGGGGAGTACATCCATTCTATAGCACTGTTTCTCTCAATATATAAAAAAACACTGGACAGTACCATAAATAAGCATATATATTGTTATACGGCCTTGTCGGTAACTAAGTTCAGGCAAACAGGGAAAAATGGGAAGTTGATTATATAGCTTTTAAACTTTCGGAAAAACATTAATTGGGGATTTTAGTTGTATGAAACAGAAAAGTTCCTTATGCGGGAAAAAATTTATAAAGTTTTGAAACTCCAAGAAAACACTAATTGGTGACAGGACATTTTGCCGACACCGTCTCACTCTAGGGGAGGAGGCTCGAGCTCCTGAAGCCTCAGCCATGGATCCGCCACTGATATGATAACAACAATTTCAGGAGACAATACGTATGTCTGTGAAAATCCACGTCTGTAAAATGTCCTGTCGGTGAAATGTCCACTCGGTGAAAAATCTGTGTCGGTGAAATTTCCGTGTCGGTGAAATGTCCGTGTCGGTGAAATGTCCAGTCGGTGAAAAGTCCATGTCGGTGAACTGTCCAGTCGGTGAAACGGTGTCGGTGAAATGTCCTGTCGGTGTAAAGGGTGTCGGTGAAATGTCCCGGACCGCTGACAGCCATCCTCATTCGGAACTTCGGAGTGTGTGCTGAGGGCGCCGTATGCCGTGTCTGCGCCTAACCGTCATACTTGGCCGAATCGATGGAGAGTTTTGATGAGGAGCTTCATTGCGATGTCTGACCGACATGCCTTGGAAGGACGTGATGCCACGATGATGTGCGAACTAACAGATGTACGATTTATTTTTTTGTCTGTTACTGAGCCGCGTCATATCTCCCCTCCATCCCCACTAATTCATTAAATTTTAAGCAATGGACCAAATTATCAAGCATTGGATAAGTGAAATATAATGAGTACAGATATCGTGAATGAAATTAATTTGAAATTATAAATAAAATGAGATAGAAAATTCAAATTTGTTTCTTTTCTTGAGAAGTGAATTTAATATTTTATTTTAGATAAATTTTAGGTAAGTAAAATTCTTTTATTATGCATGAGTGATTATTGAAGAATTTTCAAAAGGTAGGATTTTGGAATATTGCATATTTGTATATCTAATCTAATATATAAAATTCTCCTGTCACAGTGTTAGTCACCTAACTCCTCCGAAACCACTCGACCAATTTTAATGAAATTTTCTATGTATATTCGTAGGTCTGAGAATAGGTTTTTAACTATGTCTCATACCCCTAAGTCATAAGGGCGGTCCACCCCAAAATGTTTAGCCCCCGAGTGCTATTAATTTCAATCAGGATTTCTGTGTAGACATTAGCGTGTCGAATCACTTTTCAAATGCGTTTGCCAGATAATGTGGAGAGGGGGGGGGGACATTAATAAAATGTTGAAAGTCGAACAAGGTTTGCAATTTTTGATAATGGATCGCTAAATGTGGTGCCAAAACGCGACAATTTATTATAAATATATTTCGCGTATAGTTAGAAAACGCCTGGAGTATATTGTAAAAGAGTTTTACTAGGCGATTTTAATATAGATTTCTATTCCAAAGAAGTGATCTGTGGAACAAGAAAGGAAAACACGGTAAACTCATGGATTATGATGCCCATTCCAAACAGCGTTTAAAATGTCTTTGCGGTATAGTTGGAATATGCCTACAGGAAGAATTTGCCTGGCGAAGATTGTAAAACAGTTTCAGTAGGCGATTTTAAGATAGATTTCGATTCCAAAGATGTGTTTTATGGTACAAGAAAGAGTTGATTCCTATTTTAACGCACCCACTCTCGCAACCTTAAAAATCCCCGTACTTTGGCGAGCTTTGCAGTCATGAGTCTCTGGGAGTTATGCACAAGTTTCAACGGTACTTACGTATTATTCCGGCGGTCCGCCCAGACAAACAATTTTTCACCAAGATAAATGCCGGGCACATGAAATTGTTGATCGTTTGGAATACGATTGGCAACGTGTTTAAAATCTACGAAACAGTAGTTTGGCGGAAGTGACCGTCGGGATAATACGTAAGTACCGTTTCAACGCGCCAAAAGAAAGAACTAGATGAAAACTAAAGTAAACAAACTAGCGATAAACGCACCAGTTAAGGAATCTGAAGACAATTATTAAAACTACATTAATTTTAAATCCAAAATAAATAAAAATGTGACGGCATGCTTTACTTACAGGTTGTTGCAAATCGCCATTTTAATTCTAAATGACGATTGCCACATAAATCCGAAAAATCGTCATGGTAACTGCATATGTTTAATGATCGCCACCTTGGCGAGAGTCGAGGTTTTAAAGTAGGAAAATCCAAGAAAAACAAACCGGTACACTCATGGATTACATTCGAAACAATATATAAAACGATGAAGTATATTTGTAATATACTTGGCGAAGATTGTAAAATAGTTTTAGTAGGCGATTTTAAGATAGATTTCGATTCCAAAGATGTGTTTTATGGTACAAGAAAGATTTGATTCCTAACGCCCCCACTCTCGCCAACCTAAAAAATCCCCATACTTTGGCGAGCTTGGCAGTCATGGGTCTCTTGGAGTTATGCACAAGTTTCAACTGTACTTACGTATTATCCCGGCGGTCCGCCAAGACAAGCAATTTTTCACCAAGATAAATGCCGGGCACATGAAATTTTTGATGGTTTGGAATACGATTGGCAACAGTTTGCCAGCAAATTTGACGAAAAAGTAGCTTGGCGGAAGTGACCGCCGGGCTAATACGTAAGTACCGTTTTAGCGCTCCCAAAAGAACTCGATGAAAACTAAAGTAAACAAATTAGCGATAAACGCACCCGTTAAGGAATTTGAAGACACTTAATTATTAAAACTTCATTAATTGGCAATCCAAAATAAATAAAAATGTAACGGCATGCTGTACTTACATGTTGTTCCAAATCGCCATTTTAATTCTAAATTACGATTGCCACATAAATGCAAAAATTGTCATGGTAACTGCATTTGTTTAATGATCGTCACCTTGTTGAGAGTCAAGGCGTTAAAGTAGGAATCAACCCAAGAAAGACAAACATGGTACACGCATGGATTATGATGCGCATTCGAAACAATATATAGAACGATGAAGTGTAGTTGTAATATACTTGGCAAATATTGTAAAATAGTTTTAGTAGGCGATTTTAAAATAGATTTCGATTCCAAAGATGGGTTTTACGAAACAAGAAAGAAAAATACAGCACAGTCATGAATAATGATACACTTTCCAACTTAATGGAATATGGAAGAAAAATAGGGACGACGCATAAATTATGATACGATTTTAATATATAGCAAAATAGTGCGTATTTAAAATCTGAAAATATTTCAGATTTTCATCTTTTTATTATTATTTATTTTTTTGGACAAAATTTTTTATGGAATGACTATCAATAAGTCTCGAGGCCAAACTATGTTTGTTTGTGGCTTAGATTTGAGCACACCATGTTTTTCACACGGACAATTATACGTAGCATGCTTTCGAGTGGGCAAACCAAGCAGTTTGTTTGTGGTAGCTAAAGATGGGATAACAAAAAATATTGTTCACTCTATTCCGTCTAGGGATTGATATTATTTTTTAGTAAAATTATTGTAATTAGCGATATATTTATAAAGAATAAATTACAATTAATTAAAAGTATAAATGTTTGGTATTGTGTTATTTTTACATTCCAGCATCGTTCACAGCGCTCCATGCCTCTTCCACTCATATACCACATCTTCACACACTTACAATAAGTTAGTCATTTCTTTCTACTAAAATAATCCTAGGAATAATTTATATGGCAAAACAACGTTTGACGGGTCAGCTAGTATTTGTATATATTTGTATTATTAAAAACACTAACGATCTGGTTAAAAGAGATACCACCACATATGTTTTTCCTTCAATGCACTCTATGGGTGCAATTATAGAGCTACGCTTATAAAGCCAGTGTTTGAAGCAGTCATAAAACTCGTTCATCATCACTATTTGTCTAATAATAAAAATAATTCCTGCCTTGATGTCAAATCATTTCTGAGATATTTCTTATTAATTAAAAGTAACGTGCATTAATTCTTTTTATATCTCCTTTTTCATTTTTTCATGTTAACACATTAAAGATAAATATATTTTACGCGTTTATGGTTTATTAATTGTACTTGAAGTGTTAATTTCATATTCGTTTCTTATATTTTTTCTTTCTATCAAAATCTCTTACATATAGTTTCATCTGTGAGCAAACTGGCAAATGGCAAGGTTTTATATTACAGAAATAAGAACCACGTTCTTATGAAAATTTGCACATCAAATTTCCTCGCCATTCATTGAATAGTTTCTAAAGCAACAGGCCCTGAAACTTAACTGTTTTAGCACTACATACTTTATTGTTGTTCTCGTCTGATCGAAATTGATAACAACAAAAAACACCGATCCTTGGACAGTCTGGAGTAAAATTCGAGCATTCAATAGACCTCTACGGTCTCACCCAACAAAGGATGATCGACACTGCAGTTAATTACGAAGATGATTGATTGACTTAGCGCTGTCTCGCAAAGAATACCAGATTTGAATCTATTTCTATATGATGAAACTACTGTGAGATAGTGATAAACCTACAGCAGAACGTTCCGGTCTAATTAATCTGTATGAGCAAAAGTAGACACACAATGCAATCAATCAAAACAAAACAATTCACAATGCGTTTTCAATAAATCCCGAAAAAAGAAATTGGAGTTTTGATTGCAAAGTTGAGATTTTGACTTAATATTCAATTAGAATATTCTCTTAATATTCGCATTTTCTAAATTCACTCGAAGTGAGATTCGTGCTAATTATTTTCAATAACACTATTTGATGGTATTGGAAAAGCAGTTAATTATTTATACTGTTGTAAGATAGAAGGGAAAAGGGAAAAAATAGTGGTATTGATTTTTAGAGGGTATCAGTAGTCTGGAGAATATTTGTTAGCAAAGTAATTTCGCTTCTCACCACAGCTTGATGGATTGCTAGTCGTATTGGCATGAACATGTCTTTACAATAAACTCATCAATTCACGTTCTGTAATCAGTGAAAAATGTTGCTTTAGCAATGATGAAATGTGTTGTAATGTTTGTTTATAATCTTTACCACTTCTGCATTTTTAAAAAAATTATTTTGTATTTAAGCTCTTGAAATTTGATTTGGTCTTTTTTTTTTTAAATAAGTAGTCAGATTATCTAAGAAATATAAATACTCCTAATGTTTTTTATTAGGAGTAATGCATGGAACTCCTTCATGCATCCTTTTTCATAAAATTATGTGCCGCCCTAATTCCAGCATTACACTTTTTTTTTAAATAATCCAGAGTTCAAGCTTCAAAAGAAGATATCTGAAGATATGTAAGTCTATTACTCTTTATGTAAATAATATGTGAGCTATATTTGAATATAAGGTTGACCAATGGTGCTTTAAAATTGTCACATTTGCCACGATTTACCAAAACTTTTATTTTCAAAATATGTATATTTTTTTTTTAGAAACTGACTTTAAAAGAGCAATTTTTGATTAAAATTTTAAATGAGAAGCTTTCAAAAAATTTGTAGGTCAAATCTAGAATAACCTATTACATAGTAAAAATACATATTGAGTTTTTCTTTTGTGGTGTATATTTGTCAAATTATTATTTTTTAAATCTACAAACAATAAAATAAAATAAACAAATAAAATGCTAAGGAAATATGTTTTTTAGAGATTTGCACTTTTATGAAATATAGTATATGTCTAAAAGAATAGATACTTTAAAATATATGAATTGATCTTAGGTAGGCAGATAAAAAAGGACCACTTTATAAAAATAAGAATATCGTCTCTTCAAACGCAGGCATGTTTTATTTTTGAATCATTTCTAAAAATAACACATTCAATACCTTTGACATACAGCAAATAAAGTCTTACATGTCAAATGTCTTTCAGTATCTGTCATCTTTTTTCCATTTTCTGGATGGAGTGTATTGATTTTGTGTAAACTGTGGAGTATATTTCTTTAAAATGAAAATTTATTGGGGAAACATAATGCATCCTGCAAAACAAAGACGATGGGATTTTTCAATTTCACAAATATCTTGTCTAACTTTTTCGAGGATTGAATCTCATTTTCTTTGAAAGCTTTTTGGATATTTTAAAGAATAAACATAAGTTCAAATAAATCAAATATTCCCTGTAGTTCTTTTAGTTGATATAATTGCACTGCTTGAAATATTTTAAAACTTGCACTCGACGATGAATATTTCGAATGATTTTTAAGCGTTTTAAAAATAAGTATAAAATATCGAAACCTCCTGGATTATAATAATATATTTGTAGGTACAGTTTTAGATTATGTTCATATTAAAATTGATAATTTGTCCTATTAATCATCTTAGGAAATTTTTAAAAGTTTCGTTAAATCTGTTTTCTTGAGAAATATGAATGGCACAGTAATTCGTGTATATCTACAGTCGAACTCGCTTAATGCAATAGCCCATTTGGCACGAAATTTTATTCTAATAAACGGGATATTTCATTTAAACAGGATATTACACATTAACTAGTTATTACGGTTTGGTACATTTAGAACTTAAGAATAAGCGGGATATTATTTCAACCGACATTCCATTAAGCGGGTCGACTGTATATCCTACCCTGTAATTCACTTATGGACTATTTTAGCAAGCTTTAAGTAATGTGCTTTAGCTTTACCTTTCATGATCTTTTGGTTTAATCAGTGCTAAATTAACATGTTGCGAAAATAAATATGGCGAGAGACAGCTACTATTATTTTGCCTGCTTCATCCAAAGGTAAGAAAACTGGAAATATAGTGTTAAGAATTTTTGAGAGTTTCTGCTTTTCTAAGATTTAATTTATTCTTAGAGTTGTGTCCTGCGTGTTAAGTAATCGAAGTTTGCCCTTTTTTTCTACGTAAATTGGTTAATTAGAGTGGAAATTATGAATCTTTAAAATCCCGTGAACAGCACAACACCGCCAGACATCAAAGGCGCGGTCCAGCAACCAATTTTATGTTCCTTTTGCTGCATTTATCCCTATACTATTAAACGCGGAATGGATGTAAGTTTGTCCGAGCGATCTCGAAAACGCCTCTAAGAATTTTTTTAAAAATATCGATCCTGGATGTTTTTTGCCCCTGAAAACGATTGCGCTATGTCACGTGACTGAAAAAAACACTCTGGACACTCAAAATGTAAAATTTTCGTTTTGGACGCAGCGCCATCTATTGATCGTTTTGGAAACAAAGTTGATGCGATCTTCGTAAAAAGAATGCTCAAATAAGTTTTGAGCGGATTAAAAAATGGACGTCATCGATATGTAATATTAAAAAATCATTTCGCAAAGAAACAAAATAAACAGAACTTGATATCCGGTACACATACAAATAAATATTTTAATAACTGTATCCAGTACACAGACAAATAAATATTTTAATAGCTGTATCCAGTACACAGATAAATAATATTTTAATAACTAAGAAATGGAGATTGCTGTGCAGTGCTATTCATAATATTAACCTTTGACTACAGCTATTATTGAGGAATACGATCGAGATGTTGAGCATTTGCTCTGAAGAACATCGTTTTTGCTTTGTCGTAATATTTCATGCTAATTATTATTTTTATTATCACAAGAAGCGTTATCTGTCGGCCATTTTTTAAACATTTTTGTGGTTGCAATAAAACCCCCTGTCACTCCAAGCATGTGTGTAATTTTTACCTCCCTACCCACAGTATTCTGTGAATTAATAATTTTTCAGATGTATACTCATTTTCTGATCACCCTGTACATTATATGCATTATACGCTTGTTTGTGAATTATACATTGTAGTTAATTAGGAAAATTTTCTCCACGTTTTTGTCAAAAAATAAACACTTACGGGTTATGTATCGCTTCCTAAGATTCACTTTCCTATTTCAAATTGCAATGATTGGTTTATTAAAAGTGCTTTCTTTTTCATTTTTTGATATCTGTAGGCATGAATTTCGGTTACGATCAAGCACCATCTTCGGTGCATACGTGACATTGAATAATATCTATAATTTTGCTTTTATCAAGACCTTTGATGGATAGCCAGATGAAAGCATACTTTTACGTTACAAATGCGTAATGCTGAAGTATTTAGAATAAAAATATGGTTTCAGGTCCACGATGAATTCACCCGCATGCTTACTCTATTGCCACAAACTTCACGTCAACCAGTCTCCTCTAAAAGTCCAGTTTAATTTTATTATGTCTCTGCAATCGATTTTGAATAGGAGAAGATCACGCAAAATGTTCCTAGCGGGCAAAAAGATTCACAGATGTTTTCTTAAATGCATGTAGCGCTATCTACTGGGTGACACATAAACTAGTTGTGCCAAGTTAAAGTGTAAGAAGCAATGACAGTATTCAAACGGTCACAGTATTAGGCTAAAATAAAAATATCTAAATAGAATTCTTCTATCTCTCTATATCTAAATAGAATTGTTCGAAAAAGTGGATTTTATAACATTAGTTATAAGGTAAGCACTACCTTTTCTATTTCTTTAGCTAAACAGTCTTTCATATACAGAAATATGACTTGGTTTACTGAATGGAGTGCGTTTTCAGATGGAGATTACTCTTGCAAAGTTTGTTCTGTTTCTCGGCATCATCCAGTAACATTAGCTAAAGTGGACAGCCATTTTGCCAGGTAAAAGGATCCATCTGCTGAGGAGACTCGAGTATCGGGTCCTAGCCATCATGGCTGCCCTTCAACCGCTTTCAAAATGTGTGGCTCCCCATTACATTATTTAATTTATTTTGTATTCGTCTATTGCAGGCCATAATTTTGGAATTATAATTTTGAAATATTCCATATTATTCTTTGTGACACTTTTTTATTTTAAAATTTTCATAAAATAAACTATGCATACTATATGATTGTAAAACTTATTTTATTTCACTATGTATTGTCATAATTACTTTTGCATCTTTTATTTTGTCGATAAGAATCAATTTACAATTATTTTCAAAGACGGATAATTTTTCCCTTTGATTGAGAGTAAATTATCCTTTAGGGACTTTTTCAAAATTATATTTTCTTCGTGACTCTTTGTGCTTTTAAATATTCTTAAAATATATACATCATTCAAAATATAGCGAAAAATATAATAGCAAAGGGCTAAAGTTTTACTTAAACATTAATGTTATTTTTTACAAGTTTTCCCTTTTAGGGGATCCTTTTAGACCACCTTCCCCAACATAATAGCAAAAATTTTGAAACTTACATACATTCTTTTTAAGAAATTAGTACTTCGCAATTAATCTTTAACAGAAAACTAAATGCATATGCAAAAGGTTACTGTTTACAAGAAACCATAAAAACTACACCCTAAAACTTATTGAGCTTCTTGAGTACTCGAGCGAAAACGAGAGTACTTCACAAGCCATACCCAGCGTTCTAGTTTAATTCTAAAATTCTCTCACTCTCTCTCATTAACAATCAGAAAATGGTTTTCTCGTATAAATCTTGGAAATGTGTGTGAAATCCATTTGATTTCAAATAAAGCCCTTCGTGAAGAATATTCAAATAAACTGTCTCTTACTTTCTCCTGTTAGCACATACTCGAAGCCAATTTATCGATTACTTTGAAAGAGAAATGTAACTTGAGATTCGTTTCTGCATTTTAGATTATGCATAAATGGATGTGTTACAGCAGCTTCCATTCTGGAACAGTTTTATTCGTGTTTGTAGGCACTTTAAAATGTAACGAAGTTTAAACATAATGGAATTTTCTACGAGAAGATTCCGATCAATTTGAGGTAGTCTGGAGTGATGCAAACATCAATACTTCACAAGTGTTGAAGTTAAGTTTCATTGCAAACGTATGTGCTTCGTTATGTCCCTTTTTTTCCCTGAAATAAATATTATAGCAATTTGAAGCAAAAGAGATATTTTAGAATAACTATTAACTAAACTTTTTAGCCTAAGTGCCACATAGATTCAAGTGCCAAGGTCGAAAAGCAAGCTAAAAATTTTGCTGTTTACGTAAATATGCCAGTTTTTGTAAGTTTTTAGGATAATACTTATCATTAATTCAGTTGTGATGTTCTATTTCTTTATTTATACCAGTTATTGTGTATATAATTGGTTTGTACTATTTGCTAACATACATAAATGTTGGTTAAAGCTCCCCTGTAAACCACGTCTGTAGCTGATAAGGGTGAGCAGATTGCCACCAACTTGGCATTTGATCTACACACAATGTGCTCAAGGAGGTTTTTTTCTCTAAAGGCATAGTTCCGAATATGTCCACCAGGTGGCACATTGCATGGGAATTCAGCTCAATAAAATAAAATTATATGCTCAAAAATTGTTGAATAAATCTGGAAAATGCTTGTACATTTCTAACTATTGATTTTCGTTAGCAAATTTACTACTTTTTCATGCAAAGCTCAAGTTAGTGAAAATTTCTGGATCAATTTATTTTTCAAAATTCCTTCAGCGTATCTCAAGTATAGTTTACACTGTTGATAGAAGTAATTCAGCGTTTCACCATAAACTGGAGCAAAATTAGCTGCAACCTTTTTGTGGAGAAACGTTGAACTATGATTTGGTTCCATTGATCACTGTCAGCACCAAATCATGGTTCAACGTTTCTCTATAGAAAGGTTGATGCTAATGCAATACCATTTTATAATGAAAGCTTTCCTACTTTTATTAACAGTGTATATACCAAATTTGACTGCGATCCCTTTAACCGTTTTAGCTGTAAAACCCTATTTATGGGGGAAATTTAACTATAACCAACCTGCATTTTGTTATGCAATCAAAATAAGCTGTGGCAGGCCGGATTGTTGGATATTGCAGTCCATTGTTATCCTGTGATCCGTATTTTGAGGGATTCTAAGCGACAGGGGCTTAGTCAAGAAAATATTTCGGGCGGCGGAGATATTATATAATTGTGAGTAAATAAACAACATTCCTGCATGACTTAGAGCTTATGCTAACTAATCCGAAAATTTTGAGTGGGGGAGAAACCCCGATATCATCCACTGGATACGCCTCTATTAAGCGAATACAATATGCCTTTTGAAAAGTAAGCACACATTGTCACATAGTCTATACTTTTAAGATTAGGAACATCCAGTACATCGTGTATTTTAAATAAGATATCTACTGACGTAATCAATAGATTAATATCAGTATTGTTTAGCTAAAGTGCTATGACGTCTGTCGAAAACGCAATGAAACTGTTCCGGATATATTAAGTGATCATTATTAAGATGAACCAACATGAGTAAAAATTAATAAATTAAACAAATATAGCTGAGGAGGCATGATGGAATCTATTAAGGAAATGGTGTGCTATCAAGTCGAAACTGTAAATCGCGATCAACCACAAGATGAAGTCGGCCAATTCAGACATTATTGAACAATACATAATGTCAATAAAATTTATAATAATTATTTGCAAATAGGAGTATGTCCTGTAGGAAGGGCATCATACAGCTACACCAAAAGATCAAAATAAATAAACCAATTGCGATTTAAAAAGACGTACAAGACCAAAACCCAATGACAGGCAGAAGTGTGTGTCGAAGAGAATTAAAAAAGAAGGTCAAGAGAGTGGGTTTGTGAATGAAAACTGCGGAATCGCTTTCGAAGAGAGAGTATGCTGAGGAAGAGAAACGGACGAAGTAACCAGAAGTTATGCCATGCTTCGGAGTCTCGAGAAAGTCTTGAGTCGCTGTTCTGGAATGACGGCAGGACTAAGATAAGCCCTATGAGAACAGCCGTACTTACGAGGCCTGTCTGCTTCAGTGGCATTATACAATAGAGGATATGCCGACCAGCTTGTATGGTGGGTAAATCAATGTACTACGGTTTCGGGTTCAACTCCAGGCGGTCGAGATTCGATCCCCGACTGGGCGTGGATGTCCCTGTGTTGTGTCCGTCACTTCATAGGGTGTAACGTTGGTCCACCTACTAGGGGCCCCCGTAATACAGTGACCATCAACTACGGCCTTAGTAGTAGCCGGTGCTTCCTGGGCATTGATAAAGCCCGCCATTTGAAAAAAAATTAAAAAGAACAATAAAGGATATACTGTCTCATCTTACACCTAGCGGTTATTGCCCGAATTGGATTGACTGTACCTGCTACGACTAGACTGTTGATGTGCTTGGGAGATTGCGATTAGAGAGCATCGAAAATCCCATTCGTGGACGAATTCAGCCGAAACGAGATAAAAGGTACTTTTTTAATTTCCTCTGACTAGTACCTACTCATTCTCTCTTCTTTGAACGTGATCACATTGATAAAGATATAAATGATTTATGAATGTGAAATGGAAAGATTGTGAAAATTTATTAATACAGTATATTAAAATGCTATCTGTTGTAGTAAAAAAAATTCGTTAATTTTAATGAAGTTGGATTGATGCTAATCACTGTGAGATTTTTTTTTTTTTTTTTTTTTTTTTTGCCATTTCCGTGCAATATTTTAAGTAAAACTTATGTAACTTATGTAAGTAAAACATACTCTAGAGATAGGGAGAGGTCATCAACAATAGCAATGCTAAATTTATTTTACGAATATTAGAGGCCAGAAACATAGATAAGAAAGTCTGGGTATCGCAAAACATTTGCTGTAACTAAAAATGCAATCATGCGAAAGTACGGATAAAGTATCGCTGCATACAGAATATTTGTTATTTTCTCTGACAAAATCTTGTTACATCTTACGGGCTCACTTTTGTGCATATTTTGAAAATATGATAGTAAAAAATTAAAATGCGATGGTTTTTCAGTTATCTGCCCTACTTTTAGCAGTTATATTTATCTAACCGAGCTCTGCAATTTAAATCTCATCATTTATTTTGTAAGAGAACTTTGAGTTGCATTAAAGTCCTAAACTAGCATAATTCGGAATCCTAAACTATCCTAACGAGTTTGTTATGCAAGTCAAACTTTCGAAAACTCCCAATGCAATTTATGGCTGTGTTGATACGTCTTGATTACATGCTTTGTAAGCATTGTGATTTCGTTTTAGTTAAACGTAAATTTATAATGATCTAACAATGTTATTTAGGAACAACACTAACAGTAAAAATATGGGCAAGATGCCAAAGATAACTGCACAAGGGAATTCTTTTATGGCAGAAGTATGTAATTAGGCAACACTGTAGATATACTCCCGAAGGAGGGCACACCCACACTATCACAAGTTGGTTGAAATTGCTCTGCAGATTTTTGCCTGTTATAAAAGGCTACAGATATTCGACAAGTGTGGAGGAGATTCTCAATCCTGATAAATTAAATACTTACATTAAGAAATAATCATTAATGATTTAAAAATGTTATTAAGATGGGTTATTTTTAAATGCAAGTTTTATGATCGATTTATTCACTCGAAATAGGGCATAATTCATATGTTTTCCTTATTACAAAATATACACAGCACCTTTGGCAGAACAATTTCCCATTATTTAAAAAATTGATTAGCGGCACACTATTTATTTTAGACAAATGTGTTATTATATTAAAACTAATGAATGAAAATTTGTGTTTGTAATATAACATACGTGTGTGAAGAAAACTTTAGTTACTTTAAGACCTCAAAAATCACTATATTTGTACCGCAGTGGTTTGGGCGCTAAACTCCGTTCCCATTAGTACACGGCAAGTGAAGCAGCATCGGGCTTGGCCAGTGTTTGGGAGGGTCAACTTCTTCTCGGCTCGACTACTGTGGGACCGTGTACTCTAATGGGAGCTGGTGCATGTAAAATCTGTCGTGGCTCCAATGTCCTCCAAGTTGTTAAAAGATACCCCTGAGAGTGCCGATTTCAGGGGTTGGTCCCTCCTCTGGAATTGGTTCAAAATTAGGGGATCACGGGCTAAATCGTACTTCCTCCCACTGGGGCCCTAAAAATGGAAGGCGCCCCCCCCTCTGTCCTTCACGTCCCTTTCGGGGGGGGGGGAATCTGGCACCGCCGTTGCGGCTGTCAGGGGGCATCAGAAACAACAACGACATTGCTATTATTTTTTTAATACTCTATTCTGATAGCTGAATTGCAAGTGTTAGTGCGTCTATATAGTGACTGCGATTTGATTTGACGGAATTATTTTCAGTCTGTTGCATTTACTTGCAATGTTTAATATTTTATTTTTTTAACTTTTTTCCCTTCCATTTTCTGAATTTCTTGATAATTTAGCATGGTTTAGGCAGCATTTTGTCTGTTTTTCTTCCTCCTACTTTTTCCTCCTTGGCTCTAGCTGTTTCTATTTTTGTCGATTAATTTTCTAGGTTAGCATCGATTTATAGTCTTGTCTGTGCTTCCACCTTCATGTTTGGTTAGTATCTGTTGTGTTGAAATCAAAACATCCCCTCTCTAATTGTTTGTAAACAACTTTACAGCTGCTTCCGACGAAAGGCCGGCTGTCTTGCAATTGTTATACTGTGTCACCGACGCTTGCCTTCCTTCGTCTCCTTTCTCCCTCGCAATCCGGCTGCCCAGTGTCAGGTTTGGATGCCGATGGCGAGGGAGAATCAAGTGAAGTGGGATGCGAGTGTAATTTTTTTTTGAGCGTGTGTGGATCCCGGCGGGCGTGGGGAAAAACTACGCTTCGCGTCCGCCGGTCCTGCTATAGAAAAGAAAAAGGAATCTTTTTATCTGCAAAGATGTAAAATTAACTAAAAGAGGTAAAGAACATCCTATCAAGAATAAACTGGATACAAATTTCATGTGACAAAAGGAATCAACTTTACGATCCAAAGGGATTCGATAAGATGGAACATACTCATCGTTCTGCATTCCCAACTTGCACGTGAACAAATTGGACCTGAATTTCGATCTTGTGGAGGTGTACGTTTGTGTCAATAGACAAATGATTTATTGAAAAGGTGATTGAAAAACGTGTTAATTTGTTCGGTTCACGTAATCAAGTTTACAGTGCATTTTTACGTACAGTTACACGCGTAATCAGTGATGAAACAGTGTGAGTGATGACGCCGTCTCCATATCGCTGCTCTTGACGACTAAGAAATTCCCCGAGGCTGGTATGCATCCGTCTTCGCAGTAAAATTCTGTGTGCCTTCAAAGTATCAACGATGTGTGATTAAATTTGTGCTTATGTTGTTCGTGTGTTCAGAACTGTCATCCATTTGTGATTAAAATTGTGTTTCGTGAATTCCTTTGTGCCTTCAAAGTTGTCATCGATTTATGATTAAGATTGTGCACCACATATTCTACGTACGCCCAGAATGGTGATCGATGTGTGTGTAAGAGATTCAAGGACGAGGTATGTAGTTGCTCTCGAGAAGTTGTAACAAGGCATCTGTACGTCTATGACTGTATAATCATTTTATTTTATATTTTTAGAGTATAAATGTTTTGAAGCTTCATTACATTTTTATCACATGAATATAACCTTTAAATTTTCATTAGAGTATGCATTTGTTACCTTGATTTATCTTTAATACTTAATATGCAAAGATGTAATGGCAATGAACCTTGAAGTGTTATAATAAATAATCCAGACTAATAGAAAAATGTTATGGTTTGCTATGTTTAATGTATTTTCATTTTCGTAATTTTCATTACAGTTAGGGAAAATGTTTTAAGAACGTTATCTTGATAAAAATTTTCCACTACCACTATACGATCCGCGCCTCTAACCTAGCAGTATCCATGCTGTTTTTTCACTTATAGATATGGTCGTACCCCCAGGTTACGTAAAGCGACTTCTTTTGTCAGGTAACCTGTAGAAACGTAGCTATTTTTGTTTTTTTAATTGAAATGTGAGTACGGTGGTACTTGATAATGGAGTACTCCATTTCAATTTTCCACTTCATCTCCCATGGGTTTATCAAGTTAGGCTTAAGCCCACGTGATCTCACCTGGCTTGTTTTCCTACTTCTTTTTGGCTTTGATGGCCCTGTTTTAAAATATTTGTAGCCTCTGGATTTTCAATTACAATTTCATGGTTACGTATTTCATTTGTTATTATCTGCTATCAATTAATATTTTACTTGGGATTCCATATTACGTAAGTTAAGCTATATTATATTATATATATACAGGGTGTCCAGCCTTAATGTGACCCAATAGCTAATTACCGAACCGTTCGGTTTAGATATGCACTTCCAATTTAAAAATTTTTTTAAAAAGGGTAAAGAATGTTTTTACGTGCTTTTCGAACCAAAAAACCCATTTAGAAAAAAATTACAAAAATTAAAATTTTATACGGTCCCCAGGTCCTATCACTTATATTTAGGAAAAGATGCAGTACACAAAAACAAAGTAAACACAAAAAGTTTCATTTTATTACGATAAAAACTGACCAAGTTATGGAACTTTGAAAATCATACATTTCATCCATTTTCTCGGCCAATTTCAAGGAGCTAGTAAGGGACCGTCTCCAAAGTGAAATTAATTGGAACTATGCCAGGAAACTTTCGCTCTTGCACGTCACTCTTATGTAAATCGTTTTTAAATTTAAAAGTACATACATTACGTTAATATTACAATAATTGAGTACTTAAGAAACAAAATTTATTCTGTGTACGTATAAAACATAGATAAAATATTTTGGACGAAGAAAACTTTGCTGCGATACTGATCATGGCGAACGTTAAAAATCTGTTGTGTAGTCGCTTGCAATTGCATACAGCCTTATTCTAATACTGCGAATTCTAGTACGGGAGAACGAGATGTATACAACTGGTCTCGAGGCATTAGCTCCTGCGCCAGGACTGGACGATAAGGAAATGCACCGTACGTATGTAATATGTTCCACACCGTCGATTTTGAGTAGGAACAAGCCTTGCTAATATCCTGGACACTACTTTCAGGATGAGCCAGGGCATATCCTAGAATATCCTCAGCTGGTATCCGCAAGCTTGAAGGTGTGGCACGAGACAAGGGAATACGTCTATGACTACTCCCAGTTCTATACAAGCGTTGAATAGCACGGGCAATTCTACAATAAGATAGATGTCTTCGACTGGGAAATTTAATGGCATAAAGTCTTGCCGCCTCTCTCTTATTTCGATTACACTGCCCATACAACAGTACCATTTCGCAGTATTATTCATTTGTATACATGTCGTTCTCCTGTACTAGAATTCGTAATATTAGAATACGACTGTATGCAATTGCAAGCGACTACGCAACAGATTTTTAACGTTTGCCATGATCAGTACCGCAGCAAATCAGTCTGAAGCCGCAGGCAAATAAGTCTAAGTTTTTGGAACTGCTTTTGAAAAGTTTTCTTCGTCCAAAATATTTTATTTTATCTATGTTTTACACGTACACAGAATAAATTTTGTTTCTTAAGTACTCAGTTATTGTAATATTAACGTAATGTGTGTACTTTTAAATTTAAAAACGATTTACATAAGAGTGACATGCAAGAGCGAATGTTTCCTGGCAGAGTTCCAATTAATTTCACTTTGGAGACGGTCCCTTACTAGCTTCTTGAAATTGGCCGAGAAAATGGATGAAATGTATGATTTTCAAAGTTCCATAACTTGGTTAGTTTTTATCGTAATAAAATGAAACTTTTTGTGTTTACTTTGTTTTTGTGTACTGCATCTTTTCCTAAATATAAGTGATAGGACCTAGGGACCGTATAAAAATTTTATTTTTGTAATTTTTTTCTAAATGTTCTTTTTGGTTCGAAAAGCACGTAAAAACATTCTTTACCTTTTTTAAAACATTTTTCAAATTGGAAGTGTATATCTAAACCGAATGGTTCGGGAATTAGCTATTGGGTCACATTAAGGCTGGACACCCTGTATATATATATATATATATATATATAAGGCATGGCCTTACGCTATCCTTTGTTGAAATGATCAACACTACATCAGGCTTCTAGGTTGAATAGTTTATTTCAAAGTTCGGACAGAGGGCAGGAGTTAGGCCGGCGAACTTTTAGCTCCGAGGCTATCTTCTTACATCGCAGTTTAAAAGCTAAAGCTCGAAGCTCGAAGCTCCTAAAAACGCTCCCGAAATTTCCGTGTTCTTGCTTAAATACTCCCCTAGTTACTACACCTGCTGGCAGGTCGCAGCACGATCGTGAAGGCGTTACTCTCAAACGTAATTAGTTAACGAGATTGTCAATCAAAACATGAGAAATACCTGCTTACCCAGGAGTTCTAAAAGCGAGCAGCAACGAAACCACAGAAAACTGCAAATGCTGCTAAATCAACAATTTTACTCCTTATGGAACTTCAAAAATCGTCTCTGAGCGTAATATTTGTATGGCCGAGAAACAAACTTTACAGTAAGAGTAACCGAGAGTAAAGAATGCTTTTTCAAATAACATTAAATTAAATTAGGTTAAATTAGAAATTTTTATTTTATTATTACATATATACATATATATATATATATATATATATATATATATATATATATATATATATACCTAAAGATGTATTATATACATCTTTTAAATTAAAAAAAATAGAAAGCGTAAGTAATTATCTCTAAGGAAGGAAATGTCACTCGAAGAGTACTATCTCTTAGTGGTCAAAAACTACTTATCTTTAACCAAATCATTTGGTATACAACTTTGTTTTCACTGTTTTCCGATAAATGGCTTCAGAGATGAATATTAGTCAAAATAAATAGATCATAGACGTCGTACAATAAACTTATGCATCTGAAATCATTACCCCATAAAAACATTAGTCTATTTGTGTAAAGATATTCTGAATTGAAAATGCCAACTTATGAGCCTTCCCGCTAGTTGCAGGGGTTTTAATTTTCTGCTTCAGTATCAAAAAATATGCGGCTGAGACTCATCCAATACTCTCAAATACTTATGTAGAGGCCGCCATTTCTGAAAGAACGTGTAGTGAATGGTTTCACGTCCTTCACGAACGGTGAGTTTCAAGCCCATTTCAGGCTTAGAGAAGCTTTCCGAAGACGCACAATTGGAGGGAAGTATTGCCAATGAAGAAGAATTGGCACAGTCATCGGGGGTGACTCATCAAGTAATTTCGACTTTGAATCATGTAATACCATTCTTTTTGCATAAAACCTCGAATTTCGAGGAGGTAGAAACGGCGAAAGCAAATTTAAACGCCTAATACTTTGGGACGAGTAAATATTTATGTTTTCATGGTGTGAATTCCCAGCATTTTATCCACATAAGATTGAATACTTAACTCCATTAGACGTTCGATACTTTGTGTGTTATTTCATTCTATAGGAATAAATATTCAACCTTTCCGTTTCTGTTACTGCTAAACAGAATCGTAAAGGTTATAATTTAGAGGCTTAAGTTATCATTTAGATTCAGAAATATTTGTGTTCTTTGCAAATATCAAAATGACTTCTATAAGAATCCCTGCAATACTGAAAAGCTGTACCGAAATTTATTATAGTCAGCGGAACTGGTTGGCAAATTTCACTTCTTTTCTTTAGTTTATAGATTTAGTCGGGTTACGAAGTGCCATTTCAAATGACCTACACCAACACACCTGATCGTTATGCTTATATTCTTAGAGCAGATAACACACTTAAATAGCAACATTCGAAATACATGGACTTTGAACCACTATGTTGTTTTGTTGCATCGTAGTTTCTTTTTAATTGCTTTAAAACATATAAAGTCCACACAGACTTTTTTTAAAAAACTGTGTGGTGATTTTTTAAAAAATCTGTCTGAATTTTTCACTTCTCACTTCCATATGTCTTACATGCGTGTCTCTACTTAATGTGTGGGTTTCTTAATTTACAAAAGATTAGATCATAATGCTTTAAATATTTGATTTATGCTTAACTCTCAGTTTAATCCGATTCTGGCCTCTATTAACCAACTTCTTTTTAAAACGTGAAATGCCTTTACCAAAAAATTGGGAAACATGTGAATCGCGTATTACACCTGAGCTGACATAAAGCCGACTAACTGACGACATTTCTTTCGTTACGTAACTGAGAACATAATAAACCGAATTTTAATTCCAAAAAATTCAGAAGCGTGAGTTCTACCAATAACATAAACATATTTTGAAAACAAAATATGTTTATGGTGTGTATGGTATGTAGTAGCATGTCTAAAAAAATAACTGTCATACATTAATAACCGAGGTATACAGTTGATATTGAACACATGAGCAGCCACATCAAAACTTTAACGGAAAGGCTCTTGCATTTATAAGGGGTTGTGGGGAAGGGGGGGGGGCTTATCTTGTTCTTTGAAATAGCTTAATACTAAAACAATATAAAAATATTCAGTGTTCTCTGAGAATGTCCACTTGGTTTGAGCTTCCACCAAGCCTTCTTCTGGCCCCTGTAGGAGCGCCTACAATTGAGCATGTATTTCAATAGATGTTTTGAGTGGATATTTCATAAAAACATTGATATTTTTTTTAATATTCAGAAAAGTATTACAAATATACGAGACTCTAGATTACTTTTATTTAGACTGCTTACGAGCGAAACCACAAAAAGAGCAGATGCCTTTTGGAAGGAGCTTGCTGCACAGAAGAAATTCTTTTATGATTTTAAATTTTTATGAAAATAAAATTCTCAATAAAACCCCCACACCTTTCTATAAGCGTGATTTCTGAAAAATTGGAAATACGTTTAAAATTAAAAATATAGCAAAAATGAAATATTTTATGGACAGTTTAGGATAGCAAGTTAGAGTTTGGATGTATAATCGAAAATTGTAATCATAAAGGACATATTTTAGTTATATCATAACTAATCTTAGATGACTAATTAACTTATCAGTACAGAAAAATTAATAAAGAAACCATGATGTAAAAAATATATTTTGTGTGCATTGTTAAAGTATAGATTACACTAACCTGAAAACTTATTTACTGCTACTAATGGCTAAGTATATTTATTCACGTCCAGCCTGCATTTGTGTCGTATTTAAAATAAGCAATATCAAGCATAATATATTCACGAAACAAATCTCAGCATGAACATCGTACGTGAATACCATAATTATGTGTATAAAATAGCAAATTAAAAACATGACATGAATGAACATAAACTTTGACATTCAAAAAAAAAAAAAAAGGTGAAACTTTCAAGATCTATTAAGCAAGTCCTTAATTTATCTCATTTTTGTTTCATGCAGTAGTATATTTTGAAAACAATTACCCTCTTATCGTTAACTAACATTTTCTTAATTTCGAAAATGCTTAAGATCTATTTGTGTCAACGTAAGATGATAAATGACTATCAAGAGACGTTAAAGAAAACTTGTTTAGATATTGATTAATTACATTTTCTTGTAGCGTCTTCTGCTGTATCGTCCCTTAAATGTAATTCATGTTTTTGTTCAGTAATTTTAAAATAAAACAATAAATAAGCAGCCTATCGAAAATTCATATACAAATACAGGATTCCGCACGTATATATACTCATCTATTTTTTACACGAGTTTAATTAATAGAGAAATTTGGTATCGGTAATTAACGAAATTTTTAATCATTTTTTTTCAAAAGAAAACTTTTCAAGCTAATCATTATTCTGATTATCAATAAAAAACGTATCGCTCTGCTATAAATCAATCATTTCTTATTTCAATAACAGAAAAAAAATCCTAATAAAACACAGTGAGTTTTTCTTTTCTAATTAGCATTATCAATATTTAATAGAAAAAGTAATTAGTTAAGTGTTTTTGCTGGATTTTTTTAGAAATGTTAAATGCTTTTGAATGAATAAAGACTGGTACAACATCATTTTACGTTACAAGTATGTTACAATCTTTTTAAACTGACACATTTAAAAACAAAACTATGTAAATACCTTATAAATTGTGGAAAAAACTCTAAAATTAATGTTTAATAAAGTAATGTATGAGGAAACGGTCTTAGGTATGTCTGTACAATTGTAATAATTTGATATAGTATACTTCAACTGGTATTATTAATATTTAAATTTCAGTTAAGTAACATGGATTTTGTTTTTCTCTGTTCTCTATACTTGAATCAAATAAGTTTCTATGTTTCAAGAAATAATGTTTCAAGATGTTTCAAGAAATAGCGTTCTTAATTTTCAAGAAATAGCGTTCTTAAAGATATCATGTAAATTTATCTGCTTTGTTGATTGACGTACGTATAAATACATTATAAAGAAACCGATGCATTTATGGAATTTTTAAATCCTTGTGAAGTTTTGTGCTTTTTCTTAAGCTCAGTAAGCGCATTTTTTTAAAGAAACTCTAAATTTATGAGTTTGCAGCATGCTGCTCTAAACAGTTCGTATTACATTAGGCTCAGAATAATAGCAATAGTTTAAACGGTTTTAATTTCATCTAAAAATTGCGGGTTAGGGTCCCATCGCTGTCGATTTAACGGTCTGGAGTTTTGGTAGGTTTTCTCCATATGTAACGTGAATACGCGTTAGATCTCCTTAGAAAGTCCTCCTGTCAAACCACCCCCCATTCTTGATAGATCGCACTAGTGTAGCGTATCCTTAATCACACAAATCACAAATCAATTCATCTAAAAGCATATGCTTAAATATTTTGCTTGTGTAAAAATCGTTACATTTGAAAACTGAACTGAACTTGTCAGTAGATTTTAAATTTTGCTTGTTTTGAAATTTTCGTATTCCTCAGAGATAAAATAAAATGGCACGCTTTCATGGTTTTCATTTTAAAAAAGAGTACGAAGAATCATTTACTCATATTTAATTATATAAACCTGTTTTCAAAATATTTCTCTTAGAAATATTTGAAAAAAAAATTCGGTTTTAAACTTCATATTGCTTTAAACACAAGTTATATAATATGATACAATGATTTTTGAATAATTAGTTATTGAAATTGCTTCTTTTCCATTAAATAGTGTGTACTATTGAGGAATACTTTCAACGTATAATATCATTTGACATATTTCCCTCGTCTGTGTGATGAACTGATTGTTATACTAAACCAAAATAGTGGTTATAAAATAAATTTACAATATCAAAGATCTAATTTAGGTATTTTAAACGTGTATTCTGTAAAATATATCTTTTTTATAGATTACTTTAGCCCAAAACACGTCAACATGAAATAATGACTTAAGTCCAAAATATAATGACTACGTACATTGAAATGCGGGAAACTCAATTTATTTTATTAATACGAATACGGTGTACTCAGTTGAGTAATTGATAAAAAAAAATACTTTCTGAAATTTCTATATAAAATCTCTGAAATCATTTTCTTAAATCTATCTATGAAGCATACATCTTCAAGAATTATAATGAATATTCATAAACAAAATACTCCACTGTTTACTGTTAATTACTTACCGTAAACTATAGTTAATGAATATTTTCAGTTGGTAATATGCGGAGTCCTGATTTACCATGTACTTGTAATTTTTAAAATACTTTTAGTGCGTTCTTAAACTGATTAAAAGCACATAAAAGAGTTTAAAATAAACGCCTTTAAAAATGCACTATTTGATTATTCGTTACAATATCCTGCCATCTAAAATTATTTTAAACAAATTGATTACTTTATTCTTCATATTTAAAAAAAAATTATGCATATAAATTTGATGTTTCTTTCGTTTTTCCCTTTATTTGTCTGTATGGGTGAACATATTTCGTAAACCTATTCCTGTATGAAATAAGGTAAATATTAAACCCTTATCTTTCCACGTGTTAAATATGGCGCTTATTTTTTAACAGGTATAACCTCTTAACAAATATTTATTATTATAATTTTTCTTTCATGTATTCTACAAAAACTAGCTTTCTAAATACCAATAATTTATTATTTTTTAAAGATTTTCCAAAACAGATCATTGAGAAAAGAAAAACTATGGCAATACTGCAAATAACTAAGGGAATAACACATGAACCACCAAAGAGTTGATATTTTAACTATGAATTCAAATAACAATTTGAAAATGAGAGGGTCAAAAAAGGAAAGAAAAATTATTAATTGTTCGATTAAAATAATTTATTCTTTGCATCAAAAAGTTGCAGAAGAAGAAGAAGACCGAGAGAGAGAGAAAGCTGATTACATAAATTAAAATGACTGCGACTGTAACTTATTTTTTCTCATAATTTACGTTTTTTATCCTTTCAGTATTTATTTATAAATATATTTACGCTATACTTTAAAAAAATATTTTCACACCAAAATAATTTTTAAAAAATGAACTTAGTACAGATCGTAATTTTTGCTATCGATTTCATATATTCTACTGTATGTTTTCTAGATTTTTTCTTTTAATTTCTTTGTTATCGTCTGTACAGTTCTGCGTGCAATGCGACAACATGGCTGTGGGTTTGGAAATTATATTTAAGCAGTCTCTATTTCCAAACTTGTTTTACACTTCATTTGTCACCGACAGATGGCACAACATATTCTGCTATTTCAGTGAGAAATTTCAATGGAACTTGTTGCGTTCTATTCCCTAAAATATGTACGCACATGTATTTTAAAGTATCACTTTCAGTAATATGTGAATCTACGCCGCAGCTCTTGTGTTGTGGAAAAATGAGCTTTATTATTTTGAACTTGTAAATATGTGCAGTAAAAGTTGATTCTCATTTCGCGACCTGATGTAAAAAAAAGATGAAAAATTAATTGCATATTGGAGTGATTTCTACCCCAAATTGTTTTCTTTAATATTAATAAAATCATAATTATATGGCATTCAAGAACTCACAAACCTTATTAGAGCAAAAATTAAATAATCAGTGCATAAAAAATGTATGATATTTAAAAGATTAAAAATTAAGAAACGTTTAAACGAATATATTAACTATAGAAGAATATTTTGACACAATGATACATCGAAAATAATCAGTTTTTATTTAGGAACTTTGAAAAACGAAAGAATTATTTTTGAAAATAATGATTTTTATTTGATTTTCAATTTTTTAAAACTTTTAACAAATTATTAAAAGTTTTTTTATCCAAAACAGTATAATAAAAATTTAATATTAATTCAAAACTTCTTAGATATAAAATTCTCGCTTGTATCTTAAGTGCACATTTAATTTCAAATTAACTATAATAGAACAAAATCTTAAAATTAGGAATTATTTCTTTAGCCAAAATGTTCTCTCTTTTACTTTCTTGTCTGCTGAAAATTGAAGCAAGCAGGCAATTTTGAGACTAAAAAACGAAAATGAATAAATAAACTATATATCAATAACAATCAAATGAGCTGTTAATTGAAAGTATTGTTAACAAAATTGTTCGATAATCGATATTTTAATGACAGAAAGGCCAGCAATGAGCAAAATTTTCGGCACACCACGTCCTTCTCCCCCCCCCCCTCCCCACGAAACATAAGAGTGCATCATACACCCACGAATGAAAGTTTTCAAGGTCTCAAAAAAGGTCTTGTAGTTGAACTCGAAATTGTCAGATGTTAGTTTTAGAAGTTTCGTGACTGAATGTTGTCATTGGAAAATGCACCACTTTTCATAAAAATTGTTGAAAGGTGAAAGCGACGAAATCAAAAGAATAACGGAAAACAGTCAACGTTGTACTATGAGTGTACCAATGAAACTGACTATATCCAAACCAAGTGTTGAAAGTCGTTTGCTCTAAAAAATTTTTGGTTTACTCAATACGGATTTATATAAGCCATGAGAAACTGTCGTTTTATATGCATATTTTTATTTATTTATTTTCGATGTAGATTAACATTATAATAAGATGCTAGTGCAAAAGTTTCAAAGCGTTTCCTCAGAACAAAACATTTCAAATTAATTAACTTAGTACGTATATCACTGGTGCTTGTGTATCAAAGCTATTCAGGCTCAGCTCAGAAATATATTGGAATCATTCCCAAGGCATCTCTTACAGAGAGTTGCATGAGCAGATAAGAGTAATTAGCCCCTGAAACTCTGTTCTGTATGAAAGAAAAAAAAATTGCATCTCTGTGCAGGGAATTGAATGTGCCATATAACTCGGATCACTAACTCGTGTGACTGTTATACGTAACTTCCTACTAAACCAGATAAAATTTCCAAAATCTTTATTCCAAAACAATTACCCGGATGAAAAATTGTATTTTCAATCTGTATGTAGTTTGTTCTTTGAAAATACTTCATCGAGGTATTGCAGAAATCAAGTGAGTCAACCAAACGATTAATAATCCGTTCATTCTCATTGTCAATAGATGCGAAAAGATTAAAAAAAAAAGATTTCGACGAGGTGATAAACGAATTTGCTAAAAGGAAATTCAGATTCAAAGCGTTGTATGTGGTAAATAAATATGTAAATACATTAAAATATAAATAAAGCGTTGTATGTGGTAAATAAATATGTATAAATACATTAAAATATAAATAAAAATCTTATCTCTCGTTATAATTAAATGGCAAAATATCTCGTAATATTTAGCCAAGACCAAGGTCTTTTTTTAAATCCTAGATTGCATCACTAGTTTTGTCGTACTAAGTTAACCGTGCTCCAAAAAAATGGAGAGGAGAATCCTAATTCACAAATTGGTTCGTGAGGCCATTTTAGTTGTACAAACATTAAGATTTTTTATTCTAATTTGTATTTCCGTTTGGGGGGGGGGGACTAGTCATCTACTAATGGGCCCCAAAATTGGGAAGCCGCCGCAACAATCAGAAACGCGCCATTGTATTGGTTGGCTTTCTAAAAGTTTGGAGGTTATCTACGAGTGTTCGACTGACAATATTTCCCTGCTGATATATTGTTTTGTTGTTTTTGTTCGTTTCTGTGGAAAAAAGTTAACAAATTATGTAATAAGATATTTTCCATTTTTACAACATTTTGAAACAGTTTCTGAAAACTAATTTTCCAAAATAAACTGCAATTCAGCTCTAAAGTGATTAGGTACGAAATCAAATATAATTTGACTCACTATACTAGTGTTAAATTCGAATGCATTTCACGAGGGAAAAAACATCGATAACTTTATTTGTAGATTCAGATTCAAATTGATGGTGAATTGATTGCCGACCCTATTTGGGCCTGACCACTATCCAGCTTTCCTCAGCCAAGATCTCGGATAGATTTAACACTTTGAGACCCAAGTGTTACTTTTTCAAAGTTTTCAAAAAAGAATTATTTATTTTTTTCTTTTTGAGAAGGGTAATTGGTCCGAAAATTGTGTTTCTTCGCTTATTTTTGAACTTCATTTACTACTGAATATTTTTTTAGACCATGGCCACATGAATCAGTAATATAAATAAACTATATATTTTTTTCTTTTTAAAATGATCTTTTTTACATTTTGAGCTAAAGCACTCTCATTTATCCGAAATGAGATGTCATAAAACACATATGTACTAAATTTATTTCTAAAATATTCGATTTCATTCTGATTTAAACAATTTTTTACCACTGTAATCTTTTACTTCAATACCTAATTACAATTCGCATCTTTAGCCTGTAAGTTGTTGCTATATATAAGTGCGTTTACATAAATGTATTCATTTGGCACCCACTTGTAATCTGGCAAACGTAATAAAGCATGGAAACAAAAGCATTGCAGACAAAAATAAGTAAATGCAAAGAATGTTTTAATGAAATAAATTTTTTTACAAACGTCTAAAAAAATATTTGCACCGAATTGTAAAAATGATTATCCTAAAATAATAATTCTTCCTGAATAAAAAAGACCGTCTGTGCATAGAATTTTTGATGGTCTTTCAAAATGCCGCAGGCGAGAAAAAAGTATATATATATATATATATATATATATTATTTTTTGAATTCCATGGCAAAATTCTGAGAGAATAATACATGCTTTCTTGATCTAAGGCACCGTAATATATACGTTTATATATATGCATGGAAATCATAATGAAACGAAATATAACACGAAGCAAAATAAACAAACATTCAAAAGAATATGCAAAATACAAAAGTTTTTCATTTTCGAGAAAAGCTTTTAACCTTTTCTGAACTCGCATAAGAATAGAGAGCATTTTTTGAGTAAGAATATTCTTCACAAAATTTATACAGCATCATATATGAAGTAAGTGAAACCGTAAACTTGGGAGATTCTTTGCTCACGATCGAGAAGGTTAAATCTGTTTCCTATATTTTGTCTGCAATTAAGAATTACTTGTTGGTGTAAGTATGCTGACGTGTATGTTGAAAATTTTGAATGTGATTTAAGTTTCATGTTTGGGATATTACAAAGGAATGCAGATGGCTCAGGAATTATTCGATGACACAATTGGAGGAAGAAAAACTTAACCTACGCGTTAACCTTTGAATGCCTAGATTCCTTCTTCAGGGACACTCCGATTTTAGCATTTTTGGTGATGATCACAAAAACATTTTAGAGATATTTTTACGTTCCCATATATGAACAACAGAAGTAAAGTGGCGCAGACATTGGTCAGAGATGGAAAGGTGACAGCCTGTTGCGCCCGAACTGATTTGGGACCGCGTATGTTAAAAGCAGCTGGTGCACGTAAAACCCATCGAGGCTCCATGGTCATCCATGTTCAAACGATGACTCTGGGATGTTAATCCAGGTGCTGATCTCCAGTGGCGCAGAGAGGGAGGGGGAGCAGGGGAAAAATCCCCAGGGCCTCAGCTTCTGAAGGGGCCCCGTTTTTGCTGTTTATATGATACTTAATTGTGTGTTGTCAATTTTGTAAAAAAAAAAAAAAAGAAGAAAAAAAGTCCAAATTCAGATTATGTCCCCGGATGTTTCAAATTAATTTTTGAATGTAACTACAAAAACCCAGCTAGATCATAAACCACCAACTTGACAAAAAGGAGGAGTGGTAGTGATTTTCTTTTGCAAGAAAAGTAGACATTGACGGTGTTATTCAACGGTTTGCTATGACTAAAAGTAGAAAAGATTTATTTAACAAGAAATCATTTTTTTTCCCGAGACACATTGTTAAATAGTGGAAGAAAGGGTATAGCCAGAGGAGGGACTGTGGGCCCACCCAACCTCCAAAATTTTGAATTTTCCTTAACAAAATGTTACAGATCAAGACTTTCTATGAGAAATTTTGGCTGATCTCTCGACTGGAATTGGTTCAAAATTACGATATCTTGAGCTAAGTCGGTCTCCCTGCCACTGGGACTCAGTAGAATAGTATCCGTTCAATTTCGTTCAATACTGTCCTATATGGAGGATCTGGCATGGAAATGAAGATAGTCAAAGGATATTAGACGAAACAATATAAACCACAGGATTTTGTTATCTTATATTAGGTTTGAGGAAAATAAACTTGCTTTCCAAGAATGGCTGACAAAGTTTAATTTGGGACTATTCCACTCTTCATGCAAGTTTTTAGGGAAAAACAAACGCTCATTTACGATATTGATGTTGAGAGTTTATTTACGATTGTATGTATAAGCACATGTTGGAGAGTCTGACCGAAATGACCGGGAGCTAATGGGTTTACATTTTAAAGGCCAACGTTCCCAATTGGAAACATGAAATTAAAAATGTATTTAAAATTAAATTTATCACTATTGACTTAAAAAAAATTGACAGATATAGATAAAAGATGACTCGATCTTTTTAAATAGATTTTACATTTCTATCATTGGTGGGGAAACTCGATAAAAAACCATAAAAATAGTAATTTTCATAAATTTTTGTGGAGCTACCTTGATACAACCCCTCAACCTTCAAACTTAATTCATATCTTTTGTTATATTTAAAAGTAAATCTTTCATTTACTCTTAATATTTCGCTTATTAAACTACCCGTAAAAGTATAGTCAAAGTATAGAAGTGTAGCCCCTGAAAGTGCAGTCAGAAATGACCAGTGTTCCCAATTGGGAGCGAAGTGCAAATTGGGGGGGGGGGATATCCACCATTTAGATGACTAACATCCTTTAATTAACGCATTAGAAGGCAAAATATGCAAAACCCTAATTTTTCTTTCAAATGGGCCGACATTTGCTCATGAAGCATTTTGCCATTACGAAGTCCCGAATTACTGGCCATTTTATTATAGGGGCAGCGTTATCTCCTATGAAGGGACGGACACGTTAATATTCATGCCCAAGCCTTTTTTCGAATCCGGACCCAAGGAGTGATAGAACGGTTCTTGAGCCACTACACCACATCAATGGAACCAAACCATAGTAAAACGTTTCTCCATAGAAAGGATGCAGCTCATTATTGTATGGTGAAACTTTGAACTACCCAGCAAACACAGCCCTATCGGATAAGTTTTGGGCCGACATCGGCATGCCGACGCAGAATGTGCCGGGGCGATATCGCTCAGCCGGTGCCGAAAACGACAAATTTGCGTCCGCCTGGGCGTGTGTCGGGCCGAAAGGATCGGGTGGTTTTGGATAGGTGTCGGCAAAAACGACAACGGTGTCGGCCCAGCCCTATGCCATCTTTGAACCAAAGCCATAACGTTTTTGGTGCGGTATCGGCAACGACAAAATATCGAAAACCGGCCAGCACCTTACATATTTACAAAATACCGCAATTAGTTTCATAATTAGTTCTCTAGGACAGTAAACAGCCCATTACAGTAATAATAATTATTATTAATATATAAATAACTTTCCACCACTGGGACTAATTTTGTTAAAAATACTTAGCTAAATCAATAAAATTATTTGTTTTTTAAAAATGTTTGATTAAATTAAAAGCTTTTTCTGAAACTAAGGGTATTATTTGAAGAATAAACCAATATTTGTTGAATCACCAACTAATTTCGGTTAATTTCACAAAAAGCTTTCCTTTTTAATTTCATCATCCATTTTCCTGAAAGCATACAAATATTTTTTGATTTAACTAAGTATTTTTAACAAAATTAGTCCCAGTGGTGTAGTCATTCATATAATAATAATAATAATAATCATTACTTTTAATGGGTTGATTGTTGCAGTAGAGAACTAATTATAGAATTAATTATTAATAAACCCATGTTTATTATGAGAAAAGCACTTATTTCGTGTAAATATTTTATTTTATATTACTGAACTTTTATTTTATGAGCAGTTCCTCTTACCCACGAAAAAAAAAAAAATGTACATTATTTGTTATTAAAAAGAAATATAAACTTCAAGCAAAGATCTATTTTCATATTTATGTACTTTTATATTTCATTGTATAATCTTCTTTCTAAAGAAGAAAATATTTTTTTGTAACAATTTTTCCCCTGTTGAATACAGACTTGCTAAGTTTCCAAAATTGAAAAACCTCCTATTTTTTCTAAGTCAAAAGGCTTGATATTTTTTATGCAGATATTTTCCGATTAAAATGCACATATATATTGAATGCAGATACAATTTGTGTCTTTTCTTAAGTGAGATTAATGTCAGTATAAACAGCACTGTTTTATTCCTTATTTTTATGATCTAAATAAATTTCAAAATTAAAAAAAAAATCTGAAAATAAAGATCCTTAAAAACAGATATGGGGGATGGGATGTAGACTCTTGAAATATATACTTGCGCATTAATATTCAAGAAAAACTATGAAGTTAAGGGTAGGGCCTAGTTCAGATTTGGAAGAGGGCAGCATGCTCAATGAATTCGATGTGATTTATCTTTCCGGTTTTTATACCTTCATATTTTTTAATTGATGACCTATGCTACCAAAAATAATTTTGATGGAGTATTCTTGTCGCCCCTAAAATTTTGGGTGTCCTAGACCGTGGCCTAGTTTTCCGGTGTCGTTTTTTTCGCTCAACGGTCTACCTATTAGGTGTCTCTATAATAAAGTGACCAGTATATCGAGCCTTAGTAGCGCCGAATGACTGATGGTCAAGTGCGTCATTAGAAAAAAAAAATATTTTAACTCGACTGTTTATGCTAACCATACCTTCGTTCCTGTTGTGCACGAGTATTTTCCAATACCGTATTGGTCATTCATCTCAGCGATAGCAAAAAATCCAGTACATTTACTTTTTGGCTGTGCGGAATCTGCTTGAAGAATTGTAATGAAAATTAATTTTGAAAATGTTTAACTAATTTGATCAAAAGCAGTTAAGAGCATTCAGAAAGACCGAGGCCTTAGCCATTATTTTCTTTTGGGTGGGGGCAACATACACGCCAATTATCATATTGGTTTGTTTGGAAGAATACGGCCACCGGTAGGGGGGATGCCCACCGTGGAAGTCTTTCTAAGGTGTCCTAACCCTTACTTACGCTAAGTTTTGGAGGAAACCACGGGAAACTCCGAACGGTTAGGTCATGGAAATAACCTGGTTTTGAACAGGCATCTTCCATCTCCCAGTTCAGAGTGCTATGCGCTCGGCCGCTGCGCGGACGATTATCATGTTGGAAAGAATAAAAAAGAAGGAAGACAAACGTCATACAAAAAGGCATAGAGGGTCAAGTTCCACCTTGCCCTATGCTACCAACGTCCGGGCTCGTAGCCAGGAGGTGCGTTAAGGGACGGTACTACTTGAAAAAATCCCCACCCCAAGGATAAATTTTACCCTTCTTCCAAATTTGAAAAATAGACAGAAAAGGTGATTTGAAAAAATAAAAATGTTGAAATAAAAAGCCCTTTTGAAGAAATTAAATGTTTTTTAAAAAGTTTTTAAATCTTGATAACTAAGACTAAAGTGTGTATACGACAGAGTGTGCATTTTGAATCTTAAACCAAGTTTTAAAATCCCATTGGGATTTAATCTTAGCCGAGTAGATAAGACACTGAACATGATAGACGGCTGAAAGTCCAAGGTTCGGGCCCATCTCGCGGCTGTCGATCTACAGTCTGGAGTTTTGGTAGGTTTTCTCCAGATGTAACGTGAATACGCATTAGAACCCCTGAGAAAGTCTTCTTACTAAGACACCCCCCGATACTTGGCAGATCGTCCTAGAGTAGCATTACCATAATTAAACCAAACAGAAACATTTTGCTTTTTCGTGTATGGAAACAGGAAATGGCTAAAATATGCTTCAGCCCACTCCAAAGCGTTTTTTTTTTTTTTTTTTTTTTAATAAATGTGCGATATACGTGAAGTAAAAAGGTCCGAAAGATTTTGCTTTTTCGCGTATGCATTGTTATTTTGCAATCTAGCTACTGCGTGACATACGTAACCAGTAACGAATATGCCTGCTTCACTTGACGTCATTAAGCTGTTAATTTGGATTTTTGCGCGCGTGTTATTGTTATTACGCTAATGGTTACATCTAGTTGTTGCCGCTCCCAGTATAAAAATATCGTCAATTTTGGTACCGCATACATTAACGTATTATATAAGGAGATACTAAATATAAAAAAATAGTATCTCTAAATAAAATATTAAAATTGAATTATTTCGATGTCCACATAAGTATGGCAACAATTGTTTATTTACTTTGTTTTAATTCTTTTCAGAAGAAATATTAATTTTTATTTGAACATCTTACAAATAATTTTATTTATAAATATGTAGCATGTAATTATAAAAGGATTTTAAAACAAAACTGTTTTAAAACAAAAAAAAACGATTTAAACCAAAAAACCTTTTTTTTTTTAACGGGTTTTTATCCAACCCTGGGTGGGAATGACGGACGGGATAATAAAGTACCACAAAACCATTTTGGGGACGCATCTTGTCTAAGTGCCTTCCTCGTACAGAGACTAGAGAATTTTTTTTTTAAGTTGACTTCAAGAAGGCATTTTTTACTTATCCTTACAAAGTAGCAAAGCCAAAGTAGCTTTTAACAATATCTCGGCAAAGTCTTTTAACCGAGATATTGTTAAAAATCTCATCCTATCCTAGAGAACTTTGTTGATCGGTTTGCCAACGAACAGGAGCAAATGGTCTAGATTGTTGCTATAGTAAATCATATTTCTAATATTTAAAATATATATATACATTATATTTCGTCTTTTCGCTCTCTATAAGAATTTCGTAACGAATTGCGCTTCCTTCCGTGAAAACAAACAAGTCGTCAGGGCTAGTTCCGCAGGTCATTTCAAGGGCGGAGAGGGAGATGCTTTCAACTTTTTCTCGTTTACTCAACCCCCCCCCCTCAGGGGCAGGCAGGGGCTATGGACATAGAAATAACACTGGTGGCTATTGAGGGGAGAGAGAATTGTATCACTCCGCTTATTTTATCCCTTGCTGACGTCTAAGTATTTGGCGTGAAATATTTGAAGTGACCCCATATTTGGCTATTAATGAATGCACAAGTGAATGAATTCGAGTTTTTGTTAATCTGAGATATTCTTTAAATCTGAAGGAGTGAAAATTTGAAAGTGAAATATGAATATATATCTGACTGACCGAGGAAAATTTGATTAACACATATTATTTATTAGTGTACATTAATTTGCGTATTTTAAAGAACTACACATGCGCCTTTTATTACCGTGTTTACTCGTGTAATAGTCGCACCCCCGTTTTGAAGCAGAAAAAAATAGTTTTAGAGTGCACAATATTATGCAGTAGATTTTTTTTTGGGGGGGGGCAGCTACCCTACAGCACAGACACCACAAAAAGCACAGGTTCTAATTATCCTGATTTATGAACCTTCATTTAATCGGGAGGCTTCATTTCTGCCAGCAACTATCTATTATATAGAAAAGTTCCTTAACTATAAATTGTGCTGATATTTTTGATTTTTTACGGCAATACAAATGAAACTATCTTTTTCCTTCAATTTTAATCCAATTTAATTTCAGAAAGTTCTGTTGTGTAAGTCAGACTAGGATGTCGGTGTCCTAAGCGGAGGAATTCTTAAAGGGCTCTAACGTTTATTCCTAAATATAAAACAATTAATAAACAGTAAAATTGGGGTTGAACATTAGTTATAATGATTTATTCCCTAATTTTATGAAAATCAATCACATTTCCTTCATTTTATGAATATTAGATAATGTTTTGAATGTATAAAAAAAATATCAAATTCCCCCAATTTATGTTCTAGAATTGGGGATACAACGATGATTTATCCTCAATTATATGTTCAAAAATCTGGTGACCTTATCGAACGCAAATTCACATTCATTTGGGGGAAATCACCCAAAATTTAAACTGTAGATTGACAGATACGCGGTAGACCAGAACCTTGGACCTTCACACTTCAACCATGTTCGGTGTCTTATCCTCTCGGCCATGGTGGGAACCATTTGTGAACCTCTAAAATGCAATGTTTTATGTTCTGCTTTGCAGGTATTTTATTTTTATTTATTTATTTCTTAACTTTTTTTTTATTGGAAGTACTTAAGAACAACTATTACTTTGTATAAAATGAAATTTATAGTCATATGATTTTAGTTAGAAATATGAATAACTAGACAGAAACTGCCCCCTTTGAGGGTTGAGGGGGGGGCGGCGTTAGAAACCCCTTCAATACTAAATTATAAAAAGCAAAGTCGGTAAATTAACCAGATAGAATGATTTTTTTCTTCCCTTTGTCTGTGAAGGGGGCTTTTCAATCCTACGGGCTCAAAACATGTAAGTATCGAAACCATAAATTAAAAAGTATTACTTTAACAACATATATGTGCTGCTTGCTGGTTCTATACCGTTCAGTTTAGAAATTACACTTCTGGACCGATGTCGGTTTTGCAGTACATCGCCGAAATCGCATGTTAACCCTAAAAGACTTGCCGCAATCGGACCGTTGCACGCCCGAAATCACCTTTCTTTTGCCTACGCCAACGCATTTTGCCGACACAGAACCGACACCGCTCCAATTACCATCTTGCCAATGCCGACATCGAAACGGTACTGCCGATGTCGGCCCATCCCTTACCCGATACGGCTGTGTTTGCTGGGTATTTCTGTTAGCTGCATAAAATTTCGGCAACAAAACATACTTAAAGTATGCCTGGATCTGAATGCGGTCTCTGAAAGGTCAATACTGGGTCGTATGGTAGGAAACTCTTCACAAACTAAGGCTGCTAAAAAATGCAAAGCAAAAGTTGACGCTAAAACATAAGAAAACCGAAGCAAATGATCTATCATGTCATGCACAGTTCATAAAAATAGCAAACATTTGACCATAAAATGGTGCTATTAGCCACAACTTTTCTATGGAGAAACGTTGAACCATGATTTCGTGCTTAAGCTGATCAATGGAACCAAATCATAGTAAAACGTTTCTCCATAGAAAGGATGTAGCTCATTATTGTATGGTGAAACTTTGAACTATTTCTGTTAGCTGCGTAAAATTTCTGGTGCAAGGTAGTTAGCAAACTTTCCGTCCGTTTTGTGACACTAATTCTTATTGTGAGAATTCAAGTAACCAATATGTTTCTAGGAAAAGTATGAATAGGAAAAGGTTTTAGGAAGATGTGTCGAAAATGTATGACGAATAAAATAGAATTATTTAAATTACTTCAGTGTATGAAAAAGTAAGAGCTGCATTTTATAGCCCAACTCCTTTCTTCATTCTGACTTTAGACAAACCTTTAAAAGTATCATGTACGACGCACGCTATCACTGGAGTAATTCAGAATCATGCAAGTAACGAAAATTTTGCTAAACAGTAATAAGATAATGGTATCTTAGTAGTGGAATTTGAGGATACACTTTTTAAAACTTATATCTTATAAATAAAAATGAAATTCTGTTTGTTTGTTTGTTTGTTTGTTTGTTTGTTTGTTTGTTTGTTTGTTTGTGGATTTGAGTTGTATACAAATCCACAAAAATGGACCTATCAGCCTGAAATTTTGCACAGATATGTAAAATAATATAGAATAAATGATAGTCCACTTTAAAACTTTGAAAGTCCACCCGTTCCCGGAATTTAAGAGATTTTTTATGTTCTCCACGCAAAAAGCTTTCCGTAATTGTAACCCCTGTAGTGAAAAAAGTGTGAAATAAGGATTGTGGTTGCCATGTGTGGCGATTTTGCCAAATAAGATGTTTTAAATTCTCAAAATAAAAATAAAAGAATAATAATGATTTTTTTTTTGTTAGTTTATATTCGTAAGGTTATATTTTTTTAAATTATAATATCGTGTGCATGGGAAATCGGAGCAGGAATGAAATGTTTTATACGCAAAACAATAAGAATTGAAGATTTCCGAGGCTACTATGTTAAAATTTTTTAGTTTGGCGAAAAAATAAAATGGCTCAAATGCCGAGAAAGTAAGTTCTAGCGGTTTGCACAGTTTCCGGCTTGGCGAATTTACTGAGAGCTTAAGGAAACGGATTTTTGAAAACAAGTACAAAGGTTTTATTAGAATACAGCGTTAAATTTTAATGATCCCTGCGAAAATAATGCAGTTATTAAGGGATTTCAAGCGATCTATCTTCAGCATTCTCGCGATTTTGAGGAGGATTCTAACGCTTGGCGCTTTTATCGTAATTTAATCGTCTGCTATTTGGGTTATGAATACACCTGCGTATAAGTTTTTGAAATTTTCATTCTGTTGGAATTGTGCATTTTTCAGAGCAGCTTTTCTGCATCTAATGTATTACATCCAGAAAAAAGGATGTTAGAAATATCAATTTTAATTTTGTTTAATCACACTCATGAATAATGATACACTTTCCAACTTAAGGAAAGAAGGAACGAAAATAGGGAAGACCCATGGATTATAACTCTTTTTATATATAGCACTTTAGTGCGTATTTAAAAATCTGAAAGTGTGTCAGATTTTCTATGATTCTAGCGCTTGGCGCAATTTAATGAGAGGGTATTTTTAAAAACAAGCGTAGGTTATCTTATAAATAAAAATGAAATTCTGTTTGTCAATTTGTTGATTTGGGTAGTATACAATTCCAAAAAATGGACCTGTCAGCCTGAAATTTTACACAGATATGTAAAATAATATAGAATAAATGATAGTCCACTTTAAAACTTTGAAACTCCACTTAAAAACATTTTCCTCCTGAAGGGTTCCCTTAATTTCCGTTCCCGGAATTTAAGAGATATGTTCTCCACGCAGAAAGCTTTACGTAATATTAACCCCTGTAGTGAAAAAAGTGTGTGAAATAAGCATCTTGGTTGCCATGTGTGGCGATTTTGCCGAATAAAATGTTTTAAATTCTTAAAGTAAAAATAAAAGAATAATAATGATTTTTTTAGTTTATTTTTTTAGGTTATTTTTTTTAATTATAATATCGTGTGCGCATAAGAAATGAGAGCAGGAATGAAATGTTTTATACGCAAAACAATGAGGATCGAAGATATCCGAGACTAATATGCAATTTTTTTTTAATTTGGCAAAAAAAAAAAAAAAAAAAAATGGCTGATAGGCCGATTTTTAGAGAGTGAGTTCTAGCGGTTTGCACAGTTTTAGGCTTTTTGGCTCAATTTACTGAGAGCTTAAGGAAATAGCATTTTTGAAAACAAGTGTATACGTTTTCTTAGAATACAGCATTAAATTTTAACTATCCGTGCAGAAATAATGCAGTTATTAGGGCATTTCAAGCGATGTAGCTTCAGAATTCTCGCCAATTGAGTACATTGATTTAACTTGGGGGAAATCCGCCAAATTTCAGAAAATTGAAATCTTCGCATTTAGTACATCGAGATAACGATGAATAAAACATGTTATAGTTGATAATTTAAAAAATGCGGCTGTATTAAGGGATTCCACTTTTCAAATAAATGCCTGGCGGTCGAACCATTTCCCATTTTGATTGCTGCTAAGTCAATGCCTCGAATGATTCCCTGAAAAAACTCTTGCAAAATGGCGTATGCTGGCACTTTGGCGAGGCTTAGATTTGAAACTGGATTTTACTTGAGACTGGTATATACATATAATAAGACTGGTTATAGATAAAAATGAATGTTGGTATGTGTGTAGGATGTTGAAAAACTCCAGCACCGTTTCACCGATCACCATGAAATTTGGTTCACCTAAGTCTTTTATCATGGAGAAGGTTTTTATGCTATCCGTTTTCCTCTAACTTTTCACTAGGTGGCGCAGCAGAACGTCGAATTCTATTCCGTTTAGCCGTTTGCTATGCGAATATCGTCCAACAAATTTTGATGAAATTTGGTACACGCGAATATTAGAACACGGAGAATATTTTTCACTATCCATTTGCTGTAACTTACCGCTAAATAGCGCTGCAACGCATCAACTTCTATACCGTTCGACTGATCGGCATAAAATTTTTTATACTTACACATTTGAGAACGAAGAATATATTCTAACTGCGTTACTTTTGATGTTACTCACCACTAGATGGCACTTCAATGCATTATTATTTTAACTCGCCACTAGATGACGCTGCAGCAGGCCAAATTTTTGACCATTCAAACGGTGGCTATGAAAATCAGTATACATAGCTATTTGAACAATAAGAATATTTTGGCGTTATCCATTTTGCTATAACTCGCCACATGACGGCGCTGTAGCAAATCATTACTTTAATTAACCACTAGATGGCCCTGCAGTGCATCAATTCTTGACTGTGTAACTGATCGCTATGAAAATAGGTATACATAGATATTTGAACACGGGGAAGAGTTTGGCGCGATCCATTTTCCTATAACTTGACACTAGATGTCGCGTCAACACATGAACTTCAAGACTATTCAGCCGATCGTCATGAAAATTCGTATACATCGATATCTGAATGCGAATATTTTTGCCGTATCCGTTTTGCTAAAACTCGCCACTAGATTGTGCTACGCCGCATCGCCTTCTGCACCGTAAAAACGATTGCCTTGAAATTCAGTATGCATGATTATTGAACACAATATAACGCGATATCCATTTTGCTATATCTCTTTATTACAATAAATAGTAATCACAACAAATATTAATATCAAAAAGTCCATTCATTCCCGTGCGAAGAACGGGTACTTCAGCTAGTCTTATAAATAAAAATGAAATTCTGTTTGTTTGTTTGTTTGTTTGTTTGTTTATTTGTTTGTTTGTTTGTTTGTGGATTTGAGTTGTATACAAATCCACAAAAATGGACCTATCAGCCTGAAATTTTGCACAGATATGTAAAATAATATAGAATAAATCATAGTCCACTTTAAAACTTTGAAAGTCCACCCGTTCCCAGAATTTAAGAGATTTTTTATGTTCTCCACGCAAAAAGATTTCCGTAATTGTAACCCCTGTAGTGAAAAAAGTGTGAAATAAGGATCGTGGTTGCCATGTCTGGCGATTTTGCCCAATAAGATGTTTTAAATTCTCAAAGTAAAAATAAAAGAATAATAACGATTTTTTTTTTGTTAGTTTATATTCGTAAGGTTATTTTTTTTTAAATTATAATATCGTGTGCATGGGAAATCGGAGCAGGAATGAAATGTTTTATACGCAAAACAATAAGAATTGAAGATTTCCGAGGCTAATAGGTAATTTTTTTTAGTTTGGCGAAAAAATAAAATGGCTCAAATGCCGATTTTGAGAAAGTGAGTTCTAGCGGTTTGCACAGATTTCGGCTTGACGCAATTTATTGAGAGCTTAAGGAAATAGATTTTTGAAAACAAGTGTAAAGGTTTTATTAGAATACAGCGTTAAATTTTAATGATCCGTGAAGAAATAATGCAGTTGTTAAGGGATTTCAAGCGATCTATCTCCAGAATTCTCGCCAAATGAGTACATTGATTTAAGTTGGGGGAATTCCGCCAAATTTCAGAAAATTGAAATCTCATTTACTACATCGGAGTAACGATGAATAAAACACGTTATAGTTGATAATTTTAAAAATTTCGGCTGTATTAAGGGATTTCACTTTTGAAATAAAGGCTTGCTTTACTTTTTCGCGGTCGAACCATTTTCCATATTGATTGCTGCTAAGTCAATGCTTCGAATGATTTCCTGAACAAACGCTTGCACAATGGCGTATGTTGGCACTTTGGCGAGGCTTAGATTTGAAACTGGATTTTATTTGAGACTGGGATATATAATGACACTGGTTATAGATAAAAATGAATGTTGGTATGTGTGTATGAGGTTGAAAAACTCTAGCACCGTTGCACCATGAAATTTGGTTCACCTAAGTCTTTTATCATTGAGAAGCTTTTTATGCTATCCGTTTTCCTCTAACATGCCACTAGGTGGCGCAGCAGAACGTCGAATTCTATTCCGTTTAGCCGTTTACTATGCGAATATCGTCCAACCGATTTCGATGAAATTTGGTACTCGCGGATATTAGAACACGGAGAATATTTTTCACTATCCATTTTGCTGTAACTTGCCGCTAAATGGCGCTGCAACGCATCAACTTCTATACCGTTCGACCGACCGGCATAAAATTTCTTATACTTACACATTTCAGCACGAAGAATATATTCTAACTGTGTTCCTTTTGATGTTACTCACCACTAGATGGCACTGCAATGCATTATTATTTTAACTCGCCACTAGATGACGCTGCAGCAGGCCAAATTCTTGACCATTCAAACGGTCGCTATGAAAATCAGTATACATAGCTATTTGAACAATGAGAATATTTTGGCGTTATCCATTTTGCTATAACTCGCCACTTGACGGCACTGTAGCAAATCATTAATTAACCACTAGATCGCGCTGCAGTGCATCACTTCTTGACTGTGCAACTGATCGCTATGAAAATAGGTATACATAGATATTTGAACACGGGGAAGAGTTTGGCGCTATCCATTTTCCTATATAATTTGCCACTAGATGTCGCGTCAACACATGAACTTCACAGGGCTGTCCAGCCGTTCGTCCTGAAATTTCGTATTCATCGATATCTGAATGCGAAGAATATTTCCGCCGTATCCGTTTTGCTAAAACTCGCCACTAGATTGCGCTACGCCGCATGACCTTCTGCACCGTACAAACGATTGCCTTGAAATTCGGTATGCATGGTTATTGAACACAATATAAAGCGATATCCATTTTGCTATATCTCTTTATTACAATAAATAGTAATCACCACAAATCGTAATATCAAAAAGTCCATTCATTCCCGTGCGAAGAACGGGTACTTCAGCTAGTCTTAAATAAAAGCATCATGTTAAAACAGACGCATACCGGGTGTTTCGGAAAGGGCTCCAGAATTTTGAAAAAAGCATTACCTTAAACAGTGAGCGATTGATATGTGAAAGAATTGGTATGTTGGACGGAATAACCAGTCTGGAATTTTTTATACTCCGATTTCCAGAAATAGTTTCAATATTTGCTAGGTTGCGCCACAAGCTATTAGTTACCGAAGTATGGAAGGTTCATTCGTCAGTTTGTTTCAGTGCTGAAACGTGCAAGGGAATTTTCCTAAAGAAATGGTTCATTGACTTAGTGATTATTCTGAATTATTCCACAGTGACAAGGTTTAACTCCCAAGCAAGCTTCGTCCTCATTTCATCGACCAACTCAAGCGATGAAAGGCTGAGTCAACCTTGCCCAGCCGGAAATTGAACCCCGGACTTGTGGCACGACAGAGCAATGCACTAACCGCTACACCACTGGGTTTCATTCAAAAATTTATTATACTTAAATTTATCGAAAAATCACATTTTTAAATTTTTCTTTGCTTTTTTTCGTTTTTTTTTCCCTTTTTTAAAATTATTTTATAAAATTGTGTACTTATACTCTGTAAATTGGACGTCTTTTCAGTATTTTATTTCGAAAATCCGTCTCATTTTTTAAAAACATAAAAAGGAAGAGCTACTTATCCGATTTATAATTTAACCGCCCCATTCACCATAAATACACATATTTCTAAACATGGCCCTTCTTTATGAAAATAAATATTGTATTACTACTCCTGAAAACATATATTACCTTTAGGAAAAGAGATTTTGTGCTAGAAAAAGTGCTAGCAAAGTATCCCATGCGGAAAAGAAAAAATGGAACTTGTATGCTTATCTAACGATGATGAAATGTTACATAAAAAATTATGCCTCGATCTATCATCTAAGAAAAATACAAAAGAAAGAAAGTTTAGATAATGTACATTTTTTCAACATAAAAGAATATCTGAAAAATCGTTATGAGTAGTCTTGTATCAGATTGTTTTTGTTCTTATCCTCACACGAGAGTTATTCTTTATGTTTATTCTATAATAGTTTTCGTGAGGGAGAGAAATGCGTTGAAAATTGTTTTATTTAAAATATGATTCTTAAAGCAAAGCATGTCTGAAATATTTCCGATAATGAATTCATTCAATACATATTTTTGGAGAACCTTTGTTATGTGCATATCATAAATTATTTAGCAGTTTAAGTGTTAGATTTATACAGTCGACTCCCGATTTAACGACCTCCACGGGAGCTTGGCAAGTAGGACGTTAAATCGAATGCCGTTAAATCGAAAGCTTACGAAAGGTATTGGAAAACGGCCAGAACTTCATCAGGGTTGTTAAATCGGGAAGGGTCGCTAAATAAAGGGTCGAGTTTACTGTATTAGCATTAGTTTCTTACAAATTCATATATCATGGGTTTTTTTTTTTTCAATGGCAACTGGAAAACTTGTTTCATACTTTTTTTTTACATTTAATTAAGTATGGTAACAGTAAAATCTCTTTTCAAGCTTGATAGCCCAGCCAATTAAGTTTTTTGAAAGCAAAGCTGAAAATTTTAGTGATACACTTATAAAGCTTGCCTTAAAATTGGTACGAAAATTTTGAACTAAGATATTTTTCTAGATATCTTGGAATTAGTAATATTTTTAAAAAATCAAATTGACTTTTTAGCCTTAACGTTTACTGCATCCAAACTTGTCCTACGATTATTTTGTGTATTGTGGAGAAAATATTCTTTTTTATGCTAGAAACAATCTTAATGAATCGTCGAAAATAATTACGCAAATTTTAATAGTATATGAATTGTTTAAATAATGTAAAAATGAGAATAAACGAATGTATCAAGTTTGTTTTTATAATTTATTTTAATATCATATAATGAAGAAGCAATATATATAACCATAATTAAAATGGTGGAGAAGTACCTTTTAAAAGTTGGAGCAATATACTTATTTTTTTCCCTTAAAAGCTGTTAAAAAGATTTTAGTCATTAACAGCTGTATAATATTTGTAGAAAACTGGTAATAAATAAAATTGATAGTTCAAGTGATGGGACTTGCAACAGATTTTGAATGTTTCATCCTGCTTCCTTTAAACTTTTACTAGTTTGATCTGGAATTATATCGTTTTACCTCTATTTTATTATTGTAATTTTAATTCATTTTCTCACATCCTACAAAGCAGAAATTTTGAATGCACGTAAAAATGTACAACATTACTTTGTATGAATCGATATTCTTAGTAATTTTTCATTTATTTAATGTTTTGTTAAAAAAAAAATATGCTCGTGACAGCTTTTATTTATCGGACATTTTTAAACTTTGCATCATTGGATAGGTCTTTTGTTTCAATTGTGGTTTCTAAAAGTGATAAGATTAGTTTCGGTTCTATACCTTAATTTTTCAGTTTTTAGCAAATTTTCAATAAAAATATCATTTTCTTCTAAAAAGAGACATTAAATTTAATTATTAGAAGATTTACAAAGTTTTCTAAAAGTCCGTTTATATATTGAGTTCCCTTTTCCAAAATTGAATAATAATGCCGGAAAAAAAAATAATAGATATGTCATTCACAAAGTAATTATCAAAGCTGAATTCAATATATTATCTGAACTGCACACCGTAATACGTTTAATACAATTTATTTGCCCATCACTACACGTTGACATCTATATCTGAATAATAGGAGTGGACCAACTTCGCACTTGCCAGAATATAAGTTTTGATTTATTTATAATTGAACGGCTGAGACGTTTGGGCAGATAGGCGACAGGTTAATTGCATTTTCATATTCCCATACTAACATGGTTGTAACAATCATTACGAAAAGTTGAATAAACACTTTTCAGAAATTTTTAATGCTTACAAGTGTTGCATATAATTAAATAACTCGGAAACAGTTAAACGTATTAAGAGCTGTTGAGTAAATGGTTGTAACTGCATACGACAACTGCAAGGTTTCTTTGAAGATTGTATGATTCATTACAAAGAACAAATTTGTAATTAATTTTAGCTGCATTGTGCATGTGAAGTGATTAATGGGTGAAGCGATAAAGCTTTCTTAAATCTTTTAAAACATTTTCTAAAAATATTCTTTATGTTTATTCTATAACAGTTTCGAGGGGGAAATGAGTTACGTTTTGAGCTGGATGTGAAACTCCATTAGTTTCGGGAGAAGACAGTGCTAAAAAATGTTTTCTAAATCATGTTAAACAGATTTCAGGTACTTTTGTCTTCCCTAATGAGTTATGGAAATTATAATTCGTTGAAACAACGTTAGTATGTTTACATTATAGTATGTTTGTACATTAATTTTTAAACGAACAATTCCAAGCGAACTTTCCAAATACCCGTAGAAAACTTATTATTAATATAGTTCTTTTAAAAAATGCTATATTTGACACTTTAAATGTTATTTTCATGAAAGTAAACTTCATATAAAGTATAAAATAAGAGTTTCACAATTAATGAGAAATAATTAACTATATTGTGATTCGATTATCTTTTTTAACATTAGAAACTCCAAGGTTTTAGTTAATTTTTAACAAATAAAAACCCACTTTTTTACGAGCTCTTATTTTTAAAGAGACCTGTTGTTGACTGTGCAATAAATGCATTTTTATTTTGTTTAATGTTAATCACCTTTCTCTTGGTGAGAACTACAAAGCATATTTAGAAATCTGCTGAGAAAAAAAAATTAAAAATAAAGTTCTATTTGGTCTTCGTAATTGACTGAACTCATTAAATGGACTATGCTGTTTCATTACAATTCATTACAGATGGGATATTCATTATTTATATCTAAATGAGTGCATGTACAATTTCCATTAACGCTATTCATATTTCCCAATGTTGCTCCATGACTAATCTACTGTTTAATTCTTTTCCGTTATTGAAATGAGATGAAAAATATAGAATGCAATATATTGTTTTTTTTTAAAGGCGTAACTATTCACAAAATTAATGCAAAACACACACAAGCAAAAAGTAAATAAATAAAATGAAAATCAAAGTCATTTTTATGTTGATGAACACTCAATTTTTGAATAACGGATGTTTATAATATCTTGATATATTTGTTAAAGCCAATTTTTTTATTAATTTCAAATGAAATATTTTAAAATATTTCTCATGCAAGAAGCCATGAATTTTTGTGTACTACATGATACACATATAAACTGATGTATATAAAATTAATCAGTATATATGTGCAGGAAAGTGTCAAATCAATCGATATCTTTCGTTAACTAAATCCTGGTTTCCTCAACTCTAACATACACGCATTACAGTAGTGTAAAATTCCGTACCGAACTGTGTATTTGTGGAACCCTGTGCTCTAAACAGTGCTCACGCACTCCCGAATTAACTGTTATCTATTTATCTAATGCTTCTGAAAAATAATTTTGCTACTACATAATAACACTCACTCAACAGTGCGGAAAAGTACCTGTTAGGATTATATCATTTATCATGAAAACTATAGTAAGACAGGCCTATGAATCAGAAAAGTCAGTTTAACCATTTTTCGTTTATTTTTATTTTTGTTTTGAGAAGTAACATTAGTATACTTACTTGGATATATCAAAGAGCTGTCTTTTAAAAATTACTTGTTCAAAATTCCCTTAAAATTAATGTACTGTTAATAAAAAAAGATTGATTTGTTACATTTAACCCGGCAGCACTCGCGAAGGGTTGAATATACCCACTACCCTTTTGTTTTCGATGTGCCTTGATATAGCTTCTTTTTTTTTTAAATTAGACCTGGTGTAGCTGACTCTAAGGCCATTACCTTGATGGGGAAAAATTTGTTTTGAAACTCTTCATATTCGGATATCGCCACGTCGGGTGTGTCATACCCAGCGTGAGTACTTCTACTATTGTTCTGAGGTAGCCTCTTGTTTTCGATGTGCCTTCCTATCTTTGAAAATGGATGAGACCTGGCGCAGCTAACTTTAAGGTCGTAACCTTCAATGAGAAAAGCGTGTGGTCAAAGTATCCTAATAGGTTTTGTAGTAGTCTCACGCCGGGTGTGTCATATCATGCTATTATTCTGAGAGAGGCGTATATAAAGACGTTTTCATGTTGTTTTTAAAGTCGCATTTATAAATGTATGGTTACTGTTTTATTTTAATATTTATTTTGTCATTTTACCTCTCGTGTATCGATTTTACTGTAAAAAGCATAAAAAGACACCCTTGGATATGATGTAACCTCAGCGAATAATTCCCTTCATTTATATCGCGCGAGTAAACCTGGGTTAAAATTAATAGTCTTTTCACATTTTTCTTTAATCTGAAGGTTTTCCTCGGATTCCTGACTTTTTTATAAACAAAATATTAAAAGACGAAAGAAGTTGGGTTTCCTGATATTAAGCCAGAGTCTTGGCCCATTCGAATGAATGAATTTAAAGTATTCACATGCTTATTTTTATTTTCAGCAAGCGTCTGCGAGCTGTAATTCAAGAATAAACTCTTGCAGTTTTGCAATTAAGAAATGTGATTTTTAATGTAATCGCACTGCTCTGACAATAAATAAATAAGTAAATTAAAATTAAAAATGGTTCATTTTCATTGATACTATTCTGGCATGTTCTTTTGTAAAATGGCCACCTGAATCAGACTCTGCAACCATGCTTAGAAAATAGGAATTGACCCATCCACAAAATTGGAGGAAAAACGTGCCTTTTTTATAACTTGGGATAGTTTGTTTTCCTTTTATGAGCTAAAATGATCTTTTCAAGGTCTGTACTGGGCAAACATCATATATTGCTATTGTTTCAACAGGTTCGCTTGACATATAAAGAACTGAGATGCCTGAACTAACTGAAGACTACCCTGAGAGATGTGCTATTTATCCCTGCTTATGGATTTAACCCTTTAACGCGCAGTGTCCCCGCTCTGGGAACTGACGTTTTGACTGTTGCCAGTCACGAAGAATAGATTTGATTTCTATAAAAATAGTTGCGGGTGACATAGCTCTACGAGAATCTTTACTTTTAGCATGTCGTAAAAAAATGGTCACGATTATTTTTAACAGCACTGACATCAGCTGAAGAATGCGAGAACAGCTGGATAGATTGCCCAATGCTGAAAAAAGAGCAGCCGTTGCCATCGCTCGACTTAATTACCAGAAAGATGGCGGACGATCGAAACGCTCATCGCGTGCCACAGATCTAAGAGACCTTTATTGACGCAGCTGGCTGTGCGACACAGCCAGCAGCGTCAAAAAAGGGTCTCTAGATCTCTGGCACGCGATGAACATTTCGATCGTCCGCCATCATGCTGGTAGTTAAGTGGAGCGATGGCAACGGCTGCCCTTTTTTCAGCATTGGGAAAGGGCTGCGCCTCAAAGGGTTAAAGCCAACAGGGCTCATTCTCATCATTATATCTTCTTTATTTTTTCATGTTTCGTTTTTCTTTTCCCTTTTTTCCCCTCAAGCCGTAGAAAAATTTCCATCTAGCTATCTCAGAGTTAGACAGGATGAACTATTAGATGACCATCCAGGCCTCGGCGCGAGTCACTTTTTTATCAGTCTGGTCATTTTAAAACTGTGGGTAAAGTGATTGGAGAAGGCAAGATAAGAAAAGAGACCAATCTGAAAAAGAGTGACTTTTAGTGAAAAAAAAGTGACTCGCGCCGAGCCCTGCATACCGAACAAGAGCCCATTTTGCTTTTGGTGATAATGTTTCATTCGGAACGAAAAGTTGCTGGAACAGTTTCGACAGTTTTTTACATTTTACAGCTTTGCATATTGTTTCAAATTCCTCTTAATATTCAAGCATATTATTTTTAATTTAAAGGGATTTTCTCTAAAGTATTATTCTTTTGTTAGTATTTGTAGTGTTGTTCTTTAATTAAGATATTAAATAGATAAAAAATTCGAATTCAGGGGGGGGGGGTTGAAAACCCCTTCAAGGCGTTAATATTAACTGAAATTTTGCTAAATTGTACTCCTTTAAGTTTGAGGGTACGTATAAGCTTATACATCTTTGATTCAGAAAAAAAATGAAAGAGAAATTTTCAAAAGCCACTTAAAATTTCACAAGCAAAGCTTACCAATTATTACCGATGGATTGACGATCATTAAGATTAAAATTCCGTGAAAACATAAAATTTTTACGTTTAATCATTTATTAACATATGTTGTCTATTAGTGTCAATACCGTCGAAAACATCATTTGGTCATCAAAAAATTGCCGAAGCAGGACCTATGACCGATATATCAGTTATCCCTATATTTCTGTGAAAATAAATATAAAAAAGAAATCGCCTTTTGATGAGCACAAAAATAATTCCTCATTTTAAGCATAAATATTGTTTTGCTTCTTAATTTATTTAATTTATTATCATTCAATTTTTAACCAAGATATCTAAATGATGCTGAAAGAATATTTTGTAATCAGCATAAAGTGTAATCTATCAGCATAATTCTCATGCCTACTGAAATTCTAATAATATTTGTTCCTTTAAATTTAATGCGGAACTCTCATGTGTTGCAGACTGCCTTGCTTTTTTACAAGTGACAACTATGGTTTTCTATATTTTCGTCGTTGTAAAGTTAAAAAGCATAAGAAAGCAGAATTCCAGTTTACAGTTCTTAATGATTATTATTGCATTCGTAAAAATGCGCTTTTGACTCTGAACTATGTCTTGGAAATAGTGATTTTTTTTAACTAAACTACATTTCTCATCTTTTTTTTATAATGTTAATTTAGATAGAGATAATATATTAAATGTAGTAATCACTCAAGAGAATTTAAATCTGAGAACGAAAAACAGATGGCACTAGCAGCGATTTGAAATAGAAGAAGCAGCGCTTGCAAAAATTTCTAATTTAAACTCAGAGATTTGTATCCTGGTATTTTGTAAACTATTAGAGTGAAATTCTTGAACATTCAAACATTTCGACAGATATTTTCGACAGTCTTCTTACAAAACATCTTTAATGATTTGTAAGATGCATTTTCAGTTTACTCTTATCGGCAATTTTTCTCTTAGATAATGTTTTATTTTTTATAATATTTTAGATTCATTCACACTGACATTGAATACACTGTATTTTCAAACTTTCAACTGTACGAAAAATAGTGGAATGAGGAAAATATTTTACATTCAGCTTTTATATTTATTAGCAAATTCGAGCTAAAAAGATATAACAAATATTTCTCTTGATTTTTCTCATCACTAGCATCGTATTTAATTTGAATAATAAGGTAATTGTTCTATTTTATAATATTGGTATTAATAAATTAAAAATAAAAATCTAATCAACAATAATAGCAATATCAAAGACAACAGAAATAATAACAATATTTATGATAGAAGAAAAAAAAACAGGATATTATAATGAGTTTTATTTTTCTTTATTTATTTTTACTTTTAAATTTTAATTAAGGAAAAGTTCAAAAATTATGTTTGTAAATAATTTTACTTTTTATCCATACGTTACCTATTGAAGCTTTCTGAAAAAAAGCAACCTTTGGAAAATTAAATGTGAACTTGTTCAGAATAATTCAAACCTTTCACATCGAACTTTCTCTAAAATTTATTTTTATTTACAATTCCATTTTGCTTCCAAAATCGCAAGATCAATAAGGACATAATCGCCATACACTGCATCCTTATTTTCTCGCAAGTGTAAACAAAGTAAAACATTTACAATTCTTTTGACTTTATTCTGGCAGCAGTTTGAATTAATGAAACTTAGGGAATTAACCGAACAAAACGAAACAACAACGAAAAATACTCAATAAAATAGAACAAAAGAAAATGTGAATCGATTTATTGTGTGCTACAAAAATGTAATGTTTGATTTCTGTGAACATATGAAATACAAAGTCAATATTCTACGTTATAACTTTTTTAAAAGCTGATAATTTTATTTTTATGACAAAAAGTTGAGTTTTCTGTACAAAGGACTACAGAATGAATGAAAACTGATCAAACCTTTATAAGTAGGCAAAAGAAAACACTTTATGCATTAAAAAATCGAGATCCAAACTTTGAACATAAATTTGACTGCAAAAAATATCAGAAATTCTTTGATGCATGCTCACCCATTTTAAATTCAATACATGCATGTAAATCCAAGGGAATTTTTTATCTTCTTTCGCATATCAACACTGTTGTACCAATCAGCATGGGATTTTTCACATATATTGTAGAAGAAGCATTTGATAATTTACGAAATCACCGAATTAACCGATAAAAAAATTTCACCAATTCCCGACCCTCAGCAGTTTTCTGCAAATTTACCGTTTGATTAATCAATACGTTAAAAATTCAATCGTTTAATTAAATCATTTCACGAAATAATTTAACACTGGATGCGCCGATTTCTTTTTAATAAGTGTTATCTTTGAAAAAAAAAATGGAGATCATAAATTTCCAAATTTTTAAAAATATTTTTACAGTGAATGTCCAGTAATGGACCATTTACATTTGGAATGAAAAAAAGCCCATTATTCATCTTTAGAAACAACTGAGCAGATTTTTTTTTCTTTTTGTTTTACTTCAAGTATTTTACTTCGTTGATTGAAAGTTTCAGTTGATTCAAGATGTGACTAATGAACGCATCTTTTTTTTTAATTAGGAAAAGTCAGCGTCTCATTTCTTTGTACATTGCCCCTTACTAGGACTTTTACCTACACAATTTTCAATCGAAGAATTCTCTGACAAAGTGATATCAATTGCCTTACCATTTTCCACACATAAATAAGAAAAGTGGTACAAAGGAATTTTAGTTTCTTAAGAAAAATTGAAATTCAACCGTTTATCTAATTTTTGAGGTTCTTCGGATATTTAGTTACAAAAGAAAGCGTAAATCAAGTATTGTTAGGATAATTGGCTGTAAATATTGCTCAGTATGGAAGGAAAATAGAAAGAAATCTTCATTACTTTAAATAGTCTGAAAATAAGACAATTCTTCAATTTTTAACTAGCTTTGCAATTTTCAGTTGTAAAAGAAATCTTGCATAATACAATATTCTTATATCAGGCGCGCACACAGGATTTTTGGCTGGGGGATTCCAACTTTTACAGTTTTTTTGGGAGGGGGTCCAACTTTTACAGTTTGGGGGGGGGGGGTCCAACTTTTAGGGATGTTCCAGATTGACAAAAATCAGTGATGAAAGAACTCGTTTTCATTAGATGGAATTCATCAAAACTCGTCCCATCCAGTTCCCTAAGAATACACTACACAATACAATAGGAAGCAAAATAATAGTTGTACAGTTTTGAGAACAAGATGGTGTTTTATGTTCTCTTTTAGTTCGTTTTTGAAAAGTTGAGGAAAACGAGAAAAAAATTTCTTTTTTATTTATTAGAACTGAAACTATTGCTACCTTTTTTGGAATCATTTTATTTACTATAGATATAGAGTAATAATCAATCGAAAAAAAAATCAAAGCCGATGGGGGTTGGGGTCCAGACCCCTGGACCCCCCCCCCTTGTGTACGCCACTGTCTTATATTCTTCGCTTAAAATTTTTCACAATTATTCAAGCAATGTAAAAAAAAAGTTCATTAAAATGTGAAAATTCATTTATAATAAAACGTCATTCATAGTATATAATATTCCGTTTGAGAGCATCTTAATTTAGTATTAAAACATAACTTAACTGTGCCATTGATGTGCTTTTCTTTTATTATTATTATTTTACTTTTCATATTTTCCTGCCCTTTTGGCTTGTACGTTTTGAGAACCATTTTAGCCTAGTTCATTAATTTAAAACAAACATGTTTCCCATTAATTACTTTTAATATTTTACTAAACACTGAAAAGTTACATTACTTTCTCATTCATGCACCATACCGTTTAACTTAAATATTTGAAGTACAATTTATACATAAAAAATTGACAGATATGCATTTTCTTTCCCGGCATAGCATATACTCTTATTATTTCGATCTAATAGGCACATATATATGTACATGTTTGTATTTATGGTGCTATGGCTCTAGGGGAAATATTTGACAGTCAGACTTTCTTTGCTTGAGAGATGGAAATAAAGAGAATACAAAACATCAAATATGAAAAACAACATTAAAACATGCAAATGAAATGCATAAGCAGGAATCTTGGAACAATGTAAACATAAAAAGACTTTGTAGTTTTACTTTAGTGGTTATTTTCTTGACATCTGAGAAAGAAACAAAGAGACATACAGTTCTAGTTTTGGAATTCCTTCAAATCAAGTGCAGCGCAACTTTTATACATAAATTGTGAGACTTTGCCAAAAGTGATGCTCAACTGTCAGCTTTAACATAATAGTCTCAGCGTTTGCCGATTTTAAAGCAAATTTGAGTACAAAAATGCTTCTTGAAGAAAACTGATTTGAAATTTTAAAGAAAGTTTTCTTCTATAAACCTTAAAATTTCGCATTTGAAAGATATATGTACATGTGGAAGGAAGTTCTGCTTTAATTTCGGTAGAAAGAAGCCTTATACTTTATGTTTGATGAAAGCGATATTTTACAGCTGTTGGAGTAAAAAAGATAGCTTACATTCTCTTCAATATTCTGTGTTATGCAGACATTTCCCTCCACGATAAAAAAGAAATCAAATAAGATAAATAATATGAGGCAATAAAACACAGAAAGGAACAACATATTGCTTATGAAACAAAATTTTTCAACTTTCTTGCTATAATATATTATTCCAATGTTATTCTTTTTAGTGTAGGATTTATTTAAAACAAATAAAATATGTGTAGTATTTTTTTTTGTTTGTTCTACGTATTTTATCATTAAAATAGAGGATGATTGCAATTAAATGCACCGATTTTGAAAAGCTATATCTTTTGAACCAGAGGTGGCCGAGCTTTGGGCAATTTTTTTTTCGCTGTCGATTCAAATGCATCATAAGTACCGCCATGGCCGAGTGTTTAAGACACTGAACATAGTATACGGATGAAGTGTGAAGGTCCCAGGTTCGGACCTATTGCGCGGCTGTCGATCTAACCGTCTGAAGTTTTGATCTGTTTTCTCCAGATATTACGTGAATACGCGTTAGAGCTCCTTAAAAAGTCCTTTTGCTGTGGCATCCTTCTTGTAGGGCAATGCCTCTCGTGTAGGCTTCCAATAACACAAATCTCAGACGCGCCGTATAACTCAAGCACCCTTTTTGCTTCTTTATATTTACGGTTAGAGTTGGAAAATGCGAACAGGTATAAACTTTAGGTTCGGGGAAGAAAATTAATACTAATTTGTGAACATAAGACTGAATTGTTTTAAGGAAGGGGGATTCTAGAATTAATTTTTCATGTACTTGGTAGGGGTTGAGAAGTCGCTCGATTTTTTATGACAAAGAATTTTAGAATCTACAAATGTTTCCTTTTGTTGTGGCATCATAAAGTAAGATAAATAAATATTTCCGGGCTCCAAAATATTTCGAAAGTCGTCAATATGTCTCAAAACAATAAATTGGATGCATTGCGACACGTGCAATCATTCAATTTTGTCACCCCTGTTCTAAACAATATAAGGTGGCTTTCCATTTCACACATCGTTTGGAGTGGGAAGTTATGACATTTCGAAGCTTTTCATTCGAATAATAGTTTCATTTTCTAATTTTTAAGAATTATTTTATTTACTTGTTGATGTGGTTGTTGAGAGGTTCTTAACGATGTTCTCCATTAGTGGCCTGCAAGAATCAACGACTTTGAGACTTTTTTCTTCGATGCTTTAAAAAAGACAAAAGTGTTTACTTTGGCTTCCACCAGCTGAAATTGTTGAACTGAAAACAAGGATACAGGTAGTAACATCAAACATGCTGAAAAAAGTGGGAGATGAGAAATTCTGCAGCAGAATTAATATCGTCGTTGTTTCCGATTGTAGTCACTTTTGAACATTTATAATATCATGCTATAAGTAAATTTGCAGTGTTGTTTTATATTTCTTTTCTCTTCTGCAGCTTTGAAAAAATAGCTTTCAAATTTGGAATAGTCATTTGAAATCACCCTGTATTTAAAAATAAATGCTTACTGAATCCGCTATTTGCTTTACCTTATTTTACTTTACCGTATGTCATTCCTTCGCAGTTTCGGCAAAAAAATGTCTTCCAGCAACTTGTTGCTTATCAGTCAAAATGTACGGAGCATGATTAAAAGCTTCTTGTAAACAGTAATTCTTGGCTTATAACCCAGAAACATTTCTGAGTTAATCGTGTGGATTGGTTGTTATTCGAAAAAGATAATAAAAAAATTACTATTTACAAAAAGGGGTTAATTATACTCCGTACAAGTTGGCAGCTATTCCCTTGTTTTACTAATAGCAGCTACACATCTTACATTACACTGGGGAACAGCAATTTTGTTGTCTTAGAACTGTGACTTGTTTTTGAATCACTTTTGGCCCCTGAATCCAAAAGTAACTTAGTTTTTGTCTGTCACGTCAACATTTAAGATACAGGGTATCCCCAAAATGTGCATAAAAAGAAAAATAAAGCGAAAAAATACCAAATATATAGTTACTAGAAGTTAAATTGTATTAATACACATAGAAAAACTTATTTACCAAGTGGTAAACATACATAAGAAAAAAAATTTCGTTTGTAGTTTTTTCTGGAATGTTTAATCTGTGGACATTTTTGCTTTATGCTCCAACAATAGTCAGCCATCATATGTAGATCCCATCTTCCTTGATAGCGTGATTCCATGATCTTCAAATCTTGATGAAATCGCTCACCCTGCTCATAACGGACTTCAAGAAGATTTTTCGGGAAGTCAGCGAGATGGCTACGTAAAAAGTGCAACGATGCTCATGCTGCAACCAAGCATTTTGAAGTCCCCAAGAGCTGTTGGACAATTTCGGTGTAATTCTGTTTTCGTGTATTTCCAAGAAAGTCTTTGACAATGTTTTTGAATGCCAACCAAGCATTCTGTCATTGTTCTGATGAAATGCTCATCTTTAAGAAGCTGGCGAATCCGTGAACCATCAAACACACCAGCTTTTATCTTTCAAATGACACGTTAGGAAATGCCGAAGCAGTCTCCCTCAATTGACAAAACTTTAACAAATTGCTTTATGAGACCCAGTTTTGTATGCAGAGGTGGAAATATTATGTTCTTTCTGTTGACAAGTGGCTGATGAATGTTTGGATCACCAGGTTTCAGGTCATATCTTGGCGGCCATTTCGACTGCACCCAATGCTTCTCACGAGTTCTACTGTCCCACACGCACAAAAAAACAGGGATACTTGGTATATCCACGTTGTTGGCCAAGGAGGAAACAGACCATTTTAAGATCAACACAGATGATCCATTGGTTCATGTGATATTGCAACAAATCAACGACTCTATGTCTTCATATTCCTCAAGTAAACATACTGAATAACCTATTGGGACTGCACCAAATAAATTTCCATTGTGGAGGAGTACACACTTTAAGCTCCGCTTAGAGCTATCGATGAGCTGAAATTCCCAACTCTTCCATTAAACCATGTATGTTATGGCAATATACAAACCCATCATCACTTCGAAAGTATTGCAGAAATGCACTTTCTTATATCGGAAGTAGGATACTTTAGCTCCTTTTTCAATCAATTTTTTTCGTGCAGACTTGATGCTAACAGTTCTCAAGCTTTCTTGGATAGCCCCAAATCATTTAGCTCATGCTACTCAAATCCCTTACGAACGGGATCTCTTCAATTTCAAAATCTTCGTCATTGGAGTCACAGCAATAGTGTCTCCGGTGAACGAAGTTCGCTCTTGCGGATAGTGAAGAGAAGGTAGGTGTAGAGAAAGAACTTGATGTGATCGAAGAAAACTTACAACAATTTTGTAATCAGTGTGCCCATTGCACTCTAAAACAGCTTAAAAATCGAACTCAACAGAAATTATGTCAAAAATTGTTCCCCAGTGTTATACATAAAATATTTTTCAACTGTTTATGATAGAGAATTATTGTTGAATACTTTTTATCAATATTATAAAGTAATGATTAGAATAAACTAGTATAAACTGAGTATAAACAAAAATACAAATTACTGTTTTTAAAGTGCATGCATTCATAGTGTAATAACATAGGATGAAAAATTTGTATTTTGTTTGTTTTTTTAATTATGTAGTACTTAGTGCAAATTACTTGATATTTCGCTTACAAGATTATTCGTTTCTAAATTTAAAATAGATAGTTAAAATCAAGTTCTATTATATCAAATTACATAACTTTGCTTTAAAAAATCGCAAATAAAAGGTAAATGGACATTTTTTCACACCGAACATCTAGACGTAGAAATAATAAATTTTTCATTATACTAGATTAACATTTTTGGCCTAAATTATTCAAAACATAATTCTTCAAATAAATGAATGAAGTAATAGAATGCACTAAATATAGATTATTAGAAAATGTTCTTGATCAAGTGCTGATGATAGTTCATAATATAGATTACTTGCGCACTTAATATTCTGTTGAGTCAAAAAGAGTTACAAAAAAATGTAGCATCCATCAATGCCAGGAATTTTCAACGAAGCTTTGATTTCAGGTATTTTTTCTTCTGACATTAAAATAAACTTTTAAAATTCCAGTCTTGCAAATGACGTGCGAGCTCCTCCCTTTACGTATCAGATGATAATTTGAGATTCTAAGATAAAAAGTCTTAAATAGGATTAGCCATTAAGAATAGGGCTCTTTTTATAATTTGAACACACATTATCTATACTAAATATCTGGAAAGTTATTCACTAAAAGCACTTTTCTCTAAGGCAAAACTTGTACAAAATTTGTTATTGAAGCTGATATAAATACTGATATTTTTATGAACCTCTCGAGAGAAAAATTTCAATGGAAGCATGTCAAAATTTTATATAAATAAACTGATCATAATGTTATCTAATAATAAAGTTGAACAGTTGGCTTACTTTTCGCAGTAAGTATTATAAGTAAGAACTTTTTTAATTAAAAACGTTCGGACGTCACGAAAGAGATTAAGATTTTGAGATTTTGGGTAGACTTTTTTATAAATTAAAATTGTACGACATCTTTTAGTCACTTACTATTAAATTCTAAAGAATGCGCGTCTATTACTCTTTTAAAGTGTGACGAATATAGTTTTAATACCAGGCAAGTTTTTTTTATATGTGTCTTGATTCGACAAAGCATTGCAAAATAATTATTTTGTAATTTCAATGACATTCTTCTCTCGTATTCTAGAGTCACATATTTTAATTTTTTAACAGGATATTTTAAACTTTTATTAATAGTTATTTGTTAGTAAGCATGCAGTTTAAACCAGGGGTCACCATATCACGACCCACATTCACAAAGTTGCATAAGCAACTGAGCCTCTACAGTCTTCTACCTTCTGCCTGTATCCATTATTTCTGCTACTTTCAAAGTGCATTTTAAGGAGCGACTAATTCATAGTTCCCTGATACTCTAATTGTTATGATTATTTCGTTAATTTATTTACATATCTTTTCATTTAATTTATTTTTACTTATATTTATTAATTTATATATTTTACTTTTTCAAAAGCTTCATCTGGTCAAAACCAATAGATTTTCTTACAAAAAATGAAAAACATATGAAAACAGATTTGGCAATTAATCACTAAAAGTTAGTACCTTTAAGCTGTTGATTTTGCACAGGCAGACTAGCATCCATATGCTATTTTTATGGTTTACTCGTAAGAATAAACACTCGTCTAAATGCGAAAAAGTTTTGTTGCATTCCATAAATTGCTTTGGGACTCGTAGGCACTAACTCGAACATTGCAGTGACTAAAAATTTAATTACTTAATCTTCATCTTTGATCTAGATATTAAATGAACGATACACAACTCTGAAACTAATCAAAAACCCAATTCTGAAATGGGAATGCCAAGGGGTAATTTCAATTCTGGAATGAAATTCAAACACAATTCACAGACGAATGACTTTGAAGTGGTCTACAAGTATTCATGACACTCAACACTCGAGTAAAACACTTCTTATGGGCATGTCTGGAGCATAAAATATCAAAGACTAACTGAGACGAGAGTCACTTTGACTTTCATTGGCAAGACTTTTTGCATATTCTAGCAGTGCAAGCATGTCAAGTCAATTGAAACATTTTGCATTTGATATTTAATTGTAAAACGCCGAATAAATAGAATTACACACTTTATGTTGGGGTAAAAACCAAAAAGGATATTTATTTAGAGTTTATAAACTAATGATTAAAATTACTTAACGTTCATTTTTAAAATAAATGGAGGACGCATTTATTCAAATCTAGTCAAAAGTAAATTTTTCAATTACATTGGAAATGAAGATGTGATATTGTAAGTTAAATGTTTTCTAGAAAAAATGAATTACCTCATGAGATTCAGTTTTTCTCAATATTTAGTATGCAATAAATTACAAAGTATTTCATGTACGATTCTCGTTTTCAATTTTTATAAATGCTTTTGTTTCGTGTTAATTAATTTTTTAAATATTTACTTTATAAATACACTTTATATAAAATTAAACAGAATGTTTACTAAATTTAATGTTTGAAAATATTTTATTATTATAATAGCACGAGCGACACATTTTATCAAAACATTTTACTCAAAAATAGCTAATGAAAACTGCAATTTTTAAATTGAACTGGTTGAATCGCACAAAAGAATTTCAATCTCGAAAGTAATATTCTTAAGTCCGGATATGCATATTTGGAATTAGAGTTCATTTTTGAAAAATACTGTCTCTGAAAATTTTCTGATCAAGTAACGGCATTTTATTTGCTTCTTCTACTGCTTCTAACGATGCATATATTTTTATGAATGACCTGAACTTCGCACTTGAATGTATTTTGCAAAGATTATTTTCTGTAATAATGTTTTTTTCTTACGCTATTGAGAGTTATTTTTATTTCAAGCTTAGTAAAGTATTCTATGATTCTCCTTTTTTGCTTCAAATTTTTCTCTTAACAGGAGACAATATTTTTTCATTATAGTATCTTCCTGGTACAAAATTTCATACTTTTTTATAAGAAAGAAATTGAAATGGTTTTTAAACAATGTAACTTAGTTATACTTCTTGATGATTTTTTTTTTCAAAATCTATTCTGTTCCTTGAAAGGAGAGCTAACAAACAGAAGAAAAACTAAAGCATTCATTCTTTGACTGTAAAGGGAGACTGTAACTGAAACTTATTTTAATAGTCTGTAAAATAAAATAAATTGCTGCAGTATTTATAATAAATACTGTGGAATTATACGACAAGTAAGTTTTAAGAACAGTAAATATAGGATGCGCATTTTTACGTATAAAAATGTTTAAATAATAAAGATGGTGAAGTTAAAAAATTAATCAGCACAGAGCCATTTTACCAAATTTTTGCCTGTAAAATTGAAGCAATATGTTAAAAAGCTTATTCGTTAATGAAAATTATTTTGTATTAGTAAACGAGGATAATATATTAAAATCCAACACTGTTTAATCAACTATGTTGAGCTCATCATATAATAATCACGACGGAAAGATCATCGAGAATAGTTACGAAGTGAAAAATTAGTCCTTTTAAATTAGCACGAATACGAATCCCCCCCCCCCGATTTATTTTGAAGAAATAGTATACACACAGAAAAAAATTTAATACAAACATTTTTTTAAAAGTAACTTTCAAAAAAGGAATATGTGTATGTAATCTTTTCTTTAGAATATGTGCAAGTACTGCCATGTTTTAATGTGCATCAGTAAAACTGGCATTTTTTCTTTAATATTAAATTTCAACAAATTGTATTCTATTAAGGCAAATCTGCACGAAGGGTATCCGCGTAGGATAGGTATGCCTTGTGCGAAGGGTTTTTTATCCAATTTCTAAGAAAAAGACAAAACAAAGGACAGCTGTGCTAAAAATGTATATCTGGGTGAATAAAAGGTGTATTTCTAAATATATAGTGGACAAGACGAGAGTTCTTTTTTAAATATGCGATAAATATCTGGCATGTTTATCTATTATGCTTTAGTATAAGACAAATGGTTAATCGTTACTGTTACTGGAGATTGCAGAGAAGCAAAAATCGAAATTCTTATCATAGTTTCGCAAATGATGGGTTTTCGAAGCTTAAAAAATCAAAGTAAACAAGATTATTTAAATGTCTTTTAAATTGAAAAAGCCTCTTTCTTTCTATAAAAAGCAAAATCGAATTAAAATATAACACATTCAGTCAAAGACTTATTTATATTTTAAGAAGAATGACAAGTACACATTATATAACAAAATATAATTTATATAAATATTTATAATGTTTTTTAGAACAACTAATTATAATTTGATTAAAATATATAGTGAGTTTTCAAGTCAACTATAAATGCGATGATATATATATATATATATATATATATATATATATATATATATATATGTAATAATAAAATAAACTTTGCTAATTTAACCTAATTTAATTTAATGTTATTTGAAAAATCCTTCTTTAATCTTTTACTCTTACTGTAAAGTTTGTTCCACACAAATATTACGCTCAGAGACGTTTTTTGAAGTTCCATAAGTAGAAAATTGTTTATTCAGCAGCATTTTCGGTTTTCTGTGGTTTTCATTACTACGTGTTTTTAGAACTCCTGGGTAAGCAGGTGTTTCTCATGTCTTGATTGACAATCTAGTTAACTAATTACGTTTGAGAGTAACGCCTTTGCGATCGTGCTGCACCCTGCCAGCAGATGTGGTAATTAAGGAGTATTTAAGCAAGAGCACGGAAATTTCGAGAGCTTCGTCTTAACTTCGCGCTTAGCTTTTAGGAGTTTGGAACGTATAGCTTAGCTTCGAGCCTTTAGACTACGATGTAAGAAGATAGCCACGGAACGAATAAGGTCGCCGGCCCGACTCCTGCCCTCTGTCTGAACTTCGAAATAAACTATTTAACCTAGAACCCCAATGGATTTGCGTGAATTATTCCAACAAGGAATGGCGTAAGGCCAATTCTTTACATATATATATAAAGCTAAGTATGTAAAATTTAAAAAATGTGTATGTTTAATGCAGTGAATCAAAAGTATCTGCGTGGATACACATATATTTTTAGCAAAACTTAATACTATCTATTGAGCACAATTTAAAATTGTTCATAGTTATAAGGCAAGCGCAATATTGACTTTGATATCTATATGTATGAAAATATCTTTAACTTTACACGTTGAATACATTTTTTGTCAGCATGTTGGAAATTTAGGATAGTATTAGAATGTTATAGTGATGTGTAAATTTTATACTATATAACTTTTAGATATTTCTGATACGTCTAACTCTCGATTAGGAAATCTTTCACACAAACATGTTGTTACATCGATATTAAAAAGAAGTTATGATGTTATTCGAAAATATTTCCTGCTACAGAGAATATATTTTTCTGTTCTGCCTGCCATGCTTTTAACCAGTTATTCATGGAATTTCTAGTTAAATGCGTATTTTAATCCTTTTCCAGCACACTTTTATATGATTACAGAATTAAAAATTTTCTGAAACACAGCTTGAAGTGGAAACAAAAAAAAATAGATGCAAACTTTTAAAAACATTTTTACATGCACGATAAAAATAAAAATTCAAGCACTAGATTTGTCAATTTTTAAAAAGATTCCTAGTGTATGTTATGCTATAAATGAAAATGTATTTGATTATGCTATAAATGAAAATGTATTCGATTATGTCATAAATAACAACGTATTTGCTTTTACACTTTTATTCATGGAATTTATTTTGAAATGCATATTTACATGCGTATTTTTACCATTCTTCAGTATAAATTTCAAATATTATGGAATTAAAACTATTCTTAAACACTGATGAGGGTGTAGCACGAAAACGGGGGGCAGATTTTTTAACAGTGTTATGTCATAAATGAAAATTTTTTTTAATTTCACCATATTTGTCACCTATTTAATATAAATTAATGTACATTATTAAATGTTTTTCATGAAAAATGGATGATTAAAAATAAAATAAGGTACAACATGTAAAAAGGAATTTAAAAAATAATGATACGAAATGGTGAGGAGTTTCCAAATAGTAATTTGCAGCTACGTGGCAGTTCAAATTGTTGTGTTCAGAGAACGTAATAATAAAGTGGCCGGAAATGTTCCTAAGACTTTTTTTTTCCTTTTAAGACATTTGGTATTAAAAAAATAATGCTTGTTAAAAACTATCAATCTTCCCAGGATCTATCGTTTTATTACAGCATCCTTGAATATCTTAAAAAAAAAAAAAAGAAAGTTCTAACGGCTTTCTTTTCAATTATCGATCATGTCCATCCAATTGGATTCTATCTTGTTTCTTTATTTTCTTAATTCGGATCTATTCTTTCCCAACATTTGTGAGTTTTTTGTGCTACTTATTTCCTAGATTTGTAAGTTTTTCGTGGTTTCTGGAAATTTTCCTTTCAGTCCCTCTAAAGTGAGAAAAAATTCCACAGAACTAATACGAAAAGGTTTAGATTTCGGACACGTTTTTTAATCCGGATGCAATAAATAAAAACGGCACAAAGATATTTTCTTTATCCCGAAAGGAAATAAAAATATACAAGTCTGAATAAAAAATTATGCCACTTTCAAAAATGTTTTGGGAAATAAAATGAATGAATAGTACTTCCTTTTAAAGGAAATTAAAACATTTACTTTTATTTTCATACAGCCAATCTTGCAGACAGCTTTTCCCTTCACTCTAGATAGATAGAAGGAATGTTTAGAATCTCAATGAAAATTTCAGAATTTATTAAAAGTGTTTTTCTCGAAAATAAGGGGTATCTAAAAACGAACTAACATTTTAACTGCTAATTATTATCCTTTCTAAGAAAAAAAATATTGATTTCATAAATCAAAGGAATCAAATATCGACCATCTGCTATAATGTAATAAGCAATGAAAAAAGAGGCATCAGGAGAACGTATGTGTTGTATTATTTTTATGGGTGTGTGAGTGCGTGCGTGTGGCCAATATAGAGTGTTAAATTTTGATGCAGCGTAGAAAATTATTAATAATTAGTTATGCAGCTTTAAATAACACAGATCAATTGAAAAACTTGGCTAGAAAAATGATAAATTTTAGCCGAAACATATACTGTTCCCCGCGGATCTGTACTGGTCATTAAGATCGTAAACCCGCTCTATTTGGCCTTTTTCTTTGTGGATTTTTGAAAAGGAATATGTATGCTAATGATTCAAAGAATATTTTGAATCTCAAGAAAAAAATTCCGAATACTTCCGCAATTAAGTGAAAATGTTATTGAAATTTCCATAAAAATTGTGAACTTCCACAAACAGAGTGCCTAGCGATCATGCATCAAAATTAGGTTCCACATATAATTTCCGTGTTTCTACTTTATATTAAAATGAACATTCAGAATTTTTAACTAACTAATACATTTAATTAATAAATTTAAATATTATGTCATTTTGAAATATTCTTTGTTGTAGCGAAGCAAGGCATGCTTTTATGCAGATGCGTGTTATTTGAAATTGAATTATTCAAATAAAATTTCTGTAAATTTTTTATTCATGGTAAAAACTTCAACAAGAACACTAAATTTTAAATGACATTTCCATTTTTTTAAATAAATGTTGAATAAGCTTTCAAGAATATTTGCGTTCACCAACAAATTCTCTAAGTTTTGGAACGTATGGCTATCCGTCTGTTGGTATTTACAATCAAAATAGATGGAACCTGTGTCAGATATAGCATGTCAGATATTTTGGTTTATTATTATTTTTTTACACATATGGGGAAGATTGCAAAGTTCACGTGAATTTATTTAATGTTAGATTTTTTAATATTTTACATCCTGGCAAAGCAATGACTAAGAACATATAACCAATTAAAGACAGAAAAAAAATAGTGTAATTTTTTGTTGTTGTTGTAATCTTATCATTTCAAACTTGCTCCTACTCTGTGAAAACATCCTTAAATGTGGCATCTCCGAATTACCTCATAGGTGACATATATATAACCAAATAAAAAAATATATTTCTTACAATAGACAGACGATAGAATGTCATGAATACATAAAAAAATTATTTTATTCCTTATTCAGCTTCGACCTGGTATTACAAAGGTAATCCATCATTTTACTTTTTCCTCTAATGCTAAAAGGACTTTTGAAATAGTGGCTTTATCACAGGTTTAGTTGTCAGTTTCACAACCCTCATCTATCATTGAATACTCCAGTGCTCTCCAAGAGTTATCTTTGAATAGTTTTTTCTGTATATCTCTGATTATGCTCGTTGTATTTAAAAGAAAAAGCCTCTAAAAGAACATTGTTGAAACTTTTTACAATCTAAACAGTTAGACGTTTCCTGATCTTATAAAAGCAAAATTTTGATTGATTAAATTTATACGACCGCCATTCATCTTCGTTTGAAGACAAAGCAAAGTGGTTTACTAATTCAGTGTGACAACATATGATAATATCTGAACGTATACGTATATGTTATAGATGGAATCTACTATTAACAGAAAAAAAATGCATTGAGAATGCAATTTGATTGCGCATTGATAATTATTCTACATCCGAATTTAAACATTACTTTGCAGTTGCCCAAATAAACGATTCTGAATTTGTAAACCTTTTGCGAATCGAAAATTACCCTTAATGAATTCCAATTTTTTATTACTATGCTAATAAAAGTGTTATCAAATAGTAAACTTTTTTAAACTTTTTACTATTTGAAATACGTATTTAGACACAGTTTTCTTTAATTACAGTTGTCTTTCATTAAATTATTGTTTTTCATTTTGCATATTACTAGATCATTAAAAAATTTTCCATGGTAAAAGAAATCTTTTTTATTATGCTTTCTTTTGTAATGATGAAGAAAGGTTCTATTTGTTTATATTTTTTTTCAAATGAGGCAAGGGTGTAAAATTTTTTTTCTGCCAAGCTATTTCCAGAATATATTTAAATAGGAATGTAAGAGAAAGCTAAACTTGCAAGAAAAAATTCAACTGTTTCACCAATGTAGTAAGAAAATGAAACCGCTATGCTTAAGTATTTGTCTTTGCCAGTACCTTTAAAGCATGATTTTGAAGAGCTTTATTATGTGCTTTGGTAAATGAGTTATGATTTATCCACCCATATTTAATAAAAATCAAAAACCTCAATAAAATAAAAGTTATGGGTAATGAAACGACGAAATCGTTGACCGTAGCTCTAATACTTGCTTTGCTCTAATACTTCCTTATTCATCTAATAATTCATATAAAGAAATTCTTTGGAAAAAAGTAGCGAATAATCTCCTATATGCTCTTCCTAAGCATTTGCTAAACTTCTTAGAGCAACCCAATGCCTCAAGCAGAACGAATTTCCGTCGAGATTGGAAACCAATGCCCTGACGATAGGCATAAAGTACATCAAGGAAATGACTAATAGTTTAAAATCTAGTCGATATATTTCAAATTACTATACCGCCCTCCAAAGGTAAGTCAAAACGAAAAATGCTTTTAGCGATTATACCTCAGCGACGTTAATGATCACTACTATTTGATTTCAGTACTTTCTATGACATGGGTATTTTCACTGGTATGTAGAATACATAAGCGGTCTCGGAAGAGCAAGCAAACAGACGTCGGAAAAATTAATCATTCAGATTGAGGGACTTTCAAATATTATTTACTCAAGGACATGACCGATCACTTCTATCTCTGCTTCAGTACCATATATGCTATGCCCACTATCACTACGTCAAATTTGGTCAAGATCGCATCAGAGCGGTCTCGGAGGAGCAAGCGAACCCAAGTTGCAAGATTCTATCAAAGTTTAGCTTCGCCTTCGGTGACTCTCAGGAATTAGTAAATTTGTTTGGAAACATTAATGCATCAGCATGTATTACATCAAGAAATTAGAGCGCCTTTTGAGCATAAAATCATATCAGGAGTTACCGTAAAAGAATTACTCGTGCAACTTTTAATACTTTTAATAAGAATTCTTCTAGCAAACTTTTCATATAAAATTTAGTCGAATTTCATGTGTATGTTTTTGCAGTACATAGGGTGTGGATATCTGGGCATGTGTAAAAAGACTGACAGACAAATGTGCAAAGTAAGATTATAAGTACATTTCTTCTTCGTTTGAATGCATGAAAAGAAATTGCATCTTAATTAATTGAATAATATGTTGTACTATTTTTATGAATCGCCTTATATGAAATTTGAGACATTGCATAAATTAAGTAAATTAATTTTTGATTTGACAAATGCTATTGACAAATGATTATATATTGACAAATGATTATTTGACAAATGCTATAATGATTTTGTTATACAATCTTTATTTTTATGAGACCGAGTACTATGATTCATATTTAAAGCCAGAAAACCCCTCTCTGTTTTAATATTATTACGGCACAGAAGCATTTTTCAAGGAGATAAATCAAGCCAAGCATCATAACTCTTGTGTGTCAAAAAGGAAAATTTTCCCACTTTGATATTTTTTGTGTATCCCAGATCCCATAAACGCTTCTGTGAGATGTAAAACTTTTGTCATTTATTTTCATGCGACTTTGATAAAAGCATTTCTAAAAACTTTTATTTCGGACAAATGTATATATTATTCGTTTAAGATTACAGTTATCGCGCGCTTAAAGCTACATTGATATAAAAGTGATGTTTATATATGCGTGAAATCAAAGTTACTGTTATTTATTGGCGGAATTTACCGTTTTAATTTACCACTGATTTACTGTTCAAATATTCTCAGAAATGTTTCGTTATTTTCGGTAAAACTAATAAAAAGCGTTCGTCTGTTTTTAAATTTTAACAAACGTTGCCATTAAACAGCGGGTTTCTTTGATATTGTATATAATATTATATAATACGTATTTGTTATACATGCATATATATTTTTCGATGACAGGTACATCTCCCGAATTTTGACTTGACCATTACAAGAGCCACAGATGTTGGTCGTTCCATGATGAGTACGCCTAGTATTCAAGTTAGCGTTGCCCAATGAGAAGTTTCCGAATTTTGAGCCAATTCCAGATGAGAGACCTTGCACCTGAATTACATCGGCCGATGTATCTTTTAAGCATAATAAAATCCTATAGGTTAATCACGGGAAATTTATTCTTGATCGCACATTACTGGGGGAAATTTCGGCGAGTCGTGATATTAAGAACTCATTAAATGATTAGAAATATAAGGAAAACTCTCGGATTAGTTGTCATCCGAAATGAAACAAAACCTCTGTAGAGTTTGAAAAGTATTTCATTATATATTTAAGTCTTATTGAAAGATTCTGCACTTTCTTACAATATGGGAAGCTTTCTGTATATATTAAGAAAGTGCACATTGAAAAGATATCAAATTACTTTGCGCTTTCAGATCGAAGTTAAAAATGTTGGCTGTTATACGGCTAATGGCCTAATAAAACGGCTAATAATTATGGCAAGTGGGAATGTTGTTACACCAAATATTTGATTGTACAAAAAATAAAAGTAGACTGTATATGATGTCATAAACTATGGCCGTTGAGAAACGACTTAAGAGATAAAGTCACTTCCATCATGCATAACACAAAATACACTGGTGTAAGAAATTAAGAGAATTTGCAGACTTGGTCGATTATCTCTGGAACTACTGGACTGATTTTAATGAAATTTGATATGTACATACATTGATACAATACAAAACAAATAGCCATTCAATAATTGTAATAAAGACGCACGATCGTGAGTGACACACGTTGGAGTCGGAAGGTACGAAACAGCGGTTGCAGAATAAACAAAAAAAAAAATGAGTTAATAGGGGATATGGTCCCCTCTTATAGGTATACAGGTCTCGCAGTGTGATTTCATACTTGAAATAAGGCAACTTGAAATAATTTCCTGTGGCAATTAGTCCCAGTCATTCCGAAACGCTGAGGAGAGAACCAGGGACCCGCTACCTACCCTCCAATGTCCGCAAAATCGACCATTACGACAGAGGAGGTTTGATGGTCTGGGCAGGCATCATACTGTATGAATTTTCAATAGAGACTCTTTATGATGCATGTACACAATTTTTTTTTCTTTATAGGCCATGTTGGAAGATGTCCAAGTTTATTGCTCGACATGTATGATCTATTTATTTCGAGCCTTACTTACTGCTGAAATTGTCTATAAGAAAAAGGAAGAAGCAAAGTTATACACCAAATATATTTATATTAATGCATTTTAAGACAAATTATCTGCATTTATTTGACTCCGCCAACGTTCTTTATGCTAGGAGTTTTTCAATTATACAGGCTTAATTTTTTTAACTGACACTACTCAGATCAACATGTACCTCGATGCAATGACCGAAATGGTATCAAACGTGGCATGGGGAATAATGGTAATATGAGAAGTAATATTCGGTGAAGGAAAAATAATATTAGTTCTTGAGATCTGCGATAGGTGTATATTTTAATTCTTGAGTGACAGATGCGTACTTTCAATAGAAGAGTTGGTCAAATGAAGAGTAGCTTTCAGGTATGGCAACTTTTTTCTACTAAGGATTGTTTACATATTAAAATGTAAAATTTAATATTTGTTCGTTCTCTCCATTTCCATCACGTTTTTCTGGAAAAATATTGCTTTGTGTCTGAAAAAAAAAGAAATCCTGTGTCCTTTAGTAGAATAATTTGCGAGATATGAGAAGTCGCAAACATAAACTTACACCATTTTATCTATTGTAGAGGCATTCGATTTTCGGCGATATATATAGTATATTTTTTTTCATTTTGAGAAATAAACTATAAGCTTATTCAAGATAGATTCCGTTGTTGGGCATTAAAACCATTAAAACTCGTAAAATTAAAAAGTTTGGTTTTACTTGAAGTGATCGGTACTGCTTTATGAAATGACCGATAAATTAGTCTTCCAAGGGTCATCCCCTATTTATTTCATAACTCCAGAGAAGGAGTTTCAAACTATAACAAAGAATGACAGAGAAAATAATATGAGTTAAAACCTGCCAAACATTCATCATATGAAAAATTCTAGATAAAATTTGATTCCCAGAACTGAAAGCTACCGAATGACCACTAGCATAAGTTGACGTCAGATGAAAAGTAATTACATTTGTCTCCCTTTTGAAACATCTCTTTAATATTTTGCGAAAATGGTAACATTTTCAAATTGCCATATCTCGGAAACTGTTAAACTCAGATTTATGAGATTGTTTCTGTTTACCTTCTTAGAGTAGCATTTTTCCAAACATAAGTGAAAGAATGGATTTTATAAAAAATTAAATGTTGCATTTTAATATCACTGCAGTCATTTATAAAAAAATGCCATGTCTGACAGCTACTCATAGATATAAATTTGATTAACTTTTCAAATTCAAAGTACATTTGATCACTCCCGGTTAAAGAAATAATCGTTGTATAACATATATTTTGAATCAGTTAAATAAAATAAAGTGATTTACAAGTTTAAAGTACTATCACTGTAATTTTAAAATTAAGCTGATTTTAATTCCTGCATCACATTTTCACAAAATTTTCAACTCTTAATCTATAAGTTTTAAATATAGAAAAAAAAACTGCCACCTGTTTTACAGAAATTTTACAAAGTCAGGATAATATTTTGGATAATAAAAATAGCATAAAAATATATTTAATACGCTGCACTTTCCGCTTTTTAAAATACATAATACTTTTTCGGCAACGAAAGAAACATTCAAGATATAAAATCTAATCTTTTTCATTTTCATTTAAAATGTATGTAATAGCTAGTCATTTCGCATTCTTCGGGAAAAATTAAATTATTTCTGTTGTTGCTGTTGCATACTTCATATTTTAGATGTTTCATAAATATCCCTTCAGCTACAGAGCTGTATATTTAAACATGGAAAGCGCGTAAGAGCTCTACATAGCAAAACAACTTTTAAAATTTTAAAATTATACCAAACACCAAAGGTTTTTTCCTTTATAAATTTTTGCTTCCAAGCATAATGTATTTCTAAGTTTGCGAGGATAAAAAGGGGAAATCAATGAAAGTAACATTTTAGAACTAATTGTGAAAGTCTATATATTAAATAGGTTAAATAGAAAATGGACAATTTTACTGGAGGTAAAAGAACAGTAATTAATTTTTCAACTGTCATTAAAATGTAATATAACATATAATTAAAAATATTTCATGATTCTTTACAATCTAGTAAATGGACTTTCTCAGCGTGAGTTCTGTTTTAAAAAGGCTATAAAATTTTGGTATTTTAAAGTACTTCATAAAAGAACATTTTTTATACGGGCTTAATTTATAATTTGTGTTAAGCTACAGTAGCGTTTGTCGACATTTATGCTTCACAAAATTAAAAATTTAGTTTTGTAATTTCATAATTTTAGTATAAAGCTGGATGTCATTAATTATCTTTGTTTTTGATATTGTTTGTTTCAAGAGTCATTCATTTCTGATCTTGTCATCTTGAAAATGCCTGTGTCATAAATTATCAAATATTATTCTAATAACTTACGTTTTAGCCTTTGAAATACAGAGGAGGAAAAAGCCTGTTCCTTGCATATTTTAAGAAAAACATATACTCTAAAGAAAACATTCCCTAAAAGCAGTTACTTTCTGGGGAAAAGAAGGGTACACATATCTCGGAAAAGGTGTAAGATAACTTAGAAGTCTACTTTTTTGTATCTGGAATAAACTCTAAAATATTGTCAACCCCTTGAGTGTGTCGTCGATGCAAGCAAACGGCTTCCTGGTACCAAGCTTTGCAAGAAAACCAAGCCAGTTGAAGGTGACGTGCAGAACACATAGAAAGCGCAAGGAATAAATTGCTGGTATTTCTCCATATAATAAAACTTTAATCAACGTAAATTTATTTAAATTATTTTATGCATTTTAAATTTAAATTTATTCTACTCGACTCGCATTCGTTTTCATATGAAATAAATTCTTACCAACTACTGTTACTCTCATACCTATTGCATTCGCCATTTTCAATAAAATGCCCAACAAAACCACGCACGTGGTCTAAATATAGTAACAGAGCAGATAAAAATAATACTTTTTAAAAATATCAAACTATTTAGTTTCATATCCCTTCTTGTTTGAAACAATTGAACAATTCCAGTATGCTCTCGGTTCACTGTGCCAATGTGATCATCTGCGGGAAAATAGCAACGTGCTTCCCTAAAGGGGAATTTGGGGTACAATGAAACATGCTACCTAAAATCAATAGGATTTGTCACAGAGATTCACGCACCTATATAAATACATGTTCCAGTTACTTATAGGATTCTGAGACAATCGCATTTTTACAAGATATATAGAAAATTATTGGATTTTCACCATTGAAAGTAAATTTCGTTACTAAAAGAAATTTAGTTTTACCTAATTGTTTTCATATGCATAATTATTTGCTTTCAAATATGTGGATCTATGGTGTGGTCTTCATACATTTACTACAGAATTAAATATATATATATTAGGAATTAGTAAAAATTCATTTAGTTTGCAGCTCAATTTGGGTTATAATGAAACACTTGTAAATGGGGGTACAATGAGCATGTTTTATTGTAACCCGAATGAATGCATTCACTTAAACTAAAGATGTTACTATGAAATATTTAGATTGAGATCTCCATAGAAAATTAACAAGGAATATTTGGAAATAACAAGGAATTCTTTTTAAATCTTAATTTATCTTCTTCAGACTCTGAAGATGGTGACAATCCAGATTGTCTTTCAGCTAACGATCCAAACAGTACAGATTATGAGCTATTCTCGCATAACGTGCACGACACAAGCAGTATCACTCTAAATGATTATGTTTTAATCAAGGAAGGTGAACTTAAATATAAAGAAATGTACTCAGTTGGGGATATACCCAGCAAACACACAACTGCCCGCAAAATGACGGCCGGGTACCCGTCGTGCTGGCAAAGTGCCGTATACCGGGAGCAAGGTAGATTGCCATCGTCTGGAAGTCACTGGAGTAACAGTGTCTGAAAAGTGCATATGCACCGGTACATAACTAGTAACGGCGAACTGCCCTGTGTCTATGATATGCACAGAAAAGTTAACGGCATGGTACTGTTTAAAATGTACCGGACCAGCACTATTTGGCGGCAATGGGCCTGTATATATTTCGTAGTGTTAGCATAAAATTTCGTTATTTTAATTAAATAACATTATTTTACTTTCATACTGTGTATAAGTGTTTTCCGTACACCCAAAGGCAGGGTCACAGTTAAGATGTTTTTTGGAGTGGGGGTGTAAGGGGAATAGTTCATATTATGCTTTCAAATATTTTAGTGCTAAAAACTAAAATAAAACTAATGAGTTCAAAATGCAATAAAAATGTTCGCTACATCCACAGTGAAACCCCCACCCTGTATATGAGTGCCTATGTACAGAATATGAATTTTATATTCTTAAAATTTTTATAATTTATATTAATTTTTCACAATTTTGCTAAAATTTTCCTGAAAAAAAAATACTTGAAGACTTTTTCTACGTTAAGCCCCTTTTAAAACCTACCGTCATGTAATAGTCAAAATAGAAAGTACGCAATATGTTCACTTAGGAATTTTATTTTTCTTTTCGCTGTTCGTTGCTCTTGAATTAAATGTTTGATTTACCGCGGGGCCTCACACGTAAAACTATATACCCAAACAGACCAGACGGCTAGCCAAATAAATTCTAATGTCTCAGCTAACTCCTCACGCGTCGAGTTTACAAGCTTCGAACTGATATTGTGGATTTGGATACATTAATTCAGATTATTTATACGTAGTACAGATGAATTTTTTTTATGCGTTTGAAGACAGAAAATAAAAAATTGCATGTCTATTTTAATAAGAGGTGTGTATAAGTGTCATTATATATGTTTTTTTTCAAAGGATCTTTTAATAGATTATTGGAAATTTCAGGGGCGGCCCGACACGGCAAAGCATCGCATCGGGGCGCTGTCTTCGAAGGGGCGCAATATCGAGCTCAAAACATGGAAAATGTATAAAAGGGGAGTCTTTTTTACGTTTGCAGGGGGGCACCACGTACCTTAGGGTCGCTCCTGGGAAATTTTACAAAATTGCGGCTACCTCGTATTCCAAGGGGTATAAAATAGATCTAATAAACTTTTAAGCTGTGAGTTGCCCTCTTTTCAGTGGAAAAATAGATAATATAGTATAGCATAATAATCTACAGAAAGGAGCAGAGAAAAAACATTCGAAATACCTAAAAATTCCGAACAATATATATTCTCGCAGAAAAAAGTAATAAATAAAAAATTCTAGGAATAGACTAAAAATTCGCCTTATCCAAGTTTCACGGAAGAATAGTACGCACGTTTCGGGTGGTACAAAGTTTTAACCCTTCTTTTCAGGAACGTGGTGAAGGAGGGTCAACCTTTTGTACCATTCGAAACCTGCATACTGTTTATATGATTTTTTGTTTAAATGAGTTTATAATAATATTCTATATGTATATGAGCATTTAACGGCGTTTCCATGCTTAACTTTTCCCCTCTCATTATTGAAAAGATGCAGTGAAGAATACTATCCTGGGACCTTAGTCGGAGGACTTCTTAAGGGGTTCTAATGGGTATTCATGTTACATCTGGAGAAAACTGACCAAAACTCCAGACCATTAGATCGACAGCTCCGCAAATTGACCCGAAACCGGGACCTTCAGTATACATTATACAATATTCAGACTCTTTTGTTTACATATATTTGATAAATTTTCAGACCCTTATTATCGCATGGGCCTTTCGGGACATTGCCCAGGGTCCCCGGCTCGAAAGGGCCCCCAATTTTAAATGTTGTTCTGAAATATTCTTTTATATGTCAAAATTTTATGAAAAAGAAAACAAAATTTTATAGATGGGGACCCCCAAATTCATCAATGCCCGGGGCCACTGTTGGTCATAATCGGACCCTGTAAATTTTTATAAGCTACGTTCGGGCTAAATGAACAGTGTATATTCAAATTATTATCATATTCAAATATATTCAAATTCCTTAGAAATAATTATATTCAAATTCCGTTATTCATTCCGTAATTATATTCAAATTCCTTAGAAACATAAAATAAGAAGCACTTCTTATTTTATGTGCCAGTAAGAGAGACTTTCCAGAGCAAAGAAAAACAAAAATCACAGCTTCACAACAAAAGGAAAACTATTTTAATATAATAAAATTTAATATAAGAGCTATTAAGGCAAATTTTAAGCTGAATAATTACACTATATATGTATATATATATATATAATGAAAACGTAAAATACGAAACACGAAGTTAATATGGTGCGGGGGCGAGGGGAACGCTCTGGTTAGATGCTTTAAAAATTGGCGAGTTTGGCGCATTTTCGAGTGCAACAACCATTCTCTTTTTTTGTTTTTAATTTCGGTCGCAGACTTTGAGCAACGAGAGAGTTATAATTGATGAATTACGAATCAAGTACACTTTTTAGGATACACATTTTTTCCGGTTTTTCATTGAACTTTCGAAAAGCTTAATTACTTTGGTTAATGTTAAGCTGTTCAAGACCACTAATTTGGTTTCGTCGTTTAGAGCAATATAAGAATAGCATTTGCTTCAATGTTGAAACCCTGTTAGTTTTTGATACAACATAGATTCTACAAATTACTTGGATAACAACACTATTACAGGTAAATTTTTACTTTCAATGTTTTTAATATAGATAATCTCATAGCGTATTTTAATGTATAAAATTATTTTCCTCCATAAAATTTGCGTTATGTAGTTATGCAACAGGTATAGATGTAGAAATTTCTATTTAGAATAGCAAACATAAGAAAAATATTTTGATCTAAACAACCTGTACAATACATAGCAAAATGTTACCCTAAAGATATGTGTGTGTGTGTGTGCAACCATAGTACAGCTTTTTTATTATTTATTGATTAAAAAATGGCTTGAATATAAATTGATTGGGTAGAGACTAATAAAAGCTTATTTTACCTAAACGAAACGTACAGTAAATCCAAATGCTACTTTTAAGCAATGTCTTTTTTTGGGGGGGAGGAGGGGGGTTGATGAATAAGCCCCCTAACCCCTCCCCTGGATACGATACTGACTCGTATTTTAATTACGGCAGCATTGCTGTGAATAGGCACTAAGCCGGCACAGTGCCATTATATTACAGTCACTGTTAAGCTATCAGACCAGTGCCTTTATTTTTAATAATCACCGGCACCCCGCCGTTTCATTTTATGCATTTTAAACCTAATGGGCCTGTGCCTTTATTGTAAATGATGGCCGGCACATGCAGTAGCGCCAGCACAGTACCATTGCCTTCCCGGGCTTCTGGCAAGGTGCTTCTCGGGCGACCACTTTTGGTACGATTCAGTTACTTTTTGCAGTGCCGGGCCGGTGCTGGACGTAAAGGCAGAAAGGCACTGAAAAGGTACTCCGCCAGCAGGTGTGTGTTTGCTGGGTAATGAACTTAAAGCAAACGGAATACAAAACTCTGTACGTCAAACGATTAATTTGAAGCTTCAAATATGTGCGTTGTTCGGAAAAACACAATTTTGAAAAATTCAAATTGTATCAAAACTGTCACATCCTATTTTTTAAATATTTTTTTTTTCCAAATTTACAAATACATAGCGTTACAACACAAACTGTATTTATTCTGCATATATTGAAAATGTGCATGATCATTACAGAAGATAACAATTCTGTCCGATGAAGCACAAAGGAAGAGGTCTAAAGTTTGTATGTGCGTTGAAGATGATAATGAGAGATTTAAAACAACTGGTCAACTTGTCATTTTCCAGGTTCAGCACGAAAGCAAATCCAGTTTTCTAACGACAGAAATATGGTTACCACAATCACAGAAGCCTATTGCAATACGAGAATTCTAAAATTCAGGAAAGTTGTTCTAATAATGATTGCAATCACTTAAATACATTGTTAAACATCCTGTAGAGTGACGAATCCCGTTTTTCCTCAATGGCAAGTTTACACTCACGGTTGTTGAATTTGAGCAGCAGAAAAACCTCATGCTATCCAGGAGCAACCTTTGCATGTAAGTATGACTTAGTGACAGTATGGCGTAAGTTTTAAAACTATCTTTATCGTTGGATCGTATTGTTTGAAGGGATTTCTGCAAATGAAATCTGTTTCGGAGAAATTTCATTCATTCTACGATAGATATGGAGCCTAATGTTTACAAAAAAAAAACAACAACATTTCAGTACTGCCAACGTAACGCTCTGATTGTTTTGTAGAGAAAACGAAAAAAACATTGTTTTCGCTGGATTTCACCACAATATCTGATAACACCGAATAATACTGCAATATCTAAATTTGCTCCTTCACAGGAAAACGATACCTTGGTACTCTGAAAATTTTTATAATCTACTACTTCAACAGCATTGATGCCCACGGGACATAAATTTCATGTAGGATTGCGTGCTTCCTCACATTGACCGTGTAGAGCAATTGTTAAGACACTTTCTTAGATTCTCTTCTCTCAGATTCGAAAAAGATTGTTCTGCGATTAGAGTATATTATTGAACATGAAGGGGGACATATTGAGATATTTTAAAGCTACAAATTTATATTATTTATCATTTGTAAAATTTATTAAATGTTTTTATTTGTATTACAATGCCACCTGTAAGTAGATTTTTGTGCTGGTTTTCTTATTGATTAAAATAAAGTTACGATTTCAAAAATCTAAAATTTTAAAACTGGTCAGAATGACGTGATATTTTAGCAGAACAATTGTGAGGCAATAGAATTTTGTATGGCAGAGCTGCCAAGTCTCCAGCTTTTTCCGGGAGATATCCCACCACAATTTTTACACAGTTTTATTTTGCATTAAACATTTGGACTTATTTTAAGCATAAGTTTGTAAGTAAAAATTAGTAGTGGGAAATCTCCCGGAAAAAGCCGGAGACTTGGCACCTCTGGTATGGTGAAGGAAAAATATAGTTCCAATATGTGCCGATAGATGGCGCTGTCAAGGTTCACATTGTCTGGAGATATGCAAATTGCAAATACGAGACATGCGCACCGCAGACATAGCTGCCATAAAAATGCAGAGCACCAGCTCCTTGCCTGAATGCTTCATCATGACGATGACTCTGAAGGATTGCGCTCTGCTCTTGAAGCTTTTTTATCAGAACGATGACTGTGCACTTACAGCTATTAGGAATTTTCGGACATTAAAATCTATAACATCGGGTCCAATATCCACAAATGGAAAAATTTATTTGTGGAAAAAAAATGTGAGAAACTATTTCTAAATTCGAAGAGAGCGGTTCATTTGACGTGAAACGAGGTAGAGGAAGGAAACCAGTTTCGTCTGCGGAAGTGGAAGATGTGACTACAGCATTACAAGAACAAACTAATAGTGATGCTGAAAGCAGCAGTGCAAGGGGAATTGCCCGAATACTGGATATGCCGAACAGCACGGTGCGTAAAGTCCTACGAAACATCTTGCGCTGTTATCCATATAAGATAACTCATGATCAGCAGTTGCTACCTGCTGACCTGGAAACACGTGAATCTTTTGCACTACGATTTCTTGCACGGATGGAAGTGGAAAACGGATGCCCATAGAACATTCTGTGGTCTGACGAAGCCCACTTCCATTGCACGGTTCTGTAAATACGCGAAATTGTAGGATATGGGCGACCGAGAATCCGTTCCAGCTACAGCCATTACCTCTTCAGTATGAAAAGGTCACTGTGTGGTGAGTAATAACGGCAGCATTCATCGTCGGTCCGTTTTTCTTCGAGGAGATACCTGCGTGTTCCGTTATCTGCACCGTTACTGGCAAGCGATATGAAGCCCTTTCGCGAAACCATGTCCCTCAGCAGCGTCAGTGTGTAGATCGCACAATATTCATGCAAGATGGCGCACGTCCGCACATTGCTACTCCTGTGAAGGGGCTGCTGAATGCTCGTTTTGGAGATGATGAGGTCATGAGCCGCCATTTTCGAACAACGCCGCCGCCACGTTCCCCCGATTTAAACCCGTGTGATTTCTGGCTTTCGGGTTACCTGAAGAATCTTGTTTACAGCGGACGGATTACAAATCTAGCAGAAGACGCATTACACACCACATCCATTGCATCAGTACAAATTTCCTCCGATCTGTTGTTCAGTTTGCCATTTTACGCTTCCAATTAGTAGCAGAACACGGTGGAGGGCATATCGAACAACTTATGCATTAAGGCAGTAAGGTGTTTGTTCCATGAATCTTATTTTTTGTTTGTTTTTGCTTTTGTTTTTGTCATTATCACTGTTGTCGCTGTACAAACGTATTCTTGTCTTTTTGCTAATAAATTTGTAGTAAACCCATACACTCTATTGTTTCCTTTTGGCTAAGAACATTCCTGCGTTTAACGAATCCATTTTTGGTCTTTCCACTTACCCTGACCGCGCCATCTATCGGCACAAATTAGAGCTTTTTTCCCCTTCGCTATTCAAAATTCCATTACTCTCGATTGTTCAGCTAAAGTATCACGTCACTCAGGCAGTTGCTTTAAAATTTTAGATTTTTGAAATCGTAACTTTAATTGTAATTACCCTGTACTTTATAACTGTCAAGTTTATCATTTGAATTATGTGTAGTTTAAGCTTTATGCTATTTAGACAAGAAAAAAAACAGTCTGGAGTCTGAGGCGGGAAACTTATTTCTAGCTCATGCGGTTTATATTTCCTGAAATCTTTTAACTATTACAGAAAAAGGACTTTCACCAGACTTTCACTATTTTAATAGTATGAGTACATTGAAGGAATCAACGTTAGTATTGGAGCATGTATTTTATTTCGAGAATATTTCTATGACTTTAAAGTAAAAGTTCCAATATCGGAATTAGAATTTCTAATTTAGTTCCTTTTGAGCTACAGCTTTAGGTAGTTCGACGTCAAAATTACACCAAATGTTTGTATTTACTGGGAAATTATGCAAACGAGTTGGGTGCGTTGAGATCAAAGTAATCAAGGAAAACAACAGATTTCATTTTCTTTTCTGTTTCCTGAACTGCTTGACTGTCACTACAGTGTAGTAGTTAAATCATAAAAAAAGATATTTTGTAACTACAGATTATTTACATTGAAAATCTAAAAAATATATTATTTTACGAAATAACATAAAATGATATTCTATTTCATAAATATTTTATCGAGGCTCTTTGATGGTTTTATGATTACTTTGTTATTCGGCGATTCTAACTGAAACTTTGATTACCTTGAACAAACACAAAAAATTTATTGATTCCTTTCAGATATTTTAAAATCATTTCATAAAGAAAAACTCTAAAGAATAATTATTAAAAACTGTACATCTTAAAACTGTACTAATTTTTTATTACATTACAAAGTCATACTTTCTGTGTAAATAGCATTTTAGTAACCAGAGTGCAATAATAATGCTCTTCAAAATCGATATTTTCTTTTATTATGCTATAATTGTTTTATCTTGGAAGATTCTGAATCTTTCTGAAAAGTTTATTAGAGCAATACTCAGGGGAAACTCATTGCACTTAGAAAGCCATTTCGCAATTCTCAAAGCCTTTTCACCACCAAAATCTCCTTAAGAGGAAAAATTTGGGATATATTAATTTGTTCATATTATGGAAAGAGAGAGACATATTATTTATAAAACAATCAGCGTGTAAATTTGGAAAATTTCTAATCTACACAATGTGAGATTATGTGTTTTGTGAATAGTGACGCTTTTTGAGCTTGACGTTTTTATCAAAATCAGTTGCCTAGTAAAGAAATAATTAATTAATTGTGAGAAATTAGTGTAATTAACCTATTTAAGTGAAAATATTAAAGGATATCAAGAGAATGCAATACAAAAGCGGAGCTTATTCGAAGATACTCATGTTTGGTTATTTAAGATTCCTGTTTTTGAAAGAATATGACCTCAAAATTCTACATGTGCTGCTGGGAAGTTCGAATTGCGTGGTCATATAAATACTTTTTAACTGAAACGAAAAATGTTTCAATAAGAAAAAAAAAATAATGTTAGATTAGAAGCTTAAATTTCATATTATTTCACTATTTTATTATATATTTTTCTTGGTCATATATACATATTGTAATTTCAAAAGTAAAGACCCTTTAAAAGGACTTTTAAACTAAACTTCTGCGACATTTGGAGAAAAAACGTCAGAAAAAGGTTAAATTAAATTTGAAGATACTCGAGCCAATTTATTCGCTGTGTTATTTTTAAGGATATTGAAAATATTGTTAAAATGCGATCCAGCTTTTCCCCATGTTATTGTATTTTAATTGAAAAATTAAACGTTTTCTTTTGTTGGAAATAAGTATTTGTGTAGTGTTAACAGTAAAATTATTATTGTGCATTGGAAACAAGCAGACATTTTAAGAGTGCGTTTTGATTATCAGTACATAAACAAGAGTGCCGTTTTGATTGTTGGTACATAAACAAGAGTGCATTTTGATTATCAGTACATAAATACAGCAGCAAAGAAAGAACAACTTAGGTAAGTAAAATTTATTTGAGAACAACAAACTTCTGAACAACGTTTTAGTCTAATCTACATTTTGACATGTAACAAACAGTACATTCAAATTAAAATACATACACTTTTTAGCTCTTACACTAAGTATCCGAAAAAACAACACATATTTATACCTTATTATAAGGAAAATTTTTGTTACTAGCACCCTAAAAATCTAAGTTATATAAATGCTTATCTTGAGCCCTTCGTTCACATTTACACATTTTATTTTAATACATATTTTGGGTCTAGAAGTTATAAAAAAGAACACTTACTAATATGACATGTATATGATTACATATTTAAGAAGATTTTTCATGCAATGCTGAAATTATATATTCTACAGTATTCGCGATTTTATCATTATTTCTCGATTTACTGAAAATGATAAGAGGCTAATTTTTGTACAACTGAAACTTATCTCATAAATTGAAAGTAGTAAATTAATATTTCCCCCATACAGAGTTAAATAAATGACCGTAATAGTAGCATTTGATAACTGGCATTAATAATTAAGTCCCAGTTAATTACAGTATAAATAGTTTTTGTTTTCTTGGTCTGGTAGTAATATTTAAAATGCATTTGCAAATGAGCTTGGCTTTAATTATTAACTTTATGCTCATTTAAACTTCGCTTTAAAAATGAATGCTGTATTAATGAAAATTATTCAACTAAAATTCTTTTATAAATTTTACAATTAGTTATAATGATAAATATAAAGCGTTTTTTTCTCATATATGAGAAAATTCGTATTTAAGACATATGGTGATATTCCAAATACCCTTTTATAAGGATATTTAACATTAGTTACAGTAGTTTATATATATATTTATAAAATAAAAACACAGCTTAATTTCACTATCGTATTATTGTTGAAACAGACACTCTTTTAAACAGAGCAATTTTTTTGTTCTTAGGTACAAAAGTAGCGATAGTGTCATATAATACCTGTACACATCTGCAAACAACTCTGTCTACATACTTGTAGATACTAATTTAAAACTATACTTGAAACAAAGTGGCAATAATATGGGCATAAATCTATATAAATATGAAATTGTCAACAGCAGCATTATATGACCACATACATATTGCATTTCATTTTTTTCATCGGTTACTTTCATTTTTTTATTAAAAAATATACTTTTCTATACTTATTTTGTAAACTTGAACATAATTTGTAAAGTAAAATTACAAAATCACAAATCAAATTTTTAGTAGTAAATGCAGAACGTAATGCGGGCAAATTCTGCTCACTGAACATAAATATCGGATTTTCATATTGAATATTTCAAATAAATAATTTAAAATGTGTATAATTTGATTAATTTAATATTATTATATACTTATATAAGATTTAAACAGCCCGTATCTGTCCTTACTACATCTTCATTTTAATGGCTAATGTATTTTGCATGTTTTGTTACATTTTTTTTTCATTAAAGTACACTAAATTTCTTAGAATCAAAGTGAAGTTGACTCTAAACAAAATTAATGGCACTTATTATACTCATTGCCTACTTTTTTATGGATTTGAGATCACTTCCCATTTGTTATATTTTCAAAGGTCAATCATGTTACTAGGAAACACTGATATTAGACAGTTGTAACATGCTGCATGTTAGTTCTTATTTTAACCAGTTCCTGCAATTAGCAGAATATGCATTCTTGCCAAAAGTTATGAGTGACAAAAATAATATTTTAACATGAATCGGCAATTTGAATATACAAAAACAAATATCTTTTTATGTACTTTTAAGTAATAAATTTTTTTGTCTGTATCATAAGCAGAAATAATGACGTTATTTATGTATATTGCTCAAAAATTAGTAAAATGAGTTCAGCTTTGATATATTAGTGCTACTAGATAAAAAAATTCTAGTGAAACTTTCCGGACAACAACCTCTGAAATGACCTTCTGAAATCTGTATTGAACACTGTATATATAACTGGATTCAATGCTGAATTCATATACCCTAACCATGTTATAAAATTAACTATATCATTAGATATATAGCAAGAACTGCAAAATGGTAATATGACATACATCGTGAAAAATGGTAACCAACACAGAACAAATACACCCATGACGATTCCAAGAACTTGAGCTGCTCTCCGTTCTTTCTGCAGGCAAATCCTCTCTTTCTGCTCCATGTAGCTTCTGACAGTGACTATTGGCGCAGGTTTCTGCTTATCATCTGTTTTGTGGTTCGTATCATTATTAATTGTGTCAGATGTGTTCTCTTTTGTAATTGAAATTGATTCTTGGGGAGTTGATGATTTTTCTTCCATTTCTATGGAAGAGGAATTGCAGTTGAGACTGCACACTTCCGTTTTTGTTTCTCGACTAGTGACGTCAGACGACACTGTCTTCAAAGGAATGGCGGACGATTTCGCGCCTTTTGCTGGAGTGTCTTTCTTTATCATGTTCGCTGCTGCCTTAGCTTTCACGCGTATTCTGTTTCTTGCTGTTTGGAAAATTCTAATGTAAACGACAGTCATTATGACGAGGGGGATAAAGAACGATCCGCTTGCTGAGTATATAACGTATCCTTTCTCTTGAGTAAGTTCACAGGGGGTAGTAGGGGTAAAGGTTTCCGGCCAATCGTTCCATCCTATTAAAGGTGGTACTGAAATAAGGGTGCTGATTATCCAGACACTGAATATCATACAGAGTACACGGTTGAGTGTACGTTTTTGAGCATAGTTAATTGGGTCATGGATAGCCCAGTACCGGTCAAGAGCGATTGCACACAAGTTCAATATCGATGCCGTACAACACAAAACGTCACATGTCAACCACAGTTCACAAACATGCAAGCCGAATATCCATCTACCCATAATGGAATAGGCTACATTGAAAGGCATAACAAATGTAGCAACTGCTATGTCAGCTGCTGCAAGTGAAACTAAAAATATATTTTGTACGTTTCTCAGGGGCTTATACGTGAATACTGATAGTATTACTAAAATATTGCCGAATAATGTTCCAATCATTATAACACCTAACGCTGCAGCTGTCCCTATCGCCTGGGGAACAGAAACATCGACTATGAACTCACCACTGTAATCTGATGACTCATTCCTATCTAGTATCATTGGTGATACAGTGTCCGATATATTTGTCATGGTAGACACATTGAATTGGCTGATATTGAAGAAAAAATGTGGAATTGAGTAATTTCTATCAATTTCATTAAAATGTCTATCAAAATCTTTCTTTCGAAGATCTTGCTGCCACATTTCTATTACTAGTATTTAAGTATTTCTATTCCAAACATTTTTCAAATTTCATATTGAATTCACATTTTTGTTATATTCCAAACATTTCTGTGCCGTCACTTGACTTCATGATTCAGAATTTGTTCTTAACTGAAATATACAAAAAAAAAAATTAGTAAGTTTGTGTATATGAGCATAAGTAATAAGTGTTATTTCTAGGGATATTACATACAGTGTTAAAATACACATTTTCTCAAAATATATTAAAATACATAATGCTACATAGTTAAAACTGCCTAAAATTGTGGGACAACCTTTTATAGATGTGTTGTAGAATATCTATAAACTCATGTGTTTCCTATCTTGCCTTGCTGATGCATATAATAATAGTAATATACTCTTTAAAATGGTTGCAAACTCTAATGATTAATTCAATTGAATATTTTATTATCTGATTTTATAAGGATATAGAACCTTAGGTTTAGAACATCGAAGATAAATTTTAGGAATGGAAGTAACGTACTATTTTTGGTACACGAGAATTTCCATGGTAAAGTAATTCTTTTTATAGATGTTTTATTTTTCATCTATCGCCGTGTGTTAGTTTTATCCTGTCTTCGATAATTTTTAGAACATTTTCGCTATATCTGCTAATCTAGTGGTTTGTCCCAAACAGACACCTCATGGATATTCCAGTTTTATTCAATGCCGTGGAGCCATACGAAAATGTTAGATTTTATGTTTTATGTTATATTTGACTTAATGGTAACGGAAGATACCTAGAACAAACTATTCATTTGCAAGAAAGCTTTGTCCTTTAATTATTAGTATTTTTGTATTATCGACTGTAAGGCTTTCATTTTTTAAATCTTTTAAATCTTCGATGAAATAACAGGTCCTGAATCCTTTAGCATCGTGGCAGTGAAACGAAAGTGCACCCCACTGTTTATGGGGAAGTTTTCCCCAGGTTCACATCCCATATTTTTTTATGAAGGCGAAACCCAGGCCGTGAAGAAAGAACAAGACTTTATAGGGGCAATTACATTTTATTTAATATCAACACATAACGTTAAAATTATAAAGTCCTACGGTGGCTGAGCAGACCCCTTGAAAAACGCAGGTTCACTTGACAACTGCTAAGGCCTGAATGATGACGATAAACGCAAGCCAAGAGGTTAGTACAGAACCAAAACACGCCACAAGGGCATGCCAAACAAAATGCAAAATTAACTTGACGCCAGTAGACGTTAAGAACATTTTCATATAATTATTTTTGAATCCCAGTCTCGCCAACAGGATAAAACAAACAATCTAGCAGCTAAATTGTAACCCAAAATGAAAGCCAATGTTATTTATAGATTTGATACCATATATGGTCATAAACAAATCATGAGAACAGAAATGCAAGGCTTCTTCTTCTTCTTTCCTATCCTCCAAAGTCTGACGGAGTCAGACAAGATCCAGAATTCCATTGACTCTTAAAAAGTCCAGCACAAGAAGGGGAGTTGCATAGATGTCCTCCCAAGAGAGGCCCAAACAATCCAAAATGTGCCGGGGCGAAGCCTCTTGTACGCCGCACTTTGAGCAGGAGTCGTACTTCTTTCTCCCTCCAGAAAACGAGAGGCACTTAATGTGCCCACTGGCAAGTCTTGTTAGTGCAGTTGAGGAACCTCTATCACACTCGAGGGCAAGGACAATTCCCGGTTTCTTACCCATATACCAGTGGTGAGTTAGAGGAACCCTCCAATCCGCCATAATTTGTTCCTTTTTCCGGGAGTACAACTCCTGGAAGGTAAGGGAAGATGAAGTTGGAATCGGGTGATTGCATCCCTCCCTTGCAAGTTTGTCTGCAAGCTCGTTCTCATGGATATCCACATGTGAAGGGATCCATTGTAAATGAATCTCGTGATGCTGCGATATCTCATTTAGTTTATTTAAGATTGAGATTCTTGTCATGTCACCTATCAGAAACCATTTGTGAAGATGTTGAAGTGAGCTACGGCTATCTGATAAAATCCAAAGTTCTCCATAATACTTCATTGATAGGATAGCCTCAAGCCCCTCATTAATCGCAATTAGCTCACTTCTAAACACTGAACAGAAGTCCGGGCTACGTCGGCTAATTGACATTTTGTCATAGGGGGTCACTATATATATGCCACTACCTGCAAGCCCAGCCATTTTGCTACCGTCAGTAAAAATCTTAATAGCATTTTCGGGAATACTGGCAATAACTTCCAAAGCCAGCTATTTGAGATGAACTGCCAAAAGTTCTTTTTTAGAAACTGGGGAAGAGAAGTTAAAATAAAAATACACCCCAGAGAGACCCTCTGAGGGGGTCAAGGCAGTACTGCAATGAATGAGGCTCAACATTAGGGTTAGGTAAATTCAGGGTTGCAACTTGACTAAAAGGACTGTTTTTCTTCAGCCTTTGTCGGCATATCCAACTGTTTAGGTAGACTGAAGTTTTATGGCAATTACCATAACTAGATAGTTTATTGAAGTATTTTACAAGAGAAGCATTCCTTCTAGTCTCAAGTGGTATCAGATCTGCCTCAAAAAGGACAATCTCCGAAGTGCAGCTACGCTTCAGCCCAGTAATTATACGGGCAGCACTCAGCTGGACCGTCTCTAGTTTCTTCAAGTTAGTTGCTGATGCGCAACAATAAATTGAGAATCCATATTCAAGAATTGGCCGAATCAAATCCAGATATGTAGTTCTGAGGGTTACTGAATCAGCACCCCAATTCCTACCAGCAATGTATTTAAGGATGTTTAATCTTTTCCTGCTCTTCAATACAAGGTGCTCAATGTGCCTGTTACTTGTGAACTCAGGGTCTATTATATATACCAAATATTTGGGATGGGCAAGGCTTTACCAATGCAAAAGTGAAATAAAAAGTAAAAATAAATGAAAACGGAAGATTGCTTTTAAATACGGTAGGTGCAGAAATAAAAACTTTACAGGCGAAGGGGAGAGAAAATCCAAATCGAAAGTGCAAAGAATAAATTTTGAACACAGATTAAATTTAGAAATAATTAACAATTAAGTAATTGATAATTAAAAATAAGATATGTGATTATCTGCATCACACTGCTAACTCTTTGTCGTCGATTAAAATTATCATTTTATCCAGTCAGTTTTTACAACCACAACAGCCCCCCCCCCCCCCAATTCGAACTTCTAAATTGTACTCTCCTCATCTACTCGTCTACCAAATTTTAAAAGTTCCGATCGACGACCATCATTTTAGCGATCAGATTAACTACAATAGTTTTCAAAATCGAATCAACCGTATTGAAATTATCACAGAATAAACTTACAACTGCACAAACATACAAACGCTATTTTAACTGACTCTTAACCCTCTCTTCGCTCGGTCAGTTAGGATAACTATTTAATATTAGCACTAAAATCAAATATGGAAAATTAAGGAATGAAAATAAGTAAAAGTGAAAGTAACTGAATATTTTACGCATGCTAGCATGTTCATGTTAAAGTAATTATTTTTACATATAACTTTTTTTCTGGTCATCTATTTATTTCTGTTAATTTTATTCTGTAATGGAATTCTTTTATAGACAGTTTAATTATATGCCCTAAATTACGAAAACAAATTACAAAATTCATATAATGATGTAGTATATAGGCACATTTTTCCCTGCGTAAAGAGATGAAATAACAATGTTTAAAATGGAAAACGTAATAGAAATAACATACAAAATTCACACATTTTTTTTTTAAATGCAAAATATATTATGCATTATTTAATAAGAATAATTTACGACCGATAAACATTTTTTAATCCAATTTCGGAGTGCACTGTAATTTCCCTTATTTCAAAAGTATCTAGTAGCAAGTAGTGCTCAGAAATTATGTACAATCTTGATGTGTTTTATACCTGCAACAGTGTTGAATTTTCGATTATAAAACATTAATTAATTTTATACCATTTCGGGAAATATCAATCATCAGTTGTAACTTTTAGTGGAATTAGAAATTCAGCAATTTTATACATACTCCTCAAAGTAAAAAAAAAAAAAAACCGCAAATATGCGAAATATATGCAAACATTATAATAGTTTACACTATTAGGAACCATTATACTCATAAAAAATTTCGCATCAAAGTACTTTGGCGAAGTATGTACGCAGTCGCTTAGAATAATTTTTTCCTGGATTTTCAACATCATCAGTATTGTATCTCTCGATACATGATTCAATATGGAATCAATATTTTTTTGTAGTGGTACGGGAAAGGGCACTGATTTTGAATCGCCTTGACCAAATCTTAAGTGATTGGAATAATTTGCGAAATTAATAAGAATTAGGAACTAAATCGGTATCCTAAAATCAACCTGCTACTTACGCTTTCTAGAGAATCTTACAATATGTTTTTGTCGGTAACTAGGTGGTTATTGGCTTCTTACAGTACCTTGTTATATTAATGTGACCAACAGCAGATGTATAATTTTTTTCTTTCCGAACATCAACCATGTAAGGAAAGTATTGTAATCAAGAAAATATTTCACCTGCGAGATTTAGATATATTTACACCTATTGAAGTATTCTGAATTCATTTTTACTATTTTTATATTGATGTATTATGTTTGCACGTGTGTGTGTGCTGAGATTGAACATGATAGTTCCTAAAGAGTGAATTCGATTCCGGTCAAATTTGGCCGTATATTACAGACTACCCTTGTACGGAAAGTGTTGATTTAGTTGTTACTAAGATATACACATTTTTTTTTACAAAGCTAAAAGGAATTCTTATACATTATGACCTACGTACATAAATTATACAAGTGCGCGCTAACATCGAAACCAGTGGTTTCTCAACTGATCGTAGGGGGGGGGGGGGGGTCGCGAAGTTATTTTATGGCGATAGGGGATCGTCACCTACAAAGGTTTGAGAATCACGGAACTAAACGATGGATACGATCGAGTGCAAAAAGGGTATTCACGCATATTATAGATCATGTTCATATGACTTACATATATTTTAATGTGGGTAGAGTAAAAGTGGTAGTTTGTTCCCGAGGTAGGAAAAATTCATTATGGCTTACAGGGGCAAATAATTTAAAGTGCGCTAGTGTCAAAATGGGGCATCCGAATATGCTGAAATTGTATATCTACATTATAGGTCACCATTACACAACCTATGTAGATTTGGTGTGTGTAGGATTTATAGTTTTTGTGCAGGGCTAGAAAAAACTATTCTTATACATTACGACCAGGTATTTGCAAGTCGAGTAGAGTTGCTCCAGATGTTTTTTACTTTTCGCTCATTTTTTAAGGTAAGACTTTTGTAAATAAATTGCTGTTTTTCAGTAGTGGCATCTCTTTCTTGAATATTTGCCAACAATTAGTATAGCAACACTGGCATTGTCGGGATATAATGTCTACTCGTGACATTATTATGGCAAGGCACTGTAGTAACGTTATCCAGTGAGCCATTTCGTGGAATTCAACTAAATATAAAATTCTATAATTAACTAGCTGACCCGGCAAACGTTGTTTTGCCATATAAATTATTCCTGGGATTATTTTAGTACAAAGAAATGACTAACTTATCGTAAGTGTGTGAGGATGTGGTATATGAGTGGAAGAGGCATGGAGCGCTGTGAACGATGCTGGAATATAAAAATAACACAGTAGCAAACATTTATATTTTTAATTCATTGTAATTTATTCCTTAAATTTATATATATAGCTAATTACGATAATTTTACTGAAAAATAATATAAATCCCTTAACGGAATAGAGTGAACAATATTTTTTGTTATCCCATCTTTAGCTAACACAAACAAACTGGATGGTTTGCCCACTCGAGAGCATGCCACGTATAACTGTCCGTGTGAAAAACATGGTGTGCTCAAATCTAAGCCACAAATAGACAGTTTGGCCTTGAGACTTATTGACAGTCATTCCATAAAAAATTTTGTCCAAAAAAATAAAATAAAAAAAAGTATGAAAATCTGACACACTTTCAGATTTGAAATACGCACTATAGTGCCATATATTAAAATCGTATCATAATTTATACGACGTCCCTATTTTTTTACTTATTCCATTAAGTTGCAAAAGTGTATCATTATTTATGACTGTGCTTATTTTTCTTTCTTGTTTCGTAAAACCCATCTTTGGAATCGAAATCTATCTTAAAACTATCAACTAAAACTATTTTACAATCTTGGCCAAGTATATTACAACTATACTACTTCGTAAAACCCATCTTTGGAATCGAAATCTATCTTAAAACTATCAACTAAAACTATTTTACAATCTTCGCCTAGTATATTAGAACTATACTTCTTCGTTTCAATATTGTGTCGAATGTGCATCATAATCCATATGTGTACCGGTTTGTCTTTCTTGGGTTGATTCCTACTTTAACGCCTCGACTCTCGCCCAGGTGGCGATCATTAAACATATGCAGTTACCATGACGATTTTTTGCATTTATGGCGGCAATCGTAATTTAGAATTAAAATGGCGATTTGGAACAACATGTAAGTACAGCATGCCGTTACATTTTTATTTATTTTGGATTGCCAATTAATGTAGTTATAATAATTGTCTCCAGATTCCTTAACTGGTGCGCTTATCGCTAGTTTGTTTACTTTAGTTTTCATCTAGTTCTTTTGGCGCGTTGAAACGGTACTTACGTATTATCCCGGCGGTCACTTCCGCCAAACTACTTTTTCGTAGATTTTAAATACGTTGCCAATCGTATTCCAAACCATCAACAATTTCATGTGCGATGTGCCGGCATTTATCTTAGTGAAAAATAGTTTGTCTTGGCGGACCGCCGGGATAATACGTAAGTACCATAGAAACTTTTGCATAACTCCCAGAGACCCATGACTGCAAAGCTCGCCAAAGTACGGGGATTTTTTAGGTTGGCGTGAGTGGGGGGCGTTAAAATAGGAATACACTCCTTCTTGTACCATAAAACACATCTTTGGAATCGAAATCTGTCCTCAAATCGCCAACTGAAACTGTTTAGAATTTTCTCCAGGCATGTTCTTCCTGTAGGCATATTCCAACTATACCGCAAAGACATTTTAAATACTGTTTGGAATGGACATCATAAACCATGAGTGTACCGTATTTTCCTTTCTTGTTCCACAGAGCACTTCTTCGGAATAGAAATCTATATTAAAATCGCCTAATAAAACTCTTTTACGATATACGCCAGGCGTTTTCTAACTATACGCGAAATATATTTATAATAAATTGTCGCGTTTTGGCACCACATTTAGCGATCCATTATCAAAAATTGCAAACCTTGTGCGACTTTCAACATTTTATTAACGTCCCCCCCCCTCTCCACATTATCTGGCAAACACATTTGAAAAGTGATTCGACACGCTAATGTCTACACAGAAATCCTGATTGAAATGAATAGCACTCTGGGGCTAAACATTTTGGGGTGGACCGCCCTTATGACTTAGGGGTATGAGACATAGTTAAAAACCTATTCTATGACCTAACGAATATACATAGAAAATTTCATTAAAATTGGTCGAGTGGTTTCGGAGGAGTTAGGTGACTAACACTGTGACAGGAGAATTTTATATATCAGATTAGATTTTAATATTAGATGATTGGAAAAAACACTCGGAAAAAACACTCAAAATACTGGTGTTAAACAATAAAGTAAATTAAAAACTTTGTAAAAAACACACATAAGATTTTATAGGTAAGAGGATACGCACGTTTCAACCAAAAATTGTTTTGGCCTTCTTCAGTCCAAGCCCTTCGTTGCAAGCAACACAGGGAACTGAAAAGAGAAAAACAAGCAAGATGTTGCCACAAGGGGCAAAGAAAAGTCGAACAAAACCACGGAGAGGGGAGAAAAAAATATAAATAAATTAAAAAAAAAGGGAAAGGAAAGAAGCACAAAAATACAGAAATAAAAAAGGAATAAATAAATAAATAAATAATAAAAAAGGAACACACGAATACAAACACACACACACAAAAAGAGAAAACAAAACAAAACAAAACAAAACAAACAGAACACAATTTTTTTTTCTTATAATTAAAAACCACGAACAGGACAGCACAAAATATATATAAATCATTTTATTTATTTATTTTTATTTTATTTTATTTATTTTTTATTTATTTTTATTTATTTATTTATTTTTTAAATATATATATATATATATATATATAAACGTAAAGGAAGACAGTAACACACGTACACACACAATAAATAAATAAATAAATAAATAAATAAATAAGGGGGGGGGAGTAGACGAAGAAAGTGAAAAGAAACTTACAACAGCAGCTTCCAAGCAGAATGAACGAAAGGAACGGAAGAACCATCGTTCACAAGACGATCTAAGTGCTGGGTAATGGAAAAACCTTCCAAAAAATCCAGATGGGACAAAGACTGAGGAGTGCACAAAATCTTAGCCTTAGAAAACTGAAAACGATGATTGGAATTCCAACAATGCGAGGCAATAGAAGTTTGGAAAGTTCGAACTTTCCAAATCTTCTACTGTGTGTTACTTCTTCCTTTACGTTTATATATATATATATATATATATATATATATATATATATATATATATATATATATATATATATATATATATATTAAAAAAAATAAAATAAATAAATAAATAAAAATAAAATAAAATAAAATAATTAAAAAAAATAAATAAAATGATTTATATATATTTTGTGCTGTCTTGTTCGTGGTTTTTAATTATAAAAAAAAAAAAAAAATTGTGTTCTGTTTGTTTTGTTTTGTTTTGTTCTGTTTTCTCTTTTTGTGTGTGTGTGTTTGTATTCGTGTGTTCCTTTTTTATTATTTATTTATTTATTTATTCCTTTTTTATTTCTGTATTTTTAGTGCTTCTTTCCTTTCCCTCTTTTTTTTTTAAATTTATTTATATTTTTTTCTCCCCTCTCCGTGGTTTTGTTCGACTTTTCTTTGCCCCTTGTGGCAACATCTTGCTTGTTTTTCTCTTTTCAGTTCCCTGTGTTGCTTGCAACGAAGGGCTTGGACTGAAGAAGGCCAAAACAATTTTTGGTTGAAACGTGCGTATCCTCTTACCTATAAAATCTTATGTGTGTTTTTTACAAAGTTTTTTATTTACTTTATTAGATGATTGTATTAAGCATACTAATAATCATGTTGAAAAATATTACTTAGATGTTACAAAAGAGTAACAATGTAATTATATATAATTAATTTACTTAAAGATAAAAAATACAAAAAAAAAATCGATGTCACTATAACACATATTAAATGGATACATTCATCTTCTTATAAGTCGCCTATACCTTTTATAAATGTAGGGGTTACTAAACCCTTAAAGTCTTTAAGTTTCTTCAGAAGGAACGTGACGAAAAATAAAATTAAATGTATCGTTTTACTTTTCTATTTTAATTTTTTACATTTATTACAGTATTCACGATGAAATTAACAAGCAGATATGCTAAAAATGATATAACTGATCTTTTATGATACTACACGTAGAGAAAGAATAATAAAAATACTTTTGACCTGGAATATAAAGAAATGTATTTCAAACTCAACGTGAAATTTGAAAAATCTTTTGAAAGAATATCTATCTAGTTAGGATAACTCAACTTTAGGAGTCGAGTGTTTTAATTTAATATTTCTTTAGCTAGTTATTTAGGAGTAAATAAAGTTCTAGGGTGCTATATCTTCATTAGTTTTTTTTTTTCCCTATGGTGTAGAAACAAACAAAATAGGTCCTTTAAGCCTTAACACGGTATTTTTCTTTCATAGACTTAATAATCCGTTTGTTTTTTTACAAAACAGAGTTTTGCATTAATAAATTTAATCCGGTAATATTTTTAAGTAAATACTGCAAGGCATCTGAAGAAACTTTTTTTTTCTGGATACTATACTATCTGTTGATGTAATTTTGGAAAACTTTTAGGCTTGATATAGAAATCCTATGCAAACTATGTTTAACATGTTGAAAAGTTTATTCGTCTTTGTACCATGCTATGATTTCAGAAAAATTCTTTTAGATGGAATTAAATCTTAAAGTATTCAAGTAGGATGACGTTAAATGAACAGCGGATATGTCTTTGATGTATGTTTGAATGTTTATTCAAAATGTACATCTAAGATCTCACAGAAAATAACTTTAAAATGGAATTTTATTTTTTTAAACAAGTTTTTTATTTTGTATTAATAAAACAATATTTTTTAAAAGTATGTTATGTTCATAAAAAATACCAATTTCTAGGCTTCGTATAACTCCTGAAGTTGCTGAAATTCCGAACTTTTGAAATATTCTACTATTTAAGATACACAAGAGAACTTCTTTCTGTATGTTAATGAGAAACAAAAACACTTTTTACATACCAGACCATTTTAAGACACTCCTCCAAAAGTTCAAATTTTTAGCAAATTCAGAACTTGTAGGATCCCTAAACTTTCACGATTTTTTTTTATTAAAACAAAAATTGGCACAACGGTTTTGAAACGGAAAAAAAGAAGAAAAAATACGTTTAATGTTTAATTGAATATTTTTCGCAATGCAGCATATTAGAAAATAACCACACCTTATAATTTTATTGCTGTTATATACCTACTCATTCGTCAGACATTCCTTTAAGTTTAAATTTCGTAGAAAATTTCGACAAAGTATGTAATATAAATCTTCGATAAGATAAACTGTCGCAAATTATTCTACGTAATAACTAATTATTTTTAAAGCTGTAAACTTTTATACAACTCTAAATGCTTATTTATTTTTTCTTATTATTTAATTAAAAGTAGCTAAAAGCATTAAAACAACTGGAATGGCATAGACCCAAGTATTTATGTAAACTCATAAGACATCGAATTTCTATTTTAAATAAATTCATTCTGTGAAATTTAATCTTGCATGGGAATAAGCGCTTTAAACTGCAATTTCATTAATTGGGTTATCAAGCTAAGGTACAAAACCGTCACGATAATCCAGTTACTAAAATAAAATTCCACACTCCATAAAACATGATTTATTAATCATTTAAAAGGAGTGTCATGTATTACAGGTCTTCAAGCTTAGTAATCAGCAGTCATAATGTATTTTCTATGTACTTTAAAACCCATTTAGCTCTGCGTTATTTCTTAAGGTGCCTGATACCTTTAAAATGTAAATTTTGGGCAGAAATCCAATTGGGAAATTTAATAATATTAAATCTGAACGTCTTATCATTCTAAATTAATTTAAATTTTGTTGGTGCCTTATTTAAAATTTGAGTTAAAGGGAATTTTAATGAGAGTCATCTCATAGATGAAGCGTTATCTGTGTTTAGTTTCTTCTTTTTCTTAAATGATTCTTTTCTTTCCAATTTCTGGGTCAGCGGACTACTGGGAAGCTTGACCGCTACGAGGGTCGGAGATGTTGCTAATTTCATTATGGGGCAGCATAGTAGGCAGACAAACGTTGCCCCCCTATGAGTGGTATAATATTGAACCAATTTCAGATGAGAGAACTGTACTGTGAAGTTGGCGATGATAGATGAAAGAAGATGGTTGGTATGTAAATTGTTGTCACATATTACATGAACAATATTGAAGAACACAAACACTGCGTTGTTGTATAGAATAAAAAATGCATCGACCTCCATAGAACGTATTAAAATATACCTGCGAATGCAGCACTGTAGAAAAAAAAGGTTTCTGTTAAAGCGACATCGGAACTATTTTTCTTCGAATGAGAGAGAACCAAATCCGATTTCATAGGAACACTGGGATCATAACATGCAGCGTTGCACATAACGGAGATTCTCAAAAGAAATGAAGGAGGAGGCCAACTAATTTTTTTTTTTTTACCTTCATAACAAAGTTGTGAAAAACACATCCATCTTCCTAGCGCTCGTCGGTTTTACATGTTTCCCGGATAAAGCACAGAAAAAATTAGATAAGAACACCACACATGTTATTTTTTAGACGTATTTATTTACTTGCTCGGAACATCAGGTTTACTTTACTATAAAAATTGAAAAAAATACACATGTAAAAATATAGGGAACTTGGGGAAGCATCTTCATAAAAAATTACATCTTTGATGCCATCGCGGGTCTTACGTGTCGGTGGGCGAAGGCCTACATCACATGAAGTGAACAGCCTCGCCACACCCGATCCACAGCCGACTGCTAAAAATGACTGTTAAGGCAAATGACTGTTAATGAAAAACCGTTAAGGCAGTTCAAAAAGTAGAGGTAAAAAGCACGGCTTCGGGAAATTTCCAGAAGCCACGAACATATGCTTACACACAGCGGGCGAAACCGCAAAAAGTTTCCACTGCGAGAGCAAAGAGTATAAGCGGTGTCAACTGTTATTTTGTTTTATTTTATTTTTTAGCAGAAGGGCAGCTGATAAGAACAAAATGTGAGAAGTTTACGCTCTTTTGCGAAGAGGCACAAGGAGGGGAAAAATACATTGTGATTCTGACAATTAAATCCAAAGTATAAAAAATTTCAAATCTAAAAAATATGTCCTATGCGATGTGAGAGCAACAGGACAAGAACTTGCACCTGAGACTCCCAGAGGTTTTTCATGAACATGAAGGACGTTAGAGCCACGAACGGATTTTACGTGCACAAGCACCCATTAGCAAACACGGTCCCATAAAAGTCCAGTCAAGAAAAGTTTCACCCTCCCAAGCACTGGCCAAGCCGATGGTGATTCACTTTCTATGTTCTACAGGAACAGAACTTAGCGACTAGGCCACTGAGGGACATTTTTACCCCCCTTAAAAGAGATTTTAAAAATTTGGTTTCATCGCAAAGCACCTTAATTCAAAAAAGTATTATTGTAATGTTATGAAACTTTCGTAAAATACTCTAAAAGAGTTAAGAATGTTAGCTTTAACTTTTGAAATACGATAATTATGAGCGTGTTTTATTTCCTAGTGGAGATTTCAAATATAAGATAAAATATATTTACTGTTTAAAAAATCTCAATTTAAATTTGAATTTTGATGTTTTGCAGAAGCGCCATTTTATAATAATTTTTATGCATATTTTGTGCCTAAAAATTCAAGATATTTAAAAATAATCATGCTTTTACTTTTTATTGACAGTTTTAAAATATATTTTATAATATAATGAACATAAACAATGTACCAAGAATTAAGATGACTTCATTGCGTATGTAGACAGGCACCTTAAGCATTTTAAATTTCTAAGAAGTATGAGGCATGGCTTTAGGGAAACGTATCTTTGGACTACTAGTGATATACGTATATTGATTGTGAACATGCTACGTATATAATACTAAGATGCAATAGTAAAACATATATATATATATGAAGCCCTTTTCTGAAACTTTAAAAGTAAGTTGCACATTTGTTCACTTGAGAACCGTGGAGTATTTGGAAGGGCTGTGGACTCTGACGATCTGAGTTCGAATCTCATGCTTTGTAAACATCTCTTTGCCTTCTTATTTTTAAAATGAAATACACCGACATTGATAACTAATTCATTTGTAAATAATTATAAGTATTGTGAGTAACATAATTTTCCAAAACAAATTTCATTGCTTAAATACGTCTACTTGAAATTTTAAGAATATCATACAAATTTTAGACTTGAAAAAGAATGTAATCTAACATTTTCGAGTTAGCAACCTGTCAACAGATGACCGACATTTTCTTAATGCTATTGCTGTGGCATCACGAACAAGAAAAAAATAGAAAAACAAGAAAGTAGCTATTCTACGATTGTGCCCCCCCCAAATAAAATAAAATAAATAGTGAGCATTGTGTGTGTTAAAGTGCATTCTATTGAATGTGTGAAAATCTGATTCCAAAGTAAAGTTATTGCTAAGAGAACCAAAATTTAAATAATTATTAAAAGAATCAACAAGTAATAAATAAATAAATAAATAAATAAATGACTTGCGTTTTTAACAAAATAATTATTTATCAGTATTGGTGTGCGACGACTATGCCACTTCTTTTTTATGTTCACCAAAATACCTTGTTTGTGCACCATCTGAAGAACGACCGGTAGCTGTGAGTCCATGATCTGCCATTCGCAAATGTTAGTCCTGAATACCCAAAGCCGAATTCAAGCTTTCTAACTAAAAGTGCGGCAAGATTTTTGGCCGCTATTTTAGTTCATTCGCCATATGGTATTTTCAGACGCCGTGCATGCGCACTTGGCGCTGTCATCACTATAAGAACCGTGCTAGCAGATGAATTCAGCCGTCAGCAGCCGAGAATAGTGGTGTGCTCCAGCCAGCAAGCCAACCAACCAACCAACCAGAGAGCTAGACGTACTCGTGCTCGTGCCATTGTCTTTTTGGCGTGGACATGACTAAAGCGTCATCTTCTCGCCATCTCCCAGAGAGTCTTTTCAGTGGGAGTGTTCCATACCAAGGAGAAAAGAAGCTGCGTCACTGTACAGCACCGAAAATCCATCCGGCTGCAGTATCCTAGGAATCTAAAATTGTTCATGTTCATTTGTTAAGTTCAGTTCTTGTTATATGCGTTCTGAGTTAAAAAATGTTCACAATAAAATTTAGTTACGTTCGCAAAAAAATGTCATCCTTGTGCTGTCTAGAAGAGATCAAACATTACCTTTTTTTGTGCATATAGTTGATACACATCTTCAGGTGTATTTACAAAAAAGAACAGAAAAGAACTGAGCACGGCATGAGATTCGAACCCGCAAAGTCTCAGTAAGTGTCAACAGTCTTAACAATTATGGCACGGTGCTTGAATGCGCTTTCGTATGGCTTACATTGAAAGTTTCTGAGCAGTGGCTCCGTAATACATATGAGGTTATGTGCAAAATTTGAAAGTTATATCCTGAAAGATATGAACATAAATATATGCTAACTTAAAGCAAGGGAAAAATCACGACGGATGATTGCGTTTCAGCTGCCGTACATAAATTAAAAAAGAAAATATTTTTTGCGCTCAAACAATAAAGGTTTACATTCAAATTTATGTATAGCCCCTGACCATTTTTATAATATCTCTCAGACGCTTTATAATGAAAACCGTAGATCACCACATTGGTATATGAGGCACAAATTTAGTAATTGGTATTTTTTGTACGGGGTCGTATACAAATTCAAAAGATGTAACTTTTTGAAAATTAACGAGAGGAAATTTTTCTTAAAGCAGCCTTTTCTTATACCTTATTTTGAACATTTTTTCAATTTAAACCACCCACTTATCTCTAATTGGTAAGAAATTAAAGCATATTATCAACTTTTTGAGACTCTCTGAATAAAATACTTTACATACATGTATCCATGCATTTGTTTTTCTAAATAAGCATTTTTATTTATTTTTTCCGAAATATTTTCGTCAAGTAAATACATTTTGATTAGGCAGCCTCACTACTTATTATAAAGTCGTACTGTTAGACGTTAATTTGCAGCAAGTTACTATTATATGGAATTCGGGGTTTAAGTTTCAGGATTATAGAATAATCTTTAGGAATTACTGATTGAAATAATTAAAAAGTGCTATGATTAAACCGTATATGGATACTAAAAATATCATTGCAACACAATTTATGTAGATTCGTAAAAACACAATTTATGTAGATTCACCCACTTGCTCTTTATTTGGCCGTCGTTCGTTGTACAAGTTATATATACCATTCGTTTGTAAATATCGTATACTTTAATATAATATAAGTTTAATTTGCATAAGGGACCGTCTTCATATTTAATTCTGCATCAACTTTGTCTTCCTCAATGGCACACTCTATTTTGACTTTATTAAATGAAAGAAAACCTTCAAATCAACCTAATTATAAATTTTCACCAATTTTCTCGATAATTTCCAGAGATGTTGCGAATTCTTCTTTGCACGATTTTAAGGTATTTTCTACAATTGAAAAACGCTATTTGTAGGTTCCGAACTTTTCACCTTTCATTAATTTCACAAGCGACATTTAAAAGAAATAAATATTATTTACAGGGAAAATACTATTTCTAGTATTAAAAGTTTTTTGTACTGTTGTCAGGGGTAGAAATTAAAATATTTAGTCAGTGGTCCAAATGGACCGTGACTCCAAAACTTCCGTATACATGATTTAAAAAAAATGCAAAGCGATTGCTTACAATTTTGAAAATCTTTCTAATTTTGGATTGGTATTGAGTAAATGAAGGTTCTCTTAGACCAGTGAAATGTTGCCAGAAGTGAGAATCTGTTCTCTGCTCTTCTGACTACAAGCATGAAAGTTACTCAGCTACGGTCGATGAATAAATATTATTTTCAAGGAAAATATTGTTTCCATCTGTCAAAGTTTTTTGTACTGAGACTATCAAGGGTAGAAATTAGAATGTTTAGTCTGTGGTCCAAATGACCCGTGAGTTCATAACTTCCTTGGTCCGCAAACATGATTTAAGGGGAAAATGCAAAACGACTGCTCACGATTTTGAAAATCCTTCTAATTTTGAAATTGTTATTCAGTATCTCCCATTGATGTTTCTCTTAGACAGTTGAAATGTTCGCAGGAGTTAGAGGTTGCTCTCTGCTCTTCTGAGTACAAGCATGGATATTACTCAGCTATGGTCGAACTTGAAGAATGGTTTCATGATTGAAAATTTGTTTGTATTTCATGTAAAAAAACGCAACTAGTTTTTTTGCCGACCCAATATTATCACTGTCTTTGTTATTTCACTTTCTTCATTTAATATTATCGTCCGCAGTGTGCAATATTTTTATGTGACTTTTAGTGGTACTTTAAAAGTATTTTTAATGTTTGTTTTAATAATTGCTTCCTGACCTGATGCTTTAGATATTAAAAAAAGATCAAATTCTTGCCTGGAATGTTAAGGATGTTAGTTTTTCAGAAATAAGACGTTGTAAAAACTAAGACATACGTCTGCAGTATATAATTATACACATGGAAAATATTTTATTTGGGGTGAAATAGCAGCGGATGCAACAATAGAAGCTTTATAGAATTACCATCAAGCTGTACAAACCTCCAATTTATTTGCTTCAAAATTTGATATTTTTTAATACCACTAACTTAGTTCAAGTAATTTTTGTGCAAAATAAGTCTAATTTAAGTTTATTTTACGCAATTTTCAAAGAAAAAAATCACTTAATAAATTTATATATAGTCTCTTTGCTCATGAAAATAACACATTTTTCTTAATATAAATTAAACTACTAAACTTCAAAAATTTCAAATTTTGCATAGCCATTACTTTCTAATCTATTTCCATCGAAATTTGGCAAGGTCGCTATCCATAATTTTTTAATATCAATTTAATAATTCTTAATTCATATTAATATTTTATCAAAAATTATAATAACAGTAAATTATGTTTGGTTCGTTTGGTTCTAATAGTACGAATAAAAAAGAGCTTCTTATTATCAATATTATATGAGATATGAATTAAAGTGTGAAAAAATATTTTAGCATGGGGGGGGAGGATTTTTGAAGCTCATAACTCACTCATTTTCAGTTCAAATTTATTGAAAATTGGTATCCGGGGTTAAAATGAGCTAAATTTTTGAAATATGAAGTGAGATCTAGGGGTTGTCATTGAAAAATTTAGTGTACATTTTAATATAGAGATGGCCCCTAATGCAATTTTTTTATATAGCAAAACAAAGTGTACGTCAATCGTAAACGATTGGTATATGTAATTTTTCTGTACGACGAACGACGGCCGAATAAAGTACAAGTGGGCGGTTTTTTTTGTAGGTGTACCTAATAGTTAATTTATATTGCGCAGTTCAAGGGTTTTTATGAATCATTAAACTTAGAATGTGTATACTTTGTTTCTGTTTAATTTTCCTGAGTAAGGCTGAAGAATTGTTACATAGAATATTTAAGAAACGAAGCACTATTATAAATTATTTAATGGCTGTCTTTGTTTATTTTTAAGCTTAAATAATTTGGAAATTTATCTTTTAAATTTGTGAATAATTTTAATTTTTTGCATTTTCACAAAAGCATTGTTGTTAAAATTTAAAAGATATACAATTATCATTCTATAACATTAACATTGATTTTAAAATTTTAGGATTTCATGTAGCTACCATTACTAATTAATTAGATGTATAATAAATGATATATTCTTTCTTTCGTTTAAACGGAACATATATCCAGTTGATGATTCTGAGCACATCAGAAAAACTGGGGGTCGAGTGATATTTAATCAGCAAAAGCTTCTCCCAGGTGGCTCTACAGCTGATTGCATTTCACTAGGCCAATCTAAGGTGGATGAGTTTCTCTCAAGAGTCTGAAGAAAGAGAATTAGCGTTATTATTTATGGAGGAACTTTAACTGAAGTCGAGGATCTATAAAAAAAAATGTACAAAGCGAGGCTAGAACTTTTTTTCTTTCAAGTATTTAAATTTCGTTTAAAACCTCTGCAAGCTGAAACAGTTTTGTACAACTTTTGATCAGGTTACCTGTTTTATCAAATTATTTTGATTAAATGAAAAAAAAATGTGATTTAATTTCATTTTAAATACCATTATCCATTTAACTTTCGATAAAAAATGTCTAATCAAGACATGTGTACTATGCATTAATAATTTTCATTGTATTTAATCTCAAATACATTTGCACTTGTGACACAAGTGCTGTGCAATATAAATGCATGATATTTACACGAAGAATGTCAAAAGTTTCTACTGTAGTGGAAGGTGGCCCAAAATGACCCTACTGGGCAAAACGACCCACATGTACTTTCTTTCCGGGAGGTAGCTCTATGTACTTGGTAACACATAACTATTTATGTCAAGTGAAGGAAATCTATGGCAATATTCAAGTGATCGGAGTATTACGTGTCTGAGTAGAATTATTCATAAAAATGTGTTTTATCATATATCTTCCCTAATAGCACAACTAGTTCTGAAAACGTTCGAAGTACGGTCAAAACCTACCCTCCTTATGTCTTGTGAAGTGCATTGAGAGGGGAAATATCGTTAACAATTTTCAAATAATTCCGAATGAAAAAAAGTCTATATGCTGGAACAGCAAAGATATTTAACTTGCTATAAGTCGTTATGAAAAATTCCCCAAATCTTTAAAATTGAAGAAAAGAAAATAAAAATTTTTATCTCAGAATTTGCATATTCATTTGCAGCATTTTGCCATTATGAATGTTTCTCTCATTTTTTTTTTCAACAAATTTTTAAAGCCGAATGTTTCACTTGAGATTATACGGTCTGATTTAGGAAATAAAAATTCTTCTCCATCGTTTCGTAAAATATAGCTGTTGTTTTTAATTCAAAAAGAAATTCAACTGTTACCAAAGCAACGTTGACCAATTCTGAACTTTGATGTTGGGAATCGGCCACTCTCGCCAATTATTTCATATTTTCATTGTCTTATTCAGATAGATGTAATTGTAACGCAAGCAGTATTAAATTACATAGTATCCCATTATATCATGTTTCATATAAGCTTGTTTCTTCCAGTCAGAAACAGATGCAGAATCTCACACAAAATCTTAAACTTCGCTTTTTATTTTACCAATTATTTAAAAGCAATTATATGTACACTGTAAAACAATTTAATAATTTTCCTTGGAAACAAGATGCATCTGAGGAGGTCTCTAGAATTACAAGGAACATTACATGGAATTGCCAAAGAACTTTAAGGATCAATTTAGGCAGCTTCCACTGAAATGAGCTTTTCAGTATGAATTGTTCAGTAATGTGCCTCGTATTTTCATGCAAAGCTCCTAGGAATTCTAGGGTACCTCGTCTGCCCATTATTTCCAAGGACCGTTCCTTGATTTCTTTCAGTGTAGTATGTACCACGCGTTTCCTGTCATTTTTCTTTTTTTTTTTAAATATAGTACAAAATCTGTAAATTATAGCAGTTCATTATATGGTAAAATTTTATGTGAATATAATCCTTGTATATTTCACATGCACATTCATTGCTAAAGTGCACATTCATTGCTAAAGTACAAAAAAACCTAAAGAAAATGCTATAAGGAACTTAAAAATACAGAAGTGCTCGTTAATTTAATGATGTTTCATTGAGGGAAAACGCATCCTCTATATACTTGGGTTTCCTTTCCTACAAAACAATTCTTTTTTCAACATTTGAAACATTTTTGAATTTATGGTAGAGAGTTATTTATTTGTAGGTGCAGATGAGAAAAAGTCCCATGAACTCTCTCTATATATATCTATTCAGTATCTTAGAAAAACTTTTAAACATGTGAAAAGTGCTTGAGATAAAGCAGATGAAAGTACTTGTGTTCTCATGTATGTTTTCCTTAGAAAGGGGAAGGGGTTGAATTGAATCTAAAGATAGATTTCAGTCGATCATAAACTGCGTTGTCCTTGCAAATAAAATTTTTTATGTACAAATATTTACATTAACGTAAATGGCGATAATTTTTAAATTAGTACATAAAATAATTTATTTCTAAATAGATTAATAAATACAAACATTATTGTTTTGTCTCGTGAATTGTTACACAAAATATAAGCTTCAACTATGTTCAAGTTACTGTAAATTTCTTGAAAATGATTTCTTCTACATAAGAGCAAAAAGTCGTGAAAAACATTTTTTTTCCCTTTGAATCAACTTGCTGCTTTAGTACTTAAAAATACCATTTTTAATTCCCTTTATTTTTGCGAATTATTTTCAAATGGTTTCACAACAACAAATAATTATGAAATGAAATTAGAGTTTCTCAAAAAGCTTTATGTATGATACAGCTGTTCACAGTACAGCTGAAACAGGAAACTGATCATAAAATACATAATGTAGCAAATGGAAAAACAATTCAAAAATGTAAAACAAATTTATGCTTAATCAACTTACAAGAACTTATATGATAGGTAATGATGAAAAAAATATTCAAAAAGAGTTTACAGTCTTTCAGTTGTTTTAATAATCTGAAATTTGTTAAGAAGTTGTTTAGAATCTAGTTAGAATTCAAAGTCAGAATTGAAATTAGCGGTATTAATTGTGTAAATTATTAAGTGGCTATTAAGCTTGAAAAATAGGAAATATGAGAAGAATATCGTGTACATATCTACCTGAATCCAATTCAACTCCTTAATAGGCAATTATGATAATTACACGAAGGAACTCACTGTTTAGAAAGTAAAATACACCAAACATGCTAGCACAAGAAATTACCAATTTTCTGTGAGTCATGTCCTAAACTGAAGAACAAGATAACCTACTTAAATTTTAATTACAATTATGCCTAGTAAAAAAAATGTAAAAAAAATTTTCATGAATCGTGTAATAAATGTACATGGATTTTTTAAACTGTTGCATTAAGTGTACATTTGTCACTAAACAGCAACAATCATAATAATGATAGTTGATGTAACAGTTCATAGCTATTTTAAGAAGAACAACGGATGCTCACAGATGTTCATTTTAAAGTGGGCAGTTTGCCCTTATATCAAAAAGTTTCATCATGATCGATTGCGGCATTATGAAGAAGGTTCTAACAGACCAACATTCTGAGTAGTGGGAAGTAGTTTTCGTCTTGTTATAATTGTATATATGTTTTAGTATTAAAATAAGTATTATTGAAAATTAAAAAAATTGTGTGTTTACATCGAATGTTTTGTACATTATGATAAAGAACACAGTTAAAGTCTTAATTTTTGAGAAATATGATTTACTGTACAGCTTTTAAAATGTAATCATTTCGATTTCATGCAATAAATATTTCCTACATTTATAGCATTGCAATACATAATTAAACTTTATATTAACTGCAAATAAAAATATGAAAATTCATTATACACAAAAATACAAGTTACTTCAATCCAAATCAAGATCATGTATCATCAATATCACAATCAGCTATAAACATTGTATGTACAGCTGCGGGAAAAAAAGGCCCACTTGTACTTTTTTCGGCCGTCGTTCGTCGTACAGCAAAGTTTCAGATACCAATCGTTTACGATTGAAGTACACTTTAATTTGCTATGCATAAAAATTGCATAAGAGGCCGTCTACATATTAAAATTCGCACCAACTTTTTTTTTTCTCAATAGCAATCCCTAGATTTCACTTCATATTTCAAAAATTTAGATCATTTTAACCCCAGATACTAATTTTCAATAAATTTGAACTAAAAATGGGTGAGTTATGAGCTACGAAAATCCCCCTCCCCATATGTTAAAATATTTTTTCATACTTTAATTCATATCTCATATAATATTGATAATAATAAGATGATTTTTATTCCTACAATTAGAACTAAACGACCCAAACGTAATTCACTATTATTATGATTTTTAATAAAATATTACTATGAATTATGAATTATTAAATTAATATAAAAAAACTTATGAATAGCGACCTAGCCAAATTTCGACAAAAATAGATGCAGAAATTAATATTACATGGCTGTGCAAAATTTCAAATTTTTACGTTCAGTACTTTAATTTATATTAAATTAAATGTGTTATTTTCATGAATTAAGGGACCATATATAAATTTATTAAGTGACAATTTTTTTTAAATTGCTTAAAATGAACGTAAATTAGATTTCTTTTGTGCAAAAACACAGTAAAATATAGCGGTATAAAAAATATCAAGTTTTGAAGCAAATATACTGGAGGTTTTTTACAGTTTGATGATGATTCTATAAAGCGTCTATTGTTGCGCCCGCTACCATATCCCCCCAAATAAAATATTTTCCAGGTATAGAATTAAATGCAATAGATGTATGTCTTCTAATACGACGCCCTATTTCTGAAAAACTAAGATCCTCAACATTCCAGGCATGAATTTGACCTTTTTAAATCTTGGAAATATTAGGTCTTTGGACTTTCCCATATTTTATCATGAATAGCGACCTAGCCAAATTCCAATATTTTATAATGAATAAGCAAATCATTCAAAAAGCATTCAAAAGCATTCAAAATCACGTTTTTCTACCTTCAAATAACGTTTTTCAATTTGCAGAAAGTCCCTTAAAAACGCGTAAAAATAATTCGCAATATCTCGGAAATTACCGTAGAAAATCAGTGAAACTTTATATTTAGGGTAATTTGAAGATTTTCTTTCGTTTAATAAAGTCAAAATACAGTGTTGCCATTGAGAAAAACGAAGTTGATACAGAATTAAATATGAAGACGTCCCCTTATGCAAATTAAATTAATAGTAAATTAATGTATGCGTTATTTACGAACGAATGGTATATATGACTTTGCTGTACAACAAATGGTGGCGAAATAAGGAGCAAGTGGGCCTTTCCGCAGCTGTACATAGAGAATGCTTTTCTGCACGCCTTTCACAGAAACGATATCATTCCAAAGAATTATTTTAATTTAAAAGATAATTTAGTAATATAATATGAATAGTAAATCTCTCTTTTACTTTTACAAACGATAAAAAATAAACCCAATAGTAGATGCACATAACATTTTTATAAATTCTGCTTTGAAGCATAAGTGGGAGTAATTCATTTCAGACTTTATTATTACTATATTTATTTTCTTTATTAACGTTTAAATATTCTGAAAAAAAAATGAGAGACAAAAAAAATCAATGAAACTTAACTTTGCACATTAATAGTATGAAATGAAGTACTTCAAATATGTTTTAAAGTTTACTTTAAAAGGAAGTAAGTTCATTTGATCACAAATATCCATCAATGTCTTTCATGATAGTTTCATAATATTTTAAATCTTTTTGTTAAAATAAAACATTTTTCTGTTAAAGCATGATAGTTAAATGCATCTATAAAGCAACTGCAAAGCATGGGAAATTCCATGACAAAATAAACTTCTATCATTCTTTTTGAATGAAAGATCGCTAGTTCTGAAACTTTGTCAGATACTTCTGTACGAAATGTGGAATTAAAAAGAGCATGAAGTTGAGAAAGAAATTCCCTTAAGCTTTATTATTGCGTTCAATTGCTCTTTAAAACGGTGAAGGGTCTGCAATGCAAGTAATATTTATTTTTATCATTTGTTACCAACTTTTTGTAATAACATCATGCAGATCTTCAAAAGATAGTTTTACATTTTTGTGAAGAGAGTTTCTTTCTGCAGTATGAGACTAAAAACTTTTGCTTTCGTTTCTTCATTTTTGTTTCAAATTAAATGTATGTAGAAAAGCTCATATGGAATTTATTTTTAGACGTACTTTTTGTTATTTATTCATTTCTTAAAATAAAAATCAAATTTTTTATCGTAGTCAGAGTGTTAAAATCAATTCGGTTTAAACTATTGAAATTCGGTGGAAATAAGACAATTTTTTAAATTCTATATTGTATATCTTATAAATAAAAATGAAATTCTGTTTGTTTGTTTGTTTGTTTGTTTGTTTGTTTGTTTGTGGATTTTATTCGTATACAAATCCACAAAAATGGACCTATCGGCCTGAAATTTAGCACAGATATGTAAAATAATATAGAATAAATCACAGTCCACTTTAAAACTTTGAAAGTCCACCCGTTCCCGGAATTTAAGAGATTTTTTATGCTCTTCACGCAAAAATCTTTCCGTAATTGTAACCCCTGTAGTGAAAAAAATGTGAAATAAGGATCGTGGTTGCCATGTGTGGCGATTTTGCCGAATGAAATGTCGTTCGTATACAAATCCACAAAAATGAACCTATCGGCCTGAAATTTAGCACAGATATGTAAAATAATATAGAATAAATCGTAGTCCACTTTAAAACTTTGAAAGTCCACCCGTTCCCGGAATTTAAGAGAATTTTTATGCTCTTCACGCAAAAAGCTTTCCGTAATTAAAACCCCTGTAGTGAAAAAAGTGTGAAATAAGGATCGTGGTTGCCATGTGTGGCGATTTTGCCGAATAAAATGTTTTAAATTCTCAAAGTAAAAATAAAAGAATAATAATGATTTTTTTTTTGTTAGTTTATATTCGTCAGGTTATTTTTTTTTAAATTATAATATCGTGTGCATGGGAAATCAGAGCAGGAATGTAATGCTTTACACGCAAAACAATAAGAATTGAAGATTTCCGAGGCTAATGTGTAAATTCTCTTAGTTTGGCGAAAAAATAAAATGGCTGAAATATGGATTTTGAGTAAGTGAGTTCTAGCGGTTTGCACAGTTTTCGGCTTTGCGCAATTTATTGAGAGCTTAAGGAAATAGATTTTTGGAAACAAGTGCAAAGGTTTTATTAGAATAGAGCGTTAAATTTTAATGATCCGTGAAGAAATAATGCAGTTATTAAGGGATTTCAAGCGATCTAACTTCAGAATTCTCGCCAATTGAGTACATTGATTTAAGTTGGGGGAATTCCGCCAAATTTCAGAAAATTGAAATCTTCTCATTTAGTACATCGGAGTAACGATGAATAAAACACATTATAGTTGATAATTTAAAAAAAAATCGGCTGTATTAAGGGATTCCAATTTTCAAATAACTCTCTTTGGCTACTTTTTGGCGGCCGAACCATTTCCCATATGTATTGCTGCTAAGTCAATGCTTCGAATGATTCCCTGAAAAAACTCTTGCAAAATGGCGTATGTTGGCACTTTGGCGAGGCTTAGATTTGAAACTGGATTTTATTTGAGACTGGTATATATAATAACACTGGTTATAGATAAAAATGAATGTTGGTATGTGTTTATGAGGTTGAAAAACTCCAGCACCGTTGAGAACCGTTGCACGATGAAATTTGGTTCACCTAAGTCTTTTATGATGGAGAAGGTTTTTATGCTATCCGTTTTCCTTAACTTGCCACTTGGTGCCGCAGCACAACGTTGAATTCTATTCCGTTTAGCCGTTTGCTATGCGAATATCGTCCAACCGATTTCGATGAAATTTGGTACACGCGAATATTAGAACACGGAGAATATTTTTCACTATCCATTTTGATGTAACCTGCCGCTAAATGGCGCTGCAAAGCATCAACTTCTATACCGTTCGACCGATCGGCATAAAATGTTTTATACTTACACATTTGAGCACGAAGAATATATTCTAACTGCGTTCCTTTTGATGTTACTCACCACTAGATGACACTGCAATGCATTATTATTTTAACTCGCCACTAGATGACGCTGCAGCAGGCCAAATTCTTGACCATTCAAACGGTCGCTATGAAAATCAGTATACATAGCTATTTGAACAATGAGAATATTTTGGCGTTATCCATTTTGCTATAACTCGCCACTTGATGGCGCTGTAGCAAATCATTACTTTAATTAACTACTAGATGGCCCTGCAGTGTATCACTTCTTGACTGTGCAAATGATCGTTATGAAAATTGGTATGCATAGATAGTTGAACACGGTCGCTATGAAAATCAGTATACATAGCTATTTGAACAATGAGAATATTTTGGCGTTATCCATTTTGCTATAACTCGCCACTTGACGGCGCTGTAGCAAATCATTACTTTATTGAACCACTAGATGGCCCTGCAGTGTATCACTTCTTGACTGTGCAAATAATCGCTATGAAAATAGGTATACATAGATATTTGAACACGGGGAAGAGTTTGGCGCTATCCATTTTCCTATAACTTGCCACTAGATGTCGCGTCAACACATGAACTTCAGGACTGTCCTGCCGATAGTCATGAAAATTCGTATACATCGATATCTGAATGCGAAACATATTTTCGCCGTATCCGTTTTGCTAAAACTCGCCACTAGATTGCGCTACGCCGCATGGCCTTCTGCACCGTACAAACGATTGCCTTGCAATTCGGTATGCATGATTATTGGACACAATATAACGCGATATCCACTTTGCTATATCTGTTTATTACAATGAATAGTAATCACCACAAATCGTAATATCAAAAAGTCCATTCATTCCCGTGCGAAGAACGGGTACTTCAGCTAGTTTTATATAAATTAATTGTTTCCTACTAGTTGTAATTTGAATTCTAGTAATTAAAGATATGAGACTAAATTCATTCCATGATAATTATATAGGAATTTACTACACATAAAGGATTAAATATTCCAAAAAATACATAATTTTTAAAAAAATATTTTACATTTTAACTATACACTGTACAAGTATAGTGCTTTTAATAGAGTCTTTTACATAATTTAAGTACATTCAATAGAAGAAAGATTTTTAAAATCTAGTTCAAGATTTAAAAAAAGTTCGTTTGCACTGAAACTCTAAAATAATCCATCTTTTGTGATCATGCAGTTTGAAGAAAATACATTAATCAGACTTCTTCTACATATGCAAATATATTTCATATTTCAAACATGACTTGCCAAAGCAGATTATTACACAAAATATTTGTTTCATTCTTATGAATTCAACATCTTGAACAGGAAAATTCACTTATTTATGACTTATTGTCCGAAAAAGTTGTTTTTAAACATACAAATTAATTTTTAACACAAACAAGTTTGATTCAAACATGTATGGCGAATTCTTTTCTTGCAGAATCTTTACAAAGTATTGCTACACACTTGTACAGATACAAGTAAAAAGAAATTGCAAATTTGTGGACACAACTTAAAATTAAAAAATTAAAATTACATGAAATTATATATATATATAATGCATCTACACATCAGAAACTAAGGACTTTTTTAATTTTACCTCTCATTTCCTGAATTATTCAAATGCATATTTTGCTAAATACTGTCTAGGGGACCGCCAGCTGGTGATTAAAGGCCTGTTGTACTGCACGCCAATCGCCTGAGCGTATGATTGTGGGTTCGAATCCCACCCATTACCAGGCTGTAAAAATTGCCTTTCTTTGAGCTAGTAAAGACTTTTAATGTGCTGTCCTCTTTATTCTACGAGGATTTATAAATGAACTCCTGAAACAAAGCACGTAAGTCCGAAAATAAATGGTCCAACTGTCTACAACTTTGATTTCCGGGGCATGAACACAAAAAACATTTAAAATGCAGAACTATTCAAATACCTTTTTATTTAACTGGTTAGAAACGGTATTAACTTCTTTAGTTTTGCGGATGTAGGTTTTCAAATTTGAAGTATTCTTTTGTAAATACCCTGCAGATTAACGCTAAACTTCAAATTATTTTTTGAATAGATATTTTTTAGCTTGTTCTTTAGTTTGTAGTACTAAGGTGTTAAAAATTGTGTTTATGGATTCTGAAAACGTAAACATTTTGTAGAATTATTATAAGATAATTATTCAGATCGCACTTTCTTTTTCTTTCTCCTTCATTTGTATTTCTTAAGAAAAAACATTTACTTAAGTTAAATGCAATTTTTTTTAATTAAAAATGTTTCAGGTTACAACAAAGAATACATTTTAAAAATGTGTACCTTTAAAACCAGCGAAATTTGATTAACCCAGATAAAAATATCTGGAACTACTACCCATGTATAATATCATTAACATCTCATTAAATGCACCATTTATACGTTGAAATTAATAACTAAAAGCGAAATGTATGCTTTCCTTTCTTTACAAAATGTAAATGTTTACAGAAAAAGATATGAATAGAAAGACAAACGAAGTAATTATCTCACGCTGAAAAACAAAGCTCCAAGTAATTAATTACCATAATATTTTTCCTTCATCTTAAGTTTAGATGCCGTTTACGGAAAAACCTGTCCAAAAAAGTTTTCATTCTAGGTCTCTGGAAGTACGAAAAAATAAAAAGGTTTTATTTTAATACTTTGGGATTTCCTCTAAGTCAAACATATGCATCACTCTGACACTTATTGAAATCAATAAGCAGTCTGCAGACGGAAGTATTTTGAAATTAGAAAAATATATTACGTAAATTAATTCAGTGATATTAATTTTCTGTGAAAGTAGTACTTTGTAGGCAGTTAATGTGTCAGTTTTAAATGAAACACTTAAGAATTTCTTTAAAGAAAATGGGTTACAAATTTGTCCATTTTATACATAATGTGCCATCTGCTACATTTTGTAAAATATAAATAATGGAAATTATCGTTTCAAGTGTGAAAATATTAATTTTATTTTCCAGAGCAAATATTTTAAATAGGGAAAGAATATATATTTGTTTTTTCGTAAAATTTGTTTAACAAATCTTAAGTTTTTTTTTTTTTTTTTTTAAGGATAGTTACATAATTTAATGGTGTACATTTATTCAAACGATAACGAGTTTTAATGTATGTTGATTGGGCAGTTAAATATGAAATTGCCTCACAAATTAAAGGAAAAAATACTCAATTGAAAGTTCAGCAAAGTAAATTTCAAAGAAAATATTCGGAATATATAGTTTTTGAAATTATTAGATTTTTTTTTTAACAATTTTGTCTCAAGTAGTGCATTTTATAATATAAATATTCCTTCTGACTGATCAAGCGAAACTTGGAATAACGTCATTAATTTTATAATGATGAAGAATTTAAAGTTATAAACTATTTCAGAAAATTTTTAAATTTCTGTATGTTCTCGATAGATTCAAGTCTTCACTTCAACCATATTTGAAGTTTATATGAAGTAAATTTTAAATTATAGTGCGGGCATTATTATATGAGCATTGCATTAATATGTACATAATAATTAATCTTCTTGTATCAGATTTCCCCGTTTCAAACCTTTTAAAGTCACAATCACGTTCTTCAGAATGATAATTTTTCCGGAAAACTCCTCGAACTTTATTTGAATAATTAAGATTAAACTGCCAATCATGGCAAGAAGTAAATTGCAAATTATCATACTTCCATTGTTTCAAGCTGTTATCTGGCATGCTATTATAATGACGAGAAATAAATGGAAATTTTTGAAAGTGCTATTTTAAGTAGCATTCGTATTTTCCAACTGCTACTTATCTAACAACTTATGAGAACGTTAGATTTTTGTTAACTTTTGGAACTTATACTATGTTACCATTGTATAGATATCAGAAAACAAGACATTAAAATAACAGAAAAATAAAAGAATAATTTTTTATTTCCCATTTATTTCAAGTATGTAATTCATTTCAAAATCAAATTCTGAAATTATCGATTATAGCTAAAGTCTTTCAGATTTCATTTTGAGTCATTTAAAACTAAAATGGTGCAGCTTTTTTTTCAAATTTTAATTCAGCTTTGCATTTTTAAAGCAAAAAACTTTTCAATAAGTGATTTTGTTTGTAATACCATCTCTAGTTATTACTTTAATTGAATACTTTCGCTATTTATGCAGGCTATATGAGAAACTGAAATTAACTTTCAGGCCATATAAATATATTACAGGCATGTAAAACGCGCAGAATCTAGGCGCATAAGTTTAATATGAACATCATCCTTAATTATATCATTGCCATCTATTTAGAATACGTTCCACTCACTCTACGTCGAAATTGCACTTCGGAGGCCTGTTAACTCTGTTGAATGTTCTCACTGATATTCACTTAGAGCACAATGAATTCAAAATAGGCATAGTTCTAAGAAATAATATGGATCACGAGAATAATAAACTGTCATGAAATAGACTCTCCTTCCGAGGAAAAGTGTGAAAATGCCTCGCATATCAAGACTAGTCTTCATGTTCATCAAGTGTTACAAATTCATCAGAGTAAGCAATTTCTGTCAATATACCTTACAGATAAAAAGCATGTTCTGACAAAAAAAAAGCATTGAAAATGGTGCGTATCTTATTGATTCTACTGTGCAGAACACACACATACAGACAATTTCATTGCATTAAGTCTATGGCTAAACCCACACATATCTCAATTAAATTAGCGAAGTTCAAACTTCTAAAATAAACTTATAAGACGCAGCTGAAGTCTAATTGATAGGTTATAGAAGTTATAAGACTTAATGTCTGTCCATAACTTTATTCAGAGTGCAATGCCACCTTAAATAACTATTTCTTTGACGTACTTTAAAAGTTCAAGCGATTTCTCAAATGTAATAATGCAAAGTTGAACAGGTTTCGCAAATGTAATAATTAAGATCAGAATATGCTGGGAAATAAATAGACTAATTATCTTGCTTTAGAAAATATGAAGTACTTTTTTTCAACTTTACGAATCTATTTTAATTATATACTTATGAGCAAATATACGTTATGTACCATATTTCCTTTAATTGAAGTATAGTATGATGATTAAGACACTTCTGTAACATTCAATAATTACAGATAAATTATAGTAAGTTTCATAAATGAAATAAGCACTTATAGTTCATCTATTATACAACTGTTAATTGTTAAAATAACATTTAAACTTGAAAATTAATACAACAGTCTCAAAGGAGTCGCTTCCAGAACACAATACTAATAAGTCATGCATACATCTACCCGCACATTATACTACATATTTACTAACTACAATTGTTCTATCAAAGGTCTTTTGAGAAAACATTATGATATAACTATTTTCATAAAGTAGAACACGGATAAATGAGTGAGTATTTTTACGATAAAATTCTTGTTGCTTGTTTACCGTGTTGTTAGTAAATGCATTTGATAACTATTACAAGCATTATATTTAGTTGTTTAGAAAAAGGCAGTCATTAAAGTGTTGAAAATACCTTCTCGCTGGTTAAAGTATTAAACGTACAATAAGATTTCAGCAGTTTCTGAAATTCAGTTGAAATTTTTGAAAGATATTTATCGTAAAACTATTTTTAATTGATCTTATTACAGATAAAAATATATGTCTCTGTTATATTATTTTATGTTACATTATTCGTTCAGTAAATGTTACATTACTAATATAATTATCAAGAAATAAAGATGCTACTAAATTTTGTATGCGCTATTTTTCAATGAAAGTTGTGTTATAGTATTTTTAAAATATCTTCGTTGGCCATAACACAATATTTTTATAGTTTCCCTACAGATATACTTTTTTCATTTAAATTGATGAAAGATTAGAACTAATTACTAATGCATACTTAATTTTATTAATCAAAGTTCACTGAAACTTACTACGATTTGCAAAATAGGCACAACATATAGCGTATATTCTCAGACAACAATATTTCAGGAAGTATCACACTAATCGCATCAGTCTATTCATCTAAACTGAAAATGATTAACATTTATTAAAATTTCTAACCTGAATTCTGTAACATGTTACCTAATAAAATCATTACTGGCATTTCCTCTTACAGTTATTTACGACCTACGTAGCTAATGTAACACATTAAAGCATTCATGTCTTGTTGGGAAGCAATCACACATTTCGTGATAATAATCTCTAGCATTAGCTGTATTTACGAATAAACGTTCAATAAGAAATTCAGAAAGAAGCAAAAAATTTATGCTTATTCTTTGTTTGGAAACATTATTAAGAGCCAGTCTTTTCATTTGTATGTATGTTAAATCTTGTAGTATTTCTTACTCAAAAACGGAAATTCAAAATTGTCCATTATTTTAAGAAAAACATGACAATTACACCATCTCAAACAAGTATTCGAGTAAAAGTGAAGCTTCCTACGTTTATTTAATATATCAAAAAATATTTTTAATAAAATATGAATTAGATTATGTATTATTATATTTTTTCATATTTCTGTCGAGTTGTGCGTTTTTCAAAAACTAATTCATTGTTCTAAAAGTTAAATAGGAAATTCGTTTATAATCGTATACTTTTTTGAGAAGATGTACATAAGCTAGTACTTTCTGTACTGAGAGTGAACCATGACGTTATCAAATATTTTGTGTTCTACTGCTTCCACATTGACTGTTAAGTCATAAAGACTTACAGCTGACTTTTGACACAAGTGTCATTCAAAATTCTACAGAAAACACCTTTTTCTGAAACTTTGACAGTCAAATCTTCTTGTGCAAAAGTGCACTACAAAAGTACATACTTCAGTGAATATATACTAAAGAAAAATACTGCAAAAGGGTAGTACTGCAAAAAACACGGATTTGCATGATTTTAAAAGTCATCTACGACCTACTCCAAGAGTGACAATGTATGAAGTTAACTAAAAGAAAACTTAGAGTATATCAGAAACAAAATTAATTCACAGCTGTATGGTAACATTTTCAAGTTTTATACACTATCTGGCCATGAGTATCCGGACACCCCTAAAAAAGTGGTTCTGGCGGGTGACGCAATTGGATACGTAATCGAAAGCTATAAAAGTGTTGGCAGTGGTTTGTCTGGTTGTATGTATGCGTTTGTGAAGCAATGAGTAAGTCAAAGGAGCTGAGTTCGATCGTGGCAGTATAGTGGGATGCCACCTTTGTGGGAAATCAGTTCGTGAGATTGCGGATATTCTACAGAAACCTAAATCCACTGTGAGTGATGTAATTGTGAAGTGGAAACGTCGAGGCAGTGAAACTGAAAAAAATCGGAGTGGTAGGCCGAAAAAACTTAGTGAACGCAGCCGCAGAACTCTGAAAAGGGTAATGAAACACAATCGCAAGTCCTCGTTGGTAGAAATTTCTCAGGAGTTGCAAAGTTCATCAGGCGTTAGTGTTAGCAGCAGGACTGTTCGTCGAGAGTTAAACAACTTGGGATTCCACGGTCGTGCAGCCGCTCACAAGCCGAACATCACTCCACAGAATGTGAAGCATCGATTGCAATGGTGCAGAGCTCACCGTCATTGGACTGTGGGCATGTGGAAAACTGTTGGAGTGATGAATCTCGCTTCACAGTCTGGCAATCGGATGGACGCGTCTGGGTTTGGCAGATGCCCGGCGAACGATTTTTTCGTGGCTGCATTGTGCCAACTGTCAAGTTTGGTGGTGGCAGTATAATGGTGTGGAGTGTTTCTCGTGGTTTGGCTTGGGTCCGTTAGTTCCTGTGGTTGGAAACATGAACTCTGTGATGTATGTGGACATTCTGGACAATGCTGCACTCCCAACTCTATGGCAATACTTCGGGGAAGGCCCATTTCTCTTCCAGCAGGATAACTGCTGTGATGGACGCCTGGAAGTCAATTCCTATGGCCACCTATCAAAAATTGTTGAAAGTCTTCCGAGACGTGTGCAGGCTGTCATCGATGCAAAAAGGGGGACCAACATCATATTAATATGTGCGTCAGGACGCTCTAAGTCCATACCACTGGGTGTCCGGATACTTTTGTCCAGATAGTGTATAATGCGGCTTGATATTTCGATGAAACACATGTTCCCGAACAAGAAAAACTTGCCCAGAATATGTTCATATGGAGAACTTAGTTATAAATATACTGAAATGACTATAATTTGTCCATATTTTTCCATCCTACTATATAATTAGGCAGATACCAGACTCACTCTTTAACAACCGGGCAACTCATCCAAGAAAGAAAACTTTTAGCATCGTTACTCCAAAAAGATTAAAAAGTTGAGCACGAAAAAAGCAATGACATGTACACCGCATGTACGATCCGCTTGAAATTTTTCATAATCATATATAAAAATATAGTAAACAATTTGTGCTATTTTAAAAATCTGAAAATTCACCTGCTCTCTCATCTTTATGCGATTTTTCGTTCTTTTCAGCTCCATTTTATTTCTGAGAGTAAAAAAAAAAGTGAATCATTTGAGTGACAAAATTAACTGTTTCAAGTGAAAATGACATTACGCAATTGGGATTCCAATTCGTTTAAAATAGCTTTTCCTAATTACGTAGTTCTTTTTTTTCACAAATAAATCGTCTGCATGGATATAAGAATGGCTATATACACAAAACGAAATCATTCTAATGCGAAAAGTTTCCGCGCGTCTCCAGAAAAGCATAAAATTCAATTTGGGTGTATAAAGAAAATTGAATATGAACTTATTTATTTTAGGTGGATGAAAATTCAATATATTGAGTGTAGGCATATTTTCGTCAAATGTTTTTTCTAGTGCCCGTTGCAATTACTTCCACAACGGGCTTTGTGTGACTTCTAGTTATATATACATATAACTACTTATCGAGATCGCATAATAGGGCTTCCAAAATATCTCATAGGCAAGTCCTGAACTTCTACATGAACCACTTCAAAATAGATTCCAATATAGAAACATAACTCGGGTCTTTAAGTGTCCCTTTCATGTCACACGAGAGACATATTATGAATTTTCTCGCTTATGTGTACATTAAAGATATAATTAGGGTATTTATATCATATTACAAACGCATTATGTATTTTCCTAAAGCTATTAGACAAGCACATACCTTGTTCTAGACAAGGAAATATTATGAGCAAGACTGTAATGAAACAGTCTTAAACTGAACAAGTGTGCTGTCTGGATTTATCACAAGGTAGCGAGTCACGATATAGGAAACTTGAATGAATTTACAACAGATTTATGTTTTTTCCCGCCTTCCTTAAGGCTCCTCTTCCAGCTAATTTCATACCTGGTCACACTTGTTTTAAGCAGTGGGTAACCTCTAAAATCACACAATTTTGCGATATCTATAATTTCAAGGTAAAATACAGGGTGTCCGATAAGTCCTTGACCCATTTAAAAAAATCATAGAAAAGCAACAAATTATGGTATGAATATGCGGTTTGCACAATGATACTTTTCAGTTCAGGAATTTATTTATTTATTTTTTTATCGTAAAAAACTACTTCCAAACTGCTTTCATAGGCGCCGATGTACCGTCAGAGTAAGCTTCCCGAATGTATTGTACAGTCTCGTCCGATCTTCGTGGCCGACCACGTCTTTACTTCCCTAACACACTTCCAATCTCTAAAAACTTTTCATGGCAGGCCATAATGCCGTTTCGTCTCGGAGGGTTTTTCTTAAACATGTTACGAAACTTTTTCTGAAATCCAGTTATGGATTTTGATTCAAAATACCAATCTACGCAATGCGCTTTCTCAGTTGCAGTCACCTTAGGTGGAATGAATATTCTCGCCCCATCAATGCTGTTCGAAACTCACGAAAAATCTCTCTCACTGCAGAAAACTGGAGATGGAGCGTCATCTATGAATACATTTTGGAAGTATTTTGTTTTAAGATGGGAAAATAAATTCTTGTTTCCGCGAAGCATTACTGTGCGAACCGCATATTCATGCAACAATTTGCTGCTTTTCTGTGAATTTTTGAAATGTGGCAAGGACTTTTCGAACACACTGTATTTCTACACTCATATTTCTACATGATTATACACACATTTCTACACTATATATATCTTACCCTTTTTCAATATTTCTCATTAGTATGTATCCACCGAAATATACATCTTAGCGGTTCACTTTAGGCAGAAAAAGATTTTGACTATCAATATTTCGGGAAAAACTTTTTTTTTGTGAAAGAATATAGAATGCCCCTCGTCCTTTGTGGCATGTCAGCCAAAAGTTTTTATGTTATGACAGTTTCGAAATAGAACACAAAACAATTGTCAATGTCATAGTTAAACCTTGACACAAAGAATATTGCCTTGAGTAAATAGGTGTGTTTTTACTTAAAACAAGGGTAAGTTTTAACCACCAACCCAAACTAGAAGTTTGTTTTTTTTTCAAAAAAGAACATAGATTGGTGTACAAAAATAAAGTACGAAGTTGAAAAATTAGCACATAAGCGGAACGAAGGGGCTGGGACGATTGAATGACCAATCAGGAGATTATCTAGGGTGAGGAACAGTAGCACATGCGTTTATATACAAATTTGACGTAATGGAGGAGTGTCGGAGAGGGATAAAGCACGCTGGCGGTGTAAGATCAGAATTTCTGGGAAAGCGATTGCTGAGCGTATATCAGTTTAAACGACGTCCATTCGCTGCCTCATTGTGGAATGTAGAACGATCAGTCTGTTAGACGACATCAGGAGGATTTTACCTGAGGTTGAATCAATGGAAAGATAGAGAAAGGTTGAAGTGTGAGAAGTGTGACTGCGGAGTTCGGGATTGCTCATAGCACCGTTTCACGACTTTAGAGAGAATTTCAAACTACAGTTACAGCTACCCGACGGCTCAACAATGGTCGCCAACGATCAATCACGCCAGCGGACGACAGGCATATTGCCCTACAGGCCATGAGGAATTGGTGGCAGACAGCGAAAGAAATCGATAGACCCACGGCACATTCGATTGGACAACCGAAATCTCACTTTACCGTGGACAGGAGGCTCCTCAGTGGTGGTCTGTTTGCCTTACGACGGGGTAAGTTTAGCGCCTGTACGGTGTGTAACTTCAGCGCCTGCTCATCGGAGAAGGCATTCTCTGTAGTGCCTGGAGCAGCAGACTTGGACAGAAAATCAAAAGGGCTCTTCACGAATGAGAGCTGATTCCCAGACAGCACATAAGCTTAAATCAAGCTTGATATTTTCTTGAATTTGACGTATTAATGCAAGTTCAACTCATTTTAAGCTGGCTGCAAGCTTGCAGGAGTCAAGTTGAATTGTCATACTTACTTACAAGTTGAATTGTCACTTAAATACAGCTTGATTTAAGCTTGACAAGTGATACTAGCTTATTGATTTTAGCTTTCAAAGTGCGCAGTGATGGCGCCATCTGTGAAAGAGAATGGACATTGTCTAGCGTCCTCAAATTTTCTGAAAGTTCGTAAAAGATGTGTTTTATTTTATTACCAGTGCCATATTGCCGGCAGGGCAAACGGGGCAACTGCCCAGGGCCTACAGATTTTAGGGCCCAAAAATCTTACATCTTACACTTTTGCAGTTTTAAAATAAAATTACAAAGGATAGAAAAAAAAATTCAGTGATTAAATATTTTTTTTAATTATAAAGTATGAACAATGAAAATAAATCAAATTTACAATTGTATAAATTAATTTAAACTTATTTTTAATTCTTCGAAATGCTCTATATCGATATAGCAGTCCAATATGTAGGAAAATAACTAACCACATTTGTAAAGAGAATTTTTAGCGTTAAAAAATAGCAAAATATTTCAATTATTTGTTATTTTAAGAAATATTTACAAAAATGACTAAAGTGTTTGTATTTCATGTATGTTAGCAACTGTGATATAGCATTTCGAAGTAACGTTTAACTATCTCTTTCTTTTGATTTCAGATTACTTAACACAAAATTTGTGTTAAGTAAGTAAGCCCATTCTATATTTCCAAATATGGAAATTCTTCAAAATAAAATACAATTATACTACGAAATTGATTTCAAAATCAGTCGTTTGTCTCGATTTTGGCCAGCAGTATTGCTCATGAGTGTTGCGGTACTGAAAGTTTTAAAACGTGTGCTGCTCTTAATTTTATATTATGTTTATTTCCCTATTAGTAGAGTCTCTAAATCACACATAACATTATTTTAATTTTGATGCATCCCATGAAAAATAAAAGAAACAAATAACACATCGCCCACTTATCAATCTGGCGAGAAAACAGCGTGATAAGTAACTTCAAACTTTAGTCATAGCTGCACAAGGCTTAGTGGCTGAAAGGATAGCGTGCTGGACTGCTAACCCAAAGGTCCCGGGTTCTATTCCAGTCACGAACACTCGATGGAAACAAATTAAATTGCAATTTCAGCGTAGAGGGGGAAAAAGCGTGGCAAAGTAAAATATGTGGGTGAGTTCGGCGCACCGTGTATTTAGGAAATTTTTTTAAGCTTGAAATGTCAAGCTTGATTCAAGCTTGAAATGTCAAGCTTAATGCAAGCTGGGCATGTGTAAACTAGAACACTCGATTCAAGCTTGCATTAAGCTTACACGCTTGAAATTTTCAAGCTTAATTTAAGCTTATTGACTTGATAAATCAAGCTTGCTGTGCTGTCTGGGTTTAGTCTGCGTAACGATTCTGGACACATACACATCTGGAGAAAACGGGAACTCGCAATAACCACTACAACATGATCGAAAGGAACCGGTTTGGAGTTCGTGGTGTTCTCGCTTGGGAAAGTAGTATCATGGTTCGTTGCCGTAGCGACCGTCATATCTTCGAAGGAGTTTCAACCACCGACTCCCGCTGTTATAAGAGATTCTTCATCCATATATGCGTCTTTTTTAGAGGCGCTATGGGTCGGCAGTTCCTTTCCATGGACGACAAACGCCACTTCATCGCACAGTAGCTGTCGAAGAGCTGTTCGAGAGTGAAGCTATAGAACGAGTGGATTGGCCGGCAAGGTCTTCTGGTCTAGACCCCACTGAGCATGTATGGAACTTTCTAGGGAGACTAGGGAGACGCTTCGTAGAATGTAACTTACCGCCAGTAACAATTTAAAAGCTCCGATTGGCGCTACAGGACGAATAGGCGCCAGTCGTTGACAGCAACTCGTTGACAATTTCATACTCAGCATAAAGAGACAATGTGAAACCTGCGTTACAGTCAGTTGAGATTTTCCCTTACTAAAGGCTGAATGCTTCTTACTGGACTTCTGTTACATTAATGTTTCGATCTTCAGTCGCATTGTGCTTTATACTACTTTTTTATTAAAGTTCCTTTTAATTCTTTTGATTTAATCTTTGAGAAGTTTTGCCTACATTACATTGTTTTTACGTCTCAATGATCTTATAGTGTTATTTGTGTTGATTTGGCAAGTTTTTTTATAATATTACATTGTAATATTGAAAAAAGCGTCTTGTCCTTAATTTTTGCACATCAGCGAAGTTGTAATAAATTTACATGAAAAGCATATCTTAAAAATTTGAGGAAACTCTTAAATGTCTAAATTATCCAAGCACATTTTGATTGCCTCATGACATGATCACAACATGTTTCTTTGATTTAAAGAAAAGACTCTTAAAACCAGCGTTTTAGCCCCAGAACATAAAAATGAGAAAATGTTTATTGGTAGTAAGATAAAAAAAAATACTGCTTTAGAAATCTGACAGATATTTCATGATATTTACTTTGGATTTTCTTTTTATTTGTCGTAGTTCTATCCCAATTCATAGGCATGCTTTTTACACATTTATATATATATATATATATATATATATATATATATATATATATATATATATACATATATACACTTCACTAATGAAAAAGGAACATTTCTATCATATACTTGAAATACTGTCGGAACCGTATTTTTTGTTGCTGCTAATGTTTAAAACAAAGTTTTTATTTTAATGTATTATTGTTTCTGACTGGTGTTGATGTATTGAGTTTTTAAAGCATATCATCTATTTACATTTATCCCGGTGCAAATATTTTTTGAGATTTGTATTACAACCTTATTTCAAAACTATTGTATGCGTAAAATGTACGTATGCGTTTAATCACAAAATGAGGCTATTTTTTAATAATAATAACTAAAAATGTTTTTCTTTGCGTCATTTTTTTGATATTTTTTGTTTTATTATTTTGGATTTCTTCTCAAAAAATTTCGTTCTACAATTTGTTATATTATCATTTATTTTGTGCTGAGAAGCAATAATGCACGTTATTAAAGAATGTGAAATTATTCCAAGAACAGGAGTATGATTTACATACTCCTGTTCTTGACCTGTTCCTGTCCTGATTTTGCATAAGATATTATGCAAAATGTACGTAGAAGTATTCAAAACATTATGTTAAATTAAGTTATAACGCCTCTGCTAGTTAGACAATTTAATTTTATGTTTGATGATGGTATAATCGTAATTCGAACTAAGAATAAAGATTTCAGTATGGGTGTCATGGGCATCATTCTAAATATACCATAAGTTATTCTATTCGTGTTTCCGAAGTCAAACAGTGTAATAATAAACTGATTTATATTCATAAGTTTTTTATCTGCTTACATTCTTCAAAAATTTAGATCCGAAAGGAAATTCTCATAATTTTTCTTCTGACTAGTATGTATCGAACCTGATTTGTTGAGTAACAAAGCACTCAGATTTTACCTCGAAGTCATTTCCTTTTAGTGCATAACTCTTTCTTCGATCAGTTTATTTTATTCTTTGTTTAGTGCCTATAATCCAATGCTATTTAAGATCATTTATGGCTAAGTTGCAAGATGGCAAACATATCATAACATTTAGGAAATGCATACAGTAGATGGTGCATAAATTGCGAATTGCGTTTTCTTGTCATAAAACAATGCATTTTGAAACAATGGGACAGTTAAATATTATGGCCTATTTTACATGTTGCTCTGAGCCATGTTGGAATTCAGCTATATGATCATCCTATAAAATTTGCTATAAATTCAACGCGGGAGGACTAGTGATCTCTTGGAAAGTGTGATTTTTTTTTGTGAAAGATTCGAGCTATAAGTCCCATGATATTATAACTCAAAATAAAATATGCTCGGTGCTTTCCTACGGTACAGTTGTTGGCAAAGCTGTGTTACCGTTATTTTTGTCGCACTATTTATTCAGTGTCTATTTAAAGGCTTTTGATCTTCAAATTAAATTTACGATTAAAAAATATTGTAAAACGGTATCATATACTATGTAGTTCATATTTTCAAGGTTCAAAAGAACTTTTAAGAAAGCTTTGCATTAGCAAATTTTTGTACTACTGCGTGCAATTACCTGCAGTAACTTTTGTAACTTGTTAATAGGGCCGCATGTCTGAGCAGGTACATTCAAAATTGATTTTTCTGAGTACAGTCGAACCCACTTAATAGAATATCGGTTTAAAGAAAATCCTGATTAATATAGTGAATTTTCAACGTACCAAAGCACAGCAATTTTTAATGTGATCCCGGATAATGGAATATCGTTTATAGGAATAGTTTTTCATGACCAATATGGCCATTCCATTAAGCGGGTTGAACTTTTAAAATGTATTATTCTGGCTTTCAAGCTCTTGAAATTACATGGAGTCTCTGTTTTCCTGAGTACTACTAACTAAACTTATTCCTCTAACTCTGTATTAAACCACAAAAATACTAATCATTTATAAAGGAATAATGTAAAAGATAGTAACACTAAATGAGTTTAAAATTATAAGCTTTGTAAGCAACACACTTATACTGGATGAGCCAAAAGTACGTACAAAGTTTTAAAATGCACTTAAAATTGATGAAAAATTTGCGATCTGCACGAACAGTATTCGGCAGAGATTGGGTTTTTCTTTAATGTCAAAAAGGTTATTGAAAAATGTTACCGGTATTTGAACTAACATGCATAATTTTAAGCAAGTCCCCTTCCGAAAACAATACTCATACATACATGAGGATCTTTGACTAATTTTATATGTATGTGCTCTATTTTAAAGAATTTCTAAGCTCTAAATGTGTTTCGAAAAGTCGGTAAAAACTTGAATAGAAAATTAATTGAAAAAGAACAAATAATGACTTTGAAAATTCCAGTTTTTATTTATAGGATTACCGAAAGATCGGAAACTTCCTTCATATTTTGTATATCAGCTCCATCACCGGTAACTTTTTAAACAGCAACATTTTTACCATAAACAATCTATTTCTTACCCTAATCGTGTAAACCACAAGATTAAATTTTTATCATTAATTTGTTCGTCTTTTATGTAGTTTTAAATTTTGCTTGGTCTTTTGGCGCACCTGACATGTATATAACTATATACAATACATAAGCAATCTTACTAACAATTTATGCTTATAAATAACATAAAATTGAAAGTCAGCTAATGCATAAATACATTTTTGAAAGTATGTGAGAACATGCCTTGAACTGTGTTTAATTTACTGTGTGAAATATGTGGGACTATTTGGTTGATTAAAGAAGTGAATCTCAGAGGAAAAGACACAGCTCATACCTTAAGGGATTCTATTGCTTCAAACATATAAAATATGATGGTGAAAAAGAATTTTTACACTTAGATTATCTAAAAAACTTCCACGTCAAACTTGTCAAAAGGGAAAGTTTTGTCCAATTTATTGCACCTTTGATATTATGGATGAAAAAGGAGCCTGCGATAAATAGAGCATCATAAGACGAAAAACTTCAAAATATCTAGCACTTCAATCCAGGCTAAGATTTCACATTATAGAATACTCAGTGTAAAATATGACATGCTTTATAAAAACTCATATATCTCTGTTTCGGGGTCCCATGGAGAACCTTTAAAGTAGTATGTTTTAAAACATATTTTTTAGAAAAATGTTTTTCTTATACTGTTAACGCCATTCTTTTTTCAACTCAATGTAGATATGAATTTAAAAAGAATGTTAAGACATGAGTTAAGTAATGTTATATAAAACATAAAATAAAAGAGATATTGCTCCTTCAAACGATATATTAAATTTTTCTTTTATAAATTTAATGAAATAAATTTATGGCCTTAAAACATCACATAAATAAAACTTTCATATTATTTTTGAGTTAAAAATAGTTTATTAATAGTTTACTTTGAAACTATTGACGAACTCTTCTCGGTCATTGAATGTGCGTATTAAGCTGAAATATTCAGATACAGGGAACATCTGCAAAACGTGCTATATAAGCCTAGATTTATGTATGCGCATAAACTATTAGAGCACTTTTCTAAATATGGCTTTATTCGACTTCTCAAAGTAAACGAGAGCAGTTGACTGTTTAATAGTTTTAATAAACTTTCAAAAAGAGTCAACTTTCTAACTTTTTACTATTTTAAAAATAAAATTACCTTAAATTTGAAGGGCTTTAAAATATTTTTCCAAATTTATTTGTTAGAATTAAAGAATAATTATGCGAATGTGTGCGGTATTTTTTTCGACTTATAAATACATTTCTCAAAGTGTCCACTAAGCATTTTAAAGCATTAATTACTAAGCGTTAGTTTACCAACCACAATTATTAATCATACGTTATCTTATGAAGGCAGCAATTTTACTAAATTTCTATATTAGTATATTTATTATCGCTTTCTTGATAGGGATTTTTTTCTCTTTAATTTAGAATTTTATTACACGCATATGTATCCCTGTAGCCTAAAATAGGCATATAAAATATACTATTTAACATTTACTTTAAAAATTAAAATCTCAAGCAGTTAACTTACCTAACATGAAAATAAGACTATTGCGATTTCTTCAGTTGTAAAATCTCTTGTGCATGAGTATTACTCATTTTTCGTACACTGGGCATTTACTTTTCTCCAGAAATAGTTCATGTTCTAAAAGAGAAATATTTATATATATTATCATGTAGATACTCTGATATATATGTCTGGTAAAACATATATTTCATGTATGTTTATTTAAATAAATAAAACTGATTATTTTCTGTGGGACTTAATTGAACATACTTGATTATTGTAACAGCTGAATCGGGAAAGATTCTCCTTAATTCTATAGATATATGTAGTATATACACGTGCCCAGACGATTAGTATCTAAGACAAGGTCTTAGCATTACACCATATATGGATAAAAATAAAAAATGCATAAAAATAATTTATTTTAAAAAGTACTAAATTAATTTGAAAATAATTACTTTTAAATAATACTTATTAAATATTAATAGATACTTATATAGGCGTAAATACATGAATTAGTTTTAAAAGACGTTGAAATGACGCATGTAGAAATTCCTGTCTCTAATGTCGTTTAAAGTGAACATGGTTTCTGAGAGTTATCAATATTCAATGACTATGACTCAAAGGCATAATTGGCAGAGTCCAAGTCTCACAGTTATAAGACACTACGGGGAAAACCACGGGATAATAGTTATGTAAATTTTTAGTTTAATTGCTCTCGGGATTAATTTATTTTTTGATAAATGCTGATATAAAAAATGGTATTGGTTCCCCTTCAGAATCCCCTTCAGTATTGATTCTACAATCAATATCTTCAGAAATTGTATTTGAAGTGTTTATAATTCATCCTAGGTAAGTAAAGCTGTCAAACACTTACTGCAATACACAAACACATCCCATCTTATCTGGCTGAGGTACTTAGAAACGCTATTAAGTATTACTATTTTTTAAAATAATATATTATTTCAAAAGCTTGAGGGGGGTTAACTTCTTACATATATAAGGTCAAAACAAATATTAATTATTATTAAATTAAGTTGCAATTAACATAGAAAAATATGACATGGTAATATTATTAATTTTTTCTCATTTTGCTGTGTATTGTGTTTTATTCAAAGTATCATCTTAAATTGGCTAAAAAAGACCTTATCTATCTACTAGAGACCTTATCTATCAAAAGTACATATGAGATAAACGATGTGTGTAATTACGAACTAAAGCACATGAATATCAAACAACTACAGAATCTGCATTAATCTAAAATCAGCAGTAAAATAGTACAACACATAACTATTAATTGCGAGATAATTGTATAACTTGTAACATAATTATATAATGAGGACATTAATGTTGAACTAAAATTTCGATTTAAAAACTTCACATAAAATATGCTTTTTTTAAATGAATATGTTGTTTTATTCAATCCAGTCACATTGACACACACTGATCCTTAAATGTGTAACTAAACTTGTAAGTAGCTGTAAGTATAAATACAAATTTCAGATTTCTTCTAACCGATTCTATACCGACGTTTTATTTACGATGTTAAGTTATAAAATGAGAAAAAAAAACTTTTGTAAGAACACTTTTTGTGATGTATATTGATCGTAAAATATGCTTTAGAGTTTGAAATTCTTTTGGTACTAGTAGCCAAATATCTTTTAAAATATCTCACTGATGTAAATACATAAATTCCATGCACTAAATTTTCTTTAAAATGCAATAATCTTTATCAGAAACAATGATTAATATTTCATTTCCTTCTTGATTAGTGTTTCAGAACACGAAAGCAAATGTTATCTTGCAATTTTTATTTAGCTCTTTGTATATTTAAATGTTTCGATGGAAAAATTTCCTTTATTCATTCCTTAAAATAGCTGCAGCATTAGGGCTCTAATTTAATGCGCAAAATGTATTATACACGTTCAGTGAGGGTGAAAAGGAAAAACAACGATACGCATATTTTCTTTAAAATAACAGTGAATGAGATTTATCTTACAGATAAAGATAAAAGTTCTCTGCTGGAAAATGAGAAATTTGGAAACTGAAATTGAAAGAGCAAAATTACGCTCTGAAGTATGATTAAGTAAAAGGATTTACTTTCCGTGAAAACTTTCTTTGAAAAAATGTTTTTGTTTTCCTGAGATTTTTCGAATTTCCGATTTCTAACGGAAGTAATGGATATACTTTTCGCAGCTGTTGTTTTCTTTAATCATGTTTTAACTGATCATGAATACGTGCTTTTTATTCTGTTTCATATATAAATCGTACTATGCAATCGAATTGATATCTAGTTCCGAAGTGGTAAAATTTTGATTGGTTTCAAACAGTATTACAATAAAAACCAATACTATTAAATTGATTACTTAATACGATAATAATTTTTAGCATCTAAATGCGTATGGTGCAAAATACATGTCTGACAATCATTTGAATAAAATATTAATAAAATAATAAAATAACAAATTGAGTAGTGCTTTAAGCTGCAGCAGAAATTCTAATTTATAGAAGAGCGCCTTTTAACCATATAATCTTCATTAATAGCCTTGCTATAAAATTAATTAGTTTTATTAATATTATGAAAAATTTTATATACATTTCAAAAACTATTCCGAATAATCCTTCCAAAGGAATCTAACTTCGAAGTTCTATCTGTTTTACTGCTCATTCTAATACGTTTTATTAAATAGGTTTTATTATGAACGAAATTTATATGTTTCCTAGATGATTTCCTATGTTTCTCAGTAGCATCTTCCCAAAATAAAATGTTGGAAATAGCCTATATAGTTTTTTTTATCCTAAAGTTTCTCAGTAGCACCTTCCCAAATCAAAATTTTGAAACAGCCTTAAGAGTTCTATTGCAGTATCCTTTATAAGAAATTAGGAATAGCATGTAACTAATTGAAAAGGAAAACTTTTCGTAATTGTACTTCTACAGGGTTATATGATAGAATGAATACAGCTACATTCTTATGTGCGAATATTTATTGTATCTTGTAGTTTACTAAATTTAATTAGGAAAAAGTGGCGCAAAATGATCCTAGCGCATGAAACGATTCACGTGTTTTCTTCCAGACGGCAGCGGTATCTACTAGGTAACATGCAAAATAGTTGAGCGTTGTGCCAAGTCAAGAAAAACAATGGCGGTATTTAAGCAATCGGTGTATTACCCGTCTGAGAACAATTCATAAAAAAACTGGGTTTTATCATATTTCTTATACGGTAAGCACTAACTTTCCTATTTATTTAGAAATACAGTCTTCAATGTAAAGAAATATAACTTGGTTTACTGATTTGAGAAATGTTTTTAGATCGAATTTGTTTAGTTTGTTATGTTTCTCGGCGTGTTCCAGTAATATGTCCTAAAGTGGAAAGACATACTGCCAGGTGCAATGATGACTGAAGAAACTCCAGTACCGGGACATAGCCGTCATGGCTGCCCTCCAATCGTTCTCAAAATGCGCGACTTCTAATTAAATTATTTAATTAATTTCTGCGTTTATTGTAGCCCATAATTTTTGAATTATAATTTTAAAATATTCCGTTTTATTGTTTGTGACATTTTTTTTAATTTTCATAAAATAATCATGCATAATACATGGACGTAAAATTTGTTTTATTTCATTATGTATAGTCATAATTACTTTTATAGTTTATTTTGCGGATAAAAAACAGTTTAAAATTATTTTCAAATGAAGGATCATTTTTCCCTTGGATTGAGAATAAAATGGTCCTATAGACACTTTTTAAAAATTTGATTTTTTTCATTACTCATTGTGCTTTTGAACTATTATTACAATATATTTATGACGCAAAATAATATACTAGTTTAAAATATAGTAGCAAGGGCCAAAGTTTTATATAAACATTTATGTGATTTTATACAAGTTTCAAACTTAAGGGGATCCTATTAGGCCACCTTCCCCTACCTTTAAAAGATATTTTAGTAAAAATTACACTGAAACCATGCGGATGAAGTAAAAAAAAAGGTAAATTCATAGAAATTATATAATTCCTAATGTTTTTCAGAAAGTAAAAATTTAATTGATGAATAAAAAAATATTAACATGAGTTATTCACAAAGCAAACATAGCATATTATTTTTAAAAAAATTTTTGCACCTTATTATATCTTAAGATACTTAGAACTCATACCTAGGAGAAATAAAAAATGTGCACATTACATCACATAAGGTACTAATGCAGTGTTTATGAGCCTGGAGTTTAACCAGTGCGTTCCTGTAAAGATTTTGCTTGAAGCTTTATCTTTACTAGTCAGATATTGATTTTAATTGGTCTCATGAAACTGCATTGATTAAAGTTAATTGCTTGGAAACATGAAATATGCTAATAATTTACTGTGATTAATCTCATATGAGTGGAACGCTCTTTAATGGCTAATTAATCTTCATGCATTCAAAATATCTTCAATTTGGAACTCGAGCTTCTGCAGAAACAATTTAGATGCAAATTACTAATATATATGCGTATAATTTGCGTAAATTGACTTTTTTAACTACTTTTTAAATATTCCAGAACGTTTGTAATAAATATAGAAGTTTTATGCCTATGAAATAAAATATTAAATATACTGATTCATGTTCTTTGTTTTTTATATACTATAAAAAACCTTTAATTTTCCAAAACATGTGTAAAAATAATGAAAGCATTAAAGTTCCTTTATTATTTTTTACACCTAATTCACTTTTATTTATTCTTAGGAATGTTCAATGAAAGTCTAAACTTTAAGACTTCTAGAATCAACGACAGAATTTTTTCTTAAATCAAGCTTGAGAACACAGAGTTTTTTTTTTTTTTTTTTTTACTCATAATGTAACATTTGCATCACAGCAGCTAGCTGGATCTTCACAAAATAAACTTCACATTGTTTTGTTGAATTTTGTGATAGTTCGATCCTCTGATTTCTCGAAGATGCACGCACCGTAAATGAAACTGTCTACAATATTTATGCATTTATCTATGCTACTGAAGTTTGTCCGCAGTGGTCGGGTGCTAAACTCCTTTCCCATTACAACACGGCAAGTGAAGCAGCATCCTTGGCCAGTGCTTGGGAGGATCAACTTCCTCTCGACTCGACTACTGTGGGACCGTGTACGCTAATGGGAGCTGGTGCACGTAAAATCTCTCGTGGCTCCAATGTCCTTAAAGTTGTTAAACTATAACTCTGGGGGTTCCTATCTCAGGGGGTTTGTCCCTCCTCTGGAATCGGTTCAAAATTAGGGGACCACGGGCTAAATCGTACGTCCTCCCACTGGGGCCCTAAAATTGAAAGGCGCATCTCCTCTGGCCATCGCCTACCACCGGGGGGGGATCTGGCACCGCCGTTTGCGGTTGTCAGGGGGCATCAAAAACAACAATAATAACATACTACTGAAATTTTAAAGGCTAGATTTAAATTAATGTGTGAAGCGATTATAGTTTTATCACCTTTCCTAGAAAATAATAACTAAAGAAGTGATATAAGAGCAGAAAAGTTTGGTTGGTAATTTTTTGAAGTCTGTGCTTAAGATATTTTTGCTAATGGCGAGCTCTTGCACTTTAATTGGCCACTACTAGGCAGAAATTACTGGTCACTTCATAATGGAGGCATCTAATAAGTGGACCAGTGTTGCTTCCTATTAAGGGACGAATGAAATTATACCCAAGTTTATCGAACTAGGAGTTTTGGTATGGCAGTATGTTTCGTTAGCCCCTACACAACCCGGGCGGCAAAATAATATATTGCTGCCGCCTAAGTAGAGAATGCCGAACTTTGTTTCACCCACTTGCACTTTACCCGATCCTAACTAGGTACATTTGAGTGGGAGATGAATGCTGAAACCACTATACAAAACAAGACTTCGTGCTTACGTTAATGTTCAAAAATATATATGTTTAAACTTGCATTCTAATTATACATTTACAAAAAAGTTTTCTCTAAAATAACTAAAATAACAAACACAATTGGCTAAGATATTAAGTGCTCTCCGCTATTCCCTTAAACGTACAGTATTGGGTTCTATTCTCATTCACCTTTGGCTCTTTATGTTTGTCCCGTAAACTGTACATTTCCTTTCTTTGTGCTAGTAAAAATTTTTATAGTGTTGTCCACTTCTCCGACGAGGATTTACGATCGAGTTCCATAATCTAAGCCAAAAATTGGAAAATAAATGGCCCAAATAAAACAACAACAACAAGAACATTCCATGATGAATTATGGACTCATTTTTACCTCTTTAGTCAAAAACCTTATACTGCAGAGTCCCGATAATTCGAAGTGGACGGGACCGGGCTTGTCTCGAACTATTGAAAACTTGTATTATCAGAATTGTAAAATTAATAAACAAATAAGTAAAGCATTCTTTTTAAAAAGTTGAGTGCATATTTAAGTGAAAAATATATTTGCATATTATCACATTACAGATGATTAAAACAGATTAATTATACCAGAAAATAATAGTCAATTGTTTTTTTCTATTAACACATTGTCCCGTTTCCGCGCAGTAGTATCGAGTCATTACCGAATCAGCATGTCAACACTGCACAGAAATGTCTGTTTGCGCATCTATAGGAAAAATACACCTATCTTCTTTAGAAAAGGGGATTTCTGATGTGGCTTACGGGGATGTGCGATAGGTATTCGAATTTTGTGGTGAAAAAAAAAAATCGCGTGTTTTGTATGTGTTGGTCATTATTTGGCAGCTAAACTGATTTTTTTCACTAGCTCGGATTTATGGGAAACTCGAACAATCGAGACTCTAATGCACTTCCTATTCGCAAAAAGTATAGTGATCACTCTTTTGGATATAAAATATCATTTGATGATCTTTCACTATGAACACTTTGTTTTGTGAGGGGAAAACTAAAGTTCCTGATGCAGAGAAATATAAGGCTTCTCCAAGTGGCTTAAAACTGTATACGAAACTAAATACTCTTGTATCTATTACTCTCATATTTTGTATTCTATTCTACGCTCGCAATTTTGAAACGCGTAGCCTAATTAGTAAAATCTAATAGTTACCATTCATTTCTCCGATTGCTTCTGATTTTAATGCGAAACGTGACGAAAATATTGTTAACATAAAGGATACAGAAACTTCTTCACATGAATTATGCGGGCAGATTAAATCTTTTAATCCAACTTTGCATGATTTAATTTAAAATAAACACTTCTTGGGAATTTAAGCAAAGCAGTCACGATGCTTAAGCATTTGAAAACTAAAGCTTTCTGTAATGAGTAATTATTAGTGAGGCTTACTATTAATGGAATTATATGTTGAGAAAACTTTTCTTGGTAATTAAAATGATAGTTTTCGGGCATTTTCTTTTAAACGCTATGGCTATAGTAAATGGATTTTACTTAAGAGTTATAATTATTTTGATGGAATTTAGCCAGGATAACTATAACGTACTGCAATGTTATTTCCCTGTGAAATATTATTTTGTATATGCTTAATTAAATTGTAATAGGTATATTAATTAAATTTTATAAGGGTCCAGACGCTCGCTTAAAGTACTTGCGGGCGCTTACTTATCAGTGTTATTGCTCAAAGTTTTCATTATTTTGAAATCTAGCTTTAGTTTTTTCTTTTTTTTAATCTTTTATGTCTTTAAAATTAATTCTTTTTTGAAAATCATTTGATTTTTTGAAAAAAGGGTAAAATCAGTACAAAATATTGAGTGACTTCACTCGACTTTCTGAACACTTGATATTTACCAAGCGTTTAAATAAATTTGATTCAATGCAATCGCATATAGTGTTCAGACGCTAATGCACTTCGAATAATTTAAGTTTATTTGACGCAATGTATAATAATTCCTTTTTGTAACCTTGTAATTGACCCAAAGTCCTATAAACCTCAAAATCTATACAGGTTGAGAGAAAGTGGCCTATAATATACATACTGAATTTAAACTTATTCCAGCCCCACCATGACCGAGTGTAGAAGAGTTTGATTGTGGTAGATGGCGGATGTGTGAAGGTCCCGGGCTCGGGCCCTACGCACGGCTGTTGATTTCACGATCTGAAGTTTTGGGTGTTTTTTTAAAATGTAAAATGAATACTCGTTAAAATCCCTTAAAAGTCCCTCGCTCAAAGTGCCCCAACCCCGTAGGCAGATGCCCCTCTTGTAGGCTTGCAATAAAAGTAACACATTAAACTTATTTCAATACACCATTTAGACACTAACACACTTTAAATGATATGTGTACATAAACCGACATGTGTAGGAATTCATCTTTGCAACCCTACAAGCTAACTATTAGCTGTTCACACATCAAAATCTATGAAAGTTATGTAAGTGATCTCAATTTGAGATCAATACACCATTTGGACGCTAACGCCTTTCAAGAATTTCCATCCATAGGCCGTAATGTATCAGAATTATTTTTTGCAGCCCTGTAAAAGACCTATACGTCCTATACACATAAATTCAAAAATGGTCGTGCGAGGGTAGTATATAATATACCAAATTTGGGCTCTCTCAATTCATGATTACAATACTTTACTTACATGGTACAGCTGCGGAAAAAAAAGTCCCACTTGCTCTTTATTTCGCTGTCATTCGTCGTACAGAAAAGTTATATATACAATTCGTTTGCAAATAACGCATACTTTAATTTACTATTCATTTAATTTGCATAAGGGGCCGGCTTCATATTTAATTCTGAATCAACTTCGCTTTTCTCAATGGCGACACCGTATTTTGACTTTATTAAACGAAAGAAAACCTTCAAATTACCCTAAATATAAATTTTCATTAATTTTCTACGATAATTTTCGGAGATATTGCGAATTAATTTTTGAGCGTTTTTAAGGGACTTTCTGCAAATTGAAAAACGCTCTTTGTAGGTTCCGAGCTTTTCGCCTTTCATTAATTTCGTTCCCGAGAGTTAAAAGAAATAAATATTATTTGCAAGGAAAATATTGTTTCCATCTGTCAAAGTTTTTTGTACTGAGACTATCAAGGGTAGAAATTAGAATGTTTAGTCTGTGGTCCAAATGACCCGTGAGTTCATAACTTCCTTGGTCCGCGCACATGATTTAAGGAGAAAATGCAAAACGACTGCTCACGATTTTGAAAATCTTTCTAATTTTGAAATTGTTATTCAGTATTTCCCATTGATGTTTCTCTTAGACAGTTGAAATGTTCGCAGGAGTTAGAAGCTGCTCTCTGCTCTTCTGACTACAAGCATGGATATTACTCAGCTATGGTCGAACTTGAAGAATGGTTTCATGATTGGAAATTTATTTGTTTGAATTTCCTGTAAAAACGCAATTACTTTTTTGCCAACCCAATATTATCACTGTGTTTGTTATTTCCCTTTCTTCATTTAATACTATCGTCTGCAATATGCAATATTCTTAAGACTTTTGGCAGTATTTTAATTTATAGTCACATGAAAATTTAGACAGAAAAACGTGATTTTGAATGTTTGATAAACTATGGGGAAGTCCAAAGACCTTATGTTTCCGATATTAAAAAAGGTCACATACATGCCTGGAAAGTTGAGGATGTTAGTTTTTCAGAAATAGGATGTTGTATTGAAAGACATACATCTACTGTATCTAACTCTATAGCTGAAAAATATTTTATTTGTGGGAATATGGTAGCGGACGCAACAATAGACGCTTTTTAGAATCACCATCAAACTGTAAAATCCTGTAATTTAGTTGCTTCAAAATTTGATATTTTTTAATAGCGGTATCTTTTACTGTGTTTTTGCACAAAATAAGTCTAATTTACGTTTATTTTATGCAATTTTCAAAAAATTGTCACTTTATAAATTTATACATGGTCCCTTAACTCGTGAAAATAACATATTTTATTATTAAACTACTTAACGTAAAAATTTGAAATTTTGCACAGCCATGTAATATTATTTTCTGCATCAATTTCCATCGAAATTTGACTAGGTCTCAATTCATAATTTTTTGGAATATTAATTTAATAATTCATAATTAATATTGATATTTTATTAAAAATCATAATAACATTAAATTATGTTTGGGTCGTTTAGTTCTAATAGTACGAATAATAATCAGCTTCTTATTATTAATATTATATGAGATATGAATTGAAGTATGAAAAAATATTTTAACTTATGGGGAGGGGGATTTTAGAAGCTCATAACTCACCCAATTTCAGTTTAAATATCTTGAAAATGGGTATCCGGGGTTAAAATGAGCTAAATTTTTAAAATATGAAGTGAAATGTAGGGGTTACTATTGAGAAAAAAAAGTTGGTGCGAATTTTAATATGTAGATGGCCCCTTATGCAATTTTTATGCACAGCAAATTAAAGTGTACGTCAATCGTAAACGATTGGTATCTGTAACTTTGCTGTACGACGAACGACGGCCGAAAAAAGTAGACGTGGGACTTTTTTTTTCCGCAGCTGTACATATTCGGAAAGTAATACTTCATTATGGACTTATACTTTATTTGTTTTTGTAAGTTATTAGGTGCGAATGAGTTCTTTACATTTTCGAGGTCTAATGTTCACAAATATCATAATTATTTTATGCGTAGTCATAATACGAGGTAATTGGTCAATTGGTAGAACAAAATCAAGTCAATATCTACATGAAAGAATTAGCTGTCATGGACAATCAAAAAATTAATTGCAGATTGACTCTAATAAAAACACTGATATTAAATATATTGATAATTCAATAGTTAGAATTAATGAATTGTATAGATATATCACAATGACATATCACTGTTGTAAGCAAAAATGATTTTTTCTTCTTCCGTTTTTTTGGATTGATAATATTTTATTCTTTCAGTTGTACTGTAAATAATAGATAAACCTTCGGTACAGTTCAAAACACATTAAAATATTCTCAGAGTTTTGTAAACTTAGTAAAACTTTGATGCGGATAATTTTTACTGCAATCAAAATGCATTAAGTCATTTGTCATTTTAGTTGAAACAGTTTTATAATGTTTCTTTTATTCACAAAGATTATCTGGCAGTAAAGAAAAATTCTGTCGTGAAGCACATTGGAGTATATTCCTTCTTTGGATTCATTCAATTCAGCGGAAGTCTTGACAAAGTGAATGGAAAATATATCCTTAACAGAGGATTTGCTTTGTGTGTTAGCTCATAGATAAAATACATTTCAATTGAAATAAATCCATTATTCTCTTTCCCTAAAGCGATAACAAAATAAATAGCTATTTTGTCATTTTTTCCCCGGGAAACCTCATATCATTTTAGATTTTGTATTCTTGGTCATACATTCTCATAGAGGCTTGCAATAATGTTCTCAAAGTACATTAGTTCGGAAACTTTTCTGAAATGATGCTTTTCTCCCACAAAATTACAGTATAATTTTCGTATTGTATGGATCAAGTAACTTTCCAACCATTGAATTAGATAAAAAAGAGAATATCTTTTGAAGGGTTTTAGAAAACTTTTTAAAAATCATTTTAGGTTTTTGTGTTTATGGATAAAGAAAAGTTTCGTATATCTTTTTGTTTAATTCTTATCCACTACATCAAAATGTATTGCAATTTTCTTCTTGAAAAATAAATAATGCTTTATTAAAATTATGAAATATACGATACATTTTTAAATAATGTACTATAACTCAGCCCTAAATATACAATCAAACTAAAAGACAAAAGTTTACAAAAATTTTTTCAAATATCGTAGACGATCCGACAGACTTAGTATTAATATACATATCAACATTTATAAATCGAGAACATTATGCTTTAGTAGTAATACTTCAATTTTGCACTTATAAATCGCGTGCCAAGAAAAAAAAGTATTCACAATTTTTTAAGCACCGACGATACCCGTTCTGTTCCATAAAAATCCCTGACAAATGTTATCCAATTCCGTTTGTAGTTCCTAAAATTTATGCTACACAAGAAAGGTTTTTCATCTTATAAATGAAATGGCTGTTTTCGAGTAGATAAAAAGAACAATACCCAGCCTAAACTCAGTGAATAATGCTTGTGACAGTTTTAGACAATTTATTAGTTTTAAAGCCTGAAATCTATGCTCAAAACAGGGCTGTAAATTTATGTAAGTGTGAACTCTCTCATGGAAGTATGAGAACAGCCATATTTTTTACTGCGATTTTAAAATTAATTAATTCAACTGTGCACGGCATAGTGAAATTTTAAAATTGTTATTTAAATTGTTATTTAGGTAACAGATAGCAGTTATAGTCAAGACTTAACAGGATATTTCCGTCAAATATATATAACCTAGAATATTTTAAAATAGAATTCTAAAAAAATCAAATCTTAGGCTTGTTTCATGCAAGTATGCGTATAGCACCATATTGCAAAACTGTTCCTTACGTAACTAGAATTTACGTCTATGTTTTCAATTACGTCATCATCAATAAAAATGCATAGGTAGTAGCTGCAGACTACAAGGCAAAAGAGTTAAGTTTTGACGAATTTTTTACTTTCAATCTCACTCTAATTCATTTTGCTTCTTCCATCAACGCATTTCTTGTTTAATACGTTCTGTTTTCAGTGAAGTACAGTTCACTTCATACACAACGCAATTCACTTAAACATTCAACTTTCGGTGTGACACTTGCTAGTTTTCCAATCCGAAATTTGGATCTCACTCAGTGTTTTCTTTTTTCTCAACCTTTTCCAATTGGAAGTATGAATTGCAAAATTTAGAGGGTGTCCCCTAAAATGGGTGAATCTTATAAGGTAGGAAAAATACATTTAAAGAAGAATTTTTTGTTCAGCAATGTGAGCCCGGGGATGAAAAGTGCAGGTGGAGAAAACAAGAAATGATAAGAAAATGAAAAAAAAAAAAAGCCTCTTTATTTACATATTACATTAAGTGTTCAAATGTGCTTCCATCAACATCGATACAGGCCTGGTAGGGTATAACAAGTGAATGGCATATATTTTCGAAGATGGCAGGCGTTTCGAAAGCAATTGCATCTACTGAAAGTTTTGCAGAGAGGCCCTAGTGAGCGTCAACTGGAGTCCTGTAGACAACTGTATTGAGGAGTCGACATAAAAAAATGATACTTGATAAATTTGCTGAAAGGTCGGAACAAGCAGCTGGCCCAGCAGTTCTAATCCAACTAGGACCAAAGGTAGCATTGTAATAGCCGTGTATATGATTTCGGAAATGAGATGGAGCTCCATCGTACTGAAAACACACCTACATTTTTTCAGTTCCGACTCCACATTTCAGTACAAAAAATACTTCTTTATATGTATTTGACTTATAATCAAACTTTGAATCAAGAATTCAAGGACATCCTTTACCTTTAAAATTTCATATTCATTGAAAGAATCAATTTTTTGTTGTTCTTAACATTGTTTTACGGCAGGATTAAAGAAATGGTGTTTTGTTTAATGAATTTCATAAATACAGTCGAAAAAATATGAGAGAACCATATATTTCCTATAAAAACATATTTTAGTTTAAATATTCTGTGCGTTTATAAAAGAACAAACCTTTCATAATTTATAAAATTGAAGAATTATACAATTGCATTACGGATTTATATATTTCATATGTATGCTGATCTTTATTAATACGGAGTCTTTTTTTTTCCTATGGCAGAAAAACCATCTTATTTGCATAAAATAAATTATTTAATAAGTATTGTACTCTGATTTTTATTAAATTATACCCCGGCAAGTTTATTATAAGCAATATATATATTTAAACATTTCTATTACATGAGAAATCATATATTCTTTTACTTCTTAAGAACTTCCAGTGATGCATTTTTATATAATACAAAAAGCGTTCCATTCATTTATTATTAATTTAAAATTTTTCAAAAGCCGATACTTCCATTCTAATACAACATGTATTAATTTGCGAACATTCAGCCATTGAGTTAAGAATTCTTTACAAAATTTAATTTCAAATACACAGCTAGAACTAAATATACATGAAAATTAGTAGCTTTATTAAAATTTACCGAGAGCAGCATATTTACAACCTAAAATTAGTTTCACGGGGCGAAATGCATTAATAATAAATATGTCGTTGTTGTAATGACAATCCACGCACTTCGTAACTCGTGTCGCCGTGCAATTTGCTTTTGGGACAACATTAAAAAGCTATTCTGGATTTGACACCAGTTATGAGAATCCATGTTCATTAATTTATCGATAGGACCATCCGCTAATTTTTGCAATTAGCTTTCAATGTTTTTCAGCTGAGCTAATTGACTTAATCAGTACATGGTGCATCAGGTCTGTTGCGGAGTTCTCTATTATATAGACAAAACTTTTATAGAAAATGAGAATCTGGAGCTATATGATGTGCAGCGTGTATAAATTAAACTATAAATAAAATAATGATTTACTTTTTGTTCTTGCGTTCTTCAGCAATTCGGTGCAATGGGATGCATTCAGTAATATGATGCATTCAGTTTGACGTAAATTCTTTATTAGTGATTACTAACTGCAAAGTACTTTTTTGGTGACTTTTTTAATCTGTAAAGGACTGTTTCTGCATGTATTCATTAGTTTATTTTCACCTTTTTGCATAGTATAGACAGAAGATTGGATACTATCTTCAATAATGATTGAAAAGTAAAGAAATAACTTTGACATATGTTTATTGCATCCTAGTATATTAACTGTTCTGCTCGTAAATAGATAAACGATCATTTAAAGATAAAAAGTAAATTGAATTAAAAGTTTAGAAGGAATGTAATAAAATAAATCTTTTAAAATGTTTATTTGAACCTGGGTCTACTAAAGTACCTTATATGCATGAGCAACAAATGATATGTATGGTTGATTCTGTAATTCAACTATTTTGATAAACAATTAATTCAAGTTATTACGTTATTCACTAAAAGCAAAAGCTTATTTAAAATCTTAGTTTTATGTTTTTAAATAAATCGAGTATGTTTCATAAGTACATTTAAAACGATTGAGGAATTTTAGCTTAAGTTTAAAATATATAGCGAGAGATGGGGTAATCCTGACAAGAGTAATTATGACATCCGCTCTGCAAAAGGTGGTTATTCTGGTTTTTAGCTCGTGGTCACATTAATGTGACTAGACTATGTATATACACTAAAAACCCAAAAAACTGGTATTCTTGCCAAATATCGAGCAGGGTCCTCGCTATCACGCATGGGTGCCGCAACACCACATGGCATGGACTTTATTATGTTTGAAGGTATGATGCATATAGCTTGCACCATGAATTTTGCAAGGCAGTCAGTCCACAAGTCCACAGAATGCGATGTGGTGGACATCTCTTCTGAACAGCACGTTGAAAGGCATTCTAGATATGCTAAGTAATGCTAATATTTGGGAATTTTGGTAAACAGTGGAAATGTCTAAAATCAGAAAAGTGATTCTGAAGACACTCGGTAGAACCTCTCGGGTGTAACTGTAGGGTGTGGCATTGGCCTGCTAACTATCAATATACACGTTGGGCATGAAAGGGTCCATGTGATAGGAAAAGATGCTTATGTATCTGGCCCCTCTCAAAGTCATATCTGGACACATCATAGTCCCATATGACGACAACTATTTACGCCCCATACCATAACAGAGCTTCCAACTGATTAAATAGTCCTCTTTTGAGATGTAAGCGTAGTGAATTCATGATATTGTCTCCATGCATGTACACGACCATAATTTCGTTATAATTTGAAACAAGACGTCAGAAAATGCAACGTGTTTCCAGTCATCAAAAGCTCGATGGCGGTGTTGTTGGGCCCATGTGCGGTGTGAAGTCTTTTGTCGCTAGGTCATCAAAGTTATATGAGGGCGCTTTTACTTCAAAAAAGCCCATATCAACAAAGGTAGTTAAATATTTCACTCGCTGATACTTGTTCCAGAATTGAAATCCTGATCAACCTGAGGAAGAATTGCACGCCTCTCACGATTGAAAATTCTCGTCAGTTGTTGATTGTATTCTTTCAGGCAGTTCTTTTAATGTGTTCCTTCAGTGTTTTTCCGGAAGTAGTAATATCGAAGATTTAATGTTTAACAGGATTTCGATGTTCGCAATCCACTTATAATTGTATGCAAAAATCCTAATTTCATTGTCATCCCGGAAACGCAATCTACCATGTAATGTGTGTCGATAGAACACCCCATTCGACGGCACATAAATCATTATAACCTATCAATGTAGCATCAGAAACGGATCAAACAGCTCTTACGGATTTTTTGTTGTATTTTCTATGCGCATCCAACTGCATAGAGTTACTCTGATGCGTTGCATATCTCTCTTATTCGCATATGCACACCCATAGCACTTTTTTGGCTCTTTAATATACAATCCATACCCACAATAGCAATAAAAATACAATCTACAAATTATTTTCTCCAAAATATTTATCAACATTTTAATTTACTTCTTTTGAATGTTGTTAAAACTTCATTCAATTGCAGGCAATGAAAACAAACATCATATTTCTTCTTATTACTTAACATTAAAATTAAAGTAAATTTGTTGGCGCATCAACGCTCTTGGGGTCACTGCCTGCTTGCTCATCTACGCCTTCGCGACCACGGGTTCTGGGGTGCGAAAACATATACCCTGGCCATAGTGTCGCCTACCTCGGAGCCCCAATTTTTAGTTCCCAAGCAAGATTGGTCCTTATTTCACCGATCCACTGAAAGGATGAAAATCTGAGTCAATCTTGCTCAGCCAGAGATCAAACACCGAACTTGTGGCACGGCAGATTTACTTAACATTGAAAGTGTTAAAATACTCCAAGCCTCAAGCCTTATTTTGTTGAAGATAGAGGTGATTTTGTCTTCTTCCGTTAGAAGGTCTCTCAGAATGAACATAAATAAATTTGCAAATGTTCTTTTCTAAAGCGCGTTTGTCTGATTTTTATTTTAATTTAATGTCAATTAAATGGTTGCATAGTTTAGAAATTTTGATGAAGACTACATCTTTGAAAATAAAACATTTCCTTGAGCTCAAAATGTATAGCAAAGCTTGAAACCTAATCGCTTTCAAATAACGTATTTGCATTTAAATAGCTATCCCTAATTTGGGTATGCAGATTTAATGTATAAAAGAATCAGAATTCTTTTAAACTAATTTGCGATAAAACGAAATCTAAGTTTGATAAAATTATTAAAATTTTTCACTTCAACTTTAATTTTCAAACTTCTTCGGAATTCTTTGTGGAGTAAAACAGAAATAATAATGGAGTTTCGAAATAAAATTTATTAAAATTTTCTTCTGCAAATTAGTCTTACTCAAATAAAAAATAATAATAATAAAAGAAAGAAAATCACAAGCCCGAAAATGCCGTTATTATATTTTTCATTTGTTTAATTACGGAATAATTGCGAATTTTATTGAAAACAAGAACACACCAGTGCTTTTCTCTGTAATAAGTATTTAATTATCCAAGTTTTTTTATAAAGATTTTTAAAGTGGTAAAATGCACCATAAAAACTTACCATAAAAACTCTGCACCATAAAAACTCTGTTAATAAATAATGATAATGAAGTGATAAGTGTGCTAACACCTATATTAATATATATTTTAAACATACTAAATGGCAAATATATATTATTTTGAATATCGAAATAAAATCTTTCAAATCTTTATTTTTGTGTTTTAAAAGTTAATTAGTTTGTATTTTTATGATGGTGTACATAATTTTCTTCTTTTAAAAATTCTTAAGAATTTCGATGAATAGAATGTATTATGCTTACTTTCTTTAGAGCTGCGGCATTTCTTTTTTACAAACTTAAAATAATCCTTTTAACTTCCTATAAAAATTTGGAGAAATATTTTAAATGCCTGCGAAGATAATTACTTCCATCGTAATAGCTTTTGGAAATAAAGTCGTGTTTTCTAATTACTCCCCTTTTTCCGTTTCTATAAAATTGGACAAAGCCATTTCCTTCGAACAACTTAGCATAAAAAACTTCGAAAACACTTGTGCTGTTTTTTAATCTAAGGTGTGTAGTGTAAAGGTCCCACAATAACATTTTTCTGAAAATAAAGTGGCGGAACATCAGAATCAAGAAACAAAAAAAAAAAAAAAGAGAATGAATAACTGTTTTCCTTTCTTAAACGTACAGTGATACATGTTTTTTACAGTTATTTTCTTTCTATTAAAATCAGCCATGGTTGAAAAAAAATCATTGAAATAATTCTGCTTTGAAAAGCAATGGAAAACTTTTGATCGTAAATTATTCATTGCATGGTTCTAGAGCATGTCATGTTTGAAATGTGTAATAAAAGAAATGGAGCGCGTTTTTTAAGAAATGAAACTATCATGTAGTACTATTAAATCTGTTTGCGTGGAATACACTAGATAAAAGAGTCTTAATTGGACAATCATTGCCAGAATCAATTTCTTAAATTAATGAATGTGCCAGTTAGTTTTCTTCGACGCAAAGTCATTAAAATGCTAGTAGAATTTTCTTCCTCTACAATTTAGATTCTAGGTTTCAAAGATAAATAACGTTATTATTGCTTGTATTCCTTCATTCATAATTGTATCTTGTCGCCAACTCGATCCTGGCAACCCTATCGATGGGTTCTGGGTGGTAGCTGTTATTTTCGCCAGTAGTCGTCTCGAGTTGTAAGCCGTAAGCGCGGCATCGTTGTACCCTCTTGACTCATTTAATAGTCACAGAATAAACAAATTAATTGTTGATCATTCGCCTTACAGTCCACTTTTTTCGTATCGCATCATTTCTGGTCCTTAATCATCGCCGGAGGACCTATGGATAAACAAACTCTCGTAACATTGAACAGGCAATTAGGCAGCCTGAAAACAAAGGTAACCAACCTTACCAAGTATTTAGATGATTTTGTCCCGGCATCGGATAAAGCCATTGAACTCGACTTGAAATTGAACTCTTTAAGAAAAACACAAAGCGATTGTGAAGAATTAAGACTCCAGTATTATAAGTTACCGGAAGAAATAAATATTGCTGTTAAAGAACATGATTTGGATATCCTCGATGACGCTTTGCAAAAACAGGAGGTAAGAATTAGATCTTTCCTCTCTTCTATTCGTAAAGTTGTTGACATTTCTGATACAAATATAGAACATTCTATTTCGAATAATGTATGCACAAATGTAAAGGTGAAATTACCCCAAATAAATTTACCAGAATTTTTCGGATCGTATCAAGAATGGGGACTCTTAAAATCAAAATTTGACTCCCTTATCACATCTAATGAAAGTTTAACAAATCAACAAAAACTGCACTATTTGCAAGCTTCGTTAAAGGGAGAAGCTAAACATTTGCAAACGCCGAACGATACATTCGATTCTTTATTAGGCGCTTTGCAACAAAGATTTGAGAATAAACGTGTTATTGCATCATCTCACATCAATTCTATTTTGTCCTTGAATAAATTAAATAATGAATCGGCAAGGGATCTAAGAACCCTACTTGATAACATTCAGAAGCATATTCGTTCTTTAGAATTGTTCGATTTGAAACCCGACAAACTTTCTCAGCAAATGTTGGTTAATATTCTGCTAAACAAACTAGATCATGAGACTCGTAGGCAATACGAAATGACCTTGGACAGTACTGAATTTCCCGATTGGGAAGACTTTCTCTCTTTTTTGTCAAAAAGATGTCAAATTTTAGAAAGTTTAAATGCTTCTTTTCATAACCAAAACAAGCAAAAGAACATTCCCCTCCATTCTAAACCGAAGGTGCTTCTTTCGAAAGCTCAGCCTAATAATTGTGCTTTATGCAAACAAGCACACAGTTTATTTAAATGTAAACGCTTCAATTCAATGAAAGTTAATGAAAGATTTGATGTAGTAAAAAGTCATAATCTTTGTATAAATTGTTTATCTCCATTGCATAAATTATCGAATTGCCCTAGTGTTCGAAATTGTTTCTGTTCTAAACGGCATAATTCCTTATTGTGTAGAAGTTTGAATAAGAGTGTTGATAATCATAAGCATTCGCCACAAGTAGGGTTGCCAGGTCGCCAAACCAAATAGCCGGACAGACCAGCCAATTTTGCCGGACATTTGGGTAAAATGTCCGGGCAGCCTACAGTATTGAGGATTTTGTCTCAGTATTAATAGGTACAACAAAAAAATTGCATGTAAAATCAAGCTTTTTTGATTATTACCATGAACCTTGTTAAATTCTAATGAAATATTAATAACATCGAATGCCAAATCAGTTCAAGTACTTTATTACTAATCTGCCAAACTCACCAGTAAAAAGCTTAACAAAAGCCGGACACCGTTCAGTTTGGGCGGCCACGCAATCAAAAAGCCTAACTATGTCCGGCTTTATCCGGACGCCTGGCAACGCTAGCCACAAGAAACTACTAACCATCTGAAATCGGAAGCAATAAATTCCGAGTTAAATGTGAATTCTCCACCCTTTTCGCCTCCGTACCAAGGTGACAGTCAGTCTGCATTACCAGCTGGGAAAGAGGAAGAATTTATTGGTTCGAGTTTCGTATCGGGAAAAAATAAACAAAGCGTGGTTTTAAGAACTGTTCTTGTTTTTGGTGAAAATAACGTTGGGAATAAGTTCCCGAAAAAGGCAATTCTTGATTGCGGTTCTATGGTGAATATTATCACGTTGGATACTGCGTTAGCTTTAGAATTAAAGCTTCGAAAAATAAACACCTTAGTTTCGGGTATTGGAGGTGCATCTCACAAAATAAAGCATGAGGTTTCAATTGCAATTTCAAATAAGGAAGGTCAGTTTAGAAAAATAATTGATTGTTTGGTTGTCGAAAGTATTACAGATTTTACACCAACGTGTGAACTTGATATGAAGGGGATAAAAATTCCTGACGGCATTAATCTATCAGATAAATCCTTTTATTTACCAAGTAAAATATATATGTTGCTTGGAAATCAGTTAATTTTTTATTTATTAAAACCTGTAGAATTGAAATTAGCTGGAGGTAATTTGATATTACAAGATACTGCGTTTGGCTTCACTGCTAGTGGTATTATGCGTCAACACTAGTCCTGACTTTCATTGTGGTCTTATTTCAACCCTTGATGAATTAGACAAAAATATTATATTATTTTGGGAAATAGAAAATTTAACGGACGTGGAAAATCCGGTCGTTAAATCCGAAGAAGAACGAATTTGTGAACAGCATTTCTTAAATACCTTCAAAAGGGATGAATCTGTTCGCTTTATAGTACAGATGACTTTAGCTAAGGATCCCAGTTGTTTAGGGGACTCCAAACAGACAGCTTTGAATAGACTCGAGGCCTTATGGAAAAGGTTAGTCAAAAATCCGGAAATGCTGATTTTATATCGTAATTTTATTCGAGAATACCAAACAATGGGTCACATGGTAGAGATAATTGAAGAAGAAGAGCCAGCGGTGACGTATTATCTACCCCACCACGGTATTTATCGCCCTACTAATAGTACAACTCCACTTCCCGTGGTCTTTAATGCTTCGTCTGTTACTTCCACTGGAGAATCTCTAAATTCATTGCAGATGAATGGTGGTATAATACAAGACTTATTTTCAATTTTACTTCGATTCAGAATTCACAAGTATGCGTTAACTGCAGACATAAGGAAAATGTTTAGGATGGTTGCTATAGATGAGTCTCAGCGCGATTTGCTACGTATCGTTTGGAAACATAATTTTGAAGATCCAGTGAAGAAATATAAATTAACCACCGTAACCTATGGTACTAGTAGCGCTCCCTATCTAGCCACTAGGTCGTTGAAACAACTTGCAATAGACGATGACAAGGATTATCCATTAGCTGCTGAAGTTTTGCTTTCAGACGTGTATATGGTCGATATCTTAACAGGCAGCGATGATCTGGAATTAGGGAAGGAACTCCAAGCTCAGCTTGTCTCACTGTTACAAGGTGCTTGCATGCAATTGCATAAATGGGCAGCTAGTAATCCTTACCTATTGCCAGATGAATTAAATAAAGATAAAGACTTATCTTTTTCCAATCAAAATGAGACGAAGACACTCGGGCTTTTATGGAAGCCACAGACAGATTCCTTCTCTTTCAAGGTATCTACTAAAGATGAAGGAGGGAATAATTGTGAATTCACCAAAAGAACTGTGCTCTCCACAATTGCAAAATTGTTCGATCCACTCGGGCTATTAGAGCCCATAATAGCAAAGGCTAAAATTCTAATGCAAACTCTGTGGCAGTTAAACTTTGGAATTATTGTTTGCCTCCAAACTTAAAATCTGAATGGAATTTTTTTGTTACAGCTCTGTCATCTATAAACCTCTTGGTAATTCCTCGTTATTGTCTTCAACATCATTCCATTCGAACAGAAATTCATGGATTTGCAGATTCTTCAGAAAAGGCTTTCGGAGCCGTAATCTACATACGTTGTGTTGACGCAAATGGGCAGATCATTGTTAATCTGTTGTGCTCTAAATCTAAAGTTGCTCCTCTAAGAACAATCACCATTCCTCGGTTAGAGCTGAACGCTGCAGTTCTTCTTTCCAAATTGGTTAAGGGATCTCTGCAAGCCATAAAAATCCAAATTGAGGACATTTACTTTTGGTCTGACAGCAGCATAGTGTTAGCGTGGATTAAGAGGCCACCTTCTCATCTCAAGCCATTCGTTAGAAATCGTGTCAGTATCATTCAAGCGCTTACCAAAATTGAATGCTGGCGCCACGTCAGCTCCAAGGAAAATCCAGCCGATATCCTTTCGAGAGGCCTAAATCCTGACAAAATTCAGGAAAGCGATCTGTGGTGGCTTGGGCAGCCATTTCTACGTCAAGTCGAAATAATTCTCTAACCCTACTTTAATAGAGAACAATGACCTCATTTCGCGAGAAATAAAGGAAACGCCAACCAGTGAAATGTGTGGGCTGCTGGAGACAGTCGAACCACTAGATCTTATCAGTAGCTGTTCTTCGTACACCAAATTACAGAGAGTGCTTGCTTGGTGCAAAAGATTTGTAAACAACGTAAGAAACCCTTTACAACGAGAGACTGGATGCCTTAAGAGTTATGAACTTAGTCAATCCTTGTGGACAATAGTGAAAAACATTCAAGGAACTAACTTTGCTAAGGAAATACAGTGCTTAAGCAAAGGGACTCCGATTCCAAAATTTAGTAAACTTTTAAGTTTAAACCCTTTTTTAGACAGTAATGACATCCTCCGCGTTGGAGGACGACTGAAAAACTCTAACTTGCCTGTTTCTCAAGGGCACCCAATATTGTTTCCTTCTAACCATCATTTTACTTATGTTGTTATTAATTAATTTCATACCTTATATTTCCATACAGGTATAGAAGCTACGTTTACTTCTTATGGTCTATTTGAAGGTATTTTAAAATTTAAATATGTATGTATGCTTTTTTTATTCTTCACTTTATTCTTTTTGAAAACTGAAAATATTTGTATTTTCATTCAATATCATTGTGATGGTATTATTTAATCTCCTTTACCAATTTTAATTGTTATTTTGATATTACAACCTGTATCTTTAATTTGAACGCCTCCGTCGTTGCAAGGCGGGGGAGAAATGTTATTGCTTGTATTCCTTCATTCATAATTGTATCTTGTCGCCAACTCGATCCTGGCAACCCTATCGATGGGTTCTGGGTGGTAGCTGTGATTTTCGCCAGTAGTCGTCTCGAATTGTAAGCCGTAAGCGCGGCATCGTTGTACCCTCTTGACTCATTTAATAGTCACAGAATAGAGAAATTAATTGTTGATCATTCGCCTTACAGTCCACTTTTTTCGTATCGCATCAAACGTTAAACACCATTTTTTCGATGCTTACTAATACTGCCTTACTTTTTTTTGATACTTTAACTAATACTGTCTTAAAAATAATAATTTTTTATTATCTGTCAGTTTTATAAACTGTTTCGATATCTATATGACATGCTGTGTCAAAAACAGGTAAACCATCATTTAATATTTTTGAAAATATGTGTTTATAGCTCTATGCATTTTTTAGTTTGCCTTCTTCTAAGACTCCATTTCGAAGAAATTTGACGTTATGTACCAGATAGTCTTTTGTTATAAATTAGAGCATTTTGTTAAGAAAGACTGTTTGAATTTATATAGAATGCATATATTGTGAATCATAAGTATTAAAATTTTCCCGAAACTTATTTTTAAAAATTTTTAGTTTTCTTAAGCAGCGTATTTTATTATAAACTTAAACAAAGTAATTATTTTGTTTAAATTATGTACTGGATTATGGTTATTAAATTTATTTTTAATTTTTATTAGCAATTCTCAGGTAAATTGCATAAAAGATTTCTTAAACATTTTCTATTAACCATTTTTCTTAACTAATTAAAATTACCTTAGCGAAACGTACTTTTAAAATATTAAACAAGAATGGATGTGAATTACTCTTAAATTAAAAAGAATATTAATATATCAACATCAACATCATTGTAAAATAATCATTGATGCTCAACATCATCGTAGAAAACATGTCCTTTTGAATCTCTTAAATGCAAATAAATAAAATCGAAATAAAATAAAAAATACCATAATATCACTCCAGGTATTAAAAGAAAAGAATAAAAGAAAAAATAAATTGTAACAGTACAATCTTTCAACAAATATTTCAACGAGAAAATAGAAAAGAAAACTACGCAAATAGATAACATTTCTACAAACACACTGTTAATTCTCGAATGGTACTTTGTGATTTTGTTTTCATTTTTATATTTGTTGAATTCCTATCTAGACTGTAATGCACAAAAATGATCTCCCGAACCGACAAAGATGTAGATATGAAAACTTCACAGGGAGTTTCTTGCCTGAGTCTTCAGAAGTTTCAAAGAAAATCATGAAAAGGGAGTATCACATTATTTTCTGCCATTTTTCATATAAAATAGTATTAGCACGAGAAAAATACTTTGCGATAATACTTTGACATAATCTAAAAAAGAAAATTAATGAATGATCTGAAGGAAAATACCTTGATAAACAGACCTACTCGTCGCCACTAAGAAAAAGAATTGACATACAATAAAATAAATTCGAAAAGTAGGAAAATGTCAAGATAATCTGGATAGGAAAATATCGCTTAAGTTCTTTAAAGAAGAGCAGATATATAAAGTTATTTATTGTAAACATTCGAAAATAATGAGACTACAGATGTTGTTCTCTTGTTTTAGATAAAAAGTATGCAGATAGAGGAATTGCTCTTATGGAAGTATTTTCATTTACATGAAAAACTTATTTTTAATGTTTGCAATATGTTGTTAAATAAATTTTTAACATCTAAGTATATCTGAAAGGATATCTTTAGTATTTTTACATACTTTGATATATTTTTTACACGTTTGTACCCTACTTATGATAATGTTGCATATATATGTTTTTTTTGTCTTATATTTATCGTATATTTGTTAAAATAATCGGTATAATCACTATATAGAGTAACTATACACATTATTTTAACCAACGTAAGTAGGCTTCGTAACGTTTTTAAATGTGAATATTGAAGAAATAATGTACTTTCATGTATCTTTTTTTTTCTGAAAATATATAAATATATGTGTAGTTATCGTTTAATATAATAAAATTATATTGTAAACTTTTTGCTGTTATATTTGAAAGCTAAAATTTCTTTACAAATAAATTGATGTAGCTTTTAACTTTCCCATGGTCAAAAATATTTGATATCGCAATGTCTGTATCGCAAATGTCTGTAGTCTATAACTTCTCACTCTGAAATATGAATACTATCAACATTAATTAACAACTTGAACCTGCAAAAAGGAATACGACAAAATGTTCCAACCAAATATTTAACAATCGTTAATTATTAAATAACCATTATAAAGTCCTGAGATTCTGACTACTTTTGACCGAGTATGAATATTATATGGATATTTAGCGCATTGGGGAATTAAATTTTGTGTATTAGAAACATGTCTAGAGCTTTTCACACGAGTTTTAAAAAGAATGAAGTTAAAATGAATGAGAATGTATGTAATCATTTACAGTAACTCAAAATTATTGATAGAATACATTTAGGGAAATACTTAACAAAACCCATTTTACGTCCGCATGTTGTAACAAAATAATCGCTCAAACGAATTATTTAAATTCCTCACTTTTGAAAGCCCTAACAGTTCCTTCAAAACTAACTGATTTCCAATAAACTAAGAATTTGCTACATCTTTAGCAAATTAAATGTGTTTCCTAATTGCTATAGACATTAATTTTTCTAATTACTTCTGATCTTATTTCCACATTAAGGAAACACTTTCAGGAGTAATTTAGAAAGCATTTGGAAAATGTTGAAGTGTCAATTCAAAGTATAAAATTTATTTTGACACACTTCACACTTCTATCACCGCAACTGGAAAGTTAAATACGGAATTTTCTTATTAAATAATTGGTAAAACACATCAACATGGATACATAACAAATATTTAAGTTTAGAAAACAAAATAAAGTACTGTTAAACTCTGATTTACAGTATCTTGGCTTAAGAGTTTATTTAAAAGTGTCCATACTTGGGACACATTTCTATTACTGTCAATCGGAGATACATTGGTCCAACAAGCAAAATATGTTACTAGTGTTTATACTAAACAAACAATACACGACAAATCACAGCTTGAAAAATATTTTGCATTCAGTCTAAGGGTAGCACAATAGTTTTGGGGTAAGTTTATTATGTACCGCCAAATTGGTAGAAGTAGAGTTTTGCCTACAACAAAGGATTTGGGAGTCAATTCATTAGTAGATTTTCAATTTAGGGATTACAATAATTCAAAATACGCAATATATTTGATTAATATGAAATCAATTGAATGGACCAAAGAAACCCCAAGAAGGAGATAACTTGGTCCAAAACTCTAAAAATAATAAATTAATAGGAGAAAAAAGGAAAAGATATTTTTAAAAGAGTAAAATAATTCGAATTAAGATTCTGTAAGGGATTTCTTTGTACTCATATATGCCACCTGCTGGCAAGATTAAATATTTAGAGCCATTAATTAAGAAATTATATGTTTCATCGAAGTAAAATAAGGTGAATTTTTTTATTGTCAACCTTAATGGGAAATTATGTTCAATTACTATACGTAAGTCCCCAAATTATGAAATTCGCCGTACATGGCAAATGCACAAGTTGTTCCGCAAATTATACGTTTTTAAAAATATCGTAAAATTTAATTTTGGTACAGCTCATAAATTTGGTAACTCCACGAAATGAAATATTTATTGGTGCTAAATACACCAATCTACTTAGGATTAGGGATGAGAATTGTTTTAAATCCAAACTTGATGGGAAATGATTATCAATTATGAGCATCTGCAAATCTCCAAATAATCACCAGAGAATTAAAAGTCAAGAATATCAAATTAAAATAAAAAATTAATCATCAGATGTATCATGTAGGAGACTGATATTGTGATTACGTGCGAAACAAATGCAATTACAAAGATTGAAAATACAAGATGAAATTAATTGCACTTTTCATGGCATTAGCTGAATCTTTTCGGATAAGGGATTTCTTTGTGCTCAAAATATATCCCTAGAAATGATTTATTTGTTTCATATTTATGTATTTTTATTTTACAACACCGAGAACTCTAAAAATGACTTCAGGTTTCGTTAGAATGTTGAATCTGACAACTTAAAAGTGGCAGCAATCTGTTGTTGTTGGTGTTAAAAACAGAATATGAAATTATTTTTCTTTAATTGCAAGTGAAATGGTCTTCAGTTTTATGTAACGAGGTTAAAATTTTATTAGGAGCTCAGTAAATGTAATAACATGTTTCAAAAGTCAAGAAAGTTTATACTTACAAAAGCGCCATGATCGTCACCGAAACAGGGTGTATTTCTGGCAGCAAAACGTACACAGAGCATGGAATGTTTCATGTATCTTTTTTTTTTTTTTTTTTTGGTATTTAAGTTATGAGCAATATTGTAAGACAGTTTTGTTAGACTCTAAATGAACTCTATAAACCATTTTCCCCCCTCTCTTGCTAATGGCCGGGTCCGCGAGCTACTAGAAGCTTCACCTCAGCTAGGAGGGCTGCAGATATTGGTCATTTCATTATGGGAGGACATTAGGCAGACGAACGGTGCCTCTTTTGAATAGTCTACTAATTTTTAATACATTCCAGGTGAGAGACCTAGCACTTGAAATAGGTACTCCCTCTGAGATATTTTTACGCCATGGAGGACATCGGGGCACGAACAGATTTAACGTGAATAGCTTCTGCAAACCGTAACGTTCTTTCTTTATCCGATTATGAATGCTAATGATAGCTTTTGTGTCATCATGTTGCAATCATCTTAGGTTTGGTATATGGCTGAATTGTAAAATTTCTGACCTATCGCGCGAATGTCGATCTAAGGGAGTTTTGGACGGCTTTCTCAAGATGTAACATTAAAACATGTGAGAACAGTTATAAAGTTCTCCAAGTGAGACCCCCCCACAAGGGGGAGGGGGTTGTCTGTCCCTTAGACAGACAACCGCCGTATAGCTCACTTAACCAAATCTATTCGCTATTACGTTGGTATTCATGACTTCACGAGTCAAATAATTTTGCAATTATCTAGTTTTAAGACCATTGGAATTAATTCCAATTACACAAGTAGGAGAAATATTCATTTCCTACCGTGCGAGAGAACGAGTACGCAGCTAGTTAGTAAGTAGCACCCGCACCTTTACTATGAAGTTTAAAAATACTAGAAACCAAAAAAAAAAGTGTATGCGTGTAATCTTTACGCGCGGTTGAAGTAAAACTTCTTTGACGTTTACGACACATATCAATGAAAGGATTAAACTTAAAATAAATATCATATTATAATTTAATTATATTTATTATTCATGTACTTTACTAAGATTATATAAATGCTATATTCATATTATTCATTGGAAATAAGTACTTGGATGTCATCATAATTTTTTATGTACGAAATTATAGGTTTGTGGTAACTGTAATGTAAAACATAAATTTTACTGTCTAAATTTGCTAATTTTATTGAAAATACGGCATATGTCGTTGTACCGAAAGGCGTTGTTGATTGAAGTCGAGAAGTATTCATAGTTAGATCCAATTTTTCTTTTAAAAACTCAACTAATGGCTGAGATTCTTGAGAGCGAAAATTAACATTAAAATCTCCAGTAAGAATCATCGGTAATTCATGATAATTACTTAGAATCCAGGAAGTGTCCATGTTGTAGTATTATTCTTTAAGTGTTCTTATACCGTTGTTCTGTCTGGAAGTTGGCTTAAAATCCAGGAAAAGTGTTCTTAAACTGGCGTTTCCATTTACTGTTCCGGTTCGATTGCAGGCAGGTTCCATTTCTTTGTGCTTTTCCAAAAATATGTATATTATTCATCAAAAATAAGGATTATCAAGAACCTCCTGTGAGGTAGGGATTACATGTAAAATATTATGTTGGATGTACCTTCAAAACGCTTATTGATATATAAAATAAACAGTGATGTCTCAAAGATACGGCTCTTGACTCTTTTTCTCGCGGTTTCTGGTCCCGAATATTTTTACACAATAAAGTCGGCGAACGGCGAAAGCAGGTCGAAAAGGTAGGTTTTCATGTGGTTCTTCTTTTTCGGAGCGCGTTTGGCGTGGAGTATGTGACAAATACGTCACTTCCTTTACTGAGCGTTACTTCCGTCAGAAAAAAAATCTGAGTTACTCCCTATTCGCGACTAAAGAAGTTTTACTTCAAAACAAAATTGCTTATTTCATTACATTAAAAATCAAAACAAAATGTAGCAAACAAAAGTAGCAAAATTCAGATCATTAAAAATCAAAACAAAAGTAGCAAAATTCAGCTCATTAAAAATCAAAACAAAATTATTTTCTAAAAATTTAAAATACTTTTTGTGAATACTTTAAGTGATTATACTTTAAGCGAATTTTTAATTTAAACACCTTAAATGACAAAACATATAAATCAGTGTGTTAAACAAAGAAAAAAGAAAGTCAAAATTCAACGCAATTTAAAATGAAGATGATGTGCAAAGCAGTTCGAGTATATAACGATGAGGTATATTTGTTTGAGATATGCATATGCAAATTCTGTTATACCAAGAGGAAATGAGATTTATTTTACAGATACAAACTTTAAAAACAATATAAGTAGTACACTAGTTATATGTTTTATTTCGAACATATGAAGCAAAATATCGCTGCATAATTTTTAGTACACTATTTATTCTAATCTGTACAAGAAAAGTTTGGTTAGGTTGTTCGAGTTACTACTATAAAAAAATGAGTAAACTCAAAAGACATTGTCTGCATTTCATTATGCAGTTGTTAAAAATTGTTTTACCATAAACATCTGAAATGGTTAAATACCACTTACAGGAAATAAAAATCGTCTGAGTTTGTCTGTTAAAACGTTGCTTTCAAAAATATTATAATTTTCAACGGAACCATGAATCTACCATAAAAACGCAAAAATGGCTCTAATGCAAATATTTTCATACATTCTATATTTTTTAACACGCCAGAAATTTACATTTCTATTTTTGTGTATGGTCCCTTTGCACAGCCTTTCATTTTCAATTAAGCATAACACATTCACTTTTAAATTTACAGTTATGCGGTTTTTTCTATTAGTCTTGTTGGGTCTAAAATAAAAACTTTCTAATTGGGAATTGTTTCATACTGGGGTCGTATAAAATTTTAAAAAGTGTAACTTTTGTAAATGAACGAGATAACTTTTTTCTTAACGGATTCTTATATCCTACTTTATTATGACCATTTTTTCAATTTACACCTCCACTTATCTCACAAAGAATTAAAGCATATTACCACCTTTTTGGGACACCCTGTATAATAAGAAAAAAAATTTCGTGCTCAGTTAGGAAAAAAAAAGTGTTGCTGTTTTCCATGAAAAATCTATTTTATCAACAAGGCCTCGAAGCTTAGTAGGAAATCATTCATCAAATAACAGTCAACCAAATTCATATAAAAATATTTTACCTTTCTATTTTAATCGAACTAAAATATTAATCTCTCTAAAATCTCATTTGGTATCTGTACTCAAAGTCCACAAGATTTATATAAACAACTTCTCTACTTGGAAAATAAAGACAAAGTAAAATATATTTAGCTTGGGGCATCTTGCTAAATCTGTAAAAGTTTTAGATTTCAACCGTTTGCTTATTTATTTTTAATGTGAAAGAAAAGGAAGCTAAATCTGTGATTGATTATATTTACTAAAGCTTGTATCTTATATTTCTGAATAATTTTGCCGATCGTATCACAGTGGATGGAATTTTTATGACTCCATTTTGCATTGAATCTAAATTTTGAACGTGATAAAACATTCCACTAAGGTTTTATTTTCTTGTTTCTTTTCTTTTTTAAGGGAAAGTCCTCATTTATTTTTATTTTTTTGGGGACAACTTCATTTAAGTTAGTGCTGCTACAAAGAAATATTCTATATGATGAATAAAAAATTTCAGAACTGTAACGAAATTTAATTTTCTATACATACATAGAAAGCTCTTTTTCTTATTCCAAATATTCAGAAAGTATTTTGAAAATAGAAGATTCTATAGTCTAAATTACCAACTGAGTTTTTGATAACTAAAGAAATATTACAAAAGATTTATTTACCGTAACACAAAATTCCAAAAAGTATCATAATTTGTAGAATACAGAAGTTTGTACGTATTAGTTAAAGAAGGAATCAATTAAGGAATACCATTATATCAAATTATTAAGGAATTATTAAGGAATACCATTATAATTATTAAGGAATACCATTATATCATTCCCGTAAAAAATGAGAAAACGTATGGATTTTATAAACGCATTTTGTTGTATGAAATTAAAAGTATTATGGGATATTAGATATGAAATTTTCTTTCGTGTAAATACACAATCACTTACGTGTACCATTGCACGACGGTTCAAATTTTGTTATGATTGATTAATGAAGTTAAAAATGAAGTTACCCCATTTTGGAAAAATTTATCAAACGTATATGCAAACAATAAATGCAAGTCAACAAAATACGGCCTCTTTCGTAAATAAATAAAATTTTGTATAGATAAAAATTCAGAGTATGAGTTAGCTACAACCTGAAAGATTTTTCGATTCTATTACATCGGATAATACAGCTCATGAAATAAATATGAAAGGTCTTTTCATCTCTAATATTCGCTACTACATGGATACAGAATAGAAAAAAAAAATGATTTTTTCCTTTCATTCTGTTTCAAAGTAGAAGACAAAATTTCTACACTCGTAGGCATAGTTTCTATCTTTTAGATACATTTAAGTTTGATGTCACGTTGCTGCATTCTATCTGTAAAGAATATGTACTCAGTTTTATTTATTTGTTGGTAAAGCCAAAAATTCGTTTAAAGTTAATTTTTATGTAATAAATGTTGTTCGGATTCTTACTTTATCTTCGGTTTCTGAAGTTAAGTTCATAAAACAAATGGAACAGAAATGCACACGAATAAAAATCTCTTAATGGAGGGGTAATTAGCTAGATGAAAATTACACGCTGCGACTGTTGAAGAAAATTATAAAAGTTTTAACTTTGCAAGTCAATTGCTTATTAATTTATCAAGAAAATAAACTATAAATTGTTTTCCAAACATTGCTATGTAAATAAAAAATCATTTTAAACTGTATGCATACTCACAGAATGCACTGTAATTTAAGAATTTTAATTTAAAATTTCAATGAAATCCAGCAAATGTAGGGTAAATTTAAATGTCCAGAGAAAAATTGAAAAGGAGATCAATAGTTAAAATAATTATATTCCAATTATTTCAGTTCACAATAATATTCTGATTTTGTATCAAAAGTATGTTATATCATTTTCACAATCAGTATTGATTCGTTTCTGAATTTTTAATGCGTTAAAACTCACTGCACAATTTGTTTGATTTTTGCTTTATTTTAACATATTTCTGTGGTTTATGTTTGAAATTATTTAAAAGGCAATACAGAATTCAAAGCTGAAAAAGTAACGTATATATTTTTTAAACATGAAACACATGAATGTGACATCATACGATTTGCACTGTCCATTACTGATTATAGTTGTTTAAACAGAAATTTATTTCAATAAAATGTTATGAATGCATTTATGCTTCAACAGTTTCAATATTTAGAAGAGAAATATTTAAAAATATTTTCATGGCATTTAAATACCCCCTTATTTAACCCTTTGAAACTGTTTCTAAAACTAAAAGTTTTCAAATTAAAAAAAAGGCTACTTCAACAAATCCTCCTTTCTGTGCTCCGTTCGCTCTTCACTGTAACTTCAATTTATAAGCGGAATTATAAATATTTTAATGTTTCCTTATTCTAGAATTAAATATACTGATAAGGAGTATGAAAAATCAGTGTCAGAAAGTATATTATAATTGCGTTGAAATCTGGCAAAACACCTCAGGCGAAATTGTTTTTACATCTGTATTCTGAGCTTGGCAAATTCTCTCTTCAGTGAAATAATTTAACAAAGAGAAAACTATTTCTCTTTAATTTGTTTCCTGGAACGAGATGACTAAAAAATGCTAGCATTCAGCTGAAAAATGTTAAAAAAACATATGTTCTCCCGAAACTGCTAAAGCGACTGAACATGATATTGTCATGGTGAAAGTGACCAGAGACAATTTATTCCATATCTTTGGAGTTTTCGATATAGAAACTGCTTGAAAACTATCAAGTGTATTTTAATAAAAAATAATCTATAGCCAACATAACTAAAATTCCTCACATTGTCATTTTTAAGTTTTCCTTAAGTTTTAATTTGTAATAAAATCGTAATTGTTAGTTTATCTCTGTGTGTGCCCCTGTGTGTGTAGAAGGATGGTAGCATGCACAACTGCAATGTAAGCAGTACAAATATGTACGTCTGTTTCAGGCTGAAAAAATATTTTCCCTTCGTTGATGTTCTATTTAATTATTTATTTAATGTATTGTCCCCAAACTCCCTTTTTTTTTCACATATTTTCTCCCAAATCAGCATCCACCGAACTATAGCTCATGTAATTCTGATATTTACATAATTGCAAAGTTTGTAATCGACAAGCATTTCCTTTTGAGATTGACATTGACAGTGTTCTACATATTTCTTATGCTTGAAACTGCCATAACAACATAGATAACTCTCCCAAATGCTTCATGCCAGGTGTCTGTAAAACATTATTAGACGCCAAGTGAACGACTCATTCCGGCGTTTCAGGTATAATAAATTCAACGCGTCTAGTAGAATGTGTTGTTAAACATTGCTTTTAAACTTAGTACCACCAGTATTTTTGTTATGCGTTGAGTATGACGATTTATGAGCACTGCTTTTGAACGGTTTCACCAGCTCTTCTGATGCACGTCAAGTAGAACGGGTTATCAGGCATAACTTTTTAACGGTATTAACAGTACTTCTGTTATACATTGAATAAAACGTATTATTAGGCATAGCTTTTGAGCGTAATACCGGCACTTCTGCCGCACCTCGAATAGAACGAGTTAATAGGCATTGCTTTAGAACGGCATCATTAAAACCCCTGTTGCACGTCCAATAAGACGTTACTTATTCACAGTTTTTGACAAAAGATAGCTTAGTACAATTTTAGAACGTTATACAGAACGTACAAACTTTACCTGAACGCTTTTCTTACTATTCTGAACGTTACTAGACGTTCATAGAACATTCTTGTGCTGCCTTGGTATATTAGCTGAATATATAACTTAGCTGATATATATAACTAGCTACAACTAAATAAAGAGCAACTGGGAGGGGTTTTTTTTCTGCATCTGTACATACATTCTTGATGCATGCACAAGAATGCGAGTTCTTGATTTCATTTTATCGTAAGAAATTTCACTATTTTTATTGTGCACGTATAATTTGAAAACATAAGATTGTAACTTTATTTTACACTTACGTTTTATGCAACACTTATTTCTTAAATTCTGTTTCCCGTCCTCCTTTCAACTTTATTTTTGAAAAGTGTTAGTTAATAAATAAAGCGTACATATTCCGAAACTTTTATGAAATGAATTAAAGCAAACTATTCAAATCTCAAGCGATGTGCTATCTTCTACAATTTACCATTTTACCGTCAAACTCCTCTTATAATTAATACCTTAATCATAACACGAATAATTTGCAAGCCTTACTATAATACCGAAACAAATCCAGAAGATAAATATATGCTGCACAAGGTGCAAATATTGGCAGGAATCTGAAGGTATTATTCAGCTGTTCTGCAGATGTCAGATTCTAAAGTGATATTAAGGAGAAAGCGATATGGATATGAAATGTAAACATACGAGATGAATGAACATAAAATTGTATATTTATTCAAAACATTTTGCAAACTCGTATCATTGTATTAAATGAGGTAACTCTATGCAATAATTTGTAAGGAACACGAAGTATCTAAGTTCATAATTGAAAACGTTGATATTGAAACTGCACAATGCCAGGGAGCATACCGATATTATTTTCCACATTTATGATCATGAGCAGAGAAAAGATGTATGCCAATAGGAAATATTGGACAGAAAGGTAATATATATTTCCTTAATTTAATTATTGGTAAATTAGATAAAATTTCTGCTCCTGTAAATTCAACTATGCGTTTTCATAACATCGTAATAAAATGTATTCTGTGTGTCGTTTTATTTTGTCTTGCTCTTTGCCCTCCTTTTTTCTATACATTTCTTTTACGCGAATGCATGAACAGATTGAGAGCATGAGATTTAAACAATTCAGATAACTTACTGCATAATAGGGAAAATTATGAATTTTAGACTGACATATTAATATACATCTATCTTAAAAATGCAAATCTAGTTCAAATGCTGTACGTTTAGTAAATAATATTGTTATTCTAATAATGTATTGGATAACAGGAAATTTAAAATGACTTTTTAATCAATTAAACTTTCTCTCCCGTCCTCCAAAAGTTAGTCCCGTCCGTTCAAACATGTCACTTGGACTTGTCTTACATGCAGTACATACGAGCTGCTTCAGCTCCGCAATTGTTTGTGGAGTTTAGCGGTGTAACAAATCTTTCAGGTACCCCCAAAAGAAAAAAGTCGCAGGGACGTCAAGTCTGGCGAATGAGGAGGCCATGCCATGCCACTTCCTGTATGCATGTCGTAATCCAAGGCAATTACCCGCTCCTGAAATTTTCGTTGAAGAAATCAAATACTGAAGACATTCGATGTGGACGAGTACAATCTTGCATGAACCAGGAGGTGTTCGAACAGTCCTCCAAAGCAGTATGGATCTCCACAAATTCTTCTAGAATCCCAAGACATCGTACAGCATTTATCGGTTGTTCTCGAAAAAATGGCCCTATTATTCCTTTGGAGGAAATCGCAGCCCATACCATTATTTTTCGTGAATGCAGTGATGAAGATTCAGCAATATGAGGATTTTCGTTTCCCCGAATTCGCGAGTTCTGCTTGTTGACACTGCCATCGAGGTCAAAATACACTTCGTCTGAGAACAATATGTTGCCAACATAGAGTTCACCGTCATCCGCAAGCTTTAACGTGGCGTTCGCGAAATTATAGTGTGAATTAATGGCATTTGGAGTGTGGGGTTGGTGAGTCTGGATTTTGTACAGGAACATGTGAAGGCTGTGGTGCATGAGACGGTGAGTGCTCATTCTTCGGAGTCCAGTACAAAATGCAACACAGCGTACGGAAATCCGGGACCGCTGTTGGATTAACCTGCTGCACGGCTTCAGTATTCGACTCTGTAACTGAAAAGAGTGGCCGGCCAGCATTTCCAATACGGTCATCATTCACGCTCCCCATTCGTTCGAATTTCTGGAATAGAATCCTTATCGCATTGTCTGACGGTTCCTTTCTCACATGGAATTTTCTTTGGATTCGCCTCGTTTGAACAAAACTGTGTTCCAGGCAGTTGAACTCTAACACAATAGATACTCGCTGTTCAAAGGGAAAAAAACATTTTGGTAGAGCGGACTTGCAATCTCCACAGCACACGCTATCAGCTTGAAAACGAACTACGGAATGGCGAGCTTAAATAATTTGTTTTAACTATACCTGTTATAGATCGCCTGCAGCGCCCTCTCTTGGTACAAATGTTAACCAAATTTGAAATTTGCTGGTATAAAATTCCCTGATTTCCTAAGCATAAGGCCGCAAACGATACGTATCCATCGCATTCTGTCTTTTTTTATTGACTTTCAAAATCCATGAGTCATTTTTGAGATACTCGGTATATATATAGATATTATATATGGTGTATCACAATTCCCTCCCGGGTTCGGAAGGCTCATAAAATATATATATTACTGTGAAACCTTCCTTTGTTTCACCGGGTAGTTCGCAGTTAAGAGAGACTCCAGCACATGGTAGAAAAGTAAATGTGAAACTTATTTAAGAAAACATCTTGATTGTATAGCTATGTACAAATATGTAAAATCATCCCGATCAGAAAACATAGTCGAAAAAAAACATCCGCAGCGGGACCCGAGGAAACAGACAATCTCTTCACTCGCTGGTCCCCGTCCAACTCCTCTTCTCTTCGTCCCATGTCTAGGAGCGGAGACAGAAAAAAAAAAATAAATAAAAACAAGAATTAACCTAAGCAGGGGCTTTTTCCCGCGATCTTGAATAGAGTGGTTCAGTCTTCACAGAGGAGAGCATCACAATTACCAATACAGCAACAAAGTTGATTTTATTGGAGGAAGAAATGTTACAAGTTTTATTTCACAAAAGTCCAGTATGTGAACCTTTCGTGTCAGCAACGGATTAATTGGATTAATGCAATTTAGTCGTGAGTAGGGGTGCGAGGGAGGGCAGTCAGTTTTTCGGTGGGTCCGTTAGCTAGAAGATTGATATATACATCAATTTTATGGAAGTAAAATAGGATCTTTTACATTAATTCCTTTTTTCTCAATTAAGGCGGTCGCCCTTCCACTCCCCCCATAATTCGTCTTGCTCATATATATATATATATATATATATATATATATTATAAAAGTGATAAGTGTTTAGTGTTGATTGGTGCTGGAATTAAATTGGTTTAAGTATGTACTGCAGGTTTAAAATTTGACACTGCAGCCTATGTCCACATGCTATACTAAAATAGAATTAAAAAGTAAAAACAGAATTTTAATCACACAATTTTGAAATTGACTAAATGAAAAATAGAGCAACAATTGGACAAAGCACGAACATTTTGACTAAATCACGTGTTGAAAACAGTAAATTTTATCTGTAAAAATTATACTGTTAGAAATATCATTAACTTGCTGCATTTATATTTATCACAAGGGTTGCATAAATTAAACCAACAATTATTACTTTGCTTTCTGAAAAAAAACTATTGCATAATGCGGTTTAGAAATTAAAAGATAAAGGCATTAATTACTAAAACCTAATGTAAGAAGGAATAATAGATATTTTTTTCTGAGTGAAGAATATATATACATATGTGAATGTTGTGTTTATTCCCTCATGTATCCATTCATAATTCTTATTCATACTTTTCATAGACATACAAATATATGTATGTATATGTGCATGAAAAGATATTATCATACATTTTTTTGATTAATTTAAAATTATATTTATGCATTTAAATAATAAAAGAAATTCAAATTATTTTTAATAAAAAAAATTCCTTTCCGCAAACAATACTATAAGTATATACTATTAAGTTTCATATTTTCAAACTGTTCAACAGAAAGAAATATCCGTGATTCTTTCCCTCCAAAAGCCTTTCTAAAAGATATCTGCTTAAAATCAAAATTTTCAAAGACATTGTCTTTAATGGTAAAGATTTAGATTCTTTCTTGTCACCATTAAGAAAACGAAGTGGATATAAAAATCTTTTGAAGTTTTCTCGAGAAAATTTTCATGATCTTTTGACTTTGGCTCACAAAATATTAAACATAACTTTTAAATTAGTTTCGAAGGAATAAATTTATACTTAGTTGCCGTGAATAGTAAATTATTCTTTAAGTTTAAAAACAACGTGCTATATTTTTATGATTTTTCCTCCCAAATAAATATATCATATGGCATGCTTCAAAGTTAGTCCTTCACTTCGGGCAATTCTAAGAAAAATGATTTCTCCTCTTTTCTTACATTTAAAACTTCTAAAGTTTCAATTTACTGTAATTCATAAGAAATGTAAAAATGAAAATTTTGAAGTTTCAGTGATATATAGATATGTTAAGCGAAACTTTAAAGTTTAGTATTTTATTTATAAATTATTTACGGTACATATGACTTAATATAGGGTAGTCATTAAAAAGCTTACCCGATATACGGACCTGTAGCTGACGTCCCCTTCAACCAATCGAGATGAGATTTCAAAACTAGTTATTCAGAGTATGTGTTTGAGATAAGAATTGTTTGAAACAATATAGCTGTCAAGGTTATACGGTTTCAGTGAAAAAAATTTCTGCGAAAGTTGATAGCTTCAAAAAAATAAAATAATAATTAAATAATTAAATAAATGACGTTAGAACAATACAGGACGAAAACTGGCTAATTAACTTTTGCAAAGAAGAGCGCTGTTATGGGCCAATGACAATCCAAGAGAGGCTAGCGAAATTTTTTTTATTGAAATTAAATATTTTCAGGTGTCTTATTGTTAGTTTCTTGTGTCTGTTCCAGTGAATTAATTCGAACTGTATCAATGCAGTTTCCCTCTGTGTCGATTTTGGTTCTTTACAATGATCTTATTTGCAAATGTTTTACGCCGCCAATTTTTGAAAAAGGTGCATCGTTCTAACGTCATTTTTTGTTTTCCAAAGCACCAACCAATTTTCGCAGAAAAAAGTGGCTATTTCTATTGGAAATTTTCGAAATTGTTTCACTGTAACCGTAACCGTGAGAACTCTATTGTTTTAAACAATTTCAATCTCGATCGCATACGTCTGAATAACTATATTTGAAATCTTATCTTGATTAGTTGAACGGAATAGTGTTTAGAGGTCTATATATCGGGTATCATATAAGTTTGATATGGCCACCCTGTACATATGGATATATCATACGAATTCACTGAGTTTAAAAAGTTCTTTTCTAGAAAAAAACAATATAAACAGTTTAGGACTTAATAGACGGTAGATTTTATTTATTATAATCACACCCCACAAAATTTATTATTTTACTTCATCTAATTGGCTAAAAAGTTGTAAGCCAACAGAAAATTTAATCATAAAACATAAATTTATTGCATATCTGTCAGTTCAAAATTATCTTATGCAGGGATATTGCGTGAAAATATTTTTTTCTATCCTTTCAGGCTGTGCAATCTGGGTTTTGAAATATTATCAGAAAACTTTTTGCGACATGTTAAGTTTACAAAATACAAGATTTAGAAACCATATTAGTTTTAAAATCGAAGAAGATTCGTCTAGTAGAAGCCATGTTTAAAAATTGATGAATTCTACGACGAAATATAAGAAATTGATAACATACAAGGTTAGAAGGTTGCAATTAGGACCTTTTAAAATGCTCTTTTCAACAAAATTCATTTTATCCCTTCTGAGAAACAGCTCATTTTACGTTTTTCTAAATGCCACTCGCTTTCTATACACATTATATGGCTCTAATTTCAAGATTGTGTAATCAAATTAGCAGATGGTGTAATACATTACCTCATCACGACGAATCTAGCTCAGATTTTTCTGTTGATGAGAGACCTCAACCATTTCCTCAGAGCGAGCTTAACTATCATGTTAGGGATTTAGGCCTTTCCAAAGATGGGGCTGAATTGCTAGGGTCAAGACTGAAAAATAAAAATCTGCTGGCACCTGGAACCTCATTCTCTTGGTACGGACACAGAGAGAAGGAATTCACTCAGCTTTTCTCCAAAGAGGGAGATCTCGTTTTCTATAATTATGCTCAAGGGCTAATTAAAAGCTTTGACATAGAATATGATCTATCTGGGTGGCGCCTAGTCATAGATTCTTCTAAAACAAACCTCAAATCAGTCTTGCTACATAATAGTAATACATTTGCATCTCTTCCTTTGGGACATTCGGAGCATTTGAAGGAAGACTATAATGATTTGTCTAAGATTCTTGAGAAAATCAACTATCAAGAACATTGTTGGCTGGTTATTGGAGATTTCAAGGTACTAACCATTTTACTGGGACAGCAAGCAGGTTATACAAATATCTCTGTTTCCTGTGCTTGCGGGGCAGTCGAGCTAGAGACCTCCAATGGACCAAACTGACTAGCCACTTCGAGGTGTCTTTACCTCCGGCGACCACCTCTTCATATAAAGTTAGGGCTTATGAAGCAGTTTATTAAATCATTACTGGGGAATGCTTCAAATATCCGTGTTCCAAGTTCCCAAAACTGTCAGAAGCCAAGTTGAAAGAGGGAATTTTACTGGTCTCGACATGCGAAAACTGTAATCCGATTCCCTCTTTTCAGAAATAATGGAGGAAAAACAAAAGGAAGCATGAGACTCTTTTAAGGATGTAGTGCACAAGTTTTTGGGGAATATTAAAGAACCTCTACAAAACCATTGTACATCGCATGTTGGCTGCACTTGAAACTCAAGGATGCAAGATGAGCTTAAAAGTTCATTTTCTACACTCTCATAATGGCTATTTTTTCGAAAATTTAGGAGCACATAGAGAAGAGCAAGGCGAAAGATTCCATCAGGATGTCCGTGAAATCGCGAGACGACATCAAGGAAGATGTGACATCAGCATGCTAGCGGATTACTGTTGGATGCTGAGGCAGGAAAAGAAAGATGGAAAGCGAAAGCGTATTCGGAGGAGCATAAAAGAGAAGAGGAAAGGCATTTACCAAAAAAAAAATTGTAAATATGTAAATACATCTTAATGCAGTAGTTATTTGTTTCTTTTATTCAATTATAAGAAAAAAAAAGTTTTTTTTTAATGGCCGGCCGCTGCCTTGGAAGGCTTTGGGCACAAAGGGCCGGCATTGTTGGCCACTATTATGGCGACACCTAGCAGGTGGACCAACGTCGCCCCGTATGAAGGGACATACAGATGATAACCACGCCCAGTCGGGGATCGAACCCCGACCGCCGGGAGTTGAACCCGAAACCGAAGTACGCTGCTTTACCCACCATACAATCTGGGGAGCTTATAAGAAAATATATGCACAGTTGATTGTAATAAAGTATTGGTTTTTATCGCTGTTGCCCTTATTGAATGTAACCTCCTTTCATTTTTGCAAAACGTGATGGAGGGGAACGGTGGTCATTTTTAGCTTCAGCATCCCAAAAACATAAAAATTTATTTAACAAAATTATCCCATGCAGCTGAATTTATTTTTCAGATCTGTGTTATTAGAAAGCCTTGGTTCATCAGGAAAATCATTCTCAGATTTGATTTTGGGACTTCACTACTAGTACTATTAGTAGTGATACTAGTACTATTAGTAGTGATACTAATACTATTTCCATCGTCACCCTTGACGATGTCCAGTGTAGTTCTGGACTAAACGTCAAGTAGTGCTTTTCCTGATTCACCACAGCTTCTACGCCCGGACACTTTTGGTAATCTGAGTGTAAATTGCTATTTTTTATAGTTTTTATTTTTTAACTATGAAACTAGTGCTACTCAAAAATCAAATTTGCAATTTTTACAGATTTCTGATAATCTTGAGTTTATTTTTATGATTTCTTTCGCAAAAGTTGCACATATTCTTTCAATGTAAAGGCCAGCACGTTCTCAGACAGATTGGGTTAGGAAAAGAAAATAGCTTAAAAGTATAATTACTTCTCTTTATTTTTCGAAAGTTGAACATTTACCTTCAATGTATAAGCTAGTGCCGTTATTAAATAAATTAAGTATCCTGTTAGAGACAAAAGAAACATATTTAGTAGTATATGTTTTTTCTTTATGTTTGTATTAATAAATGTTTTAATGTGCATATTCGTAATTGAAGTATACGCTTTTAATCCAAATATTTATTTATAAAAGAATAGAAAAATATATTCAATTTTTTTTATAGTATAACATATATTTTACTCTGAAGTGACATGAGTTAGGTATTGATTTCTGTTTCTTTGTGAAACTTTTCAAATTTTCTCAAAAGTTTTTCTTTTATTGCAAACAAATCATTGTCCAATTCTCTAAAACTATCGATTTGAGAAAAGACAAAAAAAGAACGCCATTTGTAGAGCAAGCACTCGTCGCCGTAATATATCCATGACTCTAAAGATTTAGCATGCTTTGAAATATCGAAAATATCATCATAAATAAATATTTTCCTATTTTGAAAATACTTTGATCACTTCATGGACACTGAGTGAAAGGATTTCCATTTAAAATTAAAATAAATTCTTATATATTCATATTCCCAAATAATGTATTTTAATTACGTAAGTGTTGGTATTAATGTACTAAAATCTGCAAGAAAATATGTTGTTTTTTATGACTACAATTCTCAAAAAGAATTTAAATAATAAAATCAGTAAACTAATACTCGTCGTTGTTTATTTTTTTTTATGATTCAAATGGATCTAAGCAACAGATAAATACTTGCAGTATTTCCATGCATATTTAAAAACGCTTAAATTTTGAGTTTTGAATATCTAAAAGAAATGAACAGTAGTCAATTCGTAGATTCAATAGATTTTGGTTTGTAAGTTTATACTAAAATAGTTTTAATATCATTCTCTTACTACAAATTTCCTGTCATTATACTTTTAAGATACAGTTTTGTCACAAAAATTGATACAAATTTACTGAAACAAACGAAAATAAGCATTAAAGAGAAAGAGAACCGCAGTTTACCGTAACAGTATTTTTTTTCCTTTAATAAGAAAAATGAAAAACAAAATTATGCAAAAATGTGAAATAAGTATTAGGCTTATATTTAAAAAAATAAGTTTGCGGGAGTCAAGATTTACAGGACACTTAAAAACCATCGATGAAACAGAAAGGCATAAATACTTAAAACGTCTTAAGAATTTGCATTTCAACTACACAAAAATATCTATCGTAACTGAAAATAGCTCATTCAGTTGCTTCTGGCAAACTTTCAGATTTCTTTTTATGTATTCCCTGGTATTAAATTCTTAAAGCACGAAATAAAATAGCATATTCCTACACTTAAAATACTGCTCTTAAACGTGGGTTTTATTTATAAAAACTATGTAAGTTCGAAAAGAAATATTTAACCGTCAAAATGACCGAGTTTTTTTTCTTTTGAATGTCTTCAGTGCACACAATCTATACTCAGAACAAATAATCACATTTTTTGTGCCTTGAGCAATATATGTAGAAAAATTTCAGAGAAATAAAATTTAACAAGATAAATAAATAGCACTAAAATTATTTGCTTTTTTATTTTAAAAGAAATGTCCGAAGATACATTTTGGTAAATATTTGACATACTAGATACGGGTTTTTCATGATATTTTTAATTTACTTCTGTTTATCTGTTCTTTTAAAAAAATACGTAAATGTATGAAATTTCAATAGAATATCTTTAAAAGTTTTACTTCATTCGTACATTTAATATGTTTTATATAGATTATTTTTTCTGTCATTTATCGAAAAACAACCAGCTTCTGAAAATATATACTTCTGTGAACTGCTTTTGTTAACAGTCATTTTTATTTGTATATTATAGTATGATAGTCCTCTTACTTATACATTGGACCTGTAAATCATATTTGAACTCCAAAATGATTATAATCGACTAAAATACTGTTTTTCATTGTATTTTATGATCAAATACACTGCAGTTATGCAATGATACGGATATTTAATATGCTTTTATTCTATAAATTATTTTGCTTATTTTCTTCTTGAGATGAAATTTGGAGGTGCATTATCTTTTTGCGCTTTCAAAAATGTAAATTTATAATAAGTCTTAAATTCAGCATGCTAACTGGATGAATATCTGTTCATATTAAAAATAATAAACAATAATGTTTTAGATTATTTTTTCCATTTGAAAGCTCTGAAGTAAATATTATATGATATTATATAATAAATTTTTAAATATTTAATTGTGGACAAATTTTTAATTGTGGACAAATAGGACTATTACACATGATATCCAAGTTCAGAAGTCTTTTCAGATTTATCGAGAGGACAGCTAACGAAGGGTTAAATTATTTTTCGATTTTTCGAAAATAAATTATTGCAGTGTAAAGCTTGAAGAATCTTTGTAATGCAAATAAAATCAATACATGAAATGGGGATTTTTTAAATTGTTATTATTTGTAAAATACGCTTTTTAATGAAATCATCTTACCTCAGTCAGTACTAAAGACCCTTAAATGCCATTTTAATAACGTAGCATTAGTATTTTTTTAAATGTATTTATAATACGTTTGAAATTTTTACAGATAAATGTTTGCTGCGCTGCAGATATTATTTCTATACTTTTCTAACAATTTGCTCAATGGCTTGGTAAATATGTAATCTTAAATACTATATCGAATGAGACAAATTATAACTTTGTTTCAACTAAATTCCGTAATCAAAAAAAGTTGGACTTATTTTTACTAAGTTTTATATTTTAAATTACCTTTGATGGCATATTTAACATATCGCTAGGTAAATAATTAGAGATAAAGATTTATGATGCATCTTGTGGTAAAAATTTGCAGTTCAGTGAGTCGGGGTAAGATGCCCATATGGAGGAGATGGTCACACTCCCAAAATTCCTATTTCAAGAAAGAGACAGCTCTAAAGTTGTCTTAGACAAGCTGCTCCTACTTATCCCGACAGAAGCCAGAAGTCAGAATAAGCATCTAATCGTTCTGGGAAGCACCAAATTATGAAAAAAAAAGCTAATTGTGTGTGATGATTTTTTCCATTTCTCTTAGAGCAATACCAGAAGAAGCAAATGGTCACGATTGTGACTTCAATGGAGTACCGGGAGTCTGCTGAGATCGCACCGCTCTAAGGCTAGAACTGTTGTCAGAAGAAGGTGCCTGTACCACAAATCTTTCAAGGTACAACTCGTTTCTTCGATCCTGATGCAAGGTATTCAGTGTCTAAGAACACAAGTCTGTAAAATCACTCCGCCATCTACTGCAGCGCCTGTATTCTGTTCCATTAGCAGTAGAAAAAATAGATCGAGGTCAAGCATATAGTATATAGCCCCATAAATCGTAAGCTGGAGCCCAGATTTGAAGGTACTTTACCTGTGATTTATGTGATTAATTTTGTAGGTGCCCATCTTCGTCATAGTATGAACAAAGTGGGCACTGTGAAGACCATCACGTGAATCTCCATATCTCTGTTTGTTCAATACATATGTTAAATCCCTCATATGCCATTGTAAATAAAGTTTGATACAATCATTTTAGTAAGTTAATGGGTAGTTTTCATTTTTATTTTCTTACAATTTTAAGAACTTTCTTAACTATGTTTATCTTTCCCTAAATCGCCTTATACATAAATTAATTGATAAGCTTGTTTAAAATGTTTTCCCCCCAAAGGACGGCCATTTGCTGCCACAACCTTTGGCCACTACTAAGGTTTATACTACTGACCCTTCCCCCTTAAGGTTTATACTACTGGCGCCCAATGGGCGGGCAGCGTTAGCTCCTATTTAGAGATGACAATTTAATACCCAAGTCTAAATTGGGAATTGAACCCGGACCCAAGATATGATAGAGTAGCTCTTCAGCCACTACACCACCTGGACGGTGTGTTTGAAATATTAACTTAGGAAAAGATTTTAGAAAAATATTTTGAGCCAAAATCTATGTTACTATTTATTTGAAGCAATAATTTCTTTGATGCATCAAACCTAAATTAAAAAAAAATCATAATTTATTCTTTTTGTGGTATTATTGTGTTCAAAATACATATGCATTTCGCTAAATTTTCTTTACTTATCTCTCTATTCTAAAAAAAAGTAAAGGCCGCTGTCGCCGCCGCTGTCAGTAGCTTGTCAGGGTATCTCCTCCTAAACCGTGGGGATTTGAGTTTCGACTAAGGTGCCCACAGATTCGAAAAATTCCGAGGAACCTGCTAAGCTGATTTAAATTTCGAAAATCGAATTATTTTAGAAGATATTAATAAAATACTGAAAAAATAAGCCGAATGGTTGCCAGATTTGGCATAAAATCATTCATTCCTTTGCAACAAAGCGTTTCCAAGTATCTAGAATCGCGTGAAATTTACAAACATGAGTTAGAATTACGCCCATTTTACGCCAAAATAAAAACTATATGAAATAAGTAACTCAAAATGTGTTACACAAAGTTGACAATTTTCAAATAGTAAGTTCGCTTAGACAACAGGAGTTAAGAATTAGCAATTATTCGTTTTTCCAAAACAGAATAACTAATATCTTGAAAATGAAAAATAATTAAAATGCAGATTATTTTAAAGCCGGTTCTCGTCCAGCTGGATTATTTGCTACCAGTAGAAATATTTGGCGGCGTTAACTATGCCATTAATAGCAGTTACAGTACACTTTGGATATTTGCTAGCGCGACGAGATGGTATAATTCGTGGTGCTAAGTACGCCAATCTGCAAACGATTATGTAAATGAAAATATGGATAACGGTTTTCCGGTAACCTTACATGAACAGTAATTATAGGTTGTGAGCATGTGTAAATCGCCAAATAATGAAAAGTCGCCATTGGTGGCAAGCTATCCTATCTGTTCCGTAGCTTTTATTAACTTTACATGTACGCAAGTCGCCAAATAATGAAAAATCGCAATGGGTGGCAAATTCAAAGGGTGTCCAATATGTTTTACATTATTAAAAATGCAGCTGAAACAGATGTTCTGATTTTATTATGCTTTAGCTCCTAATCAATATAACTTTTGAATGGCAACATTGAAAATCATTGTGTTTCTGAAGAGTGCAAATAATTTTTTCAGCGATTATAAGCGGAGTCCGCACTCCAGGTGTAGTATAGCTCAGGACCCGTACAACACGGATTCCCATAACAAAATATCTTCCGTGTTATGAGGGGGAGGGGGTCTACTGTAGTGTGAAGTTTAAATTTTTATGTACCAATGAACATGCAAGAACCAAGCAATGCGTAGCTCAGTAACATTCTATCTGATCCAATCTTCAGGTTTTGTCTGTTGAAATTATGTCTTTTTTACGAATAAGCCTGATTAGAGGCCGAATGCCTCATACGAAAAGCGAGCGTAGCGAGTCTGGGGTCCTTGGCCCCTAGTTATATACAAATAGAATATATTAATTTTCTTTAAAAATTGAACATAAGAAGTTAAATTTAAAATGGCAAGGAGAAATATAGTAAATTTTCTTCACAAATGACATCACAACAAATAGATGGGAATAACAATATATATTTTCAAATAAAGTTTTACAAGCTCTTCGCAATAAAATAAACAACTAAGATAGGCATTTTCGAAATTCTAAATATTCAATTTTCTGAAAACAGATCATATGGGGAAACATTTTATATTCTTTCCTTGAGCGGTTGTGAAAAGTAGAAAACAATAAATTTCTGTATTCAGAATAAACGAAATAAGCAACGTCAGAGAATGTCACTACATTCTTTTACCCAATTTCGAAATTCCGGAGTTAATGATGCCAAACAATTTTGATTAATTCAGTAAAAGAACTGAAGATGTTAATTTTCGAGAAATGCTTTGCCTGATACAATAGTATTGAGAATTCAAAATACTATTTGCCGCCTTTTAGAAATACACACATACAATTACATACTGCAGGCGATGATTATGTTAAAAATATAGTAGTTTAATTCGTTTTAAACAAATGTTTGATGCTAATAGTACCAGATAAATCAAAGAAAGATAATGCTGTACACATTTATATTTTTTATAAGATAACATTTCTATGTGTAGCGTGTAAAAAGTTTATGCCTGTAAGCGAATCATTTCATCATTGCATAAAATAATGGATTTCATATTTTCGATTACGTTTGCATTTTAGAGATTTGGCTTCTCCGTAAATTATAGTTAAGATACAGTTAGTGTATAAAGATCATGCTTTGTGAAAAGCACATAAACAGAAATTCTTTTCTTGTGCCTCAAAAGAAATTTATACCTATATAAAAAAAGGCGAAAACGGTGCTATTCAATCAATTAACAATATTTCTGCAACAAGTGTTCTATTTCAAACATTATTTGAAATTAAATACTACGATATAGTTATCTTTCCTCGTTCTTTTTAAGAAAAATAAAAATTTATGATGCTTTCCGACACAAATAAGAATGCTTAACAGCCGAAAACTTGGGCAACTCTGGTGCAAGTTTGCTGTGATGCGCACAATGATATTTTTTAATATTTCATAAATATTAGAAAATTAACGTTTTACCAACACACACACACACACACACACATATATATATATATATGTATATATTAGTTATTATTGAGAGATTACAAAATAGCTGCCTTCAAATTTACCAAAAATTCTGTGTAAATTTTCAAAACAGCTCTTAGACGAGAAGTGAAAATAAAGTAATGATGAAATACAAAGGGAAAAAAATTATAGTGTTCCCCTACAAATCTGGGTTCCTTCAATGTGTTAAACTAGCACAGCTTAAGATTTTTGGAAAATGATGAAAGCTGTATGATACTGATTGCAAGGTAATGTCAGTGGATTACCGGAACGAAGTTCCCAAACGCTCGGAGTACAGATCGCCGTATGCATACAACTTCCCTCCACGGATGCCCACTGTGCACTCGTCCTATACAGTAACGCATTATCGTCACTAAAATACCGTAATACTTTGTAACATTGAATTTTTTCCACTGTAAGCCGGACTTTAATTTATAAGGGAAGGTGGCCCATAATGATACCCTTAAGGGGAGAACTTGCATAAAATAACATAAATACTAAGCAAAACATTGACTCTTCACCACACTATTCTACACTACATTTTGCACGATAAACATGTTTTAATAATATTTTAAATCCAAACTGAATATCGAAAAAAATATAATTTTGGAAAGCAGTCCAAAGGATCCTCACCCCTGGGCAAAATGATCCTTAATTTCGTTTTGTCCGCTAGGAACATTTTGAGCCACCTTCTCCTATATTTTATTTAAGTTGATATAAAGTGTGTTATCCTCCGGAAGCACTCAACTAGTAATAATAAATGAACGTTATTGAAAATGTTAAAGTTCTGACGCATGAAAAGTAAAATTTGCGTTGTTTATTAACAATGAGAATATTGAAAGGAAATGGAAACAAACTCTTTGTAGATGAAGACAGCGAATATGGTAATTGTGACTGAGATAAAATTTAAATAGATGCATTTTTGATTTTTCACTATCAAAAAAATATATGTAATAAATTTCTCAAAAATCGATGTACATTTGTGGCAGTTCGAATACTGAACAGGCGGACAGAAGACAAATATCAACCATAAACTTGTTGGAAAGTTCAAAATATGAATATTCCTCTTATACAACGTAACGGTATATAATAAGAATACGCAGAGCCAGAAATTTATTCTTTTAAGGGTTAGCAGTGTAAAATTAATGTTCCACGCGCTAAAAAAAGTCAAAGTTTGCAATTTCGTTCCATGTAAATCCGTTAACCCTTTAAACAATCCTCCAACGAAAGCAACTACCCCTCACACTCCAAGGCAGACAGCCCTTAGCTGTGACTCAACACAAAAAACACACTAAATCGGTTTACAGCGCGATTAACGAATTTTAAAAATTCCATTTGAAGTTGTTATAACTTGGTACTATCACATTTTGTTCGATTTCCCGCTAAATAATGAAACCTCGGTTAATTTTTCATAGCATTTTTTTCGCACCATATTCGGCAATTTATCTCAAAGTTGCCAACATTGGCGATTTTTGTCTCAATTTTTGAGGGAGGCGGAAGAACGTCGTCGGATGATTAGCTAATTATATTGTACGACAATATTATGCTTTAAATGAATGCCTGTGTCTAACCTGTCATTGACCGTATTGTATTGTAATTATTTTGATTACTCCTGTAGAAGAACTATTAACTATACAGACAGCAGACAAATAGCAGATTGTATCTAAAATATGCTTTAAAGATCAGCTTCTCATAGTGCGTAAGGTATTGGAAATATTTTAAGTACTCTTATAACTTATTGTTCAATAGGGGCAATTGTCCCCCTGAAATTCAAGAAAATAATGATATAACCTATTTGAAAATGATATTTTCTACAATAGGAAACATTTTAGCCCCTAAGTGTTACATATTGCCCCCCTATATTATATGCCAGTTTAAACCAAAATGCTACATACACTATTTTCAATAGAGTGGATGATACAATATATAAGAATAGCATACATAAATTTCGTAGAAATCATATAGCATGCATATTTACAAGATGCACAATAGCGTGCATATTTACAAGAGTTAGAGCACGGACGGACAGACGGACAGGCAGACAAACGGAAGTCATAAAAACTTCCTTCGCTGAAGGCAGCACACACACGTTCTCTGAGAGTTTATGGAAGTTCAGAGAATGAAAACTGTTCTGTGAACATCTATTAACCTTCACCTGCACTTAAAAAAACCTGCACTTTCTGCTAGGGTAAATTTATTAAAACTGTCTTATTTAAAACTAGCATTCAAATTGTAACCTTTGGCCACAGTGTTCCCGTGATCGTGCTTAGAAAAGGAAAGGGCTTTAATTTCATTTAGCCGTAACTAAAAAGAAATTTTAACATTTTTAAGAGGTTTTGAGATTTTTTTTAAGGTGCACGTAGCAGGTACCTTAGCGTCAAATTTTCAAGAGTACTATATCAGTTTTACTTATAAAGACTGACATATTGTTATTAATTTAAAACAAGTATGGACATTTACAAAAGTACGTCCCTATTCAGTTGGACAGTATTCAGTTGTTCACAAATTTAGGATAATTGCTGAGTTCAAAACCTGTTTAGTATTCATATGTTTATTTAGTAAAAAAGAAAAACAATTAATACTCACACAGTTGATAATTTCTTTCCTTTGATAATATAATATGCAAATGAATACATGCAGATAATTATTTTCATTAGAATGTATATTATTTTTCGTGCATATAGTTTTATTTTTTACCGCCGTTCTTCATAAAAAACAAATCTTTTTTTTTTCGTTAATTTTTTCCAAAAAATATTTATGTCTTCTAACTTTCGGGTGTGACACTTTATAACGATTAATGCTATCTCGTTGAATTGTATAGAGGTTTGCTCCCTGAAAAATCTTTGATCTATACGTTTTCCCTTTACATTCAGTCATACTTAACCAAATATTTAATTGTTTGAGGAGGCGGCAGTGAAACCGTTCGAGCTACTTGTCAATAAACTTCCAGTTTACGCCACATTCTCTTTTGAATAAATAAGAAATGGCTGGTTGAACTTTGCGCTTAAGTGAGATCCCCGTGTACAGGAAATGTTAAATCTCATGCATTTCAATTCTTTCACGGGATAAAATGCGCCTTTGCTTGTATATTACAAACTTAAGAGTTAAAAGTAACATTTTTTAATCTCTTTAGAATTTATTTTCTTGTTTCGTGTGTTTGGAGAAACGAGACAAAGGAAATCGAACTAAACATGGATTTACAGTCGAAAAATTATTTTTGAAAGGAATTTCAAGTTTCTGAGGTCATCGTTTTTCTCATTTGTACCACCTCAGAGATGCGGCTCTGCATGTTCAAATTAATCGCACGAAAGGAAACTGAAAGGACTGAAGCTGTTAATCTTGGTGGATAGATAAATGAATTCTGCAACAACTGATTGCAGCTCCAACAAGTGTTACAAAACATGTTGAATAAAATGGTTTATTAAAACCATATTGCCTATACAAAAGTGTATTTTGAACTGCAGTAGGCAAAAACGCCTTTGGGGATTAATTTCTAAATATTTCGCTAGATAGTACACGACATTTTGTTAACAATATGCTCGAGTATTTAAGGTACAAGAACCATTTTACTGGGGAACATTAGTATAACCTTTTTCTATCTTACGTCTTAGATATACTTTTAATATTTTGAATATACTTTTAATATTTTGAATCGTTACAGGCTCTTTATATTCTCTTTTCTAAACGAAGATTTGTTTTAACCCTTTAACGCGCAGTGTTCCCGTTCTGAAAACACCAAAATCTGACGTTTTAACTGTTGCCAGTCACGAAGAATAGATTTGATTTCTATAAAAATAGTTGTGGGTGACCTAGCTCCACGAGAATCCTTTACCTTTTAGCACGTCATTTCCCGTAAAAAAAATGTCACGATTATTTTTAACAGCACTGTCATCTGCTGAAAAATGGAAGGATGTGAGAACAGCTGTATAGATTGTCCAATGCTGAAAAAAGGGCAGCCGTTACCATCGCTCGACTTAACTACCAGGAAGATGGCGGACGATCGAAACGTTCGCGATGAACGTTTCGATGGTCCGCCATCTTCCTGGTAGTTAAGTCAAGCGATGTCAGCGGCTGCCCTTTTTTCAGCATTGGGAAAGTGTTGTGCCTTAAAGGATTAATTTTGATGATGTTACCTTCTTTTTCACATATTAGAAAAACGAGAAAGCTTTAAAAATTGGGAGCTTGATGTGTATAAACCATTTACATTTCCTGCACATTTTAACTTCGTTGTTATAAGCTTGAAACATTTCGCAACTGCTAAAAATTATGCTATTCGAAACAATTTGACTGACTTAGTTTTAAATGAGTTTTGATGTGTGAAAATATGAAGAATGATAATGCTGTGGAAATATGCCAAGAGAGTTTAGAGAATTTACTCAGAATAATGAGGAACTTTTCATTAAATTCGTAAAAATTTTAATCTCGTTAAACCAAGAATTTGTCTATTGTTAGTCTCATAAAATGCTAAAATTCTCAACGGTTGTTTAATTTTCAAAATGAATTTAAATATTTTCCTTCATGCACGAGTTTTCCTGAATGCATAGAGAAAATGAAATACGAGTCAAAATGTTCATTAATTCAGGATTGTATTTTAACTACGATATTTAAAAATTTGTTATAAATGTTTTATAAAAATCTGTATGATTATTTTAATGCAAACAATTTCCTTTTCACTAAATAAATTTTGATGCTCTAAAGTTACTTTACCTTTCGTTCCTCAACAATTAAAATTTTTAATATTGTTTACTGTAATGTGCGAAAATATCTCATTATCATACTGAAATGTAATTAATTTTGCAGTTTAGTAATTCATTTAAAAGTCTAGTGACTGAAACGGATTCGTTTTAGATTTCAACAAAGCATTTTTTTTTTTTTTTTTTTTTTTTTTTTTTTTTAAGTGACTCGAAAATATATCTGTACCATACGAAGGAGATGTCAAAGTGTTCGTGAACAGTTTGAACTGAGAACATTTTAAACAATTAGCAGTCTTCTTTTAGTGTTCGAAAAAATCACTGTAAGTGCTGCAATAATTTATAGTGCGACTTCTGGAGGATAAAACACAGTTTCGTGTTAAAATATCAATTAAATATCACAAACTTTTGGGACTTTTTTTTAAACAATTGTTTTATGATCATGTTGTAGGGGGAAAACAGTCGTTCAAAATTTTTTTTTAGAATTTTATGATTAATTTATATAGCATTATTTGATATGTTGCAGATCTGCAGATAGTGACATGAAGGGTCAAGTTTTATTTACAAGAGTTATACGCGTCGTTATGTAGAATATGAATTTGAAGTTTTTAAAAATGTCATTCGTAACCTAATAAAAATTCTTCTTTTTGAACCTATGTAGTTACGTAACATTTCGCATGCACATGTACTGCAGTACATTCTCAAATGTTCTGTAAGTGGGCTAAGATGAGGAAACGGTTAAAATGATGAACTCTATATTTCTCCGTTAGAGATGGACGCGAGACTATGCGAGACGAGAAATAGCTCAGTTTTCGTCTCGTCTCGCACTTTCACAACGAAGTATCGTCTCGCGGTCTCGTCTCGCACCTGGAGGTATAGTCTCGAGGTCACGTCTCGCATCTGCGGGTATCGTCTCGCGGTCTTGTCTCATATCCGTAGGTAACGTCTGGCGGTCTCGTCTTGTGCTAGACCAGTTTCTATTGTCTGACACCGAAAATGGCATTATTATTATTTTCTTGTATGATGCAAGTAATTGACAGTCGTCTCACGCTTATAGCGGTTTCACATATTGTCTGCATATCGATGGCGGATCTAAAACTTCTTTTAAGGGAGGTTGCAAGACTTGAATTCCATCAGAATTGCATAAAATATGCCATTGTCAGGTAATAGTCATTTTATCTAGTGTAAATATATCTCTCTCGTTACGACGCGTTGCCCTTGCGCACTCCCTTTGGATGAGCCCTTACTTCATATTTACTTCTGGTACGAAGTATCAAAATGTAATTGCATGCAATGGAATCGTCTTGTAAATTACTTTTACCACGAACTAGGGCTGGTTGCGAGATATACTTGAGAACAGGGGCGTATTGGGGCATCAGTCGGTCGGGTGAACGCCCGATGACCGTCGGGCGAACGCCGAACGCCCGTTCGACAGCGACCAGCAAGGTCGCTACTCAAAATATGCAAGGGGACATATATCTTTGAACAACGGTTCCCATATCTAAACTACCTCTATTCTAATATATAGATAGTTATATGTTATATATAATTATTCTTATATTTATTATAATACATTAAATTAAGTTTGTTTTTCCTGTATATAATTCTACACTGGTAGAACGATGGGCTTGAAATTTTGCACCAGTATGTAAAATGATGATACAGAGATTCTCTGCCCTATGCTATTTTAAAATTCTGTAAATTCACCCGTTCACCAATTTTCCGTAATTTTCAGCTCTGGAAAGCTTCCTACTAAATTATTGAGAGTTGATGTACTGAAAACTCCATTTTTTTCGGTTCTCGTCGTACACGAAGGAAGATGAGGGTCGGTCTGATCGAATCGCCCGGTCCGTTTCAACGGTCGAGTTCAGCCCTGCTTGAGAACCAACTTTTACGTGTGCAAGTTAAAATTATAAGTGTTTTTTGTTATGTTATTGCAAAAAGGACCCAGAAAATTCAGTACAGGACACCAAATGTTAAACACAGGTCTTTCAATGCTCCAGCTGCAGGGGTAAATTCCTAAATAAATGTACCTACACTCGACACAGTACCAAAAACTTTCAATAATTCCCTTAAATACTTCCAAGAAAAATTACAGACTAATTTGCAAAATGTATTTTTTTATATAAGGATAATAATTAAAAATGACCATTTAAAAGTGTTTCCTTGGAGTGCTGACTTGTAAGCTATGCCTTACACACCTGAGGTACTGACTATAACCACATTTGCCTGTTTTCGCGCGATACCGCGAGACCAGTCTCGCGGTCTCCTCTCGAACTTAGAGGTATCTTTTCGCACACCGAAGTATCGTCTCGCGTCCATCTCTATTCTTCGTCGCAATCACGAATAGCAACTCCTGTCAAAGCAATTCCTAAAGTCTCGTATTTTTATGAAGCTCACTGCAAGTAATATAATTTGAGCTTGTTTTGAGAGTAGTAACGATTTAGGGCGAGATTCAAGTGAAACGCGCGCGATCGAGTTTGAATCGAACGTTTTTCAGTCCCCAGTTCCCAGTTTAGTCCCCAGAATGCTTCCAATGAACAAACCTATCGCGTTGTCACGTGATCAAAACACGATTGGTTTGTTTCAGTTGAATAAGAAACATTGATATATTTCGAAGTTTCCCTTGTTCGACGCGGAAAACGTTCGAATTATGTTTCACTTGAATCTCGCCCTTAATTGTTTTTTTTTAATCTGTGTTTGTAAAATTTGGACTTCACAGCTCAAGAAATAACCTTTTAGGGTAAGTTATATATTCTCAGGCGTAAGATATTTTCAAAATGCAGCTCCTAACATTAAATATCCATGTTCTTGTAGTTCACTCAATATAAACATGCATAGCTCTTAACAACTTTAAATTTAAAATGGCGAAGTGGGGGTAGCATGGGAGGAGTTCGTCGATCGACAGCAAGAAAGCAACCAAGAACGAAACTGGTGCAAATAATGAGCACATTATCAATGATCCAGTTAGGATCAAAACGAACTGAAAGATTTACCATGCAATTGCAATTTTTGTTTACGACATTTATTAGCGATAGATTTTCTTAATTTCTATATCTGAAGGTTTTTATTTCATTGTGAGTGATATGCCATTATTTTTAGCCTTATCTGTGCGATTTTCATTAACCATGTAAGTAAAATTGTTTCTCTTCATTTTTGAAAATTAGTTTTTACATGGCAATCTATTGGTAATCTTACCACACTGAAGTAACTCACGGGATAAGATGACGAAACACTTTTTTTATTAATATTTCGCCATTTTTATAAAAGAGATGAATTGCTTTATTCTTTTAATGAAGCACAAAGAAGTATTTTTAATGATTGGTTGGTTAGTTGGTGTTTAATGGCACAAGGTCCAGCCAGACTATGTATAAAAAATAGGAAAAACGAGGTTTTTCCTGGTAAAAAGTGTTGCATAAAACAAGCAAAGCTAAAATTCATGCAATCTAAAAAATATAAATGCAAATTGTATAAAGGTAAAAAGTGGATAAAAATACGTCAAGGACATCTGGATGGGGGCTTCCATCCAGATACCAGTGAGACAAAAGTAGACACTTCACACCAAAAAAGATTAACACGTTGAAGAAAAGAAAACAAATTATGGTGAGCAATGGCACCCAAAATATCGTCAAGTCTGGGATGAAAACAGTTAAAATACTTTAGGTGATTTAAAAGCAGTGCAAGAGGTTAAAAGATGATGAATGGTGTGGTGAGTATGGCAATGGGGGCACTCCGGAGCAGGTTCACCTAGGAGTAGATGTTTATGAGAGTGTTTTGTGTGTCCAATGCGGAGACGTGTCAGAATGACGTCGTGCTTGCGGTTTGGATGAGAGAGCCAATAGGTGAGAGTTGGGTGTATTTTACGCAGTTTATTTTCTGAAGTATTTTTAAATATCATGTTTTTAAATCGCTTACTGCATCCAAAAAAAAAAATATTTGAAGCTCGTCCTCTTGCCTCACCTTTCCTTTATTTAATTGATTGAATACTAATTTAATTATAATGACTGTAAGTAAGCACATATTGAAAAGAAGCTGGTCTTTCTAATTCAGTAAAACTGAATTTTTTAATTATTTTTTATGTATGAACAGTCAAAATTTAAATTTTATTGATGGGGTTATTTTTCAATCATTTTGTTTCCGACGACAAAAAAAAAAAAAAAAAAAAAAAAAAAACTTTATTTTTCAAATTTTCCTAATCTATTTAGATCTATACCAGTTTTGGGTCAGTTTTAATAGGCTGTTTAACGAAATACTGCCATTGTCTCCGGATACGCACATGGTCTCTGTGTACTATGCTTACTCTTTTCCCGATGTTATGAGGACGATGCTAGAAAGTTCCTGATGATGAAACTTCTATTAAGAAGAGCATTCTAGAATAAGAGGCGGAAATTTTTGTTTCCGCCCTCTAAATTAGTCTCAAAAGTTCAGTTGAGACCTGAGTTGAATTCAGACTGATAGCGCGGATCAGTTGTAGATCAATCTGCATGTGCAAAGCACTGTGAATGTGATATATTAATATATGGAGTGATGTGTCTAAAATTGGTTCTCTTGTGTACTATTTGCAATATTTTGACGATTAATTAGTTTAGGAAAATGTTCTGTTTTAGTTTTGGATCGTTAAACATACATTTAGTGAACTGAAATAATAGTTTTCATACAAAATAATAAGTACTGACAGCGTCCTGTCATGAGGTAATTGATGATATAGATTCATCTTTCCACACATTACTGCTTCCTGTAGCCAAAAGGTTTCTTCTTATATCGATTCTTCTACATTAAATCCTGAAAGTTGAAACTAAAATAAAATTGATTGATCTCAGAAGATAGAAAGACGAAACCTATATTATGGCAGTGATATTTTTTATAAGAATTATCAATTGACCTGTGTATATATATTTATCAGTGTTTTTTCAAATGTAGAAACGTAATAAGAATGCCTTTTTTAAATTTGTTTCTTTAATATTTGGTTAGTTATTGGTTAAAGCTATGCTACAAGAGGGCTTTCTGCCTAAGGAGGAAATGTCTTGGATGGGGCACATTTTTACTAAAATTGAGGAAAAGTGTAGACTAAGAGAAAGCATCATTTTAACTTATCAGTTTTATTTTTTCCTTCATAATTCTTCATCACATTTTTAGATACATTTCCGGTCAGAAACTCTATTTGTAAATATATTTGAATGGTAAATTTTATTCAAATTTTCGCACGCACACTTGCATTGAATTTGCATTATTATCCACATTGCTTAATCTCGCACTTGCAACAAAATTCGTGCATTCTTTAATACACACACACACTTAAATGTATGTATGAAGAACATGGATTGCTCCATATTCTATCGCTAGTATCTCTTCAAAATGTTATTGTAAATTAAATTCTATTATCTTTCACAGCTGATTTGGGGAGCATTTGTTTTACCCTGTAAATTCTAATTAGGATAGCTACTGATTATGTTATTCAGTGTACCGTTTACAAATCATTGTGTATGATTGGTCTCAAAAAAATAGCGTTCAATATTCATAATTTTTCCTTGTTGTATTAATGGTAGAAAAATACAATAGACTTGTGTTTATTACAAAACGCCCATACAAAATATAATAGTGTGTTCTGTTGTCAAGAGACGAAATAACCCAATTTGAAAACTCAATAATTTTCTTCATTTGAAACTTAATTTTAATATGGAAATTTCTCGCAACATATATAAGATGATATTATAAAAATAACACAAATGAAATCGTTGCAGTATTCTTTTAACTAAAATGGATGCAGGTCTGAAAAATGTTATTAAAAAAAACTCACATTCACAGTAGTTTGCAACTCCCGCCTCCTCCAGATTCCACATAAATTGAATATATTGCATTCTCTCAGTTCAACCATCACGAATTGGCGACTGTGATGTATGAGTCACGTGGTGTTTTGTTAGCTTATTTCTTTGTTTAAGCTTAAAGAAGTAATTAAGAAGTAAATTAGGATTAGTCATCCAAATAATTCTAATAAATTTCTTTTTTTTCCCTTTCTTTAAGTAAAACACAGAAATAAAGCCCCAAAGCGTCACATGATACGTACGCCACGCCTGCCAACTTGTGATGGTTGAACTTTACAGTTATTGTTAACTATTTATCATCCCGCTTTTTTAAAAATAAATCAAAAGAAATGAATAATCCATTTAAAATTTATCACTACCTGGTTTTCTTTCTTTCATTTTTTAATTCTAAGATTGCATCTATATATTTTTCTGTATTTATCAAAATATAATCCTGATAAATTAATAAACTAAACAAATTGCTCTTCTGTCCTCTTTGTTAATCTCTAATTTCATCAAAATTCCAGATTGATGAAAATTGTTTTAATTCTTACTACATATCTTTAGAAGGAACGTAATGAACTGTAATAAAAATAAGTGCCTCTCAATATTCTAAGTTAATTAATGATTTTTGATGGGTAAACCCCCGCAAACTATTTTAATCTAAACTTTAACGATTATTTATGTTTTAATCTTTGAATATGTAATTAAGATAATTCAAATTTCATTATTTCTCGCAATAATGAGATCTCAGCTCAGAGGGAAATCCAATTAGGCTTTTGAAATTTTTCTTATGAAAATCTTGACATGCATTTTATTTTCAATTTATTTAGAGGTCTTTGATGATGTAAAATGTAAATGTTATTTTTATATTTTGCATCGTCTATAAATAATCATAGGTGAAGTCTGCTTTCTGACGTAATCTGTGTGCTTGTTGAATTTCATTAAAATCTTATAATAACATTTACTACTCAGTTTTATAGCCAATTAATAAAATTAATTAAATTAATTGTAATATTCCCCCTTTTCCATTTGTCGTTTATATTAGAAATTGAATGTGTTTTCAATAAAATTACTCAAAATGACTTTAATGATGTTAAATTTTTCTTAAAACATACATTATTTTAGAAAAATATAAATCTTAAAAATATTTTGTTTCAGTTAACATACGATAAGCTCGACAGAACTTAAAAAAATAATTAAATGTGACCTACAGAGAGTTTTATAATAAAGTAGCCAGAGATTAAAATATAATACTTATTTATTAAGTAATTAATTTATTTATAACAGTTTTTAAGAAGGAGGGCATATTAGCAACACAAACGGCTAAATATTGATTGTTCTATCGATACAATTAAAAAGAATTCAGAAATTCAAACTTATTCGGTAAAATCTTGATGTTTCATAAATGAAAAATGCTTTTCATTTAAAAGAATCTCCCAATCCATAAAACAATCTGATTTCCAGGCAATTCTGAAGTTATATTCTATTTAATTTTTTTATGCTCTTGTTAAGAAATAGGATTACAGTACACAAAATATTCTTCAGTTTACGAAATATTCATGAAAAACCCTTTTCCTAAACTATGTAATTTTTATTGCATTCAAGAATCATATCACTTAAGTTATTCCTACAATTTTAAATGCCTTAACGTAATTTATTCCAAATAGTAACTTGAAATGAGTTTCAGCACTTCATATCAGTTTTCCTCTTGACACTCAAGCACACCTTCATAAAAAAAGAAAAAAATAATTTTTCTCAACTATTGTAAATATTTTTCACGTTTATCATAGTTAATTTTGAGAACTGAAAAGTTGCATTTTCTTAAAACTGTAAATTTGTTGAGAAAAATTATCGCGTAAAGTGACATAAAATAAACAACTTAATTTGTGATAATGACTTTGGCAATGTTTTAATATATTCTGTAAACATATACCATAAGTTAAAATGCCACCGTGCCCGTTTCCAATTTTTTAAGTGTATGACAGGAAGCTGTTTTGTGCCTAGCTTAGAAAAATCAGTTCTCCTGCACCTTAATCGATTTGTTTGTGTAAGAAATTATATTTAATATGGTTAATTTTCAGGAAACAGTAAGATAAATGCGCTAACACTAGATGCCAACATCACAGTTGACTTTCTTAGGTTGCCAAATGGTGTTGGCGCCGACAATTTCCTGTCTGTAGTTACATATCTTTATTAAATGCAGTAACACATATTGTAACATTTATATGTACAGTTGTAAAAGTAGTTATGTGCGTATTTTATGTGGAAAATGTCCTTTAACTATAATTGTTAAGGAATCATATTTAATGTTTTCATGTTTATGTTCTTTTATTTTGTTATTAAACAATGGATCTCGTGAATAGTTTTAACAAAAATAATATTAATTCAATCTCTTATCCGGAAATATGGGTGTAATGTCACATTCCTATTGGTTAACAAAGAAATGCTAACTGTTTGTAGTTGTTTCCATGTAAACGGTATCCATCATGGCTTGTATGCAATGCTATTGAATATGAATTGCATGAAAGTTTTACGTGACTAGCACTCGCTTTATTTAATCCCGAGCTTGTGCAAGAAGAAACGCAAGTTTAATTTGATTATAATGTTTGGAAAAGTCATTAGTGGAAACATCATAAATATGAAATAATTAAAACTTTCTAAAATAACACAAGCACGACAAGTTTTCGTCTGAAACGCTCATCTAGAGTGATTAGTACCTTTAATGCGTATTATTTTACAAAGTTTTAATTGTTTTATCTTTTAAACACCAGATTCTTTTTAGTGTCTTTTGTCATCAGAAATGTATTCAAATATCGGATTTTTAAACTTCCTATTTATATGAATTATGTAATTATATAAAAATAAATCTAAACACATTTCATACTATCTAAAAATATATTTTTAATTAAATTATTTATTTTTACCATCTTTTTCTATTTTTTTTTTGTGAATATTATTAAATTCAGCTATTACTGGTTGTACACTATTTAATTCTCTCATTGTAAATTTATTCACTTTCTTTCAAGTCAATACATGCAAAGTGCATCAGATTTTAGAAATGCTGCGTCATTGTTGTTTTCTGTTACCGCTGAAGCTGTTAGCAAATAAATGCAAGAAAGTGTGGTATTTAACAGTTCAATATCTTTAGTTCCTCTGTACAAACTGAATGCTCGATTTATCCTATTTATTTGTTTTATCCCTTGAGAGTGATACAATATATATCGACATATCGATTTTTAGAAACCGAAACCTGTGGAAAAGATTTATATTTATAGGTTTTTCGATTTTTTTCTGAACTGACGCTATAACAAAGGTAGGTTTACGCTTTTATATATATATATATATATATACAACATATTAAATGTTTCTGAAAGGTGTTAGTTACGTCATTATTGTTGAAATTTTAAAATACAACGCACATTCATTTTCAGTAGTGTACATGAGATCTTTAAACATAACCGTGTAATATTTGTACTCTTATATTTGGAGTTTTATATACTCCAGGATATGCACATTTTTATATTTTTATATTCCCATTTATTTTATTTTATATTATTAATTTATATTTCTTTATTTTTATACCTTTGTATTATTATTATTATACGATTACATTTTATACAGTACCTGACCCTTGTAATACATATATGTATATAGAATATTCAGTATTATTTTTCTAAAATCTCATTATTTTGAAGCCGGGCAAAGTTTGATTTGATTTGCTTTAGTTTTCGCTGTGTATGTTACAGATGTTTACCTTCTATGCATTACATTTTTATGTAAGAGTCCAGATGCTAAAACATCGCGTGACATGGTTTGATTGAACGTATAGACTAGATTCGCCTAATTTCCTTCGTTCACATACAACCATGAGCTTTTGGGTAGTGATGTCATTATGTAATTAGAAGTTTGGATTTGAGAACAAAGATCTACTCCATTTTACGTCCATAAAATGAGAGAGTAGCGGTATTTACCTACTCGAAAGATTTCTACTTGTATTGTTTAACAGATCCCACTCACAAAAAATGTAGACATTTTGTTGAAATTTTCCATAGAAAAAACATTTCAAAAAGATTCGCTTGTGTACCCATTGCATCTTACGACATTACGTTGCTCATTTAAACCCTTTGACGCGCGTTGGTTGCACCGTGAAACCACCTCATTTCAGTGTTTTCACTGCTAGTCGCAAAAATATGGTTAAATGGCTCCAATGCCAGCTGTGTCAGAAAACGTCTTTATCTCTGTTAAGCCAGATGAGCTATTCGATTGACCGCCATGCTGTTGGTAGTTAAATGGATCGACGGCAACGTCTCTTTCTCTTAGCGTACTATTGCATTTAAGAAATAATTTATTTATCTTCCTAAAGCAAATAACAATTAAATTAAAACAAAGAAAAGAAATTTTCTCGGGATACATAAGCTGATATACATATACATATTTATCCTGTTCAGCTCTCTAATTATCTCTTCAAGAATCATATAATTTTACTAATGTGTTTTAAACTGCTCACCACGCTAACTCTTTATAAGGCGAATTTATGTGCTGAAAGTCGAAAATACTTGGGATTTTTCTGGCCCATTTTTTAGGATTAATTCATATATTTTCCATTTACTGTAATATCCCACGTGAAAATTGGAAAAACAAGTAGAAATTTTTGCAGGAGAATACATTAATTACTCATAAAATCAAAGTCGGAAAACTACCTGCTGTTTGTACACGGAATTAAACGCAAAAATATATAATTAAAAACGATGATTCTTATTTTCAATTTTCAAGTAATTTTTCAAGATTCTTTACAATTACGAATGAAAGAAAAGTTCATAAGCCAAATATAATTTACAATCTAGATGTATGGAAAAATATACATCCAATATAACTGAACTGAAATCAGAAAATGCACTGATGATAATTGATTTCTGTATTTAATGGACTGAAGATGGTAAGTAGTCTTATCACGGCCTTATAAAGGGTTAAATCAATGGACTACTTGGATACTTTTATTATTCTAAACAGTAATGTCACGGTTATCTGTGATTCACTTCAGCTATTCCATACCTGACGAAACAGACTCATGATGTGTCCATCTGGGGTAAAATTATGTTAAAAACTGTCACAAACGAAGAAGATATGCTTAACGTAGTAAAAATACTTGATATGGACACCGCAAGACTTTCTTGTAAGTTCGCTAAATTATACACATGAAAGTGGTACTGTGGAAAGCTATCGCTGAGAGTACCGTGATATGTACATGGGGGTCCTAAAATAACTGTTCTGATATGGTTTTGGACTTCTAGCACCTTTCAGTTCAATACATCGAGATGAGTTTTCGGATGTAGATAGTCAGAGGTATGAGCTCGAAATACTATAAACGACAATAAAATCACGTCGACGGTTACGGTTATGCAAAAACTCGAAATTTTCGAATGTCAACGCCTATTTTGTCCAGTCACAAAACTTCTAGTGCTGCGAAAACCCTAAAGAGCGTTGGAACGATACGTGTATCACAAAAACGGATGCGTTATGTATGCACAAAAAATAGTTAAACTTCCGCTGAAAGAGTCTTTGCGTCGGCGCGTGGAATCTCCCGATGGAAGAATCAACATTTCTACCTTGCTCGTTGTCGTTGTTTTAAGCTGAATAACTGGCGAACGACATTCAGTGATTGGTCGGTTCCTCTGTCAAATGCACATTTCTTCTGTGTTCCCCGATCGTGTTTTATTGGCCGTTCACAAAGCTGATTTTTTAACTTGGCCTGCCAACGTATTTTCACATATAAGGCGACTTCAGTCCAGTGCAGCAGGGAGACAGCATCAGAATGGGAGAGGACTCCAAATTTTTCGCTGCAACGGACATAAAAAAGTGAGGGAAACTAAAAATGATGTTCCTTAGTCATGAATAAGCACAGTATTGCAAAGAGGACATAGTGAGAATTGGCTAGCCCAATTCTAAACAGGCCTGTAGAAAATCATGTGTAGTGATGACTCTGAAAGATGTCACCGCTTCACCTCTAGCTGGTTGTGATCGCATAACACGTCCATTTTATGTGATACACGTACCGTTCCAATGATTTTTGGGGATTTCGTATGCATTGAGCATTTTGAGGTACGAAAAACGGAGCTGTCATTCGAAAATTTCGTTTTTCTGCACCTATAACTGAAACTGTGAGCGCTACTTTGTTGCCGTTCACAGAATTCCGAGCTCATATCTCTGAAAAACTATATCTGCAATTTTATCTCGATCTGTTGAACAGAACGGCGGCTGGAACATCAATTGTGTCCTCGCTTTTAGGACACAAAATTGACATTTCGAGTGTCAATCAAAAAAATACTCATGGAATAGTCAAAGAAGCTATTAAATTTTGAAACTATAAAATTTTTCAAAATTTTAAAAAGATTTTTATAACGAAATCATAACTCATAGACTAAAATTGAAATCAGACATTTTAAGTAGTGTTTTTGGAATACTTTCTTTCAACAATGCATAAAATTTTTAAAAATATCGACAAACTCATACGAGAACAAAAGCTAACAAAATTGAACAAAAGCTAACAGACTAAAGGGCATTTCGGAAGTACTAAATATTCTGAACTAAGCTAAATTAATTTTTTTAATTTATTCGTAGTAAATCAATCTAACAACGGGTGAAATTAAATGATTTTGAAAGGAAATTTACAATTTGATCATGGCCGCGCGATGTCTAACAACAAATCTTATTTTGAGAAGCGTTGCGAAGAACGAAATCCTGAGGATTAAAGTTTGGCCATAATTAAACTAATGGCTTAGAATTAATCATTTTATTTTGAGGCACACGCTTAAGTTTGGGAAAGTTAGTTCTTATTGATTATATAATCAACTAAATTTATAGCTTCAATATAGTTAACTTATCACTAACCGAAAGTAAATTATTATTATTTTATGATGTACGTATATTTCTTTAACATGATGACAGCCAACGAAGGGATTTATTTTGGAACGAAAGTTTTCCAGATGTTGTAAACATAGTCTCCTACTTTATTATGTATTAGTGAAAAATATCTTTACGCAGCTATGTAAAATTTGCCTGGGGGAAAGCCAGTTGTCGTAAAAACAGGCTAAGAGTAAGTGGTAATGCATGTATTAAAATATCATGTTATTTATTCTTTTTTATGTCAAAACGTATCTATTTTCGTTTAAATGTTTATTCAGACTCGGATATAACATTCATTTATATAAATGACTATTAAATGCTCATTGTTGAAAAATAAAAAACTATATGTTGAGGAACGTGGAAGGGGGTGCCATCGTAAGTTATTCTTTTTTGACGTGAAGCGAAACATTAAAAGGTTGGGAATCGCTGGTGTAGGGTACCGCTTAGATATTCGTCATCACGGCGAGATAAAATACACCACTGTGCTTAATACGCCACTCTGCAAGGATTATGATAAGAATATATGGAGAGCTGTTTTAATTCTAACTATAATTGGAAATTATTATCGATTATGCGCATGTTTAAATCGCCAAATAATCACCAGAAAATGAAAAATCTGCATTAGTGGATAGTACCCAATATGTTTCAAATATATTTATAGATTGTGGCATTAGTATTTGTATTGTTCGAATTAATCTCTATTTTATTACTTTTAAATATTCAAATTCTATCCGTGAATTTAATTACAAAGTAATTGAAGTCAATTTATTCAAAATATTTTAAATAAAAATTCCTTTGATTTTTTTAAACAATATAACTTCATAAACTGCTAAATGGTTAAAAGCCATCATTCATGGCTGCTAATACGCACACTTTTTTATATATGCACCTCTCTCTAAAACATTTTGATTGAATTTACGACTTTTCTTTGCTGAGTTTCCTTACACAATTTTACTCTCATACACAAAACATTAAGATACAAGATAAATTATGGATAAAAGACATTTTAATTATGAAACGAAAGAAGAAATAATGAGGGAAAATTTCACAGGTTGAAAGATATATCCAGTTTATGGAAAAGAGGATTAAATTAAAATGAATCTAGAGGAAAACCAAGTGGACTTTACTTACTATTAGTTGATTAAAATTTCATAGAAAACAGTTTTCATCTCATTAAATGATATTCATTTGTTTCCACAGACTACTAAGGTGCTACATACATGTTAAGGGAAGATTTTTTTAAAATTGCAAATACTATATTTACGAATGGTACAGTAAATTCTTCAGAATGTTGTGCTCTTTAGAAATTATGTGATCATTTACGCAGTGATATCGCACATGGTATTATTGTTTCTAGATACGAAATAGACTATGCAAGGAAAAGTTTTAAAAATCCAATTTAAAAGATTATGTAATAAAAATGATAGTATCCTCTATGTTTTATGCATAAAATTTGAAATAACGTATTTGAAAAGTATTTTTAAAAATTTTCATATTGAAAAGTTCCTTAAACTTTGTACGAATAAATACAATCATTTTTACGTTTTGATTTTAAATTATTATGATGGCAAAGTACAATGTATTTTTATTTACTTCAAATGAACCCATTTCACACAGCTTAAAATCTAGCACTTTTTGTTTGATGAATGTTCTGACTAAAAGTTTTATTTTTGCTAAGTGAATTGTACAAAATAAGAAACATTACACAAGACGCAATTCAAGCTTAATTCTATTTATTTGTTTAGAGTTTTTATATTTTGCCTAAAACATCAGAATTTATTTGTAAAAAGCATTGAAAATAATAGAATTGTCTTTGGAAAGAAAATATCAAAAAGTTTATTTAATTTTTTCAAGAATAATTTAATAATCTGTAAAAAACAAATATTTATTCTAGACAATTTTTAAATATATATTAAGAAAAGACTTGAATATAATAAATTAAGCAGACGAAGTGATATATAATGAGAGGTATAGCATGCTTTCTCTTATATTTGAATAAAATGTTTTTAATAAATCAAATGAAAAATTTAAATTATAGTTTAATATTTTCATGTAGTCTTTCACAACAGGTAGAGCTTAGTTCTCGAAATTTTCAAAACTTCTTTCTATTATTTATTTTTAATTTTATGGATAGGTACGTATTTTGGTAGCAAATATGTATACTGTTTTTCTTTTAACATTTAGAATAATTTTGATCCGATTTCAACCCACTGATTTTAAAAGAATTCGGCGCCACAGCTGTGGAGAAAAACACTGAACACAAAAGTTGAGTTTTTGCCATTCGGTCTGTACTTCTTTAAGAATCGGTTAGTTAAATGGCTTCCAAAATGCTCTTTGGGTTCTTTGGGTTTATCCTATGACTGAAATCTTGTTTTTAAAATTAAAAATTTTGATTATAAAATCTAACAAGTCAAATCTAATCTTTATACATTAATATTCATCAGTTTATTAATTTTATTATTTTTATGCTTATAAAATGCAGTGAAATACATTAATATAAATAATCAACCCACTGATTTTAAAAGAATTCGGCGCCACAGCTGTGGAGAAAAACACTGAACACAAACGTTGAGTTTTTGCCATTCCGTCTGTACTTCTTTAAGAATCGGTTAGTTAAATGGCTTCCGAAATGCTCTTTGGGTTCTTTGGGTTTATCCTATGACTGAAATCTTGTTTTTAAAATTAAAAATTTTTGATTATAAAATCTAACAAGTCAAATCTAATCTTTATACATTAATATTCATCAGTTTATTAATTTTATTATTTTTATGCTTATAAAATGCAGTGAAATACATTAATATAAATTGAAAAGTATTTAAAATTTTGTGTATATCTGGATAACACAAAATGAGTTTTATGCATTTATTTTCAGGTATGTGTGTTCATGATTTATTCATGTCTTTTTCAAAATACGAAATATTTCAAATAAAAATAATATGACGAATCAAATCCTTTAAATTTGTGGCAAATTTACGAATATTGTACTGCACGTTAGTCTAAATATGTTTGCCATTTCAAGGTTCTAAAATTAATAATGGAACTTTTATTAACTTCGAATAGTAACTAGGTAATTTGATAGTTAAAAATAAACTATTTACAAAAATTCGTACAAATATTTCAAAAATTGATCCTTTCAGTATTCAATTAGCTTAAATATAAACAGCTCATCTAATTTTTTCAAGAAAATAAAAATATAGATATTAGCAGCTCATCTTAAGATATTGAGTTTTTTTCAAAATAACCAATCAGAATAGAAAATAGTTGCTTAAGATAACGAAATGTGTTTAGTGAAATGTAATTAAAAGACAAATAAGAAGATACATTTCATAATATTGGATTATACTGCTTATTTTGAAACGGAGTTAAATAAAAATAGCGAGAAAAAAAATTTCATGATTCACAATCATCAAATTTTTAAGAGGCTGAAATTTATCTAATATGCGTGATCTTGAGATAAATTATCTTGTATATTCATTGAAAAAAAATATTCCGTTGAAAGTCTAAATTTTACACCAGTTTCATATATATATATATATATTTATTTTTAAAGGATGAATACGATTTATGAGATTTCTGTAATTCTTTATGGCTTTGAAAGTACTTTCATTTTAAAAACATAACAGATGGGATTGCTTTCAAGTGTTTATAGTTAACTTCTGAAGTTTATTTTAATCATGCAAATTTCTAAAAATAGAATGTAAAGCTCAAGAATAATGCATATTAAAACTTTCAATTTTTGTAAAAGTTTATTTTGACAGTTTAATATAATTAGAGAAACGACGGACATCATTAAAAATTTAAATGGTTTTAGAAAACTATAGTTTATTTTAACACTGTAACGATTGTCGTGATTCTTATGAGTTAAATCATTTACAAAAAAATAAGTTATTGTATAACACGTGAATTGTGTTCTAAGGGTAGTTTATCTAATTTAACAACTGAAATGATTACGCCATTCAATAAATCAGCGTTAAAATAATTTTAAAATATAAACAACCTGATTGTGTGATTAAAGTGAAATAACAATGCACTGATATTTTGATAGCATGATCATTAGAAACTATAAATTCGGAAAAATATTTAATTTTTTTATATTTTCTGTATTCAAATTTTGAAAGAAAAAACAACAAAAATATATTTTGTGCGTGTTATTCGTGAATGTAATCGATGCACCCAAAATCTTATGTCTTCTAAATTACAAAAAAATATAAATAAAAAAAGACGAAAAAAAGAATAATAAAAGTTTTTTGCCTAGTAGCCTTCCCACTAATATTTTAAATTTTACCTTCTCTTTCAAATACAGGATGGTGAATCACTGAAATTGAGTTGCTTACCAAGCGTTTTAATTTTTAAAAAATCTACATTTACACACATCTAAAACAATTAAAATTAAACTTTTGGTTGAGAATAATATCAACTTAAATTCTATTTTTTTAAATATTATCTAAACATAGTTACCTAGAAATGTTACATACCTTATAGTACGTTTCCGCATTTAGTTCCGAATATTCTTATTAAAATTTATTTAAACATGTCTCTGAAATTTATTTTATGGATAGAAGTTTGAAAACTGTTTTATAACATATTTTTATGCATTAAACATCTCGTACTAAAGTTATAAAACTATAACATTTTTTTTTTCATTTTGGTGAAATATTAAACTACAGGGACTGTCCTAAGATCCTGTTGGGCTCTTTTGACAGCTTTATTTCCGATTGAGCGGTTTTAATCATAAAAGTTTAAGCATTTAAAATATTTTAGAAAACTGAACTAATTTCTTATTTGTGAAATTTGCTTTTTAATAGAGCTTATCGTCATTATCAAACCAATATCTGCTATATAGAAAAAGCTTATTTATTATAACCAGCTTTTATTAGACGCTATTATAGGAAAAAATTCTAGCTAATGCGCAAAACATATTTTTTCTAGCAACCGCAGCTCACCGTATAATGCTTAAGAGTCCCATAGCAGCCTTTTTATACAAAAATTTGGTTAATAAACAAATCATAATAGATAAAATATGTCGAAATCTCCAAAAAGTGCACACAGCAGATATTGGTTTGGCAACGGCGATAAATTGTCTTGAGTATTAAATTTAATATCCTGTAACATTTCAATTAGAAATGATTTGTTGTTAATATATATTTTAAACATTTCTACAGCATAAACTATGAAAATTTTCTAAATTAGATAAAGCAGTCCGGCGGATTTTTTAAATGCATATTTTGCAATTTAACTGCGTTCATTATGCGTTCGAATATCTCTTTATTTCAAACTTTTATTCAATATATACTTATATCATGCTATTAATTAAGTTAATTTCTAAACTTATTTATTGGAACATAACAGCATTCAAAATTATCATTCATATAATAGATGAAAATAAAAATTAAAAAAGAAATCATCCAGTTATGCCAAATTATTTAAAATTTCATTTGTTACTTTTAAATTAACACAAACCGTAAAAAGCAACTAAAATTTAGAAATATCTGTGAAACATTAAAAATTCTATCATATTTTGAAAAAACTACTAGTATTTGTTAACTAAATTATTCAGTATTTAAAAATAATAAATGGTTACTGTTTTTTAAACCTTATCATCCTTTACCTGAAAAGTTTTGCATAAAATTGGAGTACATTTAGTATACTTTCCTTTCCTTAGTCCTAAATGTAATAATAAAAAAGTTCCTTAATTTTAAACCCAACTATTTGATAATAAAACTAAATGTTTACTTACCCAAAGCATCGGGAAATTATTCTACCTAAACTGTCTTTACCCAAGTGGAATTAAATATCTGCGACCAGCAACAACAGTACAAAAAAAACACACCTGTTAACGGCATTTAATTAATTTGAAACCTGTCTAAGTACGCCGCTCTACGCCCGCGACTGAGCCTTGCACTTCCTCTTTATAGGAAGCTCTTTCTACGTCTGCGGGACTCAATCTCCTAAAACGGGATCCCGAAATCTTTGCGTATTGTGCGAGGGAGTGTTGATCCGGGTGTTCAGTGGGAAAGCTCGCTCCTAACTTGTGATTGGTAGAGAAAACTTGCGTAACGGTATGGCACTTTGGAATGGTCTTTTCATTCTATTTTATTTTTGCTTTCTTTCCTCTTCGGGCGCAGTTTAAGTGAAGTCCAACCTTGCACAGGTGATTTGCTTTTGAAAGGGGAAAAAAATGATGTGAAGTTCGAATTTCTGGAGCAATTTTTCTTGGAATGGAGAAAGCTTTTTTTTTTCTTTTTTTAATGTGTGTGTGGGATTTTAAATATAAGAGTGAGGGAGAAATGTGTAGCTGATTTTGATTTTGATTTCAATGAAATGCAATAAAACATTATGCATTTATATATATTTCTAGACTAAGAATATTTCTGCATTATAGAAATGTTAGTCTTCCAGCTGTTCAATAATCATTCACTGATACCAGTAATTAAAGCTAATAAAAAATTGTAATTAATTGATTGAAATCCATTTTTTGTTTCTTGATAGTTGAGAGCAAATTCTGTTTAAAATATGGTGAGATTGTACTGAATTTCACTCATACTAAATTATTATGAAAAATCTTATTTGTTTTATGTACATATATATTCAAAATGAATATTATCACGTGAGAAATGTTAAAAAACATATTAAATGATAAATATTCGTTAGAATAATTGCTTACCTATTGTAATATTATACAGTTCATGTTTAATATGCATTCATATCGCTATCTCTGATAAAATTAAATAATTTAAATTCTTTAGAACATAGAGCAACTATAAATTGCTTATAGTTTGAAACAATTCTTTAAATGCCATTACAGAAAAACAATAATTTGGAGTTACATATTTTAATTTTTAAAGTTTCATAAGGTACAACGTATTATCTGTTAGTTTTACTTTTGCATTTTAAGATATCTTGCGTTATTTTCGGCTAGTAAATACATTATGTTTCTGTTTTCAATTATGTTTGAATGAATCTATTTGTTTCGTTAATTTAAATTTACTGAATTAGAAATATTCAAAGCACACACACACAAACACACACACACACACACACACACACACACACATATATATATATATATATATATATGACGAACTGTATATATGCAGTTAGCATTACTGTATGACTGTAATGCTAACGTCATACAGTTCGTCAGCTCGTTAACATTTTCTGTAAATTTGAATCCCAAATAGTTTTTGTTACATACACATTTGTAGTAAAAATAGCATTAAAATATGAATAATATGTTTATAGAGGTTTCTAAAACACAATATTAAAATGCATTCCACAAAATTTATAAATTAATGCAAACTTCTATGCACAGACAATACTTAATTTATCATAACAAGAGAACACGATGCAAAAAGTACACCATTCTTTGTAAAAGTGTACATTTAAAAGCATTCTGATATTCATACCTCTTCAGAAATATGGAAGAGTTGAATTGTCAGCAAATGCATGAGAGCAGAAACATAATATTCTACTTAAACAAAATTTCTGCGTATAAAATGAAACATTTTTTTAATACATCTGTGTCATCCATTCTTTCCAGATAGTATTTTGTGTATCACACTGGAATACGTTAAAGAAATCTTTGAATGTAAAATCAAACATTTCCTTGGAATCATGTGTATTTCCTGCTTGAATAGACTCTCTGCCGACTTACTTATGATAATAAGAGCAATTTGGAATGCTGGTACGTTCGAGCCCTCTTAAGTGCTTCCTGAAATAGATTTTTACTGTCTTTGAAGCACTTCTTTTGTCGCTTTTCCGTTAGGTCCATTTTATAGTATATGCTAAACAATAAAAAATGTTCAATTTTCGTGATAAAAGTATAAAATGTCGTTATATTAACTCGATTGTAAGAAAGAAAGTTCAGAGTTATTTTTTATTTATTACTAGCTGCGTACCCGTTCTCCGTACGGTAGGGAACGAAACTTTTTCATACATCTATAATTCGAATTGATTCCAGTGATTTGGAATCTAAAAATAAGCAAAATGATTTGACTCTTGGCATAAAGTTACTCATTAGTTATTCGTAAAGTTAGTAAAAGTACTGACCTGAGACCATTGTTAATATTATGACACAAAAACTATGTCATTCGAGATCAGAAAAAAGAAAAACGTGGCGGTTCGCAGCGAAAATTCCTAACTTTCAAAATATCTCATTTTTACATCATACTCTTTTTTAGATTTAAGTTATACCACCTTAGATACTATACATGATGTGGAGAACCGTTTTATTTTATAGTTAAATAGTTGTGTACCCGCTCTTCGAAAGGGAAGAAGAGAACATTTTCCCAAAATGTGATCATAACTACTTGTGACAAAACAGAATCTCCCAGAAAAAAAAAGTTCTGTTACAGTCTTTTCTGTTGAAACTACCGCGGGATATATTAACGTGACGTAGAATTACTTAATGTTTAGTTAGCTGCGATGTAATATGGTTGTTGAAAAAGGAATAGAACACTTAGTTTCACGAAATATTTATTAATGCGGTATATTGTGCTTTGATCAATATTGCCCTAGCATATCTACTAACTATTACTTATACTATCTTTTACTGATACCAATATACAATATATTTTCGTTTTTCAATCATTAATGTTTAATTTAAAGAACGGCTTAGATATTTGCCACGAATGTAGTCTTTTATTCTTTGGTGACTTTTATAATTTACGCATTAGTATAAACGATAATCATTTCACTTTATGGTTGGCACTAAAACAGCTCTCCATACATTTGTATGCATAATTCTTGTCAGAGTGGCGTATTTAGCACCAGGGCCCTATTATCTCACGGGCAAATCGCGACTTTGCCCCGTGCCCCAGGCTCAAAATGGCCCCAATTTGAAATGTTAATCTGAAATATTCTTTTTTATAACAAAATTTTATGAAAAATAAAACAAATTTCATAGATAGAGGCCCCCAAATTCATCAATACCCGGTGTCCCTGTTTGTCATAATCAGGCCGTGTTTAGCACCGCAAAATATTTCTTGCGATTCGAAAACGTGTCCCGTTTAAAATCTCAATTGAAAATAATGCTGGATAATTCACTGGTGAAAAAACAGCATTCAATTGTTTTTCTGGCAACGTAAAATAAAATATGGAATTATTTCATGCGTTGCGTATGTTTTGCTTGTGAATCCGTTTTCTGATTGAGTTTCGAAAGAGGTTTTAAACTCGTGACGCCAAAATGACGCACATTTCACAATTTCACATGCAAAAACCCAGTTATTTTAAAGTAATTTTATTTTTTTTTCAACTGGCAGTTTTAATCATTGTTGCTGTATCCAGGACAACCAAACCGCAGGATATCAAACCGAAATTTGTAAGCAGCTGCTATTGAAATGAAAATCCTTCTTTACTTAAAAATTCGTAAAAATTCTCCTAATTTATATTTTTCCTCCGTTCTTCTTTTAAAAGTGGGCGAATTGTGTTCTCCGTCTTTTGCCGAAATATAAAAAAGTTGTGACAGATAGAATTCCAGATGCAGCAGTTTTAAAAATATTTTACGAAAATCAGCGTCAAATGTAATTTTATTTGAAAAAGTCCCAAAAATCTGCAAATTATGTGACACAGTCCGAACAAACAGTTTTTAAAAGAAAATTTTCTCCTCTATACGATGATGCAAATATCGTTTTCTTGCGAGTGCATTTATCGGCGTTATTATGTATTACGCAAGAAAAATCGCTAAAAATCGGACAAAACATAAAATAAAACATTTTCTAATTCGAATTTCGAAAAAATCGCTTCGAGGTGTATCAAGACCCGTCTTGGAGAATTTCCGTACAAAATTTGGTAGGTCTACGATAACCCGTTTCGGAACTACGCGAGACACAGACAGACAGACAAACTAACGGACAGTTTACACATTGCTTTATTTATATAGATTACTTTTTTAGGAAGCATCATAGTAAACAAAAGCAATGAAACTTCTTTAAAAGAACAGACATGAGTTCTATATTAATAAACTAGCTGTTAACCATGACTTACTTGTGGAACATAATTTTCATTTCCGTTAATCTCTTTTGTACCCCGTCAAGCCTTCTTATTTTAACAAATTTGTATGTAAATGCATATATATATCTATCTACAGACACACACATATATATATGTGTGTGTGTACAGCTGTGGAAAAAAAGGCCTCGCTTGCTCTTTATTTCGCAGTCGTTCGTCATACAAAAAGTTATATATGCCATTCGTTTGCAAATAACGCATACTTTAATTTACTATTACTTTAATTTGCATAAGGGGCCGTCTTCTTATTTAATTCTGCATTAATTTCGTTTTTCTCAACGGCAACACTGTATTTTGACTTTATTAAACGAAAGAAAAACTTTAAATTACCCTAAATATAAATTTTCACCAATTTTCTACGATAATTTCCGGAGATATTGCGAATTCATTTTTCCGCGTTTTAAGGGACTTTCTGCAAATTAAAAAACGCTATTTGAAGTTTCTGAACTTTTCAGCGTTCATTAATTTCGCTAGCGAGAGTTAAAAGAAATAAATATTATTTTCAAGGAAAATATTGTTTCCATCTCTCAAAGTTTTTTGTACTGAGAATATCAAGGGTAGAAATTAGAATATTTAGTCTGTGGCCAAATGACCCATGAGTTTATAACTTCCTTGGTTCGTTTATATTCATGCACTGAGGGCCAACTCTTCGAATGATATCAGGTATTTTCCTGGTATCATTCAAACCAGAATTTGGTTAGGGTTTTATTTTTTTTATTTTTTTGCTTGTTTGGAAGAGAGCGGTTTAAATGCTTCTTAGAACTTTTTATTGGATATCAGTGGTTTCTTTTAAATATAGTAAATAAAGAATAATTCAGCTTTAAACTATCTTATCAAGTATACTTATTCGTGCATCATAAAATAAAGAGAATAGCTTCGTCTTCCTCGATGGGATACGACACATGCCGGTGTTGATGACGAAACCTAAGATGAGCGTCTTATCGATTTGGCTACAGAAGCGGTTACTTCGTTTTACGAAATTAAACTTTTGATTCGTAAGGTCACTGAAGTAAAGCAGCATTCTCAAGTGTCATATACATTCTTTGAAATCTTCGTACTGCATCTGGAATCACCTGCAGCGATAAATTGAACAATAAAACATTTTAAATTTAAGGATGTATATAGTTGAAAGATTCTTCAATCGATTTTGCTAATCTTGGTTAAAAGAAGAGATTCTTAAGTCTTAAAATCAGTGTTTGAAAATTGCCGAAATGAAAAATGTGCATTAGTTTTATATAAATACTTGCTTTTTAATATTTTTGAAATCATTTTAGTAGGTTTTCATTAGTGGCATCAAAAGAACCTACTTATCAAATTTCACCAGGGCTGTTTCTTTATACTAACGCGCTACTCTGAAACTCCAATTTTTAGTTTGAACACCCCAAGTTCGGACGCTTGTACAGAAAGATATATTAATTTAATCCATTTGAAATTTGCTCCTATATTTTTTAAGGTATCTGCCTACGTGCGGAGCACGTTTTTTAAAAAATGCAAAATTTTGATGCAGTTTATACATTTTTATTTGATAAAACATGACAGAAACAATAATTTATTTTACGAAATTTTCATAACTTTTTTTTAATTGCATTTTTGCTGAGAATTTTAACAACATTTCATACTTACGCCAACTGCTATACAGTGCATTCTTTTCAATATTTAGTAACTTTCTTCGGGCAGCATACTCCTATAACTCTTTTCTGTGTTTTGTTACAAAAGTTTTATTCTACTTTGAAAATTCGCTGAAATATGGCAAATTAGGTACAAAAACGAGATTTTCTGAAAAAATCAATTTTTTTGTATAAAACCTGCAAATCGGATATTGTACCTGCAAATTTATTAATTTCATACATATAACTTAACTTTTGCTACAATAAACACTTTGATATCCGTAGAATTTTTTTGTAAAATGTCATTAACATATCTTTAAAAGTTTTAGTGTAATTACAGTTATTGTGACGCAAGGTAACAAAAAACACAGTTTTCCAGAAGACTTTAAAGATTTCATTTTAACATCGATGTTCAAACACAAGTGACGTTCAAACATCTTACTTTATATTTTTCGTAAAAGCGAAAGTAAAACAGTTTAAGAATCTTAATATGCTCTTTCGAATACAATAATAAAAAAATAATCAATTTTTTTCTCAAAAATAGCTTTATAGACGGAGTCAGATACCTTAACTCAAAGATGGTCTTTTTCGGGTCATTTTTAATTTTGTCAAAACTTAAAACTGACCAAAAACTTAAAACTTAAGGAAATTAATTTTATTAATTAATTTTAATTTTTAATTGAAAAAAAATTTAGTAGGTTTTTGTTTGTGGCACACCAAAAAATCCTACATACCAAATTTTACCTAAATTGGTGGGGCCGTTTTTTTATATTAGGAGTCTACGAGGGTTGCTATTTATATTTCTGGCCTAATAATCAAACAACAACTATTTATGATCGAAATTGGTTTTATAGTTTTTCTAAATATTCTCCACGAAGATCAATGCACTTTTGTATGCGTTTCAACCAATTTCTGAAGCATTTTTTCCACTCCGATTGAGGTAACTGCAAAACATGCGTTTTGAATGCATCGACCGCTTCTTCGGGTGTCGAAGATCGTTGTCCACGTAATTTATTTTTGATGTACGGAAATAAAAAAGTCATTGGGTGCCAAATAAGGGCTGCACGGTGGATGACCCATCAATTCGATGTTTTGGCATTTCAGAAAATCCTTTGTTTGAGCCGATGTGTTAGAGCTCGCATTGTCGTGATGAAGAATTATGCGTCTCTTTTTCTGCTTTTCTCGAATTTCTCCGGTGACTTCTGGCAAACAAATAGTCGTGTGCCATTCAGAATTGATCATCCTGCGTTGCTCTAACGCCAGTGTCGTCACGTGACCAGTAATGCCGAAGAAACAGGCAACCATTTGTTTCTATGTGTTTCTTGCTTGAACAATTTTTGTTGGATTTTGCTCGTCTTGGAAGACCCATACAGTCGATTGCTGTTTTGTTTTCAGCTCATATGCGTAGATCCACGATTCGCCACCTGTGTAGATGTTATACACAGCCTTTGATGCACCTTGATTGTATTTTGTCAGCACTTCCTTGCACCAATCCATACGAGCCTTCTTTTGAGCGTTTTTCAGATTATGCGGAATCCAACGCGAACAAATCTTTTTTTACGGTCAAATGTTCATGTAATATCTTATTGATGCTTGTCATACTAATGTCCAAAGACACCTCAATCTCACGGTATGTCACACAACGATCTTGCTTAATGCGTTCTCGCACAGCATCGATATTTTCTGGCACAACAACCGATTTTGGACGACCTGCATGAAATTCAACCTGGATCGAACACCGACCACGATTAAATTTTTTATACCAGCTTTTTACAGTGCTGTAGGATGGTGCTGATGATAAAGATTTAAGTTCATCGAAGCACTCTTGTCTTGACAATCCACGTCGAAAGTTGTGAAAATAATTGCACGAAAATGTTCACGAGTCAACTCCATTTTTTTTAACGAAATGAATTTTTAAAATTTCTGCAAACAACACAAATCAAGCTGAAACGGCAAATCGTTTGGAAGAATTTATGTTTAAAAATATCAAATTTTCGATTTAAATCGTCTGTGATCTCCTAGCCACGCTTTCTCTTGGCAAGGCCAGAAATATAAATAGCAACCTACGTACTCTCAAAATCCAATTTTTATTATTTCAAGAAAAAACAGAGTCATTGAAGCTTCGCAAGTTTATTGTTCAATGTACAATGTTACAAGTTCATTATCCAGACTTCGTTTAGATCTTATTTTAAAGTGCATAAAAGATCATGAAGAAAAGTCTCTTACACTATTTACACTGCTGGCCACCCAAATTGCAACACCAAGAAAAACAAGAGATATCACAACAAAATTTATTGTGTAGATAACATGTTGACCAAGTAACAAATGATTAAATTTACAGCATTCTATGAAGCGTGGTTCCTGCCAAAATCAAGTACCCAGAGTAGCCGCCGTTGTTGGAGATCACAGCTGCCACACGCCTCGGCATTGATTCAAAGAGACTTTGAATGTGTTCTTGGGGTACAGCAGACCAAGCAGCTTCCACACGTTGCCAAAGTTGATCTGGTGTGACAGCTGGGGATGAACTCTGGGTCAGTCGTTGAGCAACCATGGACCACATGTTTTCTATCGGCGAAAGATCCGGAGAGCGCGCCGGCCAGGGAAGCAATTCAATCTGGTGATTGACGAAGAACCCTTGGACAATGCGTGCCACGTGTGGCCGTGCATTATCCTGCTGAAATATGGCTGTTGGCAAGCCCTGAAGGTAAGAAAGGACAACTGGCTCCAACACCTCGGAGATGTAGCGCTGGCTGGTTAAAGTACCGGCAATGCGTACTAGAGGAGTGCGAGAGAGATATCCGATACCGCCCCATACCATAATACCCGGTGCAGGACCAGTGTGACGGTGCATAATGCAGCTGTTCAGCATCCTCTCTCCACGGTGTCTCCAGACTCGAATCCGACCGTCGTGGTGTTGCATACAGAAGCGTGACTCGTCAGTAAAGAGAATTTCATTCCATTCTGTCGTCCACATCCTTCTTTCATCGCACCATTGGCGGCGAGACGTCGTGTGGTTCCGCGTCAGAGGTAGACAAAGCAACGGACGTCTTGCGGACAGACCATTCTGCTGTAAACGACGTCGAATGGTACGCGCAGACACTGGATGATGCGTTACAGACTGAATCTGCTGTGATATGGTTCGTGATGTGACTGAGCGGTCCGTCACTGCCATGCGTACAATCTGCCTGTCATCACGTGACGTGGTGCACTGAGGTCGATGCGGTCGATCACGTCTGTCCGTCGTACCCTCCTGCACCCAACGATCACATATCCGCATCACAGTTGTTTGGTTTCGTCCAATACGACGACCGATTTCCCTGAAAGATAACCCACAATCTCGGTATGCCACTATCCTTCCTCTGTCAAACTCGGATACTTGATCAAAAGATGATCGTTGTTTCCTACGAGGCATAATTTATCGTTTTTTTGAAAAAAAAGCAAGAAAAACACAATTGCTGTACTTGAAACCGTCGAAATCTCCAAGCCTTAAATAGCGCTTTGAGGTGGCGCCACAGGCGCGCTTGATGTGCGTCTGCGCTGAAATTCTAATCATTTGCATATCTCACCTCAGCTAATGCATGTTGTAAATTTCATATTATTTGCATGCTTCCTTCAGGGTGTTGCATTTACGATGGCCAGCAGTGTAGATGCAACGAGCACTTTTTGATAAAAGCACATTGGCGGCGTTTGCAACATCAAAGAAAATTCTGTAGAGAATAGATGGCACTACTCGCTCGCCATTGCCACCATTTACTTTAAAGGTTCGTCTGGTTGGTTTTTCGTTTATAAATACAGGGTGTTTCAAAAAAACGTGGACAAAATGACATGGCAGATGTGTCATACAAAAAGGATCAAAAATCGCGTAGGAACAGAGGGTCGCAAACGCTTGTAGAGAGCGCTAGAGCCACGAGAAGGCGTTGCGATACAAACACGAGCTGAGCAAACGGAGATTGCCTTCATTCTAGCCGTGGATGCGTTGGCCGTAACATGGCTAGTTACACGCACCGCGAAATGACTGACATGCATTTAGTTTATGGCATGGCCAACTGCAATGGACAAGAAGCCTTTCGAATGTATCGTGAGAAATATCCTGGTAAAAAGGTGCCTAGCCGCTCATACTTTGCCGCTCTGCATCGGCGACTGTGTGAAACCGGCTCGTTAGACGTGTGCTGGTCACCAACGAATAACTCGGACAGTTGATGCAGAAGAAAGAGTTGTCCAATGATTCCAGCGTAATCCTTCAACAAGTACACGAGTTGTATCCCGAAAGACCCATATCCACCACGCTAACATCTGGCACATTGTACACGACAAAGGACTACATCCTTATCGTTTACAACGCGTCCAGGCACTGGAACCGAGAGATTACAACAATCGTATGGATTTTACTCGGTGGTTTTTGCAAGAGCATGCTGCAGACCGAAACTTTGCAGCAAGTTTTCTCTTCACGGATGAGGTTGAGTTCCCATTAGAGGTTGTGATGAACTTTCACAACCCGCATACGTGGGCGGATGAAAACCCGTATGCTACACGTTAGCACGGCACATAACGAAAATGTTCCGCTAACGTGTGGCTGGCATTGTAGGAGACTGTTTATTTGGTCCGTACATTCTCCCAGAAAGACTTAACGGTCCCATTTATCTAACATTCTTGCAAGAGGTTCTGCCAGCAATGTTGAATGATGTCCCGATGCCTATTCGTCGACGCATTCGATTTCAACACGACGGAGCCCCTGCACATTTCATCACAGATGTCAGAACACATCTGCAGGCTACTTTTCATGGCGGCTGGATTGGTCGCTGTGGACCAATCGCATGGCCACCACGATCACCAGACCTGTCTCCCTTGGATTATTTCTTATGGGGATTTTTAAAAGGCGTTTTGTATGAAACACCTGCTGTTGAAACGCCGGAACACTTGGTAGGAAGAATTGTTGTGGCAGCAGTATGTGTTCAAGATACACCTGGTATCTTTGAGAAGGTGTGGCGTTCCATGCAACGTAGATGCCAGGCGTATCTCGATGCACTTAGCAAAAACTTTGAGCATCTCCCGTAGGCTCAAAATTTGGCTTGCATTAGTCGCATGTGAGTGTAATTATTAAAAAATGATCTGTAATGGTTTTGTTTCTTCTCTTTGTGTTATGTATTATTTTAGACGCCCTGTAACGGCTCCGGATCGCAGTTGCGACCCTCTGTTCCTATGCTATTTTTGATCCTTGTTGTATGACTGATCTGCCATGTTATTTTGTCCACGTTTTTTTGAAACACCCTGTATATAAGCGCAACATATATATACAGTGAAACCTCTCCGAGCGCCCACCCCTCTAAGGCGGCTACCCCTCTAAACGGCCAATTTTTCATGGCACGGATTTTCCGGCTCATAGACGTAATGTTAAAATAACCTCTACCAGCGGCCACCCGACCACCTCTAAACGGCCGTCGAGAGGGATCGCCCACCTCATTTTTCGGGAAATTCTACTTACTCCATGCTTTAATTTGATGGGAAAAATTCAAGGTCAGTAGTCTAGCGAATGTAAGCGTATTTTAAATCCTTTTAATCAAATGTAAAAATAATTTAAGGTTGATTTAAATTAACTAATCAGTATGTTTGTGTATATAAACGTTTTAACAAATGAATTTTTGTGCCTTTCAGACGCTAATTCCGTCTCTGACGAGGAATTTACCGATGTTTGTAATGGCGAACAAGCTAAACTTTCAACACAAGCGACTTTAAGGAAAACAGATGAAATTATCTAAAATCCCGAATCGGTTACAAACAAACCGGTTAGAGATCTGTTTTTAAGGTAATAAACGAACTTGAAAAAGTGCTTGTTTCAGAGAAAAGAAAAAACTTAAAATAGACACAAACTGTATCTTTTTTTTTTCAAAAAATGTAAAAAAAAGCATTAAAAAAGTACTATTTTCTCTTTAGATAAGTTTTAAATTTCATTTTAAATAAGGAATATGTGTCAGACTTGTTTACATTACGCATTATAGCAATTATCTTATAATAGTAAATAAAACTCTTCAGAGCGGCCGCCCCCTATGAGCGGCCAAGTATTCCCGGTACGGTGAGAGGGCCACTCAGAGAGGTTTCACTATATATGTGCGAAAGTATGTGTGTGCATATGTGCGTATATATATTTATTTATACGTATTAGTCTTTACGCGTCTCCACTTGTAGATGACTTCACGGCAGAGGAAGCTATTCACCGTAATAATATCGTGTGCAATATCGAACTTAAGATAATAGCAAAGAATAGTGCTGGAATTTTCAGCGATGTTTCTTTTTTCCCTTAGTTTCAACTCAAATTCACAACATTTTCCATAATATCTATAAAATTAATAAGAATATTCCAGCAACGTAACTGTCGTATTTCAAGTGAAGCAGATATCCTAAGATAGCAAATAGGTTAAGGTAGTAATCCCATATTTGCATTTCTGTTCTTTTTTCTGTGATGCATTGATTGAAAACTTATAAGAATTTGTACTTTGACCTTTTTATTTTGAAATGTGAGGGTGCAAGAGATGCTGACTTTAAATATAGTGTGAAAGACATACGTGTAGCTTTTGACCTTTCTATACTTGAGTTCTATTTTCTTATGTAGATGACCTCCTCATATAAATTTTACAAAAAAAAGTAAAAGACATTGAACGAGAAAATAAATTTGCTTTTGGCTGTAAAAGAATGCAAACTAAAAATGCTGCTAAAGTCTTCCTTGAGGAGGAAGGAATTTACATTTTATGCTTCATTCTTTAAATGTAACATTGCCAAACTTCTTCAATTAATATTTCTACATATGTCAAACAAAACAATTTATATAAAAGTTCATTACACTATCGTCTTCCTACTAGGTTTTTAATCTTTAAAATTATAACTAACTTTTGAGCCGCCTGGGTTGTGTAGTGGTTATAAATAGCCACTACACAGCCCGGGCAATTCCAAACCACGAATCCAGGTTCCATTCCAGGCACCCCTTCATAGGAGGCAACGCTGGTACACCTATTAGGTGTCTCCATTATAAGGACACCAGTACTTCCGGCTTAGTGTTGGCTAATGCCTAGAAACAGCAATTGTCCGACATTAGGTGCGGGGGGGGGAGAAATAACTCATTTTTGATATAATTAATTTTACTTAAAGGTTCATTCGAATTAAGCATAATTCGCAAATCAGCGTCAGATTTACGCTGCTAAATTAGTTTGTTTTTAAAAAAAAGTTCATTACAGATATTTATCGAAGATTTCCTTGAAGAATTTCTTTTCAAACACGACGAAGGAACATCCTGATTTATCTCATTAAATAGAAAGTAATTTTGAGAAAAGCAGTTTACGACTAAAGTTGAGCAGTGGAAATCTTTTAAATCTAATTTCACTATTTAAGGTCAGGAAGCAATAAAAACTTTTCCCCGTCTTCTACTTTGAAAGAAACATAGTATGTATTTTTAAGAAACAGGCGTTCCTCCGTCCGCACTGAAAAGTTCGTTGCTTAAGATTATATTTTAATGTAATTATATGGTTCAGAAATTCACTGTTCCTGTTGTGGTATAAAGCCACGTGTATTCTCTACTAAATCATATTAATAAAATATATAATTTTTGTTATTTACACATACATATTATGTATATGATTTTAAAAAATTTAGTCATAATAAGTGTAGAATTTAAGAGAAATAATGGTTGCTTTGCAAATTCATGTGTATGCTCTTGATTTTTTTTTATGCAGATGTTTTTAATGTTAGTTGCAAGGAAAAATCTGATTAAAAGGTTTATGAGTAACAGAGAATCCCTAGTAGGGTAAAATTTAGTTTTAGTTGTCAGATGTAATTCTAGAGATGTTTTAAGAAAATTACAATTAAAGAATTACTTCATGATCATGTATGAAATAACATTTTTAAGTAATCTTTGTTCAGAGGAGAGCCTTTGATAATTATTAAATCCCAAATTTCATACAGAGGCTTCCTTTTTAGTTTTCTGTTAAAAGGACACGTGAAAAATTAAATTAACATATTTTATCCAGTAAAAACTATTGTTGTCAATTAAGAATAAAAATATACCTGTGAAAATAGTTATTTGAATGAATTTTCAATCATGTTGCAAATTATTAAGCTGTATTTTACTGAGTGACTTTGTCAGAATTACCTAACGCAGGCTGTAACATGAAACATAAAAAGTCACATAGCATGATTTACAATGGCATCTACATATAAGAACATATGATAGAAATATTACTATTTATGTTTATTATTATAACAAATAAATTCATTATTGTAAGATAATGCTGCTAAAAATTGCCTTAATTCAATACTAATATTTTTATGAACAGTACAATGTTAATAACCATGCAGTTTGTGCCCAAACTTATGCATTTGCAATATTTACCTACAGAGCAATAAATTTTCTGTCACAAAAGTAAAATTCTTAAAATTTTCAGTTTAAAGGGAATTATTGATATACTGAGCTTTTAATTCATTCTTAATCTGTCATCAACCTTGATGAAGTATCTTATTTTCTTCAAAGCATAAATTCGTCTTTCTTGCAAATACAATACAAAGCAATGGTGATTTCCAATATCCTGATGACTATCTGATGCAAGACATTTTAATCAAAACTACACTTACTACACTTGAATTTTGATTTTTCAAAGCCTAATGAGCAAAACTATTTATATTTTTTGTAAATTCATTTACCTAGAAAAGAGTCTGTATTATGAAGAATGAGTTGATGAATAATGCCAATAAAAAGTTTCTCTCAACACTATAAAGACTACAAAACTTGATTCAGAAACTTTAATTTGAAAAATTCATGAAGTATTACTTCATTTTATTTGACGTCACAGTTTTAAAATGTTTCGCTGTTATGAAATCGAAGATCTTTAATCAACAATATAAATATAACGTATTCAACAAATTTAGAGTTAATAGTTTAGGGTCGATTTGGACTTTTTTAACATTTTCCATAAGAATGCGTTTTGACTTGAAGTAATCCGTTATCTGCGGCATTAGGTAGCTTCTTCAACATGTCAGCATATATGGAAAGAAAGAAACTCCGCCTAATGAGCGGCTTTTTATCAGAAACTACTGATAAAAATTTGATGCTCCTTTTATGCATTTCCGATCCTTACTGAAACTGATTGCCTTAATGCCAAAAGCCCTCATAAACCGAAAGTTATTGATTATGAACATTCACAAAAAAAACATTATTTTAACTAGAACGTTGTACTGCAGTTACACTAGTACAACTTGCTGCAGAAGTAACTCCAACCAAACTTGCGCGTGAAAAAAAAAAAAAAGAAAGAAAGAAAGATATTTTTTTCGACCCAATAAAATATTGTTTTTATCAAAATCACATTTACAAACTGGTGATATTAGAGTTGGTTTATTATATGCTGCAGAAAAGATCAGAATTGAAGAGCTGGCTATTTTTGTAGCTTTAAAATCTCAAAAGTTGCCGGATATTCATTTGACGCAAAATATATTTCGCACCAAATAATTACATTTCTCAGAAAAATAAAATGCAGCAGACTAGGTAAAAACTGAAAAAACAACTTATTTAATTAAAATCAAAATCAATATGTTCAAATATTCCAAGCATAATGCAACATTTATAACTATTTTTTTTTACAATTTAAAAAAGAAATATGTATGGAACTTTTAAATTCTGTACAAACATTTAAAGTTTTATTTAAGGCTAATAACTACATTTTAAACTATATTTTTATTAATGAGGATCATTAACTAAAATGTATAAGACAAAAACTTTTTACTGTTTAACAATTAAGCTATCGTACTTTACTCAGAGTAAATATTGCATAAATGATTTTGGCTGCTTAAACAAACACATTAAAATTCTGAGGGAGACTTTTAGCTCTCTTTGTAATACTTTGTGTTTTCTTGGTGGCAGTCTAAAAATATTAATTTTCACAAGACTTTATAAATTTTAGTAATTTTTTATAGTGTATGGATAGTGGAAAATTTTACATTCAACATTTGTTAAAAATGAAGTAATAGTATTTTTTAGACTCCAGTTAATTTATATGCACGTTTTGTGAATTAATTCTGCATAATCCATAACGGTTTTTTAAATGCTTAGTGATTTTAATCTTTCAGATATAACTTAATTATAATTTCCTTCTTTTTTTAAATATGCCCCAAGCAGCAATTCATCAGTGGCCAAACTTTGGCCAAACATCGCTCACCGAGGAAGTTGACATGGGGCCAACATCGCCGGCGATATGGGCGATTGACTGGGGATGTCTCATCGGGTGAAGATTGGCCAATCTTCTGGCGCCAAAGGGATTTGATCGTCGGTCGAACAGTCGCCAAACAGATACCAATGACTTTCATCGTCGGTCGAACAGTCGCCAAACAGATACCAATAACTTTCATCGTCGGTCGAACTGTCGCCAAACAGATACCAAAGACTTTCATCGCCGGTCGAACAGTTGCCAAATAGATACCAATGGCTTTCATCGTCGGTCGACCAATCGCCAAAGAGTTATTATCGACCGTCGATCAGTTGCCAAACGTTTTAATCGACGATCGACCAGTCGCCAAACGATTATTATCGACGGCCGACCAATCGCCAAATGTTAACCCAAGCAATTCCAGCCTTTATACCCCAGTTTATATTTTATGTATATAAATTATTCGCTCTAAAGGTAATTTTATTATCCCAGGTTTTTTTTTCAATCTTACAAATAGTACTTTATATATATGTATATAGTGTCACCTTTAATAAAATGTGGCACTGCCAGAAGGGGAGGGGGCAGTTAAAATATCAGGATATGTATTTCTGCCCCCCCCCTTTCATATTTTCACTTTACTTAGTATGAGCTCTCAGATATTTACACTCACTTAAAAAAAGTATTTGAGTGCAAGGCCAAATTTCCTATTTTGATTTTGTATATATATATATATATAAATACCCAGTTTAAAACACACTCAATAAATAAATAAATAAAATATATAAATGTGTGTGTATATACAGTAGTATCCCGACTTAAGCAATTTTCAAATCGCATCAATTCGCCTTTTTTATTTACTAAATAACTTTGGTTTACGATTTAAATAATGTAATTAGCTATATAACCTTAAGGTTTGCTATTAGTTAAATTATTCTTTGAAAAGGCAATATTAATCCCCCCCTCCAAAAAACAATAAATTATGGCTATACCTGTGTATAATGAAGTAACATCCTCATACTTTAAAACAAACATTAAAAATGTTACTTTTATTAATTACTTGTATTACATGTGGGCATAAACACAAAAATGTATAGAAAATGGCATCACTGATATTCATCCCCCTTTCTGCATACTGTTACATAGTAAGTTTGAAAACATCTCCTATATAAAACTCTTCCTACACTCACATTAATTTTAAGCTGATCAAGTCTAAAAAATAAAAATGTATGTAACTTAAATTAGGTAAAAAAGGTGGAGTCAGTACAGAGGCGTAGCCAGAAATTTTTCATGGGGGAGGTTACGACTACTGCAACTCACATATATGCATACATGTGTGCGATAAGGGAGTGAAGAATATACATTTTGTATGGCAAAAAGTTCCTCATGGGGGGGGGGGTATGACCTCCCCTAGGCTACGCCCCTGAGTCAGTACCATCGAATCATTTATTTTTATTTTTCTATATTATACAATATGTAATAACCATAATAAATTTATTTCTTACGCAATATGAATCATCCCTAACAGAACCGTGACTCAGTTAAAACCGTAAAATGACGGTCACAATTCAGTCACACGTTGTCATTGAGACGGTGATATGTAGTCACTATGACGTCAAAATGTTCTCCTCTGATAATGTGATTTCATAATGTGACCCCACGGTGTGGTCACTTGGTTACCATGCAGTGACAATACGATCTCGATAGTAGAAGTATTGACTGCCATCGGACGCGAATGATCGGAACTTCTTTTGGGCTTTACCGGAATCTGTCCAGATACGAACTTTGAACACCTCCTGATTCAGATCCTATTACGATGGCCATTGACATATTCCTGTGTACCTATGAACAGTTTAAAAAAGAAAGCAATTGCAAAAAAAAAAAAAAAAAATGTTCAAAAAATTGAAATCTTAGTAATTTTCTTTATAAATGGAGGAAAAGTACACTTATCAATAAAATAAGATTAAAAAAGTTCTCTCTTTCAAATATTTTTTCTACAAGTCAGAGAGTTTTTATTTATTTATTTGTGAATTAAAAAGCTCATTTCTTTGACTAAGTTCATACACTGCATTAAATACACTTTTTAATTCATAAATTTTAACAAACAATAAATTATGAAATAAATTAAACTATTGGATTATTTTCTTTTTCTTTTTCAAATATTTTCTAGGTGTAGTGCGATTTTTTATTTTTTATTTATTTTTTCACATAAAAGGCTAAAATGTCTTGAACATCTTTATCTGCTGCTAAGAAATAAACTACATTTTAATAAAGTACTATAATTTTACGAGGTTCGATATCAAACCATATCGTTTTCCGATGAATGAAATTAAAACTGAAATTAATTTTTTATACATATTACTTGTTTGTTAATCTAACAGATAATAACCTTCTCCTAAGAAATGCATGTTCTTACGAGCGCAATCTGCGGTACTGTTACATTGAATAGCCTAAACTATAATCAAATGTTGTAAACTGACGCTTATCTCAATCATATTTTATACAAAAGAAGAACCCCCCCCCCTTTCCTGCATACGGGATAAAATTCCTATATGAATTCCTCGTATTGTTCAAAACAAATTCAGTTTATTCTCTACTGCTAAGATTTTTGTGTTAGACATTTAGGTAATATTTTTCATAATTCTCCCCTGCTTTTTTTTTTTTCAATTTTTGTCACCAAATTATGAAAACTTGTATAATTTTCTGGTAGCCATTACTGATGTCACTAGATGTATATACTAACACATTTTTTTAAATTTAATTTTTCATTTTGTTAAATTCCATATTGAATCTATCCATTTGGATTCTGAAATGGCTCAATTGTCTCAACAGTAAAGTTACGGTATTCATTTGCAAAGTATGCCGAACTTGCTAACGATATTCATTGTCTATTAATAAGATTCGGTGGTAGGTATAATTTCGAAAACATTTTTATTGGCTTGGAACGAAATTAAAGATTTATGCCTTCTACAGTGTGAGTGCATTATCATACAATTAATTGAATTATCACAGAAAGCACTGAACTCCTTTACATTAGATTTAGTTACAAAAAAATTTTAGAAGAGACTACCTCGAATTTATGCACCTTAAAATTTACACTATAAAAAATTCAGAAAGAAAATGAATATTAATAATTTATAACGATATTCTAATAAATTATAAAAAAAAACAAAATAAAAACATCGTCTCCACGTAAAAACGCCGAAATACGATTAACAATTTTCAGCAGTTAGTGGCAGTAGTGGCTCTGCAAATAATATGTAGAAATTCAGTAAAATTTAAAAGATAAGAAATGCTGAGAGTAAATGACAATAGCCTGACTTAATTAAAATGAAGAGTTAATGTCGGCCTGCTTTGTCACTTCTGTTATTTACTAGCTGGATAATGCATAATTAAATGAGGTAAATAAAGTTTGTTCTCCGATATTCTTCTGTACATTTCATTTCAAGCTGCGTTTTGTTTCTAGTGTGATAATCATTAATTTAAGGAATTCTCATGCAATTATGCTCTTCTATTACAGACAGATGATGATACAGAAAAATCATCATTAATTCAACTATAATGTCTTAAATATAAAAATAAATGTGGTTTTGTGACGTACTATCATCTAAAAGTTGTCTATTATGACGGTATGAACTTGGATTACTGACGTTGTAGTATTTTAAAGCATAATTTACCAAAAACACTTAGCAATTAACTTTTTTGGCAATCCATTTCTTTTATAACATTTATGCAATTGTTTCTAAAAGTCTTCTTAGTTCATTGTATTTAAAAAAAACTCATTTTTCATCATGAATATAAATAGTATTAGCAGTTATTTTAAGTATTTTTCTAATATAGCGTCACTTCACGTCAAATCAAAAACAATAATGGAAAAATTTCATCACATCATAGATTATCCTCAAATTTTGTGTAGATGATTAATAGAATAGTGTAATTGCGAATCTCAATTTTTAAGGTTCTGCGATACTTAATTACAGAGAAATTAATTATGCAAATTTATTTTAAAGTTTTCTGAAAGATGCGCCATTTTTTCTCAATTTCTTAAATAAGTCCTCACCTGTAGAAGTTACTGAGCAAGATATGCGTATCTTCTATGGTTTACGCATTAGCATTGCATTTGCTAAAAAGCATCATGCAGTTTTTCGGGCTGTTTGATCAGAAACACGTTTTAAATTTTTATATGTTGTTAAGATGTTATACCAATGCATGCTTGGCTTTCTGCTCAGGAGCTGAAAAATTAGTAAATTTTCATCTGAATTTTCATGAATATGAGGATTCCCATTTCAAGGATTTTTCTTTACATCTTCCCATCAAGAGAATATATATATATATATATATATATATATATATATATATATATATATATATATATATATATATATATATATATGCGTATGCCCGAGTAATTTCAAAGAAGTTCCATTTGGTTTTGGTTTCTCACTGAAGTTTGGAAACTCTTAAAGGTATTTAAGGTATTTTATTTTATACTATATGCATAACTAGAATTTTTTTCACATCCAAATATTTCAATGAACTTTGTTCGGTCTTTGACCTCAAAGTCGTACAGTTTTGTTGAAAGAGTGAGAAAAACAAAAGTTTAATTTTAGAATTCTTTTTCATTTAACCCTGTTTTACATGATCTTTTTTGTTGTTTGTTTGTTCCAGCATAAATGTGTATAAAAGTATTTAAAAGAATCTTACAATATTTAAAAAATAGTTTAAGTAAAGCTGGTGACAAGTCTGACTCCATGTGAAATATAAGGTGTAAAACCACCTGAGCAATTTTGTAGCCTGTATTATCACATTTTAAAAATAAATTTGAAACCTGAATTAAGCAGCGAAAATCTGTCTGCGTAATAAAGCTTTTGTTGAGAGTGAAAAAAGGACTAATTTTAATCATATGAAAGTTTAATGTTTTCCTCAGCTGCTGGAGAGAAAGCGAAGATGAATCTTTTGGGGGGATCTAGTGGTATACGATCTTAACAGCATATAAAAATTCAAAACGTGTGTTTCTGATCAAACATGCCGAAAAAACAGCATGATGTTTTTAGCAAATGCAATGCCCATTTATAAAATGTAGAAGACACACAAATTTTGATAACATTTCTGGAATCAGCTTAAAAGAATACCACTAGAAACAAATTTACACTTCTATAACTTCTACAGGTCAGGCGTTATGCAAGAAATTCCGAAAAACTTTCACGGATCTTGCAGAAATCTAAAACATTTTGCATAGTTAATTTCTCGATGATTTATTATGGTAGAACTTAAAAAATTGAGTATTGTGATTATCTTTTCCTGTAAAAATAGAAAATTTGGGGAAAACCAAAGTTGCTGTGGTGAACTGCACTGTTCGATCTAACGTGCAATGACCTTATACTATTTTTTTTTAGATTTAAAAAATCCTTAATGAAAAATACCTAGTATTTTGATTTAATATACATATATCTTTTCATGAGCTATCGTTAAACTGAATATTACTGAATAATTTTGTAGAAAATATATAAATAAATAATTTATATATTATCTCAAATCAACAATATTCATATGTATTTGAATACTCGATACAAATTAGTTAATAAAATGCACAATTAAAGTAATCCCATTAGTTATTAAAAAGTAAACATAGGCGCAACAGTTTCCGCATGTTCAAGGCCTGTGCTGCCAAATCACGTCTTCGAGACCATCGAATCCTGGTCATGGAAGCATAAATAGCATAAATCTTGGCTTGGTGGACAGCCTGACTCGAGTCCCTAAGCAAGCTTGAGCAACCTTGCCCAACCCGGTCATTGGCGGAACGGCAGCACAAAGCGCTAACCGTAGCACACTGGGCTCCATTAGTTTTTAATACTGAGATTAATATTGTTGTTAGAATAAATCACAAGATTTGGGTAGTTTATTTTATCACTAACAACAGTAGTTCTATTTTAAAATAGCAGGCTGCATTGAATATATTATTGTCTGTTTAAAGTTTATCATTTAATAAAAAGGAAAGAAAGAAAATGCAGAAATATTCAATGAAATTTATCAAAAACAATTTTTATTTTCTATTATATTTTTTTATCACACGAGACTCTGTGGGAATCGAATATATTAGAAATCTTTTAAACATTTTTTTTTAATGATCTCTGTTTTGTAGACAAATCAGATAGTTCATATGAGTTCGAACACTTGCTTAATTATCCAAGCCTGCCCAAAGCGGCTTTATTTTCGAACACGTATGTGAATACAGCTACTCTACAATGCATTCGTTGCCTTTCCCCTTACACATAAACAGAAACAATTGCTGCTGGCTCTGGATTATCACCACAATTTCCAAGAAATACTCTTCCTTCAGGATCACACAAAAGTAAAACAAAAAATTCTTTTATCGCTAATGCTACTTGAAAGAAAATATTCGATTCGAGAAAGAAGCTGAGTTCTTAAAATCAGAAAGGCACTACTTACCACATTTCAACCGGAGAACAGGGATTTCACAGCTTACAAATTCTGTGAAGAAAAAAGGTAAATGCAAAGTTAAATTGATTTAGATGAAGTTTGTTTTCAAACCGTAGTCATCATTTAAAAATATGACGTAAAGTTTTCTTTCAATTTAACCTGTAATTAAAAATTCCGGAATAATGATTCAGAAACACAGTGTTATAAAAGATCTTAATATAACATGACTTTTAGCATCCTCAGTCTTGCTAAACTGTATGTAAAATACATGAATAATCTTAAAATATGATACTCATTGCTTTAAGTTGATTCAATAAAAGATGTGTTTTGAGTTGTTATGGAAATAAGACATCCTCATTTCAGTTCAAATTTTTTTTCAATGAAATGTATCTAAACCGTTAAACATACTTGTTCCAGATTCTGAACAATTTGTCAGTACAAGTAAGGATCTTCTAGTATTCGCAGTTATGTTCTTCATTGACATACTGAATATCGAAATACATTTTTTTTTAATTCCAGGTGCAAAAGTATAATTAGAAAATAATTTAATCATTTTAATTACATTTTTTTGACTGAGTTCTGTCTTGTTTTAAAAGTTTTTGTACAGATCACATGTCAGATTTACAGATTTTTTAAAAAAATTAGAATGATAAATTGTAAGGCAAGGTAAAAAGATTGGGTTACTGTGGAACTTTTAAACCTTCGGATCTATGTTAAAATATATTAAAAATACAAACTTTACGGCTTATAGAAATTTAGAGCATTTGACGGGAGAAAAGTATATCTAATACTTTATTTTGCCTGCACATCAATTAGAATTTGAAACCAAATTTGTATTTTAATTCTCAGTAAGGGAAGAAGGGTTACTATACACATTGGACTTAAAAAAAATATTACAAATGACCTTATACAAAAGCATTTACAAAATACTTTACTCTCATAAAGGTAAACATCCTTGAATTTCCTGAATATCTTTCTAAGATTGCGAATTTGTGTGTATGGTTAACTACAAGATTTTATCTCTTTTATGGTAACATAATCTGAAGGAAACACATTTCAGTTGTAGAGAATATTTTAGCCTCTGCATATGAGATTTCCGAACAGAGTATATTACCGTATTAGCCCGAATATAACGCGGCCCCGAACAGAACGCGATCCCGAAATTTTTTATCAAGGTAATTGGGAAAAAATCCTATATTCAGGCCTAGAATTCAGCGCGAGTCAGGTTTTAAGGGGAAATGATCAGTCAAAAAGAATAGCTTTATTTTGAGGCTAATACGGTAATAAAGACTAAGATTTCTATTGCTAAACTTTTGTTCCGACTTCGCAAAAGTTTTTAATGACTTGAAATAAAAACTAAGCGACAAACAGAAAATTTAAGGTGATGATGACAATTTTTAACTTACTAAAATATATTTTTTTTCTTGAATTGTATTACTGTTAAAGTATTTGCAACAGTTTCATATTGTTAGGAATTTCCGCTTTGTCTTGCCTTCTGGAGATTATAATTAGTCTAAAATTCGCATTCTAAGTGTCAAATAATTAAAATTTGCATTTTGTTGCCTCAAATTCGGTTAACTAGAACGCGAGATATGCGGTTTTGTGCATCCCTATTGGTTAATATAGTGTTTTCTCGAATTCTCTAGAAATATTGGTGCTAGAGCTTAGCTGACTTCACTTTGCGGGACTTATTTTTGGCACCAAATATAGAGATATTTCGACAAAAAGTCTCCAAGCTTAGCGACATTCCCGAGATTTGGCGCGTTTTTACTAATGGGGCCTGTAAAGTTTGTTTTCCTTCATTAGTATTACGCAATAGCTTACTATTACTCAATTACTTTTCTATTACGCAATCAAATTCGGGTTTGATCTGGATCATATAGGAGATGGTTTCCACTGGAATTTTCGGTGGCTAAAAACCATTCTATGTGTCCGGGTTTCATTTCCAACATAGTTCTGATGTCATTTTGTCTCTCCCCTCGTAGGAGGTAATGTTGGTCCACATTAGGTGCCTCAAAATAATGTGGTGAATAATTAGGCTTAAGGTACGGCCAAGGCCTGATGTTGAGAAGCTCCGTGCCATGAGGAAATAAAACGCTTTTAAGTTGTTTAATTTTAATTTTCTATAATTATAATTTTCTATTTTATATAGAACCACACTAAAGATATTATATACACTCTGCAAAAAAAAGTCTGTTAAACTGGCAGAAAAAAAAAAGCTTTCAGCCAGGACGCCAGTTCATTTCCGTTTTTTTTCACAGAAGTCTTCCTTAAATTTTACAGATTCTCAGTTTATTTTACAGAAATTTTCCGTATACCGAAAAAAATACTAAAGACTTATGTAAAATATACGGAAATAAACTGGCGTCCTGGCTGACAGGTGTTTTCTGTAAATTTAACAGACTTTTTTTGCAGTGCATGTATACATACATAATGCATATTTTAATCAACTTGAATCATATTGCGCAGTTACAAACTTCAGTAAGGGCTCTAAAGGAAAGAAAAATTGTTAAAATATATACAATATGACAAAACTTCGTAATTTATGTATTTTTAACATTTTTGAAGCTGTGTAGGTGTAAATACATTCTACTCACCATTTCTCTTAGTAGAAAAAAGGTACTTCTCCAAAGAATAAAAAAATTAATATTTCATAAAACTGCACTATTTCCTTTACTTATGTTTAATGCCATGTGCTCTCAACAAATCATGCTTAAGAGGACTAGAACGTCAAAAAACTTTTACAGGCACTTTTATACATTCATCTAAATATAATTCATGAAGCTTGGGCTTCATTTATTTTCTTACGTTAGGCGTAGTTGATGTTTTTGATAAAAAATAGCACTCAGAAAATTGTTTTTAGTTTGTTTATGTTAGGTTAAAAACACATGTGAGAAGATGCAGAATTTGAAATTTTAAGATTGCTCTAACTTTAAAAGATGCGATGAAGGAAAAGTTAGAGAAATAAGAAGAGCAAAAATCTCACATCTTGAAGGGAGAATTGATGACACTGCTTTGATAAATTCTTTAATAAAACGCAATAAATCTTTGGATATTAGAGGAATAATATGTGATATATTACTCATTCATATGCAATTTTCTTGAGAGAAAAGATTAAATAGTTGATCGCTTTATAAATTGTAAAATTTTTCGAGCTTCTTTTGTTTAACAGAGCAGATTAAAAAAGGAGATGTTTCGATATTATCGTTGTCAACATCATTGTCAGATAATAATCAAGCTATCTAAAATATAAGCTCTTCGACGAGCATCAATCACAGCAGTGACAGCAGTTTTTTAAACTTTGCATTTTTTGTTATATTCACCAAATAGTTTTATAATGTTACTGATTATGGGCATATGCGAGACTCTAAGCCCCAAACTATAGTTTTATACACCTAAAAATAAAAAAGTGGGATACCTTTTTTGTTCTCATTTTCTGCTTATGTGAATGGGAGAATTTTTCTCAACTGAAAAATGGTGGACATTTTTTGCCACCTGCAATTTTTCGTACTGCTTATTTATATATACATGCTTCTCATATGCAAAGATCTTTATGTTCTAACCATTTAACACTGGCTTTATTTTATTTTTGAGTATTCTGATTGAGTACAGGTATATATTATTACTGATCTCGTTGCAAAAGCTGGAATAATTATTTACCAATTAAACTAAAATGCATAATTTAGCTGCTAGTACAACAATGTTATTAAGTACGCACTGTGTATGTAAATATCCACTGCATATGTAAATCTACATTCTTTAAGTTCCTGCAGATTTCGGCATAGAAATATAATTTTTTAATAACCATTCTTTACTGATAAAAATTTACATTTAAATCGGTTATCTCTAGTTCTCATGCAAACACTTTAAACAGTTTACTTTTTCATTATATATTTCATAGTACAAACGTTTATGAAACATTTCATAAAAACAGCAGTACAAGGTCGTAGCTCTTAACATTTACGCTTTTTTTCCAGTACAGAATCATCCATTCAGACTTCATATGTACAGCTGCGGGAAAAAAAAAAAAGCCCGTTTGCTCTTTATTTGGCCACTATTCGTCGGACTGCAAAGTTATAGATACCATTCGTTTGCAAATGACGTATACTTTAATTTTCTAGTAATTTAATTTGCATAAGGGGCCGTCTTCATATTTAATTCTGCATCAACTTCCTTTTTTTCAATGGTGACATACTACTTTATTAAATGAAAGAAAACTTCCAAATTACCCTAAATATAAATTTTCTCTCTTTTCTACGATAATTTCCGGAGATATTGCGATTTATTTTTTGCGCGATTTTAAGGGACTTTCTGCAAATTAAGAAACGCTATTTGTAGGTTCCGAACTTTTCGCCTTTCATTAATTTCGCTCGCGAGAGTTAAAAGAAATAAATATTATTTTCATGGAAAATACTGTTTCTAGTCTTAAAGTTTTTTGTACTAAGAATATCAGGTGTAGAATTTAGAATATTTAGTCAGTGGTTCAAATGACCCGTGAGTCCATATCTTCCTTGTTTCGTACACATGATTTAAAGGAAAAATGCAAAACGACTGCTCACGATTTTGAAAATCTTTCTAATTTTTACATTGTTATTGAGTATTTCTATTGTAGTTTCTCTTGGACAGATGAAACGTTGCCAGGAGTGAGAGGCTGTTCTCTGCTCTTCTGACTACATTTATGAATGTTACTCAGCTACGGTCGAACTTGAAGAATGGTTTCATGATTGAAAATTTATTTGTTTGAATTTCATATAAAAACGCAATTACTTTTTTGCCGACCCAACATTATCACTGTGTTTGTTATTTCACATTCTTCATTTAATTATCGTCTGCAATGTGCAGTATTTTTATGATTTTTGGCGGTATTTTAATTTATAGTCAGATGAAAATTTAGACAGAAGAACATGATTTTGAATGTTTGATAAAGTATGGGGAAGTCCAAAGACCGGATGTTTCCAATATTAAAAAGGTCGAATTCGTGCCTGGAATGTTGAGGATGCTAGTTTATCAGAAATAGGACGGCCATAGGATCACCATCAAAATGTAAAAACCTCTAATTTATTTGCTTCAAAATTTGATATTTTTTAATACCGCTGTCTTTTACTATTCTTGAACAAAATAAATCTAATTTACGTTTATTTTACGCAATTTTCAAAAATTTGTCACTTAATAAATTTACATATGGTCCCTTAACTCAGGAATATAACACATTTAATTTAATATAAATTGAACTACTGAACGTAAAAATTTGAAATTTTGCACAGCCATCTAAAATCACTTTTTGCATATATTTCCAGTAAAATTTGGCTATGTTGCTAATCATAATTTTTTTAAATATTAATTTAATAATTCGTAATTCATATTAATATTTTATTAAAAATTATAATAATAGTGAATTATGTTTGGGTCGTTTAGTTCTAATAGCACGAATAAAAGTCAGCTTCTTATTATCAATATTATATGAGATATGAATTAAAGTATGAAAAAATATTTTAACATCAGGAGGGGGATTTTGGGTGTTCATAACTCACTCATTTTCAGTTCAAATTTATTGAAAATTGATATCCGGGGTTAAAATGAGCTAAATGTTTGAAATATGAAGTGAAATCTAGGGTTTGCTGTTGAAAAAAAAAAAGTTGATCCGAATTTTAATATAGAGACAGCCCCTTATGCAATTTTCATGTGTAACAAATTAAAGTGTGCGTGAATCGTAAACGATTGGTAAATGTAATTGTGCTGTACGACGAACGACGGCTGAATAAACTACAAGTGGGCATTTTTGTTCCGCAACTGTACATCGATAAAAAGTTAACGAGAAACTTCACTTTCTATTGCAATTTTACTTACAATTTCAAGTGAGATAAAGTCCTACCTGTTAAATGCTGTATAAAATTTAGTACAAAGAAGTTCAATATTGCAAAATATTAGCTCCTATTCGTGTAGTATCAGCGTCTATTTTTTGTATGAAGATGTTACTCAAACAGAACATTATTAATATCAATTTATACTGTTTTTGCGCGTTCATTTACAGGAATTAGAGCAAATACTTATTCGCTAACTCTTTTTAATGTGGCCCTGTTTTTAGATCATAAATTTTACTATTGAGAATGCTACGAAAGTTTCATGATAATGAAACTTTGAACATACAAATACTCAAGTACATTGGATTTAATTCAATACGGTCCATCATACGGTCCGATTTGCTCATTAACTAATTTTAAATTAATGCTCACTTCAATAGCGGAATATGGGCTTTTAAATCACCATATTTATACTTAAAAGGTTTAAATGCTTTGGTAATTCAATGAATTCTTAAATCTTTCATAAATATTATTAGATGTGCAAGTAATAGGAACGTAATCCAACCCGTAAAACAATTTACTGCATTTTATAGAATTTCTTAGTCTTATAAACATAGAGTAACTGTTTATAAATCAAACAATAATTCAAATTATGACATTTCTATGAAAAAGAACTACAGTCATTCAAGTAAATTTGGAATATTCCCTTGTTTATATTGGATAATATACATTTCTCCAATGTATGTAATGTTATAATTTTATAGACTTCCACAGACCTGAATTTATTCAAATACATAGATAAACTTTAAAAGAACTTATTGCCCAAAATAACTACTATTTTAAATTTGTCTTTTTAATTACGGGTGTACTACATTTAATTAGTAATACTATTAATCAGTTAAATTTTTATCTAGAGATTTTATATCCACACATTTTCAAAACAGATAGATGAATAACAACAATAAAAAATGGTACATATTTAAGAGCAGCTCAAATTATACACCCCTAATAATTTCATTATTATAGATACAGAATTAATAAAATGAAAATCTTGGATAAAACTTTACTTAAATTTTCAAATTGAATATAAGAACCGAACTTCACTAACAACATGTATATTTTATAAGTACCCTAATTACTTTTAGCTATCTTTTGGGTACGTTTTCAAATTATGTAAATTCCAGTAAATGTGCAAACATTTTGATAAAATTCATAAAGTAGGAAGATTTGAATATATTTAAAATTCAGTTCAATTTGTAAAACATCTCAGCCACTAATAATTTTTTTTTCAGAATACAACCTATACTGCCAATACCTATTTTACTAACGAAGAAAACATGTGCTATTCTTACACAGAAAGTATATTTTATTTTACCAACACAGCACTACTTCTCTTCCTATTGTGCATATGTTTTGAGAAATTCATACGTGTAAAAAACTTTATAAAGTGCCACTCATAATATATCCAGCTGTCAAAAATGTATATCTTTGTGAATTACAACATTTCCTTGACACGAAATATTCCAAACATGATTGTCATTTCAAATATTTATGTAAATTTTCCAGTCAATTTTTTTTTTCTGGAGAGTATTTCTTAGTACACATTGAGTCTATATATCGTATTTTTGACAAATATAAAGATAGAAAGCTATCACATTTTATGTATTGCAATCATATTGATTTTGCTGCAATGTTTTCTTTAAAAAAACTGACAATTTTTTTACAAAGTGTTAGGACATTAAATATATGCTTCTAGCACTTGTGATTTATCTTGTTGCATTTTTAAGCCTTGTTTTTATTTTATATAACAAAAGCAAAAAAAAAAAAAAAAAATCCCTGATTTTTATGTTATGTTGCAGGGTTATGCCGGGACTTTTGCTGCATATTTTGTTTTTTAAATTTGTGTAAAAACTCCCTGGGTGCACATACAATGAAATAAATCATGCTGTGCTATTTAATGTAGAATATAAAACATGTACACTGCGACAAAAATATATTAAAAAATAATTAATATTTTTAAAGAATTTTTTTTCTATAACATTGGACTGCGGTTGCGACGCCACTCTTATGCGGGAGTTATGCCGCATCTGACATAAGAGAAGAATGAAGTAATAAATAAAAAATATTAAAATAAATATTCATACCTTTACTATAATTACCTATGCTATAACAAAAAGAAACTAAATGAGTGCAAAGAGTAGTATTAGTAGATTTCAATCAATATTAGGCAGCCAACTTAGCTCACTCCAGAAGTTAAATAATTATTTTTGGAATTGAATTTTAGTTGTTGTTTCATCAACAACCTAACATCATTGTATTTGAGAGGGGGTATAGAATAAATTAACGTTTATTTTGTTTTATATGTTTAAAGATTGTTTTATTCTTTTCTTTTTCAATGTTTTATTTTTTTTATAAAATCTGGGCGTTTCTAATAAAATTTAAAATTAATCTGGTTTTAAAGATCAATATTTCATTTTAGACAGAACGTAAAATTGCAAAATTATTACAATTACAATTAACGACTAATAAGATGCCCAAATTGGTGAGTCTGTGCAAAATGAAAGAGAAAAAAGTTAATAACACTTCGTTAAATCTAGCAAATTCGCTCCATTAGCATAAATTGAGCTATATCTAAAATAAGAGAAGGAGAGAAATCTTAAAATGTTACTAAAAGCGGCACCCGTACAAAAGAAAGCATGTCATGCACCATGTATCCCATTTTGTACGGTACAGGCGTAACCCATCACAGTTGCATGTCTTTCTAACGTCAAGTGGTGTAACCATATATACAGTATTCCATATAGGTACTGCAATTAGATTTGACTTCGAAATCATGCATGGATTCAGTAATTAGCGTAAAAAGAAACACTTAGGCGTAACGTATTTAAAAGTTTGGATAGTGAAATCCTGTTCTTATCTCAAAATAAAATTTTTATAGTTACAGCTAAAGCATTAAACGGAATTCCTGCTATACACCAGTTAAGAAAATCTCACTGTACACCTATATTTCGCGCCTGATTCCTATCTACCGACAATTACCAGAAATACAAGGGGTGCGGCATATCTGTCCCGGGTGCGGGATTCTCCCAGAATTACCCTATTTAACAGCCAAGAAATACAATCTTTATTACTAAATATTGCATGTAAAATGTTAAAAAAGATATATGTAATAAAAACATCTTATGAATTAAACATCTAGAATTTTTTTCAGACTTTTCTATGGCTTTTCGGGGATTTATTTTTTCAAATAATCCACTAAATTACTTTAATCACTGTTTTTATGCGAGAGTTATCTTGTTTATCACTCTGGAAAACCTATAAATATTACATACACTATTTCGACGCACAGAAATTATTGATAAATATTAATTATACATAATTTTTTTTTTGTTTCAATCATATAAATTTCTGTAAATTGCACCATATATCAAAATATTATGCAATGATACAACTTTGTAAAATTATTTCAAACTAAGTTTTAATGGAATTCATTACTCAGTGCAACTTATTTGATATCATTATAATTCAATACATTCTTTTATAATTATGTTCAAATATTTCACCTAAGAATACAGCATTTATATTTTTCAAGATGGCATGCTTCTCGTTTATGCATTCACCATTTACAATCAAGCACATTTCAATCATTAGAACATTTTTATAACGTAAACACAGATTATTAATAATACTGTTTGTATTTAAGTAATTTTTTTGCGCATGTGATAAAAATTAAAGAAGATAATCCAACAGCTAATTACAATTTTTAAGACAATCGCATTTATTAATCTCATTATTGATTCCTAAATTTTCATTAAATTTTAAAACTACGAGCTTACTACCATAAAAGTTCCAAAATAAAATACATATTTTGATTCAAGCCTAAAAATAAAACTGTAAACAATTACACTGAGAAAAAAATTTTAAGTGCATGACCTATGCTATTAAAATTTACTTTTCTTTGCAATAGTAAAAGTATTTTCTTCCGCACTTCCTATTTAAATGTAAACATCTTTTAATTTGTGGTCACACGAAACGCTAATATTACTTTTTAACGAGAAATAAAAAGTATTTTAGAAATCAGTATACGAAAATGAGTAAGAAATAAGTGATTAACAAGAAGAAAATTTCTGCCGCATTAAAGGTAAGATATGAAAATTAAAGTGAGGGAAACATGAAAAAAAGCACCTTGAAGTTAGAATAAATTTAATTACATTTTAGCTGCGTAACGGTCTAAAAAAATAGTTGGGTGCAGAGCTATTCTGGAAATACGTATACATATATTAAATTTTTCTTAGATTGTGTTATTTATTTTATTGCATAAAATTCTCTAGTAAATAGTTTCTTGCATTTGTAAAATTCTTGTGAGAGCAAATATACTAATGTAAACTGTTGTTCTGCATTAAAAAAATAGTTTAAATATCATACAGAAAATTGCAGGAAAACATTTTTGTTGATATATATTCAGAGGTGGACATCTTTTTATGCAATGAATATTTATTCTTCCTGATAATTTTGCAATCAAATTAGAATAGGGAAACGGGGGTACAAAGTAAAGTATTTGTACTATTAAAAAATTCTCTTAAGTATATTTTATTGACCCGGTGTAGCCAATAAAGGGGTACACTGGGTAAATTAAATGGGGTTGTGACGAAGTTCACATATTTTTCGCGTCTTAAAATAATGTTCCTATGTTTCATCTTTCTAAATCAAAATTTCGTTTTCCGTGTTAATCTCTCTCCACTTTGTTTTTTCGGCTCGATAAAATATTCTTTCCTTTTGCGCGACGCTATGTCTGGGATTTTTCGGGGTTTCCCTTCTAAATTAATTTCGCTTTAGCATATGCTGTGTTAGTTCTTAGCGCCTCCCGGTCTCCGTCGGTGTTTTCTCACAGGGTTGTAGCCTTTCGTATAGGCATCCGCCAAATTCTGGCACTTCTGTCTTGGCATTAATCATTTAAATCCGTTTGTTTCAAATTTTTATATTGTTTACGCCTACCGGACGGTGGTTGTCACGTGGGGCAGTGGCTTATGAGTGCTCATATTTTACTCGCCAACCTGTAGAGAGCTGGCAGTTTTGTAGGAAGATTTGAAAAGACTTCTCGATTGCTCTCCGTCAGAGGAGGTTGTGTTCGTTTTTTTTTATGGAACTCCGGCATGCCGTGTGGCCGGAACAATTAGATATGTTCCTGGTGTTCTTTTTATGAAGCAATGTACGGTGCGTAATTGAACTTGTTCTTTAATAACTGTTTTGTGAAGATGCCTACAATAAAGTGCAGCTTTTTTGTGTATTCCAATTGTCCGTCAGTTTTTCTCAAATACCTTTAGTACACTATACGTCATGTAAGCGGCCGAGGGAACGTTTCTCTTAATCGACCTCCGACAACTCCCTCATATAAACTTGGTGCGTCATGACCAGCTCGTTTTCACGAGTAGTTGTTTCCGGCACATCACCGGCTGTCGGAGTTTCCTTTTGCCCAAGTATGAATGTGCAAAAAAAAAAAAAAAAACTGTTCTTACTTAAGCAAAACAAATTTTCTGCGGACTCTCCCGTCTCCATGTCATCGGAATTTTGATTACCCAGCGGTGTGCGACCGAAAAGAATTTGCTGTTCCTCGTTCTGATACCTGTGCCTACTAGCCAGCGGTGTGTATGACGCTCAGGAAATCGAAAGTCATAGACTAGTATTGTTCTCCGTGTCTACATTTTCCGTAGTGACCGTTCCGGTGTTACGATGCTCTTCTGGTTTCGCCTCGCGCTTCTGGTTTCGCCGCCCTGTGTTTTTCCGCTACCAGGGTTTGTTGTTCCTATGTTTCCTGTATTTCGCCGATACTTCTGAGTCAACTCTAGCGGAAACCGTGAGACGAGTGTGGTGTTCAGAATTATGTGTGTTTTTATAATGGATTCGGAACTTTTATGTGTGTCACAAGGATAAATGTTTTGATTTTCATTCATAAGAGGATAATTTTTGCGTTTTGTGTGTTTTATGTCATTTTTGTAGGTAAGTCATTTATTTTTATTATTGTAGAATGTCTAAAATTTCTGATTTTTCTGTTAATATTCCATCATTTGATGGTAATGCCGTAGAATTAAAACATTTCTTTGGTATATTGGAAGACTTAGCATCTTTAAACAAATGGTCAGAAGAAAAAACTATTTTGTATTTCAAGACTAAACTAATTGGTCCAGCATTACAGTTTTTTATTGAAAATGAGGTTGTAAATAAAGCGAGAGATTTTGATGTAATTAAATTAGAATTTGAAAAATATTTTTGTAATAATGAAATTCTAGCTCCAGTAACCGAGCTTAATAATTTGAAATTTGAAGATTTTAACTCTGTAACTGCTTTTGTTCATCGATTAAATGTTTTGGTTTCTAAGGTATATAAAATTAAAGATTCTCAAGCTCTTGATGATATTAAATATGTTAAATTGATGTCGGCTTTGCCATCTAACATTAGAGTTAAAATTTTGGAGGATAACATAACTGACTATTCTAAAGCTGTTGTGCGTGCCCAGCAATTACAAAATATTGCACAATCTGAATCACTTGTTTTGGCTAATCAACAAAAAGCCCCAGTGTTTGCTATTTCTGAAAAAATTGAAGAATTAGCTTCAAAAATTAATGATTTGACTTTTAAAAATTCTACTTCTGGTTCTGCTGACACCAATCGTAATGCTTCTGCTTCTGCTTCTGAGCAACGGAATTTTTTCAGACAACGTAGACCTCATAATACACAGTTTAAAAACAGAAATACAGTTTTTCAAAATTATGACAGAAATAGAGGTCAAAGTAGTATTATCTGCCAATTGTGCTCCGGCAGACATCATTCTGCACGCCAGTGTAGAAAATTTAAAGTTTTGCACAATACTCCACAAAATAATAATGTTGGTCGTCGACCCAACTTCCGAAATTCAGGAAGAAATTTTTCTAATGACTGTAATTTAAACTAATTTCGAGGTGTGATTTGACTGGTGGGAACACATCTCGTTCTTTCATACATACACCAGACAATTTCCCAATTTTGTCTAAAAATTTACCAAAAGTGTCTAATGAGCGTAGAGTTCGTTCTTGTTCGACTCAGACTATTGTACCTGTTACCATTGCTGAATCTAAATATGTACAGACTGATAATATTTTTGAAGATGAAAAACGAAATGAATATTTTATTGCAAATGTGAACAATGATTGTAATTTATTACCAATAATTGAAGTGATGGTGAATAAACAAAAACTTAAATTCTTGATTGATACTGGTAGTTCTATTTCTTTGCTTACAAGGGATGTTTTTAATGAAATTAAATCTAAAATCAATTACAAACACCTGGCTTCTTCAGTCACTATATCTACAATTAATTCAAAAATAAAATTCTCTGCTTGTATTAAATTAACCTTTAAAATTAAATCAATGTTTTTTCACCACTGCTTCTATATTGTTGACATTCCAGTTAATGAACATTTTGATGGTATTTTGGGTTTTCCTTTTTTAAGAGAAAACAATATTTCAATTGATATGAAAAATTCTTGTCTTATGGTTAATGATTTAAAGGTATATTTTCTAAATAATAAAGACTCTAGCAATATGCATGTGTGTGCAACTGATAATAATGAAAAAGGTCCTAATTCAATTAAAGTAAATGACAATTCTGTTTATCTATGTCAAAAGGTCATTTTAGAACCGGATGAGCATATTTATGCTCAGGTTTGTTGTGATAATAAGTCTAGCACTGAATATTTTCTTTTTTCACCAAATGATGCTGAAAATTACATTTCTTATGAGGCTTGTTATTTAAATGAACACTTTAATCAAAACAAAAATGGTAACAAGTGCTCTCAAAAATTTTCTATATTTATTCATAATGTATCTGAACAGAAAATTCATTTAAATAAGAATACCAAGATTGGTAATATTTATGATATTGATGAAGTTAAAGAAAGAGACCTAACCGATGATTCTGAGAATTTTCAAATGTGTAATTTAATACAGCCTTCATCAGAAGTGCTTAATAAAAGAAAACAGCAATTAACTTCATCTGATTTTGACTTAGCACATTTGGAATGTAATGAACAAAGTGAATTAAGTAGTTTATTACTAAGCAATTTTGCTGCTTTTTCAAAAGATATGTCTACTTTAGGACACACTGACAGAGTTATTCCTGTGTTGAACTTTACTAATGATTTTCCAATAAAAACATTGCCATTTCCAATTCCTCAGGCTCTTCAAAGTGAAGCTAAAGAGCAAATAGACCAATTACTGAATGCAGGTATAATTGAACGTAACTGTTCTGAATGGGCATGTCCTGTAATTTTAGTAAAGAAAAAGCCTGACTCTTCTGGCAAACAGAAGTATAGGTTAGCCCTTGATTTGCGTATGTTGAATTCTGTCATACAAGGTTCATCATATCCTTTACCTAAAATTCAGACAATTATTGCTAATCTATCAACATATAAATTTTTCACCAGTTTAGATTTACAACAGGCTTATCATCAAATAGATTTACCAAAAGATTTACAAGATAAATTAACTTTCACTTCTCAGTTTGGCTCATTTAAATATAAAAGAATGGTTTTCGGTTTGAAATCCGCTGCCTCAACTTTTCAGGCTCTTATGGATCTTTTACTAGACGAGGTTAACTCAGATGGAATTTTCGCATATCAGGATGATCTTATTATAGGATCACATTCTTTTGAAGACACTGTACATAAACTTGAAAAAGTTTTAAAAGTTTTATGTAAATATAATTTGACACTTGCTCCTACTAAATGTTCTTTTCATAAAACATCAACAAACTATTTGGGTTTTCATATTGAAAATCATTTTATCAAGCCTATTCAATGTAACATTGCAAAAGTTGTTTCTTTTCCAACTCCTACAACAAAAAAACAATTAAAACGCTTTATTGGTTTGGCAACTTTTTACAAACACTTAATTCCTGCATTTTCTGAGTTATCTCAACCTTTGATTCAATTAACTACTCCTAAAGCTAAATTTGTTTGGACTTCTACACATGAACAAAATTTTCAAAAGATGCAACAAATATTTTTCTCTGAACCTATGGTAAGACTTCCTGACTGGAATAAGACTTTTTATTTAAATACTGATGCTTCCAACATTTCTATAAGTGCTTGTCTTTTACAAATGTATGATAATAAACTACTTCCAGTTGCTTATTTTTCCAAATCGTTAAATAAAGCTGAGCAAAAGTATCCTGCTCTTAAGTTGGAACTAATGGCTATATATAAATCTGTTAATGCCTTTAAATATTATTTGTATAATAGACATTTTATAATTCTTTCTGATAGTGCTCCTTTGAAAAAATATAAAAAGACTACCAACCCAGCTGACATAATCACAAGGTGGTTACTTGAGTTGTCAGAATATTCATTTAGTTTTCAGCACATTGCTGGATCTAAAAATGTACTTGCTGACTATTTATCTAGGGAGAACTTTGAAAATAATACTGAAACTCTTGACAGTAATCCTCAGTTAATTTATGATAAAGGTGTTATACCAATTGTTGATAATGTTCCTAAAAATAATGAATATGTGAACTTTTTAGTTACAAAAAATTCAAATAGTACTGATCCACTGTTGGAAATTTCAAATGAAACTTTTTTCAGAGAGCAAAATGCTGATCCTGAGTTGTCTGTCATTTATAATGAAATTTTAAGTAAGGGTTCCTCTGCAACTCATCCTGCCTTTTTTATTCATCCAGAAACTATGTTATTGATGTGTGAAAAGTATAATGTTCATAATCAAACTTATCATCATGTAATTGTTGTTCCACATTCGTTAAAAGCAAAAGCTTTAACAATTTCTCATCTGTCACATTATGGTTTAAAAAAGACTTACGAATTTCTAACAAGGAAGTATTTTTGGAAAGGTATTTATACTGATACTGTCAATTTTGTTGCCTCTTGTACTGTATGTTTACAGGTGAAACATCATCCTACTCGACCTGCTCCTTTACAACAAACATACACACCAACTTATCCAGGACATACTATTGCTATTGACCTTGTTGGTCCTTTCAGTAATGGTCGTACTGTTCTAACAATCACTGATCATTTCTCTCGCCATATGGAGCTTGTGCCTCTTACTTCTACGTCTGCTAATGTAATAGTCGAGGCTCTTTTTAAATATTTTACAACTTTTGGCCGTCCTGCAGTGATTTTGTCAGATTTAGGGCCACAGTTTGTTGCCTCAATTTATAATCATTTTCATGACAAACTTGGTATAAAAATTAATCATTCTTCGGCTGGTCATCCACAATGTAATTCGATTGCTGAACGCATAAATACTTCCATTAAATACTCTGTAAATTCTTTATTACTTGATGGCCACAACTTCGAACATGCAATTTTAATTCACAAATCTTTGTATAATGGTTCAACACATTCAACTACTGGTTTTACACCCAATTTATTACATTTTGGCAGAGAATTATCACTTATTTTTGACACATTTAACTTTGAGACAACTCCGCCAAATCTTAATGACATACACACTTATAAATTAATGCAAGAATTAGACTCTATTTATAAGAAAGCTTATCAAAACATTATTTCTTCACAAACGATTCGCTTTCAGAGACACTCACAACATGCTAGGCTCAGAGATTTAAATGTAAATGACATTGTTTATAAAAAGTCTTTGGATAAATTTAAACCTAAATTCACAGGTCCTTATGTGATCACTGAAAAACACTCACCTGTTTCTTTCTCTATTAGACGTTTGCAAGCTCCCCATCTCGAACCTCAGAGAGTACATATTGATAGATTAATTTTAGCTCCTCCACGTTCTGAATATCTTTCTTTACATAGTAATAATCACTACCATAATGGTGTTACAGATAATTTTAATCTACCTACAACTTCACATAATCAGTATAATTTAAGACCTAGAAAGTAGATGCATGTTTTCGTTTTAGTAATGGCGTGTTTGTGAAGGTGCCCACAGACACTTCCTTGCTTTGTACACTGTTGTATAATATCTTGTTTGTATCTGGCTGGTCCAGTATTTTTAAAGATGTACACTTCAGTATACTGTATGATATGTATCTCTTTTTCATGAAACTTAATTAATCAAGTTGTTGTTAATATTTAAAAAAAAAAGGGAACAATAGTTTTCTTAGGTGAGCTTACGGTTGTCGGTAATCTTTTTCTTTTCTACACAATTTAATGGGTTTTTCTAACCTGCACCTTCTTTACACACACAAACATACATTTTTCTTTTGTGTTTACCATTTTTTTGCAAATATTGTTTATGTTCCTGTTTCGTCTGTTTGAAAGTTTCCTGTTTTTGGTCACAAAAATCTTAATTTGTTTTGAAGCTCATGTTTAAAAAAAAAAAATATTTATATATGTTTTGATATTTTTATTCATTGAAAGTTTTTATTATGTTTTTCACGAAGTAAATTGTGTTTCATATTAAAAAAATATATTAATAAATAAATAAACAAACTTTAAGAAAAAAGAGAGAGTTTGTTTTGAAAGTTGATAGCAATACCTGTACTGCAACTAAATTGCATTGGACACATTTCAGGTATTTGATTGCAATCATTTTGACTTGATTTATTTAAATTATGTCATGACTTTTATTAGAATCTTCTTTGACATTCATTTAATTAGAAGCTTCATCTTTGAACTTTATTTTAAAATTTAAACCTGATTAAGTGCACTAAGTATATTTGAGATTTGTTAATAATATTGAGAAACTTTCATTTCTTATTTTGCATGGACGTTGATAATGCAAAGGACTTCGAAAGTAAATTTTTTGCCAGTTCAAAGCTATCTGCAATGTTATCTGCAATGTTTTCTGCAAAGTTGTTTTTATAAAGAGATCTCACATTTATGACGTCATATGTACATATATTATTTTGAATATTCAAGGTTATTTTTCTTTAGTTTTTGCACATGTGTAATTTTGATATGTAATGGATAATTGAATCGTTTTATATTGTTTTATTTGTAGCAGAATAATGTTGATATTTTTGCAAATGGTATTTTGTGATGTATTTTATAATTTGTTATGTTATTTGGTATTGTATTTTTGTGATGAGCCCTCATAAGCGCTGCATGTTAGGCTTTCTGTTTAATTCAAGGGTTAAAGTTCTTTGTTTAAAAAAAATTTTCTGGCGTCAAAATTTTTTTTGTTGGGCTGTGGAGAGATATATGTGACGAAGTTCACATATTTTTCGCGTCTTAAAATAATGTTCCTATGTTTCGTCTTTCTAAATCAAAATTACGTATTCCGTATTAATCTCTCTCCACTTTGTTTTTTCGGCTCGATAAAATATTCTTTCCTTTTGCGCGACGCTATGTCTGGGATTTTTCGGGGTTTCCCTTCTAAATTAATTTCGCTTTAGCATATGCTGTGTTAGTTCTTAGCGCCTCCCGGTCTCCGTCGGTGTTTTCTCACAGGGTTGTAGCCTTTCGTATTGGCATCCGCCAAATTCTGGCACTTCTGTCTTGGCATTAATCATTTAAATCCGTTTGTTTCAAATTTTTATATTGTTTACGCCTACCGGACGGTGGTTGTCACGTGGGGCAGTGGCTTATGAGTGCTCATATTTTACTCGCCAACCTGTAGAGAGCTGGCAGTTTTGTAGGAAGATTTAAAAGACTTCTCGATTGCTCTCCGTCAGAGGAGGTTGTGTTCGTTTTTTTTATGGAACTCCGGCATGCCGTGTGGCCGGAACAATTAGATATGTTCCTGGTTGTTCTTTTTATGAAGCAATGTACGGTGCGTAATTGAACTTGTTCTTTAATAACTGTTTTGTGAAGATGCCTACAATAAAGTGCAGCTTTTTTGTGTATTCCAATTGTCCGTCAGTTTTTCTCAAATACCTTTAGTACACTATACGTCATGTAAGCGGCCGAGGGAACGTTTCTCTTAATCGACCTCCGACAACTCCCTCATAGGGGTACAGTGGGTCAGCTAACGAGAAACGCAAAAAAATTTTCTTTAACTCGATAATGAGTAAATTAAACTTTTTTATTGATTGACAATATTTAGTATTAAATTAGATATTAAAGTAGCTCAAAGTTTATAAGGTAAATGTTAATTTTATGGGTAAATTATACACTTAAATAGTTAAAAAAAGGAAAGAAAAAAGTTTTAGTTAGATAATATCACATTTAGTCTTATTAACTTTATAAAATTTTAGTTTAATAGTTATTTTTAAGATATTAAGGTATTCGCCTACGCTTGGGACAGTTTTCTCCTTTTAAGCTACACTTTAGATTTTGTTTATAATTTTCAGGTGAATTGTAAAATAGAAAGAGAAAATTAACCAGAAAATTACTATGATTGTCATACATTTTGAGAAATTGGGGTTTTGCAGTAAATTTTCACTAAAATTTATCAAAACGGCTAACACCGTACGCGCGGTTGTACTGAATGATTCTTAACTCTTTTTAACAATGGGACAAGCATGAAAAGGATATTTGAAATGACGTAAAAACTAAAAAGGAATTTAACAGGGAAATAAAATATGGCCAATTACGTGACTCAGTATGCATATAATTTACGGCTTTTGCCAACAAAAAAACTTAAAATAAGAGCAAATGGTTATCTGAGAACAAATATTTTAGGTAATTTCACGGCTAAAAATATTTTTATTAACATAAAAGTTATAGTGTTAATAGGGAAAAGAAAACGCAAAAATCAAAATACTGAGAAAAATGCGTTTAAAGTTCTTAGCTAATGTAAGTTCACAGCTCTTGATACGTTTTTCAATGGCTATAACTTCCTTTCCAAATGTTTTAGATAAAAAAGAAAACGTTTTTGGAAACACAAATATACAGCGCACAAGATTTGCCAATAATTTTATTATTGATTTTTTGTCCGAAATTCGATGTTTTCAAGGTAGGCGTATACATCAAAAACTGTTATTTTCAGTAACTATCGGTATTATATAACTGAAAATCTAAAGTAAAAGTCACAATTCTCTCAGTTCCTTGCGATACATTTGGCTTTTGCAACTTTCTCACAATATCTTTACTCTCTGCTGTATAAATGTCTGCCTCATCAAGGATTAGTGTATAACCTGACTGAATTCCTTTTATGTAGTGCATTTCAAAATCACTTTTATTTTTGCCTACAACTCTAGTGATACAACGTTCAAAACTGCATTTTTTCTAGCCTAGTCTTTGAATAATACGAAATCTCCTACGTCCAAATTAAAATCTTCTACATCTTCAAATTCTAAATTATAAAGGCCAGAATCACAAGAAGATTCTTTTAATTCTCCCTTTTCTTCAGTTGACTATTCTTGTAATTGCTTGAAATTTTTTTTCTCCTGCCTCATATCATTGTATGAGGCAGGAGAAATAATTAGGCCTTTCACTCTTCTTTTTTTCAATCATCTCATTTTTTATTGTGATTTTTACAGATGTGTCTGTAAAAATTTTTGACTCTCTAGGGTTGCCTCTCAGTTTTTTCTCTCTTTCATCAGATTAATAAAAATGATTTACCATATCTTTCGTCATTTTTTGTTTTAAATAATTTTCTTGAGAAATTGAAGATTCTATGGCTGATGTTGAATACTTATTTAGATAAACTGAGATCATTCAAACATTAAAAAAGTTAGGAACTTGCAGAAATAGAATAAATATGCAAATAGGGACACAATTGGTCACTGACCAGCTGTACCGCAGTTCAGGTGACCCAACGTGCCCGATATGAGCCAATGTATTATTTTCCACCTCGAAATTCTGAATCGTAAAGAAATTAATTTAAACTAATTAAACATATCACACACACGCACACACATAACTCATATTTACTTGAAAATTTCAAGTGTAGTAATATACTTACTTTCTTAAAATTTTATATATATGTAGATGATCAGAAAACAAAATGGCTCTTTCTTCCTGCCACAGTGAAAGTGAGATGTTTAACTTTTTCCAGAGTTAAGTTGTTTAATACCTACTTCAAATAACTTTCTCATTCGAAAAATATTCACTGAACCACAAATATCCAGAAATATACATAAATATCCCTCCACAAATACCGGGGTACAGTGGCCCCCGGTTCACAGCTTTTGATAGTTTAACTTGATTAATGAAAATTAACGAAATCCTGTACGGATTACACAAACGAATGTTTACAAACAAATTCCGAGAAATTTTAGTCTCACCTAGCCATGTTTTAGCGCTGAGTATTTACAAATATTTACAGGTGTGCTTACATTTGGTCAGGTGTATGTCAGGTGTGCTTATATTTACAGGTTAGTAAATATAGGCACACCTGACTCAAATATCAATATTTAAACAGTCATTATGCAGCTCACATAAGAGATTTTAGGTCAATAATAAAATCCGAATGTTTATTAATAGTCTTTTTACACATCATTGCATGATTCTGCAAGTGGCAACTTTTGTGTGATAATTGACAAATATTTAATAAATGTTACAGATAAATCTGATATTACCATTAAATGTACTAGAAATCCGTAGTAAGAATTCTCCTCAAATTTCACACAAAAATTACCATGTACGATTTTAAGTACTTCATTAATTATGAAATTATCATGTTTCAACTGAGTTTCAAAATTACATAGAGAAACGCTTCAAAAAGGTATCGTATTAGTTAAAAAAATAGCGCAATAATACAGAGAAAAAAATTTAGCGCTTGAAATCGCAACAAACTTATTACAGCAAAGAAAAATGGCATGTTTTACCTACTTTTGTAAAAAGGAAAAACAAAAACAAAATAGGCTGTCCTAAAAAATACATGCATTTTTCGAGTACTTTATAACTAAATTTAAATTTTGAATACATTACTTTGATTTTCTAGAAAGTCCTATGAGGCATTCTTATAAGTAGGTTTGGAGGATACTACTCTAATGAGAACCCACTGTACTCAACATGTGGCTTTAGTTCTTCACTATTCAAAACTGGTGACCATGGAACTACATCTTTCGTGCAAGTACTCCCCGAAGATTTTCTACTAGATTCAAGTCTGGAATGTTATCTGGACAATGTATAACTGTCCCTTGATTCTGCGAAAGCCAAGTTCATGTTAAGTAGGACGTGTGAATCGACGATTAATCTTGCAGAATCGAATAAAATTTGTAGCTTCCCCAACCTAAAATTATTCCGATTGCAAGTAAATATCTAATGAGGAAGATCTTTCCTATCCTAATAGCAATGTCGACTATTCAGAATAGAAATATCCGCTGTTCCTTTACCTTAAAACGCGACTCACAAAATGGGAACTACCCCTTTTAGTTGTCGAAGTAAGAGCCAGCGAAATTCTTGTCCTAGATCATACAAGTAGCATTCCCAGCTGTCAGAGCCTTTGAAATTAAATTAAGAAGAAAACATTAAACCTTTCATTCTTACAAAACATGTGATTTTGAGTCCAAAGAACACATATCGTTCTGTGGCGCAATTTCAACATAGCATCCAACACATTATGCAGTATATATGAAAAAGTTTTGCCTGCAGCGACGATGTACAGTAGGTATTCAAATAGGAACATCTGATTTTTCACAAAAATTATGTACAGACTTCTTTTGGTTTGAACCTCCTCGCAAAATCTCTCTTTTTCATCTACGAGAACGAAATCTTTCATGATCTACCTGAATGCCTTTTTGCAGTCACTGATCACCATTCAATAGAATTTCATGAATTTCAGATTTGCAACACTTCAGTTATTAACCCATTTATGCCTAGTGTCCCTTTTTTGGGGCGGCATTTTCGCTATTAGTTGAAAACATTATTTATTTTTCCTAGCCTCTATTGATGAGTATTGAGCCTCAACTCTACAAAATATTTTAACATAACCAAGTAGGATGTTGCTATTTCGATTTTTATACATAAGGATTTTAAAAGAAATCATCCCTTATTCACGAATTCGACATCAGAAATTGATCTGTTATTTCTGTTATCAGTAAAAATCGAAGAAAGTCGCAAAAATATCCAGGCACAAATGGGTTAATTAATCAGAATTATTATTATCAGAAACTTCATCACTTAAACCATTAAATGCCAAATTTAAGCTATATGACTTGCAGACAATTAAACTTGTCGTGCCATTTTCCAACCAATCTCAAGAATGAGCAATATTTCTAAGCCATTACGTCACATTATACAATACAGAATATAGGAAATTTGTGATACACTGGTGATAAAATTGAAACATTTCATTCCCCATATATTTTTGAGGCAGCTCATTTTGAATTTTACTTTAAAAACCTGTGAAGGAAGTAAGGAAAATAACAAAGATAACAAAAAACACTCAAAATGACTGGTGTTTAAAACATGATAGAAAACTTTGCAAAATAACACCATAAAGTTTACTTGAACGGTATTACAGCTGTTCCGCTGAAAAAATGTTTTGTTTCGCATCTGTGGCAGTTATATCTCTCTTTTTTTACTAATATCTTATTTCCATCGGATGGCAACATTTTGCTTCTTCGTGTTTTTTATTTTCGTGAAAAGATTCGTGAAAGTATTGTAATCATGAAAAAATTCGACTTCGAGATTTTGGTGTATTTACACGTTTTGAGGTCTTCTGAATTCATTTATGCTATTTTTACGAGGTGCATGTATGTATGTTTTTGTGTGTGTGTGTGTGTGAGTGAACACGATAGCTCCAAAACGGGCATTCGATTGAGCTCAAATTGGGTATATATGTTATAAACTACCGTCGCATGACCGGTATTGATTTCGGTGTGTATAGGACTTATAGTTTTTCTACAGTGCTACGAGAAAAATTTCTTTTACATTATGGCCTATGGGAAGAAATTCTTGAAAGTGCGCTAGCGTTTAAACGGTGCATTCGATTGAGCTCAAATTGGGTATATATGTTATAAACCACCATCGCAAGACCGATATTGATTTTGATGTGTGTATAGGACTTTCTGTAATACAAGTTTTTCTACAGTCCTCCGACAAAGATTTCTTTTACATTATGGCCTATGGGGAGAAATTCTTGAAAGTGCACTAACGTTTAAACGGCGCATTGAACTTCAATTTGGAAGACATGTGTGAATTATTCATCCATTAAAATTTATTTAAATGCTTGGTAATGATCTTAATCATAAGTGTTCGGAAAGTCAAGTGGAGGCACTCCAGATTTTTGTTTTTGAAAAAATATTCACGCGATCCATTGTTGAATAAATCAATGAACAAAATAAAATAACAATAAAATAAACATGAAAACATTTAAAGTGATTCCTTAACAATTATAGCTAAAGGATATTTTCCACATAAAATACAAACGTAACATCTTTTACCACTGTACATATAAATGTCACAATATGTGTTACTGCATTTAATAAAGATATGTAACTACAGACAGGAAATTGTCGACGCCAACACCATTTGGCAACCTGTCTAAGAAAGTCAACTGTGATGTTGTCATCTAGTGGGCTACAAGGTTACGACATCATCTACAGGGCTACGACAAAGATTTCTTTTACATCATGGCCTATGGGGGGGGGGAAATTCTTGAAAGTGCGCTAGCGTGTAAACGGTAAATTTGATTGAGCTCAAATTGGGTATATATGTTATAAACCACCATCGTAGGATCGGTATTAATTGTGATGTGTATAGGACTTATAGCTTTTCTACAGCGATACGACAAAGATTTCTTTTACGTTATGGCATATGGGGGAATTCTTGAAAGTGCGCTAGCGTTTAAACGGTACATTCGATTGAGCTCAAATTAGGTATATATGTCATAAACCACCGTCGCAAGACCAGATCCATCACCGTAAGATTTCTTTTACATTATGGCCTACGGGGGGAAATTCTTGAAAGTGCGCTAGCGTTTAAACGGTAAATTCGATTGAGTTCAAATTGGGTACATATGTTATAAACCACCATCGTAGGATCGGTATTGATTGTGATGTGTATAGGACTTATAGCTTTTCTACAGGTCTACGACAAAGATTTCTTTTACATTATGGCCTATGGGGGAATTCTTGAAAGTGCGCTAGCGTTTAAACGGTAAATTCGATTGAGCTGAAATTTTGTATATGTATTATAGACCATCATCATAAGACCGGTATTGATTTTGATGTGTATAGGACTTATACTTCTTCTACAGGGCTACGACAAAGATTTCTTTTACATTGTGGCAAATGTGGAGAAATTCTCGAAAGTGAGCTAGCGTTTAAATGGTGCATTCGATTGAGCTTCAGTTTGGTATATAAGTTTGAGTTATTCATCGATTAAAATTTATTTAAATGCTTGGTAATGATCTTAAGCGTAATTGTTCGGAAAGTCGAGTGGAATCACTGCACATTTTTTATTAGGTTTTCCATTACACTTCCTGTTTTCTCTGGATAGATGAATATTCTGCTTATTGAGAAAGGCAATTCTTGTACCAAAATTAATTGCTTTCCAAAAAGGAATGAACATCGTACTGACTTAAAATATGTATTTTAGAGCAATTTTATGAGGAACAGAATAAACATAATAAATCATATTCCATTCATTGCGAAAAAACCCATTGTGTTACTTTTTTTGAGGAAAGCAAATGAACTTTTCGCAAAACCAAAGTATTCAAATTGAAATACATGACACTAAATTTTAAATGACAGTACAAACATATTTATATTACAGATAATTTGTTTACATGAATTACAATTTTTTTTCTCTCTTGGAAAACAGTGATTTATTTTTAAAAACTTTCATACATCAATAACAGATAACCTACAGTAATGGAAAAGAAAAAGTAAATATTATTCTAATATCAAGAATATTATCAACTTTATTTGTTTTATGTGAAGTATGAAAAATTCTTCATACAGAAAAAAATCTTCCTGTCAAACGAAAACTTCAATCGTGGTTTTAAAAAAGTATGAACCGAAACGATCAAAGTATAAAACTTCTTATATTGCTTACATTGCTAAATGTAACTCACTTGGAAATTTTAATTTGCGATGCGAAAAACTTTTCGAAAAGAGTTAAACTATCCCAGGTTCTTGAATAAAGTAGATTTCAGGAGGATTTTTTAGTATTTGTATAAAATATTTTGGGAAAGGCCAAAATGATCAAGAATCCTATAAAACATAAAATATGAAATAATGGAGTTTTGAAAATTTGCAGACAAATTAAATAAAAGCGTTGATGACTGGATTACTACTTCTAATCGTAAAGATTATTTTTCTCAAAACGATCAATGCATTTAAAAGGAGATTAGCTAATTACTTCCTATTCTATTTCTTTGTCGATTTTTTCTTTTGTAATACAGGAAATTCACTTCCATTTCGAAAAATTATCAATACGCAATTTCAATGAAAAATTGCTTGTATCAAAACGAAGTGTAGCTATTTTTGGATTATTGGAAGTTTTCTTGTTGAAAATTAACTGCTTTTTACTTCTAATGTATTTCTTTCTCCCTAATAGAATTATTCTTTGATAGATTTACCATCTTTAGTATAACTCTTCTCCATGCGTACAGGGAATGATTTTGTTTTTCTATAATAGTAATCATTACAAAAACAAATACTCACATTGTAAAAGAGAATTATTTTAGGGAAACTTTGAAATTGAAATAATGTATGACATTAGAATTTATCTACTAATCCGTTATTCTAAAAGAACATGTTTATAATATAAATAAATTTCCTGCATAATCTAAAAGGAACGATAGTTTTATTATATTGTTTTTCCTTGTAGTAAGTAATAAAAAATAATTACATGTGACTTTTTAATATTTTTTAATTCCCTGCTTCACACATTTATGGTACATATAAATTTTATATTTTCGCTAGGTTAAATTTGTATGTGATTATCAATACCTTAAAGAAGAAATTATTTGTCTTAAATATTGAGTGCGTTTGACGAGAAAATTTAAAGTTCCCTTTACTCCTTAATAAATAAGCATTGATGTACGAAAAGACAGTTGGGTAGGAGAAATAATCACCTCTCCTTTGAAATATAAATTTAAATTGTTGCGTATGTGTTAGGATGGGAATGAACGGGTTAGACCTAGTTGTAAGATTTGATGTGGTCAGAATAACATGAATGACCACTCCTCCACGAGAAAACGTTTTCTGCTGCTATTGTTTCAATGTAATCTTAATCTATAAAGAAAAAAATAATGTTGATATAAACGAAGTTAATTACAAAAAACTATATTTAAATAATACTACTTTCAAGTTTTAAACTTCATAAATAATTTATGATGAATGCATCTAGTTATAATGGCGTAAAAAGCGAATAAAATGAATGGAATTTGCGTTACAGTTAACCTCGGGGTTTTAACGAGACTTTCTGCACTTCTATTCCAAAATCTTTCTTTCGCGTCACATGTTTTACCTTTAAGAACTTTTGATGGGCAATAATCACATATGTCTAAGCAACACGATAAACTGAAATCTACAACATTTCTACTTAAACAAGTTTTATGATTTCTTCTAACTTTATGTTCTGCTTTTCTCTAACATAAATTGAATTCGTTGCCATTAAAGTAGAACAGCTTGAGTTTGATTCGGAAAAATAATCTCTGAAAGTAAATTTTGGGCAACTCAGATCGCTAAAGAATTTGAAAGAAAGAAACACTCCATTGAAATAGAGTAAGTTTATGAAACATATCCAAAGGCTAAAAAAAAGATAGGAAAACATTCTCTAAATTAAAACCAACGGTAGACGGCTCATAAACATGCATGTCTGGTATTTTACATACCAATGGTTTGAGCGTAAAACATAATGATCAATGTAAGCTAAATCCGTGAAGAGTCAGGAAGTACTCTGTGGACTACAAATCATTTATCAGGGTCTATGAAAAATATTTTTAGCTGGTTTATTAATACGTGATTAATAAATAGATTGCATTTTGTAGTCATGCTCTCTATTTTTTATTTGTATATGTACGTATTATATCTTTATCAATCAAAATTCTATTTAATATAATGGTTACTAAACGTCTTCTGGGAATTGTAAATTTATGCAGTTCCTTCAGAACCTTCATTATATTATACTTAGAAAAGAAAATTTTCACAATATTATTTGGTTTGTTTAAATGCATTCCTTATTTTAAATTTTAAGTCTAAAATCTTCGTTAAAACGATAGTAAATATTTATTTTAAAATAAAATAACGTAATAAGTGGTATTTTTTAAAACAACTCAAAGTCTGGCACACTGAATTTTTCCTTGGTTGATTTTTCTTCACTTTTTTTTTTCATTTCTATTTGATATTTTTTCAGTGGTTGCAGATTCACTTGGAATGAAGATTTTAATAGTCTTTTTCAAGATACAAACACGACTGAAGATTTCCAATTTCCATAAGAAATGAGTAAATATTACACTGCAAAAAATAAAAATACTACTACTACTACTACTACTACTACTACTAATAATAATAATAATAATAATAATAATAATAATACCTACTTTTGAAGCCAACGTCGAATAATAAATCACAGAAGGCAGATGACACGTACGTCGTACATAAAGGATGTCCGAAGGAGTCGGAAAATATTTTAATCGTTGTTGCAATGCAGAAACAGAGCGATTTATCCGACGTCCGAAAGGGCATGACCGTTGATTTTCCGGCCAAGGATAGAACTATTCCGAAAAAGTTGATTTTATTATTATTAGTAGTAGTAGTAGTACGCTGTCCGCTTGTCCCGTGGTAAACGTATACCATGTATGCCAAAATGACAGTATCCAAAATCAGGGACTGGTAAAGGTGATGTGACCCGGTCATAGATGACATAGGTGAACAACGACTGCGGAGATACGTTCGGGCGAAAACATGTGCAACCGTTAAGCAACTGACCGGTCAGATGAACCTAGAGACTACCAAGAGTGTCTCCTCAACGATGGTTCAGTGAATGTTGCTGCTTATAGGCTTCCACAGCAGACGCCTGGTTATTGCACCTAGCTGACGGCTAATCAGTACGTCGAAGGCTGGAACTGGTGCGACGACGGCTGGAATTCGCACGTCAGTACCGCAACTGGACTTCAGTGAAAACTGATTGGTGAGAGGTAGCTTTTTCCAATGAATCACGTTTCTTACTCCATTGGACACATGGGTGTTGACCTATATGGCATGAAACGTCTGAAAGCAAGCGCCCTGCAACAATTGCCGGAAAAGTCCAAGCTGTAGAAGGGAGCATTGTGGTCTGGAGAATGTTTTTTTGGAATTATCTGGGTTCAATCATCATTGCTGAAGATAAGATGAATCAAAACGTATATATAGGCACTTGCGGACCATGTCCATCCCTACATGTGAATTGTTTTTCTTCAGGATGGTGGCATCTACCAGCAAGGGGCAATGCCAGGTGCTATACAGCTCGCGGTGTACGTGCGTGGTTCGAAGAGCGCCACACAGGATGGGTTTACTGCACTCCCCTGGCCAGCAAATTCCCCCTGACTTAAGCATAATCGAGAATCTGTGGGACCACCTCGATCGGGTTCGTGATATGGATTCTCAACCGCGCAATCTAGCACAGCTGGCCGCAGCACTAGAGTCGGCATGGCTCAACATCGCACATAGTGAATGCCTTCAAGAACCTACCCAGGTAGCAAAAACTTGTTCAAAGGCCGTAATTTCTCCGTTCAGATAGCACTTTACGATCCCGTACAGATTTACAGTGTTGCTTACGTCAGAATGTCCGAAAACACGTACAATGCTCGTCAAAATCTGGGTCCAGTTCAGTGTTGTCCACACGTACTCAAAACATTGTATGGCTAATTATGCAGGATGTACTATAAAATTAAGTAAATAACCGATATTCTACAGCTTTTTTTTAATCAGTTTCGTTGTTTATTTGAATCGACGGCTAATTAATAGGATTGATGTTGCTTATTAAAATTTTCGAACTATAAATCATATTCTGAATAATAAATATATTACAACATTGTTTGTGTAACTTGCACTTACTTTGTTAAGGTACATAACAGCAAAATGTCCAGTCACAAGTCTTTGGCGGCAAACGGCACTTATTTGGTTGAGGTGTCTTTGAACTTCTTCTCGCTGGTTTAAGAGATGGGATTAATTTCAGTAGTACCCCTCTTGCGGGTATTTTTGTCGTCGTTTAGTACTACATTGAACCTCTTTAGTATGTGGTAGCGTACGTGGATTATAGAACGGATTGTAAAATCTGTTGTCTGTACGTTAAACAGTCCCAATAAGAAATTCTTTCATAGTAGATACTCCAGAGTACTGCAGTAAAACGTGAAGCTCAATTAGCCGAAGCACAACTTTTGAACCACAACGCGTTTTGCACAATGTAAGACGTGGTAATCACGTTCTGACAACTTGTATGTGCTAACTGTGTAATTGGCTCTCTTCCTGCACGTCTGGCGGTGTTCCGCTCTGTGAAATGTAGTTATTCTGGCTATTGACAGGTTATCACATTAATGTGACTGCACAGTGTAGTATAAGTAAAATTACTATGCATTTTCAACAGTTTATGATGTATTATAATAAATGTATTATTATTGAAAAATAGACATTAGACTGCCAACAGCGTTTATTACGAACATGGTATTCCGAAAATCACAATAATAATTGTTATAGTATATAAATGCGAATAGGAACAGTTGTCAGCGAGTACACGAGGAATTTTCAAGCTTTTCTAATTTTTCTTCATATGATACACTCACTCAAAAAAGAATTCGAGTGTAACACAAATTTCCCATTCTGATTTCTATAATAAAGACTCGGTCTGCGTAAAATTGAGCTATTCAGTATGAAGTATCAGACATCAAATTTCTATTATTGAGTTTTTGTATTTTGGAGGAAGATTAGATATAAACTGAAACTGACTTGTGAAAATTACTACGAAATTTATGCATGCTGTTTTTATTTACTGTGTTATGCACCTGTTGAAAATTTTGGCTATTACTCTATCAAACTGTTCATTCATTTTAGGCGAAATTTAAACAGGCAAAAGCAGATCAACTGGCAAATAAGTAACAACAGAGCATTCGGATGAAGGTGATTTCAAAGAAGTACCTGATTGATTGTATTAGATTGTTTTTAAATTTTCGCTATGGAGCACGTAACGTAAAAAAAGAATACGTAAAAAAGCACATATGTAAAAAAAAGTAATGGGAAATGCTTTATAACCAATGTGTTCGGCATGAACTAATATCCACCTTTTGCTTAATCATAACCTTAAGCAGATTATAATCATTGTAATAAATTAAATATTTCCTTTTTGTCCCAGATGGTGTTTATTAATTTTAGTAAAAGAACCCATATGGTTGGCATATTTATATTTTTATGCACTTATTTATTACTAAAATTCTATTACATGGGTCATTAAATATTGTTATGAAGGCATACGTATATAGGATATCCTAAAAGATCATGAAACGATCATTTCAAGACTTTTAAAGAGAAGAATGTAAAATATCTACTTGCATTCTTTATTTTCTGCCAAAAGCAAGGATCATCTTACAATCCTTTTATGTGCATTTAAAAATATAGGATATTTATGATTCGGAGCAACAATTTCAATTTTTGAAGACAGAAATAAAGTTACGCCTGCTGCAGATTTTAAATGTTACATAAATCATGAATATATTTTATACTAAAAATAAAATGAAATGTGCTTATTCATTCCCTAGTAATCGGCAGAACGTCAAAAGTGCCTGAATGGAATCCAGTATATATATATATATGTGTGTGTGTGTGTGTGTGTATGTATATATATATTCCGCGTTAAAATTGACTTTTCAAACTCTAATACTTACTTCTCATTTATTTTTTCAAAATATAAATTTTACTGCAATACCGTTGAACCCTTCATAGTTATGCCCGAACAGAACTCGGGTTCTATGATAAGGAGGACTTCCTTAATTTGCCTTTGCGACGCTTGGACTCACCTCGTTTATTTCGCCAGTACTCTAAATATTTTTCGTAACTAGAAGCCCTTTTCTGTAGGCAATTACAACTGGCGTTAGAAAAAAGCATTTGACGAAATCATATGAAAGTACATTCAATATATTTTATCTTCGTCCACTAAAATAAATAACTTCATATACAATTTTTATTATAGACCCAAATCGAATTTCATGCTTTTCTGGAAACACGCGGAAACTTTTCGCATTCAAACGATTTCGTTTTGTGTAGCCCCACTTATATCAATGCTTCAAGCAGAGGATTATTTTAATGAAAAAAAAAATTAAACTATGTTATCTGAAAAAACTTTTAAACGAACTGACTTCCCTTCAAAGCTTGAAGACCGTGACTTCAAATATGACGTCATTCTCACTTGAAATAGCTAATATTGTCAAGCATATGATTCACTTTTTATATTTTCGGAAAAAAGTGGAGCTGAAAATAGCAAAATTTCTCTTTAAAATGAGGGAAAGGGTGAGTTTTCAGGATTTTAAAGTAGCGCAGATTGGCAGATTGTTTTTTATATTTTTATACATAATTATGAAACATTTCAAGCGGATCGTACAAACGGTGTAGATGCAGTTGCTTTTTTCGTACTTAACTTTTTAATTTTTTGGGAGTAATGAAGGTAGAAGTTTTATACCTTGGATGAGTTGCCCTCAATGGTTACTCAGTGAATCAGGGATCAGGGTAACTATATAGTAGGGTTTCCACTCTTTCAGTTCGCCTGCTTCCCTGCCTGGTTTCCAGTTCGCGAAGCATGGAATGGTGACTGAGAAAAACTGGCAACCAAACATTCTGCGAAATTCCTTACGTTTGGCTGAAAAAACACTTTTTACACTTTATTTTACCCCCTGAAAAGAAACTGACTGAGACTGATTATCCAGTCTTTTGTAAGCTGTTCAAAAAGGAAAGGCAAGAAGGGGAGTTAAAAGAATGGAATTCCTTCCCCCGTTTCTGATGCTGGATTCTCCTTATTTTAAGATTTGATTTTAAAAATAAGTAAATAAATAAAATATAATTTATAAAATTGCGTATTGTTCCTAGAAATTGAAGTTTAAGATATTGCTCTTTTCTAATCAAGAAATTCATGAGATAAAAATGCTCTGCAGTGGCCTGGGAGCTAAAGGGCGTTCGCATAAGAACACGGCAAGTGAAGCAGCATCCGGATTGGCCAGTGCTTGGGAGGGCCAACTCCCCCTTGGCTTGACTACTGTGGGACCATGTATGCTAATGGGAGCTGGTACACGTAAAATCCGTCGTGGCTCCAATGTCCCCCAAGTTGTTAAATTATGCCTCTGGGGGTGCCGATTTCTGGTGGTGGTTGGTCCCAGTCTGGAATTGGTTCAAAATTAGGGGCCAGCAAGTAGAAGCCCAACCCCCTAGGAAGCAATGGTACCCCTCTTTCCATGGATAGTGTCGTCTATCTATGGGCATGACAACAACAACATCAGGTAAAATTAAACCAACTGTAAGAAAAAAATCGCTTCCATTAGAAAAAATATAAAAAATAATAAAATCGACGTGTATGTTATTTTTTACCTTTGCTTAAAATACATTCAATAAATTTGAATAGAAAATTAACCTCTTCACTCCGGAGGGCCACATATGTTTCTACTGATAAAACAATTCTTTAAGAATTTTGTAGTTCTGAACTGACGTATACATATGCGTCGATGTTTTAATTTTGAATAAAATGATTTAACGCATATGAATGTGTAAATTCTACACACTGACTCATTGATTTTAGTTTTCCGTTACACATAAGAATATTTGAATGTTATTGAATTTTCCTAGGTTGAATTCGTGAATATATATATATATTTTTTTTTTTTTCAAAATCATGTAGCTAAAAATAATTTGTTGAACATCAATTACCTTTAAAACTTTCTTGACAATCTTCCTGTAGAGGCGATAATGACTTTTTACAACTGAAACACAAATTAGGAATTAGGATTTTATTCGGAAAATTATTTGAAAATAGGCTTTTAACTTGTAAGTTTTAAGTGCAATAATATTTTAAAAATAGTCATGAGATTGTTCTTCAATTTGAGATGTGAAATTTATGTCGGGTCTGAAGAGGTTAGCTAATTTTTGTACTCTTAGTAGCAATGCTAAGTTGCTTTGAGCTTTCATGAATTGAACGAACATGCATTGCAAGGAAGTAATAACGCTAAAATACAACAGGCATTCCTCATGGTGTGGCAGAATATGACAATATTTCAACATTTAAGAACAAACTAATTGTGTGTAGCTGACAGTTGCCATACTTCGGTGTTTACTTGTTCTACAATTTCAAGTTTAGAATAAATAAAAGAAGTTCAAGCACAAAATGCATTACGTTATGAGCATGTGCTTTTAAAGGTTTTATTTTATTAAGGACTAATAAGTTCTCCCATGCCATGTATTAGTTTCTAAAATCTTGTTAGACATGACTAAATATTTTGAATTGCCGTATTTGAAATGCATGTAAATTTCTCGGCGATAAATATGCAGTTTATTTCCATAATCATATAATTGATTTTTATAAATTTTAGAATACTTCACAATGAAAATAAATCATAGTGAACTTTATAATACCTTTTAATAAATTTAAATATTCATGAATCGGATAATTTGGAACACCCACTGAAACAAGCTTCGCAAAAGGAATGTAAATGATGTTGAGAATTCCAACAACGTATTCTCAATCATGTGTCACTGCATCTGTATATCTTGACAGATTAAAGCTTTTGAGCGCAGAGAAATTTACCATTTGAAGATGTGTGTTTGGAATCGGAGAATCACTAATGTCTTCAATTGTTCTAATAGTCATGAGTTATATTTTCCAATGTAAAAAATATTTGGAGCGTTTTGAAAAAGCAGGGTGTTTTTAAGAATTTTAAATATACTATGGTAAATTAGAATGTTTGAAAATATTTATTAAAAAAAACAACAAATTTTAACTAATTACGTTTAATTCAAAAAATAAGCACAGTATTGAACAAATGTTCTTTATAATAAATAAGTTCAAATTAAAATCGACTTCAGTGTTTTCCTTTCGTAGTGTTTAAAAAGTAGTATGATTGCGGCTTAGAAATCAATGCTTGTAATTCATTTCACATGATATTTTTATGTATGAAATGTAGTAATTTGACCACAATTTATAGTCAAATATATAAGCAAACTAATAAAAACATACTGTTTAATCATCAAATAAGCCCTTTTGGCATACATCACTTATGCTATTCACACCCTCAAAACCTATAGAACAACCAACTAACTTTTCTCTTTTCACGCAGTCAATGATTTTTGTGCGTGCATCTTTTTGCAATGCATTTTTAGATCATGAAATGTCTGGTATTTAAATAAAACCAGTGAGTTTATTGGAGTCAGTGACTAACCTGATTCCACAGAAATACTATGTATTGAAGTAAGCTTGCATATTTGCTAATATGCTTTATCGTATTACAACGAAGTATGTAAGTATACGACTTCAAAGAATGAGCATAAAAAGGTGCGATAATGGTGAGGGAATCACTCCATCTGAGGTCGGTCACCCAATTTGCATGATAATCTTATAAATAAAAATGAAATTCTGTTTGTTTGTTTGTTTGTTTGTTTGTTTGTTTGTGGATTTGATTAGTATACAAATCCACAAAAATGGACCTATCGGCCTGAAATTTAGCACAGATATGTAAAATAATATAGAATAAATCGTAGTCCACTTTAAAACTTTGAAAGTCCACCCGTTCCCGGAATTTAAGAGATTTTTTATGCTCTTCACGCAAAAAGCTTTCCGTAATTGTAACCCCTGTAGTGAAAAAAGTGTGAAATAAGGATCGTGGTTGAAATGTGTGGCGATTTTGCCGAATAAAATGTTTTAAATTCTCAAATTAAAAATAAAAGAACAATAATGATTTTTTTTTGTTAGTTTATATTCGTAAGGTTATTTTTTTTAATTATAATATCGTGTGCATGGGAAATCAGAGCAGGAATGTAATGCTTTACACGCAAAACAATAAGAATTGAAGATTTCCGAGGCTAATGTGTAAATTTTTTTAGTTTGGCGAAAAAATAAAATGGCTGAAATATGGATTTTGAGTAAGTGAGTTCTAGCGGTTGGCACAGTTTTCAGCTTTGCGCAATTTATTGAGAGCTTAAGGAAATAGATTTTTGAAAACAAGTGCAAAGGTTTTATTAGAATACAGCATTAAATTTTAATGATCCGTGAAGAAATAATGCAGTTATTAAGGGATTTCAAACGATCTAACTTCAGAATTCTCGCCAATTGAGTACATTGATTTAAGTTGGGGGAATTCCGCCAAATTTCAGAAAATTGAAATCTTCTCATTTAGTATATCGGAGTAACGATGAATAAAACACATTATAGTTGATAATTTAAAAAAAAAATCGGCTGTATTAAGGAATTCAAATTTTCAAATAAATGCGTGCTACTCTTTGGCGGTCGAACCATTTCCCATATTGATTGCTGCTAATTCAATGCTTCGAATGATTCCCTGAAAAAACTCTTGCAAAATGGCGTATGTTGGCACTTTGGCGAGGCTTAGATTTGAAACTGGATTTTATTTAGACTGGTATATATGATAACACTGGTTGTAGATAAAAATGAATGTTGGTATGTGTTTATGAGGTTGAAAAACTCCAGCACCGTTGAGCACCGTTGCACGATGAAATTTGGTTCACCTAAAGGTGGATTCATACCTGCCGCGCTGCACCGCAACCATACCGTACTGTTTCGCCGTTTTGGACCGTTGGCTGTCCGTGCGGCGAGATTGCGGTGCCGCAAGTAAATACACCAATGCTCTTCTGTAATTGGCTGTAGCTGTAAAAGCTCTTCTGTAATTGGCTGTAGCTTTGCGGTCGCTGCGGAATATCTGTTCTCGCCAGATATTGCGCAAACCCTCGGCGCTCGCCGCGCGGTGGCCGTGTTGCTCCGCCACGTTACGTCATTGCGGCGTCTTAGCGGTGCGGTACGGCCAGTATGAATCCGGCTTTAGTCTTTTATGATGGAGAAGGTTTTTTATGCTATTACTTAACTTGCCACTTGGTGCCGCAGCACAACGTTGAATTCTATTCCGTTTAGCCGTTTGCTATGCGAATATCGTCCAACCGATTTCGATGAAATTTGGTACACGCGAATATTAGAACACGGAAAATATTTTTCACTATCCATTTTGCTGTAACTTGCCGCTAAATGGCGCTGCAAAGCATCAACTTCTATACCGTTCGACTGATCGGCATAAAATTTTTTATACTTACACATTTGAGCACGAAGAATATATTCTAACTGCGTTCCTTTTGATGTTACTCACCACTAGATGACACTGCAATGCATTATTATTTTAACTCGCCACTAGATGACGCTGCAGCAGGCCAAATTCTTGACCATTCAAACGGTCGCTATGAAAATCAGTATACATAGCTATTTGAACAATGAGAATATTTTGGCGTTATCCATTTTGCTATAACTCGCCACTTGACGGCGCTGTAGCAAATCATTACTTTAATTAACTACTAGATGGCCCTGCAGTGTATCACTTCTTGACTGTGCAAATGATCGTTATGAAAATTGGTATGCATAGATAGTTGAACACGGTCGCTATGAAAATCAGTATACATAGCTATTTGAACAATGAGAATATTTTGGCGTTATCCATTTTGCTATAACTCGCCATTTGACGGCGCTGTAGCAAATCATTACTTTATTGAACCACTAGATGGCCCTGCAGTGTATCACTTCTTGACTGTGCAAATAATCGCTATGAAAATAGGTATACATAGATATTTGAACACGGGGAAGAGTTTGGCGCTATCCATTTTCCTATAACTTGCCACTAGATGTCGCGTCAACACATGAACTTCAGGACTGTCCAGCCGATAGTCATGAAAATTCGTATACATCGATATCTGAATGCGAAAAATATTTTCGACGTATCCATTTTGCTGAAACTCGCCACTAGATTGCGCTACGCCGCATGGCCTTCTGCACCGTACAAACGATTGCCTTGCAATTCGGAATGCATGATTATTGGACACAATATAACGCGATATTCACTTTGCTATATCTGTTTATTACAATGAATAGTAATCACCACAAATCGTAATATCAAAAAGTCCATTCATTCCCGTGCGAAGAACGGGTACTTCAGCTAGTCTTATAAATGAAAATGAAATTCTGTTTGTTTGTTTGTTTGTTTGTTTGTGGATTTGATTCGTATACAAATCCACAAAAATGGACCTAGCGGCCTGAAATTTAGCACAGATATGTAAAATAATATAGAATAAATAACAGCCACTTTAAAACTTTGAAAGTCCACCCGTTCCCGGAATTTAAGAGATTTTTTATGCTCTTCACGCAAAAATCTTTCCGTAATTGTAACCCCTGTAGTGAAAAAAGTGTGAAATAAGGATCGTGGGTGCCATGTGTGGCGATTTTGCCGAATAAAATGTCGTTCGTATATAAATCCACAAAAATGGACCTATCGGCCTGAAATTTAGCACAGATATGTAAAATAATATAGAATAAATCGTAGTCCACTTTAAAACTTTGAAAGTCCACCCGTTCCCGGAATTTAAGAGATTTTTTATGCTCTTCACGCAAAAATCTTTCCTTAATTGTAGCCCCTGTAGTGAAAAAAGTGTGAAATAAGGATCGTGGTTGCCATGTGTGGCGATTTTGCCGAATAAAATGTTTTAAATTCTCAAAGTAAAAATAAAAGAATAAAAATGATTTTTTTTTTGTTAGTTTATATTCGTAAGGTTATTTTTTTTTAAAATTATAATATCGTGTGCATGGGAAATCAGAGCAGGAATGTAATGCTTTACACGCAAAACAATAAGAATTGAAGATTTCCGAGGCTAATGTGCAAATTTTTTTAGTTTGGCGAAAAAATAAAATGGCTGAAATATGGATTTTGAGTAAGTGAGTTCTAGCGGTTTGCACAGTTTTCAGCTTGGCTCAATTTATTGAGAGCTTAAGGAAATAGATTTTTGAAAATAAGTGCAAAGGTTTTATTAGAATACAGCGTTAGATTTTAATGATCCGTGAAGAAATAATGCAGTTATTAAGGGATTTCAAGCGATCTAACTTCAGAATTCTCGCCAATTGAGTACATTGATTTAAGTTGGGGGAATTCCGCCAAATTTCAGAAAATTGAAATCTTCTCATTTAGTACATCGGAGTAACGATGAATAAAACACATTATAGTTGATAATTTAAAAAAAAATCCTCTGTATTAAGGGATTCCAATTTTCAAATAAATGCGTGCTACTCTTTGTCGGTCGAACCATTTCCCATATTGATTGCTGCTAAGTCAATGCTTCGAATGATTCCCTGAAAAAACTCTTGCAAAATGGCGTATGTTGGCACTTTGGCGAGGCTTAGATTTGAAACTGGATTTTATTTGAGACTGGTATATATGATAACACTGGTTGTAGATAAAAATGAATGTTGGTATGTGTTTATGAGGTTGAAAAACTCCAGCACCGTTGAGCACCGTTGCACGATGAAATTTGGTTCACCTAAGTCTTTTATGATGGAGAAGGTTTTTATGCTATCCGTTTTCCTTAACTTGCCACTTGGTGCCGCAGCACAACGTTGAAATTCCGTTTAGCCGTTTGCTATGCGAATATCGTCCAAGCGATTTCGATGAAATTTGGTACACGCGAATATTAGAACACGGAGAATATTTTTCACTATCTATTTTGCTGTAACTTGCCGCTAAATGGCGCTGCAAAGCATCAACTTCTATACCGTTCGACCGCTCGGCATAAAATTTTTTATACTTACACATTTGAGCACGAAGAATATATTCTAACAGCGTTCCTTTTGATGTTACTCGCCACTAGATGACGCTGCAGCAGGCCAAATTCTTGACCATTCAAACGGTCGCTATGAAAATCAGTATACATACCTATTTGAACAATGAGAATATTTTGGCGTTATCCATTTTGCTATAACTCGCCACTTGACGGCACTGTAGCAAATCATTACTTTAATTAAACACTAGATCGAGCTGCAGTGTATCACTTCTTGACTGTGCAACTGACCGCTATGAAAATAGGTATACATAGATATTTGAACACGGGGAAGAGTTTGGCGCTATCCATTTTCCTATATAATTTGCCACTAGATGTCGCGTCGTCAGGGCTGTCCAGCCGATCGTCCTGAAATTTCGTATTCATCGATATCTGAATGCGAAGAATATTTCCGCCGTATCCGTTTTGCTAAAACTCTCCACTAGATTGCGCTACGCCGCATGGCCTTCTGCACCGTACAAACGATTGCCTTGAAATTCGGTATGCATGGTTATTGAACACAATACAATGCGATATCCATTTTGCTATATCTCTTTATTACAATGAATAGTAATCACCACAAATCGTAATATCAAAAAGTCCATTCATTCCCGTGCGAAGAACGGGTACTTCAGCTAGTGTCTTATAATTTTCTTCTTCATTTTTTTTTTATGGCGGGCATCTGCATTGGAGGTTTACGGCGAGGTTTTACGGCGGGCATCTGCATTGGCGGGCATCTGCATTGGTTCGACCGCATTGGAGGAGGGCATCTGCATTGGAGGTTCAAAATAGTTTCAAGTATTTAACGTCTCTTTTTTATATTGCAACTAAGTGTATATCGTACCTGGTTTATTCATGTCACAACGCAACTTAATAATTTAAAACAGCCTAACTAAATAACTTCTTTACAGGTACCTGGTTGGTAGAACAACGTCACCTCTTATAAAGGGACAGACATAATGCCAGCCACGTCCAGTCGAGGATCGAATCCCAACCGCCGGGAGTTGAACCCAAAACCGTAGTCCGGTGCGTTACCTACCATACAATCTGGTCGGCTGCCTTATCAGATTTATTCGTAAAATAACTTGATTTTGCGATCGAAATTTAAGAAAAAAAATCATAATTACTTTAACGTTGACTGAAGTACAATGCAACATGGCGTTCGATAATAAGAAGGTAGGATTTTCACACAAAAATTTTTTAATATTCTTAAACGTTTTATCATTATTTCAGGGGCAAAGTAACGCCGTGACGTTGCTTGTGCCATATTGATACTGTTTGATTTGGTAAGGTTCAAGCGGTGAAAAAATTTAACACGCTGGCTTTTAATCATGTGTTCGACCTGCTTGAATATCACATTCGGGAGTGTCATAAAATGGCTTAGATATTTTTTATGTAGTGTATTTCTTTTTAATTAATCACAGTCCGCACAACAGGCAATACAACTTGTTAGAAGTTGAAAACATACGGAAATGAACAAATATAAACCCTGAAGCTAAAATTAGAACCTTTATCTCCAAAATCAATTAATGTTAATTAATGAAGGGCGAGTATTATATCATTTTAATTTACTTTGCACAAAGCCCCAATGCTATAGGGTCACATTCCGTAAATTTAGATATCCAAATAATCTTTATAAATTTATTACATTAATTAACGCATAGAAGAGACAGGATTTCATTCCAACAAAGCCTCATTTCCCATCTACTGGTAATATTTTGATCTAACCTATATTTCAATCTTATAATTTCGGCTACACCTTACATAGGCCTACCACTTTCGATACAGAGAACAAAATATACATAATTCTTCTGAGTGTTTTATGAAAGCGACAACCTGAATTGAGCTTAGGATATTTTAAAGTAGAAACGTTTTAAACCATTGTCTAACATATTGTAATTAAACTAGACTTAGCGAAAAAGAAATTTCTGGAGGTATATTTAATTCTTGAAATGTTAAGTCTTTGTATGAATTCAAGCTTCCAGTGTAAATGACGACGATATTCAATTTACTACTGCTATACTTACACAAATTCCATACTTTATATCTTAAGGATTACGAAAGTGACAAATTAACGATGCTTAGAAATTCGCAATACAATGTTACTTAATGAATCAAAGAGCTCAAATGGTACAGCTAAAGCTTATTAAATTGCAGATAATGCCAGCTTATAAACGTATTTGGAACTAAAAATTCTCCTAGAAACTCAACTTCTCTTAATAATTGCAAATAACAATGTTGTTTCCTACAAATGAGTAAGTCTCTCGTTTAAAATGAATTATATCGTTTAACTGTCAAAATATTTGTGTACTGGGAGAAAGTCATAAATTAATGAATTATAAGGCAAACTTTCTCTTCTTAGTGCGTCATAAATTTTCCTTTCCTTCCATGACACAAGAGAAGTTTTAATTGCAGTTCATAATACTTGTTTAATTGAACTGCAAGTGGATTCCATTGCGCTGTTCGCTGAATTATCGGCATAGTTTAAAATGCTTCTAAATTATGATCTGAAGATCGAAATTTTGGGCTGAATCTAAGTAAGTCTGTGGAATTTTGATAAAAAAATTGTTGATCCTTTTCTTTTTTTTCTTTTTCTTTTTCTAACAATCATTCGCAACACTTCTTCATGATTAATCATAACAAAATGTCACCAAGTTTGCAAGATAATACACTTTTATATACAGTTTTATGTATAACGCCCGTTTCGTGTATTTTTTAGACTTGTATTACAATTAGTGCAGAACATAGCAGTGGTAACTGCCAACCTGTAACTCCATATGTCTCTCATTTTTTTTTGTTGTGTGTGTGTGCTTTCTCATCGTAGCAGCTTAATCGAATGGGTACCAATGTGAATCACGGATGCATCCACTTACGCATGCTCGTTAAAGTTTAAAAAGCTCGTTAAAGTCTTTCGTTTTAAAAGTGCTAAATTATAACATTTTCTTTTTTTTAATGCATTAAAAATGCCAATTGATCAAAATATATGTTCAATGTTAACTCATTCTCATTTTAAATTTTAGGGCGGGCACTTGCCAGTATTCGCCACTATCAAGGCTTGAACTGTGTTACATTTTACTATGGAGCCACCTAGTGGACAACAAAGAAAGTTACCCTCAATGAAGAGACGGACGAGTTAACCCCCAAACCCAAGCCACAAATCCAAGGTGTGATAGAATGGTTCGCTAGCCACTACACTACCTGAGAGTCAATTTCAAATCCTAAATATTTGAAAAATTAACATCCAAAAGTATATCAACACTCCCAGTTTATTATATCTATAAATGCAAATATGTTATAAACTCTTTCCAATAAAATTTTTAAGAAATTTCACAAACTCTTTTTTATTTATATTAAATCGCTTTGGGCATTGCCCCAGTAAAAGAAATCAGGAAGAGAGAGTATCTTGAGACAAAGCAACACAACAGGGCATTTTCGATATTGTCCTTGAAGGTGGGCGTGTAAAAAGAGGGCCTGTGGTCATTTTTCTTAAAAGAAAATAATATATACATATTTATATATAAAATTCTTGATTCAAAATGTAGCAAAAAGGAATCTTGCATTTAAGAGGAGTATGCTTGTAATTAAAAAGTTTTTAAAAATGTATTTGTTTGAATTTTAATTAATAAAATGGCATTATTTTCCGGTCATCCTGAAACAAAATGTACAATTTCTCACAAAATTTCTTTATCATTATAATTTTGTTCCCATGGCCCGGCACGTGGTTACATCCCTAATCATTTAAATACCTACTTAAGAATTCTAATAACATGGAGAACAGAAACAAAATATCTCTTTACGAAATATATCTCTCTAATAGTTATAGAACAAAATTGATGTACCTTTATGCATACAGATTTACAAAAAGTAAATAAATAATTAAGAGCATTAAAAATATAATTCCAAACGTAGCTAAAGTCTCTTAAACCTTTTCATACTTTCAGAATCTAACTAAATTTCAATCGTTTCAATGCTCTTCACATTGTGTTAATTCCTGAAATGATGTATTTCTCGGAATACTGGTGTTCTAAAGCCTATAAAAAGTCTTGATTTTAAACCAAGAGACATATTTCTTGAATGAAATTGCTATATAAAGCATATTTTTTACATGCAGTTTAGTTACAAAATTTATTTTATAACGCTATTACCACTGTGATGAAGAAACTGATCATAGTTAGATTTATTTAATATGTGTCTCAAGTCGATGTGTACAAAACTGTGAACCAAGCAATATTGAATTTCATGGTGAAAATATCTACATCTATTTTTTTCTGAATATTATTGTAAAAGAAGCGTTGCTTATGCTAAAGATACTGCAGAAATAATATTTTTAATACAGGATCAACAGTTTTTAAAGATAATATATATGTTCTTATAAAAAAAACATTTGCATCACATCACATTTACTTCGTACTTTGAACTAATAAAATAAGATATTCAACCGGAGAATGAATTTTTATTCATTAATAAATACTGAATGACGTGAATCGAAGGTAAAAGCCTTAAGACACCCAACTGTAAGCTTTTTCAAATGCGTTGCGACACTAATAAAAAGCAAGTTGGTGTAAGTCGAAACTGGTTTCAGAAACCTATCAGAGTTTCCAATTCTGTACAACTAAAAAATGTATCTGCTTACAACTTTTCAGATATCGAGACAATTCTGCCCTCACCTTATGACCAAGAGCACTTTGCCAGTAACTTGAGCTCATGGTACAAATTTCAGAAATGACCTTATACACCAAAGCCATGTTACTTGTTAATCGTACAATATTTCATTCAGAGTGATTGTAGATAAGTTTAAAATACTTTGTTTAATGCATACAATCAAGCATTGAAATTTATTTCATAAAACCGGAGTAATTCAAGTTATTTTGCAGAATCTGTTTTAAACAGTATCAATATATGCATCACCCTTAATACGAAAGTGAATCCGTACGCTTCTTCAACTGACCGAAAAAGTGCATAACACAAGAATGTCATAGTTTGACGAAATATCTCTCTAATCCCACTATTTGTATACCACAATTTTGTTTTAAATGCAGGCATAATAATGAACAAACTTGCATGCAACAATATGCAAATTTTGGCTGTCCATCAGATGAACTTTAACCTAAATTGTTAACTGTAAATATAAGCGCTAAGAAGCAGATTACGTTATAGACCACGGTGATTTAAAGAATTGCCTTTAGAGATAGTTTTTGAATTTTCGTTGTGTACAGTTATTTATGTTAAAAAAAATCTCTTTTCGAAAGTGCTTTATGATCGACACATTTGACATGATTTTTTCTTTCTTATTATAATCTCATTTATATTCATTCAGATATATTATCGTTAGTTGGAATGTTTACTTCGTACACATGTTATTAAAGGACTTGTAAAAGATAATGCGTACTAGAATATCCTTATGAATTTTGAACAGTAATTTTTTAATATGTATAGCGACATAAAATGTACATTAGCGACATTAAATGTACAGTAGCGTCAAAAAAGTCCTGTATTAATACAATTTTTGCATAATTTTTGTGGTTGACAATTGTTTGTAAATTGTTTGTAAATGGTTTGTAAGTGGTTGACAATTGTTTTGTAAATACATCGTAATATCTTGACCATTGTTAGTGACTCTAACGTGTTTCCAACGCTTTCCTTCAAGGCTGAAAATGCGTTTATGATTATGGTCTGTCTGCATAAATTTATATAAGCAATAAACATATAAACTCTAAATAAACATGTACAAATTTCGTATAACATCAATGCATAGTTATAGCAGTTAGAGCTCGGATGGATAGGCATACGAAAAGTAGTAAAGCCCCCTACTCTCGCTTTCCTACTGCCCTAAGAGTAAAACTATAGGGGGATACTACTGCCCCTCCCTTCTGGTTTAATGGATCCGACCAGAGGCTGAACGCGTTTGCGCTCTCAACCGGGAGACGGAAGGTGCCTGGTCTGGTTCAAAACCAGGTCGCGTTTGCTGACTTAAACATGCGGAATTTTCAGTGGTTTTCTCCAAAACTTCGCGTAAATACGCGTTAGGATCCCTTAGAAAGTCCCCCACAGAGGACAATCCCAGGCGCGTAGCCAGGAAAATTTTTCGGGGGGAGAAATGAACTTATATGTGTATAAATAGACGTAATTTCATCACTAATCCAAAAATTTCGGGGGGAGATATATCCCGATATCATCCCCCCTGGCTACGCCCCTGGGCAATCCCCGTCTTCGGTCTATATCTCTCGCGCAGATAACTGGCCGTAACACCACATTTACATTTTTTCTGGTTTAATGGTCGGCAGTAGTACCGAAAGGGTTAAGCTGATATGTAGAAAAGATACGAAAGAATTCTACGCGAAAAGAAAGAATATTTTTAATAATCTTTTTCCTTCATAATGTGATCTTTAATTTCCTTTTTAAAGGTAACTGTTTAATTTTAAAACAAATCTGTCAGAACTGAGCAAACTTATTCTAAACAGCACGAATTTTTATCAGATTTTCCGAACTTTCAATAAATTTTGGGTTTCCCGAAGTGTAATTTATGTATAATTGAATCGCTTTAAGCTCCCAAACATCCGCAGAATATTTCAATCATTGGCGAACCCATAAAGGGAATTATCGGGAAGAAATTATAGGAAATATTAAATTAAAGTTACTCGCTAAAACGAAAATATTTAATAAAAGTGTAATTATTCTTTTGCATCTTAGAATATTCAAGCATGTTTACTGACGTTATAAAAATTAGAATTACGTTTTATTTAATGGTGTCGTAACAAAGCACTTTTACAGAAACAGTTATGTACTGTAAATCTTTTTTGTTAAAAAGAAGTATGAAAGAATTTATTTAAATACCCATTTTTTATGTATTTGTCACACAGTTTGACTAATAAAAGAAGGCATTTATTAAGATACTTCTATGTTCATTAACTCGTTAAGATTCACAAAGTAATTTTGTAAATGGCGAACATAAATGTATTTCCTCATAAAAACCACGAAAACGTATTACTCCCGATGATACCATAAAGTAAATTAATTTTTTAAGTTTATAAAACTATACATATTTACTTTATTATTTCTTAAAATTGAAAGTATCTAGGACATAAAATAAGCTTTTTGAAAGATATATGGTGTAATAGAATAGTTTACAAAGGGTTAGAGAAGCTGTTAGTAAATACGAATATATTGTTCAAGACGCTCATGCGCGGATTTCTCATTTGTCGCAAGGCTGTATGGATGAAGATGAATTCGTGCATATAATATTTAATCTATCTGATAAGATTCGTTTATAGCTAAATGGTACTGAACAGGCGTAACTGCTGATTTTGGGAAACTGAAAACGCCTACTATTGCAACAAATTAACAGCACTAAAGTGATTTTTATTAAAATAAAACTATATGAAACACGACTTGAAATAAATAACACTTTTTATATAAATCTATAAATTTCTTAAATGTTTCACATATTAAATCATCTTACAAACAAAATAAAAATGCGCATTTAAAATCATTTACATAATTATTGATATGCTAATTACAACTGAAATATTCTCCAATTATAAATGTTAATTTGCCTGCCAAAAATATATTCTGCAACAAATTTCTTTGTTTCACAGGTAAACGTTATCTTGATATACAGGCACTTTCGCTTAGCAATAATTTAATGTCCTTTAATTCCATTCGCCTATCAAGCGGATTTTGGCATCCATAAAAAGTCAAGAACATTACAGAGGAACATAAATATGAGATCCTATCAACAAATATCGAAATGACAAAACTTGGGCAATAATAGCGCACATTTACCTGCGGTAAAGTGCTGTCCAAATGAGATTCCACCGAAACGAAAAGATCATTCCTCCTATTTTCCTACTAATTGCATTCGAGATGCATTTTAGCGACGTTCCAAAGGGTAATGCAGCTTGTTATCTGCATTGTACTGCATCAATCAGGTATAAACTCATCATTAAAATAATTTATGCCCGGTGTATTGGAAGTCAGGACGTCTTGGAGGTAAATAATTGCAAGTTGAGCACGGAAATTTATGATCACTTTATTCAAGCATATCGGCTACATTTTCAATCAACAAGTAGTAATCCTTAAACTGTAACATATACCTATCCGACTCATTTATAGCCAACAACATTAAAGTTACTAAATTTTAACAGTAGATAATTAAAGCTTTTTAAAACACTTTTAATTATTAGATTCTAGTGTAATCGATTATTTATTTACTGTGTGATTCTTTGTAGAGTAATTTAAAGAACAAAAATTAGAAATTGTAACTCTAGATGCCTATGATAAAAATTTAAACAATAAGAAGTTGCTATAATAAATTCTGTTTTGTTACATTGTTAGAAAATAATCTTATAAATAAATATAAATAATACTTTTATCCGCTTTTTCATGAAAATATATTCTACATGAACACGTGTGTGTGATATAACTGCTTTTTAATGCATCTCGTAAAGATAATTCTAAAATTTGCAAAATATTTTATATATAGGAATTTTAATTTATTGTGTAGTAGCAGTATTGTTAACGAAATTTTTCTTTAGAATATAATAGATCTTTGAATGATCATATGGTGGGTGATAATGTCCATTGTTGTTTATATCTTACCTTAGCAACAATTTTTTTCTCTGTTGAACAAAAGATTATTTCACTATCTTAACGGTGTTATTCGAAAAAATCATGTGATTTTGGTACATAATTACAAATAAACTAATTATGCCAGGCACTTCAAAATTTTGAAACTGTCTCTTTACAAGCTGTATTACATACTGCGAAGACAGGCCAATCTGTATCCGTTTCAGTACTTTTAGAAAAAATTCTTAAAAATCGGAAATTTTCGCAAAGCGTGTCACTCATCGAAAAATCTTGCTGCTCAAATCCATGTTTAAGAATTTTTTCTGAAAATTTCACAAAAGCCACAGCGTTTTCGCTTATCGTAGTGTGTAAAACAGCTTATGAAGAACCATCTGGAATTTTTTGGAGACCATGGTGCTATTAGTTTATGTCAATTTGTGTACCAAGACTAAAAACAGAGTTCTTTTTTTTCGAAGAACAGCCTTAAGTGCCTCTCTAGCCTTCAGAAATTTCAAAAGGGTACATACAATTGTTAATAACGTCTATAAATACAGTGCTTATAATAGCATACTTACTGTAGTAAGAGCATAAATGCGGTTAAAATAAAGCTTATAATTATCATCATCATTACCCATTGATAAGGATTTAAACCCAACGAACTAACTTATTTAAAGAAGAGTAAAGGAATCCCTTCTCAGTTTAAGAATAATAATAATTTTTAATGGCATAAAAAAAAGTAAACGTACGTTGTACTATTTAAGGTTTTTCCTATTGCAAAATGCATAGCTACCTCATCTCTTCCACATTTGAAATCAGATTCGACTGAATAAGTTTAAAACAGTTGCAAGGAATATAGGAAACGCGTCGATCTTCATCTTATAACTGTAACTACAGCCAAACATTCTTCAAAATATCCACTAGTTTCACCTTATTGCATTAAAATAAGCACGTGAAAAAAGATTCCAGTTCGTCAATTTATTTTTTTCGTGCCATTAACAAGGATCCTAAGAAAATAACAAACTAGCATTCCTGTAATAACCATCAGTCTTCTACCCGGTTTTCCGCTCGCTGATGACACCAAATGTTTTCACTGGGAAGTTATTGACTGAAAATCAATACTGTATTACAGCCTTTCGCAGTATTCTTTCATGATGTCCAGTGATTAGATTAATTACAGTTGCTCTTTCGAAATATTCTATGTGCCTCTACTCGTGTCACATGAAAGAATGTGATTTGCGAGTATTTCATGAAAAAAATGGAAGACTGCATATTCTATATTTCGTTTTCCTTTTAATGGTTATGTATAGCATAATGGTATTTAGAAATAAGCTGAAGGAATAAAATTGAATACTTATTTTAATATATAAACTATACATAACACATACATACGTATGTATGTGTGCGTGTGTGTGTCTGTGTACAGGGTGTGAAAAAACACTGACCTAGACTTTTATTGCTTGCATATTGTTCAAAGACCTATGTAAGAAATTACAAGGTTGTGTAAAAAAAAGTACAGAATTTTATGGTACTGGGGAAATTCTCTTGAAACTTGCTGCTATAGTTGCTTGAAACTTGCAGGAGATTAAATCTGGATAAATATAAAATTTAAATTTTTATACAATCCCTCCACCAAAATATTTTATCTTAGTAAAACGTGTCTAATACACTAATGAGGTGATGTACAACATTTTATCACTGTACCCTTAAAAGTATAAGAGAAATGAAAATAAATATATACTGATTTAAACCGTTTTTCAACGGTTTTCGTAGGGAAAATTACGCAAGTTTCACGTAGCTCTCGTCGGATGATCGCGTTTGTGTGCATATCGTAAAATGTGAGGGAGGGGATCTTTAGGAGTATATGAAAAAAAAGAGGATATGATGTGTTACTTTTTGTCAGTTTTATAAGCATCTGAATATGAAAGAAAGCAAAGTTTATTTGTGGCATTTCCTGCTTTTTTTATAACTCGAAATGCAAAAATGCGACACACAAGCAGCAAACAATCCATGCGCTCTTAATGCGAAGATGCTGTGACTGGAAAAGTTCTGTACGTAAGTGTTTTGTTAGGCTTATAGCTCGTGATTTCAACCTTAAATATCAAGAACAGCCAGGTAGTTTTGATCACCGCAAATGTAGATCACACTGACACACTGATCGAGAATAACTCATGCTATCCGACACGTAAGCTGACAGAAATCTTAAATATGTCAAAATCCATTCCCCACGTGCATTTTGTGAACTTTGGCTACATACCGCTTCGATGTGTAGATATTTCCGCTGTTTAACAGAGAAAAAATCTGATGGATCATTTCCCATTTGCTACTTAGTCTATGAACGCAAAGAGCAGACACCATTTCTTTGAAGTATTTGCGGATTTGGATAAATAGAACTCTTATAATAATGTTGAGTGAAAAAGATCTTGAAAAGGCGGAGTAAATCACATTTATCCCCTAAAAGCTCAATCCAAAAAAGGTCATGCTCTGTGTCTGTTGGAACTGGAATGGGATCCTAAATTACAAGCTATTACCAATCGACGAGACGATAAATTCAGAGAAGCATTGTTTGCAATTAGATGAATTAAAGACAGAAATTAAACAAAAAAGTCTATAAATAGCGAATTGGAAGGGTGTCGTGTTTCATTGGGACAATACCTTGCTTCCTGTGTCTTTATAACTCGGCAAGGTCAGGCTCAGTCAGGATATTCAGGTCTGTCCCATCCGTCATATTGTCAACAGGTCTTGTGCCCCCTGATTCTTACCTTTTCCAATCATTATAAAATATATTCAATAGAAAAAACTTGAAGTATTTGTTTGAGATAAAAATTTACGTAGAAAAGTGTTTTGCTGAAACACCTGGGGAATCCTGGAAGAATGGAATTTTCATGTTGACTGAAAAATGGAGAAATGTTATAGAACAGAATAACACCTGCGTAATTTGTGCTACAATGTGTGTGCTACAATGTGTGCTAAAATTTAAGTCTCCAGCTCTTCAATTTTCCTTCAAAGTCGGACAGGAACTTTCCGGACCACCCAACATATATTTTTAATCACAATATACAGTTTAGAACCGTTTCAGCTTTCTAGAAATAACGTGATATTATTTGCTTCTAAAAAGCATGGTAAAAAGAGGTCCAAAATCGTGCTGAATGATTACCATTTGTTGTGGCCTTTATTGCTGAATCAGATGTATTGGCAATATTGTCGTGTCGAAAAAAAACAGAAATGTTCACATATTAATCAGTATGAATTTAGCGATCAATGAAATACGATCCAATGAAAGTATTAGGTGTACCGGAAAAAAATGTCTTTGATTTACATAAAATTCAAACAAATGAATTTTCATCAATTATTGAATTAACAAACAAGCTGTGCCTAAGCACAGGACTCATAATTTCAAAGCGAGAATTCTATAGATAATATTTTTTCCCTCTCAGAGAAAAATGCCACCCTCCCCCTTTTTTCACGTCTACCCTCCTTGGAGTATTCTATTCGAAATGTTCTGAAATCTATTTTTAAGTATTCGTGAGCATTGTATTTTAAGGCAAGAATTTTATGGATATCCCTTTTCTTCTTTGAGATCACGCAGGATATCTGAAAAGAACGTTTTGGCTCCCTATCCCCCATGAGTTACAAATCTTGGAAAATGCTCTGTTTTCTAGCGCCTATGTTATAAAACTCACGTACCTGCCAAATTTCGTATTATAAGCTTCTGTAATTTTGGCTAGGCAAAATATTGACATACGGAAAAACGACAATACTTTCCGGTACACCTAATAGCTATGAATTGAAAAGCACGAACAAACATGCTTCTGTGCAAATAAAAAGAAAAATAAGGCTATGAACAAAAAATGACGTTATTACAGCATTATGAAACAAGAACTCTCCAAAACATCATTTTAAAATATATGTGAATCATTCTGCATTTTTTAACTAACTTTGCAAAGAACAGACAAAATACATACTACATCACACGGACAGGCCGCAGTTTCGTTCCTAATTTTGAGCACTAACCGTTCATACTCATTAGCCAGTACTTGAGAATAACTGAATTTCTTTCCGTTAAATATTTTAGGCTAATCTTATACATTTGTTTAAAAGCTAAAATCGATTGATTAAAGAATTGCTGGAAAAACGATCTCATATAAAACAAAACATGCAAAGTTAAACAAACTTGTAATTGCATGAAGGCTAATGCAAAAGGGCTATAAAAGGTCATCTTAATTCTAAATAACTGGAAGGAATAATTTTAATTCTAAGCACGCGAAACTTTTAAAGAAGTTTGGAATCGATGGAGAAAGAATAATACTGCTTGATGTAAAGAAGAAATAAAAATCACTTAGAACTTTTTCCAGTGGCTTGATATAAGCGTTTTACAGAATAAAGAGAAAATTCTTTTGCAGATTCAATTTAATTATTTTTAAAAAATAATTAATGTGGGGATTATTTTGAATAAATTGAAACAATATAAAAAATGCATCTAAAAAATCTTGTTTAGATGCCTTTTGTATGATTTTAATTGAAGTATTGAGAGCCAAAGAAAGTATTATTCTATTTTAGTGATCATTTTTGTAATCTTGTTTTAGGGGTCAACTACATAAAAAATTAGAACTATATTTTTATAGCTTCGGTGAGAATTGTATAATTTATATTAAAATAGGAAAAAGAAATTCTTCGAGAAGCATATATAGTACCCGATATACAATACTGTATTATAACAAGTATCTTTGTTGAATCTAAAATATAAGTAGAATCCAAAACAACTAAAGATACGTGTAGTGAGATTCCGATTCCTTATTAGTAATTTCAGTGCTTCAAAGTAAATAATTGATTGTAGTAAAACTAATTGAAGTAAACTAAAATAACTAACTCTTTGCACATTGGTTACGTTTTATTTTATAACGCAGACATACACATATATGAATGTGTGATAAATTAGAGTGTCAACTTTTTTTATTTGTTTTTTATCGTAGTTTTATAAAACATGTCCTTGCGCAATCATCAAATGTGTTGGATGAACACTGTCTACAGCAAACCAAACATACATATTTTTAGCAGAAGCGATACTGAATACTTACGTCATGTAAAGCTTACGGGACAAACTTTGTTTGCTGAAGACGAAAATGCAGTTTTACGTGCTCCTACTCACCTTACAATTTCTGGCAATGATGATATTTGAAATTGCAAGGGAAAATTTCATACTCAAGTCCTGATCACTGTATTTTTCACTTACAAATGTCGTCTTCATGAGACCTTTTGAACTAGCTTTAAATGCAGAAAAACAAAAATTAAATTTTTATGAACATTCTGTGAACTGCACGGAAATTATATTTCTCTATCTCAATTTCTGTTTTTATGCTTAACGTTTAAGGTTTTTATGAATTTATTGCACCATGTCTCACAATATGGATTCCAAGCTGTATTTTAATAACTTAAAAACATTTCGAAAAATAATCTACAAAGAATACTATAATAAAAGCAACATTTTTTTTCTTAAAGAAGATTTCATGAAACTTAAAAATTCATGCACTAAATATAAAAAATGAATAAAGAATGTTTATGTCCACGTTCTTGAAAGAATGTGAAATATTTCATTTTGTAAAATAATAAAGGAAAGTCTATGGGTTATACATTTTTTATTGCTATACTTGAGTTTCCTAGTAATTTACTTCTGGCTTAAATTTTTGGCTGATACTTCTCTTACAACTATTGAATTCACAAATTAAAGTATTTCATCGATATCGGAAATATAAATTGAGCGATAAAATATCAGATTGTATTTCTAATCTTTCTGTCATATGAGCGTTTTTTGCAGCAAATTTGGAAGATGCATTTAATTTTCAAATCGAATATCACTTTCTTAATAATTATTTTTCCTCTTTTAAAATCTACCAACCATTTTCTTTTGGGCTTTAAACTTCCCTCTAAAATTCACGAAGAAATGCATTCGATTGTGATTCCAGTTTTTCCCGAATTGTTTATTTTCGGATATTAGGCGAACTAGAAAACAATGTCATTTTTTTACATGAATTTCAAACGAATAAATTTGCGAGAACTTTTTAATCACAAAAAAGCTGTTCCGAAGCATAGTATTCATACTTGTTACATTTTGAAGCAATAATTATATAAATCAGAAATTTTTTAAAATGAAGATGGCTACCATTCCCGTTTCAGATGTCTATCAACCTTGGAAGATATACAAAATTTCTTGAAACCAATTTTCAGGCATTCATGAGTATTGCATTTAACAGCTAGAACTCATTTTTTCTATGAGTTCAGGCTGGATTTGTGAAAAGAACCTTTTTCCCTTCTCTTCCTGACACATAGTTACGAATTTTAGAAAATGCTGTCCGATCCAGGGCACCTATGATAAAAAAAATAAAAAACTGGCATGCATGGAAAATTTTGTATTACTATCTTCAGTAGTTTTACCTTGGATACTGATGTGTAAGAAAGGGACACAATTATCCGGTTTCCGTAATACAGTACTGTTTCTAAGACTTACTCACAAAAGCAACCTAAATATTTTCCTTTCTCTTTATGAAAGCTTCTCTCTTAGATGCACTCTGCATCTTTCCTGAATCCAATATTATTTAAGATACTAATGCAATGTTTCGTAAATTGCATGTATATATGTTACAGGGTGAGGATATGATACACCTTTGCCAGAAAAAAAAAATTAAATGAAAAACATTTTTTAACTTGCATAATAATGTACTTTTTAACTTATCGTCCTAGCTCAATATCTTACATTTTACGTAAATTATTCTAAGGAATCGTTTTCATACACGTTTTAGGATTAACTGTGAAATTTAGATATGAAATCTTATTTTGTACTCCATCATCCAATTTCTTGAGTTTCGCGTTTTCTGAAAATATAAACTTCTCTTCTTGCTGCAAAGGAGATAATTTAAAGATTCACTAATAAGTATGCATATATAAAATGCAGCTTAATTTTACAATGTACGGAAATTGTAGTACTTAATTTTTTGTCCCGGAGGGCGTAACTTTCAGAGTACTAGCTGATTCCAAAACTAATCATCGAAATAGAAACTGTTTTTAGTATTTTATAGCATTTAAATTAAATAAAATGAAATATGTATGAATTTGCGTCTTGCATATGGTTTGTGAAAAAAAAATCTACAAAATAATTCTCAGAAATGCATGTATTATTTCAGAAGGTAAATCTAAGTGTTTACCTCACAAAATTATATAGATGTATAATTTGATTAATGTATAATGAACCAAGACTATCTACTGCAGTGAAACTATGTCTTTCTTGTGTAACTTCAATAATATTAAAAAATACATAATTCAAGACTTTGTATCTTTAAGCCACCCATTAATATTTATAGGTTTTATTTTATTTTTGCCTCTGGTATAGTTGCTGATTATAAGTTTTCAGTTTTGAGGAATACTATACAATAATTTGTTTTCAGAAATTTCCATGAAAAAATATTCATTTTTGATATTAGAAATTATATTAAAATATTTGCAGAATTATTTATACCATAATAATGATTGTTTATTGTTTTAAATAGCTTTTGTATTCTATTCTTCATGACTGGTTGATGATATAGATGTGCGTAACATGCTAAACGACCTAGTCAGCATCCCTTTGCGAGCATCGTTTCTGCAGTTAGTTTGCTGGCAAAAGCTATTTCAAAATATAGTTTGACCTTATCTTATATCATACTATTCACCTATTTTTAGCTGCTTTATGCATTTTTTTATAATATGGATTTTTGTCTAACAACCCTTAGTATGAAAATAAATCTTAGAACGATGCAGTTAGCAATGACTCGATAGTAAATTATAAAAACTAATTTTTCTTTCTTTTTTTAGACATTATAACCTTAATGATTCTGTTCTCTAATCCAAAGTATTATTTTATCCTACTCTCTCTTTCTCATTATTTTCATACGTAGAAAAATATCAATTCAAAATTCAGTTTGGAGTTCATTTTTTTAAAAAAAAAGTACGACGAAGATACACAAAATAATTCAATTTTATACTAACTGATGCTCCCGTAATTGACGGGATAGTATGTATTGCAGATTTCAAAAAAGCCGGAAAATTTCGTCAGCACTATTGGAGTACAAAGAATGGAAGTAGAAGACTGTCAAAAGTATGTAAAAGAAACTTATAATTTCTGTGCATTATCAAAAGATTGCAGGTTAAAGAATAATAAGATTGTCACTATAGAAAGTAATTTATTTTGAAAATCAATTTTCTATATTAGTGCAGTGGGCTTTTAAATTCAAGAAGTCATTCGCCGATTTTAAATAAATTTATTTTCATTCATTATTGGTATTTTAATATTATACCCCAAAAAAAAAATTGCACAATTTTCACCAAATCTAAAAAAATAAATAAATAAAATATATAAACATTAAAATATCGAGGGAATTTATATAAGTTGAAGAGCCCACAATTATGTTACCAAAAGGTTGCCTTAAAGTAACCCCCTCCTCAAAAAAGAGGAGGGTATGAAATTTCTACAAAGTTTTCAAATCAGGATAAATTGAATAAAAATTCGACATTTATTGTTTTAGTCCTTACTTAGGATTTTAATAAATTTCATTCTAATCTCTTAAGCCGTATTTGAGGGATGCGAAAACAAGTACTTAATCTATTTTTATAAAATCTCAAAATATATGAAATATTTAATACAATTTTGGTATCTATACTTTAAATCAACCCCATCTAACATAATTTCAAATTTTATTTAATTTTCATTTTTTTCAGGAATGGACCAAATTACTCAATTTTCGAAAAATATCAAAATATATAATATATTTATATATACAGGGTGTCCAGCCTTAATGTGACCCAATAGCTAATTCCCGAACCATTCGGTTTAGATATGGACTTCCAATTTGAAAAATGTTTTTAAAAAGGTAAAGAATAAGTTTTTACGTGCTTTTCGAACCAAAAAACTCATTTAGAAAAAAATTACAAAAATTAAATTTTTATACGGTCCCCAGGTCCTATCACTTATATTTAGGAAAAGATGCAGTACACAAAAACAAAGTAAACACAAAAAGTTTCATTTTATTACGATAAAAACTGACCAAGTTATGGAACTTTGAAAATGATACATTTCATCCATTTTCTCGGCCAATTTCAAGATGCTAGTAAGGGACCGTCTCCAAAGTGAAATTAATTGGAACTCTGCCAGGAAACATTCGCTCTTGCACGTCACTCTTATGTAAATCGTTTTTAAATTTAAAAGTACACACATTACGTTAATATTACAATAACTGAGTACTTAAGAAACAAAATTTATTCTGTGTACGTGTAAAACATAGATAAAATAAAATATTTTGGACGAAGAAAACTTTTCAAAAGCAGTTCCAAAAACTTAGACTTATTTGCCTGCGGCTTCAGACTGATTTGCTGTGGTACTGATCATGGCAAACGTTAAAAATCTGTTGTGTAGTCGCTTGCAATTGCATACAGTCGTATTCAAATATTACGAATTCTAGTACAGGAGAACGACATGTATACAAATGAATAATACTGCGAAATGGTACTGTTGTATGGGCAGTGTAATCGAAATAAGAGAGAGGCGGCAAGACTTTATGCCATTAAATTTCCCAGTCGAAGACATCTATCTTATTGTACAATTGCCCGTGCTGTTCAACGCTTGTATAGAACTGGGAGTTGTCATAGACGTATTCCCTTGTCTCGTGCCACACCTTCAAGCTTGCGGATACCCGCTGAGGATGTTCTAGGATATGCCCTGGCTCATCCTGAAAGTAGTGTCCAGGATATTAGCAAGGCTTGTTCCTACTCAAAATCGACGGTGCGGAACATATTATATACGTACGGTGCATTTCCTTATCGTCCAGTCCTGGCGCAGGAGCTAATGCCTGGAGACCAGTTGTATACATCTCGTTCTCCCATACTAGAATTCGTAATATTAGAATACGGCTGTATGCAATTGCAAGCGATTACACAACAGATTTTTAACGTTCGCCATGATCAGTATCGCAGCAAATCAGTCTGAAGCCGCAGGCAAATAAGTCTGTTTTTTGGAACTGCTTTTGAAAAGTTTTCTTCGTCCAAAATATTTTATTTTATCTATGTTTTACACGTACACAGAATAAATTTTGTTTCTTAAGTACTCAGTTATTGTAATATTAACGTAATGTGTGTACTTTTAAATTTAAAAACGATTTACATAAGAGTGACGTGCAAGAGCGAATGTTTCCTGGCAGAGTTCTAATTAATTTCACTTTGGAGACGGTCCCTTACTAGCTTCTTGAAATTGACCGAGAAAAGGGACGAAATGTATGATTTTCAAAGTTCTATAACTTGGTCAGTTTTTATCGTAATAAAATGAAACTTTTTGTGTTTACTTTGTTTTTGTGTACTGCATCTTTTCCTAAATATAAGTGATAGGACCTGGGGACCGTATAAAAATTTAATTTTTGTAATTTTTTTCTAAATCGGTTTTTTGGTTCGAAAAGCACGTAAAAACATTCTTTACCCTTTTTAAATTGGAAGTGCATATCTAAACCGAACGGTTCGGGAATTAGCTATTGGGTCACATTAAGGCTGGACACCCTGTATATATATATAGTTTATGTGACAACCTATGATGATGCTAAATTTTATTTCATTTGCTTCAGTGGTGTATGGATAAACAAATATCGACGCATTTTGAATACTTTTTTCGCTAAATACCAAAAATTAATCCAAATTTTTAAAAAATCGTTGGGTACAGTTTAATTTTGTACGATTACCTGTAGTGTTACTAAACTTTTTTTTGTTAGATTAAGTCATTACTATGAGATGCGTGAAGAAATATTTACTCATTTTGAATAACTTTTCGCGAAATTTCAGAATTTTATTAATATTTTAAAAAGCTTGACTCTCTTGTTTAAGTTGAGTGATTAACTATCATGCCTCAAAATTTTATTTCATTCTCTTCGGTCATTTGTGCGTAATGATCGAAAAAAAAAGAAAAGAAAAGAAAACGTCGCAAACAGAACAACAGACAGACTTTTTCACATGGTCATACTGGGTTCCCAGGTGCTTGAAACGAATAGAAATACGCATGTCTAATTTTATTGATATAGATTTTCCGAACATTATTTTGAAATTAAAGAAAATAGCCTATTAATTTTATACAGTATCTTGTTTCTCTAAAAATGATTTTAAACAAAATCCTTTATTTAATTTTTCTTAAAGTAGCTTGTGTGTAATTCTTATTCTTCCATAGTAGAAAAGAGCCTAAATCTTGTGTTTAATAGTTTAGAAATGCAATATTTTCAAAACTTTATCAAGCTATCTCTCACCGTGCCTATTTCTACCATTGCACTGCCAATTCCTAAATAATACTTTTATACAAAATTTGTAACATAACACTTGTGTCAAACTAGCATGAAGGAAAATTACTTTTAAAATATATATTTCAGTGCTTTTTTGAACCAGGAAGAGTAACATGTTCAAATCTCCGTTTATTTCAATTCAAATAAAAAAATCCTCAGCTCCAGACAGAAGGTTTATTTCGAAAAATATTTCAGTTCCGAATTGGATTTCTACTGTAAAAAAGTCACCCGACGAAATAAAAGATTCGGAATCACCGAGTTTCATTTATTTCAGTGTTTATTTTGATCTCGAGGAAAGAAACTTTCTTAAAAGTTAATCGAAACGAAAGCCAGACGGAAAATTAAAATTAATGATTCCTCATGATGGCTAGAATTCTAGAAAGTCAAGGAGTGCTTTAAAACAACGCACTTACGAAAATGCAAACTATAACGAGTTTCATTTTTTCTCTAATATGATATTACAAGACTCATTTTTAACTGAAACATAGCAAAACATGTGTTTTTCGATTTTTATTCTATTACAATCTGTAATCTAAAAATTCAACTATTGAAAGAAAAAAAATAATTTCAAATGTTCAAGTAAATTCCTTCAGTTTAAATTAAAAATAAATTCCTTAAAGTAATTTTTTTGGATTCCAACTTAATAAACTTGTAGTTCTAATAATAGCTTAATAAATATTTGGTTTTATAGTATACTTTGCGAAACTTATGAGCAATACTGCATCCGCCGTTTTAAAACTTTCCAAAATGATGTTATAAATATTTTTAAATGTTGATCCGTATAATTTAGCATTAGTTCAGCGACATCGCAAACTAAACTATTCCGGTGCCACGCTTACTTGTGCCCACTTTTAGCGGGAATTTTACTATCTACAACACATAAAAATAACCAAACACGAATATTTAGCCGCGAAGAAATTTTAATGTGCTATAAATCCATCTAATGCGAGAAGCTTCTACGTAATACGTTGCAAAGGGTACTACTGAAATTAAATTTGCCGCATTTAAACACTTGCATTTCGTGCGTAATTAAATAACAAAATATTTTTGGAGCGAAATAGCTTAATACATATTAAATATTCAAAGCCTTGCTATATGTGACAATTATGATGATTCCATGAATTTAGGTAGTTTTTAATAAGTTAGAAAACTAATTAAACGAATTTAAGCGCGTATGATATTTGAGATATTCAAAAAATTCAGAAGTTCGTTATACTTTATTAGTGAATACTTTGTCATTACTCTGGAAAAAAAATATATAAAAAGTAACAAAACTTTTTAATTATTTTTCAACAATTTCTAACGAAAACATGTTATTTTTATACAAACTTCCGATTCGAAGTTTGAATGTGTTTGTTCGATTTTTACACAGTATTTTACATTAAACTTAGCAACTAATAAACTATATAAAAATCTAGCTTATTATTATTACATTTATAATTTTTTTTAAAGTTTCTGAAGTAAGTTGTTCATTCTTTAATTAGTAACACAATACGTGCCTTTTAGGTACACACCAAAGTACTTTACATTTGATGGACAAGAAAAAAGCCCTATTACTTCTAAAAAGTTTCATACCTATTTTAGTCTGATGCTTGTTAATTTAAAATTTTAATTTGGTATTACGTAACAGGTATAAGTCCCTTTGTATAGTGTTTAACGACTTACAATTAAAACAATTTAAACTATAAAATAACCGATTTGTTCAGAATTATTTCTTTTCTTTTCCATAATTCTCTTTCAAGCTAACCAAATGTGTTGTTATTCCTGTAAAATATGTATATACATTATATATATTAACTAGCTGAAGTACCCGTTCTCCGCACGGGAATGAATGGACTTTTTTATATTAATATTTGTTGTGATTACTACTTATTGTAATAAAGAGATATAGCAAAATGGATATCGCGTTATATTGTGTTCAATAATCATGCATACTGAATTTCAAGGCAATCGTTTTTATGGTGCAGAAGGCGATGCGGCGTAGCGCAATCTAGTGGCGAGTTTTAGAAAAACGGAGCCGGCGAAAATATTCTTTGCATTCAGATATCGATGTATACAAATTTTCATGACGATCGGCTGATTAGTCCTGACGTTCATGTGTTGACACGACATCTAGTGTCAAGTTATAGGAAAATGGATCGTGCCAAACTCTTCCCCGTGTTCAAATATCTATGTATACCTATTTTCATAGCGATCATTCGCACAGTCAAGAAGTGATACACTGCAGGACCATCTAGTGGTTAATTAAAGTAATGATTTGCTACTGCGCCGTCATGTGGCGAATTATAGCAAAATGGATAACGCCAAAATATTCTCATTGTTCAAATAGCTATGTATACAGATTTTCATAGCCACCGTTTGAATGGTCAAAAATTTGGCCTGCTGCAGCGTCATCTAGTGGCGAGTTAAAATAATAATGCATTGTAGTGCCATCTAGTGGTGAGTAACATCAAAAGTAACACAGTTACAATATATTCTTCGTGCTCAAATGTGTAAGTATAAAAAATTTTATGCCGATCAGTCGAACGGTATAGAAGTTGATGCGTTGCAGCGCTATTTAGCGGTAAGTTAAAGCAAATGGATAGTGAAAAATATTCTCCGTGTTCTAATATCCGCGTGTACCAAATTTCATCGAAATTGGTTGGACGATATTCGCATAGCAAACGGCTAAACGGAATAGAATTCGACGTTCTGCTGCGCCACCTAGTGGCAAGTTAGAGGAAAACGGATAGCATAAAAGCCTTCTCCATGATAAAAGACTTAGGTGAACCAAATTTCATGGTGATCGGTGAAACGGTGCTGGAGTTTTTCAACCTCCTACACACATACCAACATTCCTTTTTATCTATAACCAGTCTTATTATACGTATGTACCAGTCTCAAGTAAAATCCAGTTTCAAATCTAAGCCTCGCCAAAGTGCCAGCATACGCCATTTTGCAAGAGTTTTTACAGGGAATCATTCGAAGCATTGACTTAGCAGCAATCAAAATGGGAAAAGGTTCGACCACCAGGCATTTATTTGAAAAGTGGAATCCCTTAATACAGCCGCATTTTTTAAATTACCAACTATAACATGTTTTATTCATCGTTACCTCGATGTACTAAATGCGAAGATTTCAATTTTCTGAAATTTGGCGGATTTCCCCCAAGTTAAATCAATGTACTCAATTGGCGAGAATTCTGAAGCTACATCGCTTGAAATGCCCTAATAACTGCATTATTTCTGCACGGATAGTTAAAATTTAATGCTGTATTCTAAGAAAACCTATACACTTGTTTTCAAAAATGCTATTCCCTTAAGCTCTCAGTAAATTGCGCCAAAAAGACTAAAACTGTGCAAACCGCTAGAACTCACTTTCTAAAAATCGGCCTATCATCCATTTTATTTTTCGCCAAACTAAAAAAAAATAACATATTAGTCTCGGATATCTTCGATCCTTATTGTTTTGCGTATAAAACATTTCATTCCTGCTCTCATTTCTTATGCGCACACGATATTATAATTAAAAAAATAACCTTACAAATATAAACTAAAAAAATCATTATTACTCTTTTATTTTTACTTTAAGAATTTAAAACATTTTATTCGGCAAAATCGCCACACATGGCAACCAAGATGCTTATTTCACACACTTTTTTCACTACAGGGGTTACAATTACGTAAAGCTTTCTGCGTGGAGAACATAAAAAATCTCTTAAATTCCGGGAACGGGTGGACTTTCAAAGTTTTAAAGTGGACTATCATTTATTCTATATTATTTTACATATCTGTGTAAAATTTCAGGCTGACAGGTCCGTTTTTGTGGAATTGTATACTATCCAAATCAACAAATTGACAAACAGAATTTCCTTTTTATTTATAAGATAACCTACGCTTGTTTTTAAAAATACCCTCTCATTAAATTGCGCCAAGCGCTAGAATCATAGAAAATCTGACACACTTTCAGATTTTAAATACGCACTAAAGTGCTATATATAAAAAGAGTTATAATCCATGGGTCTTCCCTATTTTCGTTCCTTCTTTCATTAAGTTGGAAAGTGTATCATTATTCATGAGTGTGATTAAACAAAATTAAAATTGATTTTTCTAACATCCTTTTTTCTGGATGTAATACATTAGAAATAGATGCAGAAAAGCTGCTCAGATAAATGCACAATTCCAACTGAATGAAAATTTCAAAAACTTATACGCAGGTGTATTAATAACCCAAATAGAAGACGATTAAATTACGATAAATAGCGCCAAGCGTTAGAATCCTCCTCAAAATCACACATCAGCCCCTTTTATTTTTCGACCAATTAAAAAGTTGCACATTTATTTTCGGAAAATTTCGAAATTCTATTTTTCTTTTGAGTATAAATCATTTCATTCCCGCTCTGATTTCACATGCACACGATATTTTAATTTGAAAACAACCTTACAAATAATCTAGACAAAATTTTAAAAAATCGTTATTCTTTTATTTTTACTTCAAGAGTCTGAATCATTTAATGAACTGCCGAATGTGGCCGAATGTGGCAACCTGGATAAGCTTAATCGTCGCTTAATGCACTGTGGGGTTACAATTACGAAATGGCGGAAAGCAAAAATTAGCCTTTTGCGATAAGTTTTTATCGATATTTCCTAAAATATTTCGAATTTTGAAAAAATCACTTCGAGATGTGTCGGGGCCTGTCATGGAGAATTTCCGTTCAAAATTTGGTAGGTCTACGATCACTCGTTTGCGAGCTACGCGAGACACAGACAAACAACACATAATTTTATTAATATAGCTACCAGTCTCAAATAAAATCCAGTTTCAAATCTAAGCCTCGCCAAAGTGCCAACATACGCCATTTTGCAATAGTTTTTTCAGGGAATCATTCGAAGCATTGACTTAGCAGCAATCAATTTTGGATATGGTTCTACTTTTAAAAAGTAAAGCACGCTTTTATTTGAAAAGTGGAATCCCTTAATACAGCCGCATTTTTTAAATTATCAACTATATAACGTGTTTTATTCATCGTTACTCCGATGTACTATATGCGAAGATTTCAATTATCTGAAAATTGGTGGAATCCCCCCAACTTAAATCAATGCACTCAATTGGCGAGAATGCTGAAGATAGATCGTTTGAAATCCCTTAATAACTGCATTATTTCCGCATGGATCATTAAAATTTAACGCTGTATTCTAATAAAACCTTTGCAACTGTTTTCAAAAATCCATTTCCTTAAGCTCTCAGTAAATTGCGCCAAGCCGGAAACTGTGCAAACCGCTAGAACTCACTTTCTCGGCATTTTGAGCCATTTTATTTTTCGCGAAACTAAAAAATTTTAACATATTAGCCTCAGAAATCTTCAATTCTTATTGTTTTGCGTATAAAACATTTAATTCCTGCTCTGTTTTCCCATGCACACGATATTATAATTAAAAAAATAACCTTACGAATATAAACTAACAAAAAAAACATTATTATTCTTTTATTTTTACTTTGAGAATTTAAAACATTTTATTCGGCAAAATCGCCACACATGGCAACCACGATGCTTCTTTCACACTTTTTCCACTACAGGGGTTACAATTATGGAACGCTTTTTGCGTGGAGAGCATAAAAAAATCTCTTAAATTCCGGGAACGGGTGGACTTTCAAAGTTTTAAAGTAGACTATAATTTATTCTATATTATTTTACATAGTTGTGCAAAATTTCAGGCTGATAGGTCCATTTTTGTGGATTTGTATACGAATCAAATCCACAAACAAACAAACAGAATTTCATTTTTATTTATAAGGATATAATGGTTTTGTTGTTCGGTATTATTTAGGAAAATCTGGAACACTATAGCAACAGGCTCAAAATTCAATTTATTGCAGATCAACAAACAAAATACCTTGTTGTTGGATATTTTCAATTTATGAGAAAGGACCTACAGCAAAATATTAAGAAGTTTTCGCAATCCATATTTAAATGTTCCTTGAATGTATATATTTAATAGATAGTGACTTTTTAAACCTATTTTTAGCGGTTTTGTGCATACTGAAAGTGTTACGATAATTTTCATATGTTCTGTCTATTGCTCGAAAAAGATGAAAATATCTAAAGATGAATAAACGTTATTATTGTTTTTGTGAGTAATTATTTTTCGTTTTCATTTTAACATTCCATGTTATGTATGGTTACTTTCTAAAGTGTGCACAAAGGTGAAATATCAGTTCTACTTAAATATATCATATTTTCATGAGCTCATAATTACTTTCGTTAAACTGCTACAGTGAAGATACAAAACAAAATAAATTCTTCAATGCATTGAATAAAAACCGTTTCTAGAAATAGCGCTCTGCAAACAGGTGAAGGCGGCCCAAAATGATCTCCTTAAGAAGAAAACTTACATAAAATAGCATAAATGTTAAATAAAACTTTAGCCCTTTGCCACAATATCTTACACTATGTTTCCATCATAAACATTTTTTAATAATATTTTAAACCGAATTTGATTAAAGATAACAATTTTGAAAAAAGAGTCCAAAGGATCGCTATATCCTCACCCATTGATCCTTCATTTGAAATTATTGAAAATTGTTTTTTATCGGCAAAATAAAAGATGATAAAGTAGCTATGAGTATACATAAAGTAAGCTTTACGACCATATAGTATGCATAACTTATTTTATAAAAATTTTAAAATAAAAAGAGTCTCACAATGAAATGGAATATTCCAAAATTATTATTCTAAAATTATGCCCTACAATGAACGCAGAAATAAATTAAATAAAGTAATGGAGAGTATTTTGAGACGTCTGAAGGGCTACTATGACGACTACGCCCCGTTACTTGAGTTTCGTCAGTGGAGGGATCATTTTACCATCAGTGTGATGCCCACTTTAGGTCTTATTACTGGATGACGCCTTGAAGCATAACGAACTAAACAAGTGTAATTCGCATCTAAAAACATACTACATTCAGTAAATCAAGACATGTTTCTGTATATTAAGGACTGTATTGCTAAATAAATAGGATAGTTATTGCTTGTCTTATAAAAGAAATGATAAAACCATGTTGTTGTTGTTTTTTTTATTCTACTCAGATACGCAATACACCATTCACTTAAATATCGTCATTGCTTCTTCTTGACTTGGCACAGCTAGTTTATGTGTTACCCGGTAGATAGCGATACCCGTATCTAAAAAAATGTATCTGGATCGTTTTGCCCACTAGGATCATTTTAGGCCACCTTCCCCTACATTAAAAAATGTATATTTAGACGCTATAAACTGAATTTACATAGCTAGGAAATGTGAAAAATCAAATTGTCATTATTTTATTTTATAAATTATTGTGTATTATGCAAATTGAATGTAAAAAATATGCACTGAAAAAATTCAGTAATGCTTTCAAGAAGTTATATCGATCAAATTTTGTTCCACATAACTATTTTTAAACCAATATAAATACTTATACGTAAAATAAATCTAATAATTTATACATGCAACACTGTAAAACCTTTACAGGGTGTTACCTTTTCTGTTTTAGTAAGTAATATGTGTTGTTAAATATAGTATTCAAACTACTTTTTTAACATAATTTCTTTTAGTCGCGATGTTATAAGTTTTTCACTAATTCACTTCGTATATCAGAATAAGAACTTTATAACATTTCATGTCCATAAAATCGTGTCATGTCCATAAAATCGTGTCATAGAAGCTACTCTAAAATAAATATTTTCTAACTGTATTATTTTTTTATGTTGCTCTAATCATGTAATAAATAATTATTTACAAAATTTAGTAAACTGTGATTTCGCAGCATTTCATTTCACGATAATCATAAAACTATATACAACTTTTTATCATATAAAAATGTGCATAAACGAAGCTTACATTTAAATGTAGTATATTACATTTAATGTCTTAATAGATTATTTTATGGTAATGAATTTAGATATCAACTTTTAAAATATTCTTTGAACTGCAACTAACGTATCATAAGCAAAATATACTGCAGAAGAAATCATTTTTTAAATAAAATATTTGATCATCCCATTTTTTTAAACACTGCTATTGAACAAAATTTACCGGAATAACAGGCACTGTAAACTGTGTTTATGGGAGTTTTTCTAGACGTAATGCCTTTAGAAAACAAGATAATGTAGTTCAACATAATCTTTTCATATTATCAGATCGTAAAAAGAAAATTACGTTATTCCACAAGAAAAATGCTTTTAAATTTACCTGAATATAAGAAGTAAATCATTTTCAAGTAAGAAAAAGTTTTACTTTCTTTATTTATTCCTTCGTTTTTCTTTTACTGAATTCTGTCAAAACGTTTCTTTCCTATGAAGTTTTTATTTCGTTTTTATCTTGTAAAACGTTATTGAATGAGTTTTTAATTTTTTTTTTTTTAAATTAGGTCATGTCATATAAGATATCCTGTCCTAAAACGCCACGTAATAGAAAGTCTCATGGCCTGTTCATGAGACGTTGTCCCTTATCTGGAGGAGGATATTTGGTAAGCATAAGTTAAAAGCCAACAACACAATTAAAAGTATTCATAAGCAGGGTTGGCAAGATTGGAGGGTTTTAATGGATTTTGCCATGTCTTTTACCGTCATATCAAAAACCTCTTTGTCAAAAGGTCACACCTTTTCTAACATTGGACTTCAACTTCTTTTCAGGTAATTTAAATTTAAATAAAAGTTGTACCCTAAAACACAATAAGTTTTTTAAAAAGTTTTAAATAACATTTGACAAAAAAATAATTATTTTTAAAACTATAATTAGGAAATTAATATTTTTAACAGATTCTTATTTCAGAATTTTGTATATTTTAAGATGGATAATATGATATTTATAGACAATTTCTACATTAATAAGCTTTATTTCTGAATACGCATTCTATTATTAATTTGAAATGTTATAAGATATTTCAAGCATTACCCCGTAATATTTCTAATTATATTATTCTCATATATATCTAAAAGGGGGGGGGGGTCTAAAAATTATGCGGTCTTATAATTTCTTTGTAGAATCTTTGCTGTAGGAAAAAACACAAACGAAACAAACTTGAGAAACTTTCTATCTCCTGATTTAACCTGATTACTCAAAATGTCATTTTGCATACCTTTCTGGTTTATACAAATGTGAATTTTTGATTAAATGAAAGTTTATTTTACATTAAATGGCAATAGTTCTTCATTTATTTTTCAAATTGGGTGATTATAGATTTTGGATAAATATTTCAAGAGTATGCAGGCAGCCAGTTGTACCCTAAGAGATTTAGATGCTGAAAAGCTAGAAATGAAAAAATAAAGTTTACATGGACCTTAGTTTTTATTAAAAACATATTATTAATATTTTAAAAGTTTAAATTTTTGATTTAGAATTTTATCGAAAGTCAAAACTCAAAGGTATATATCAAAATTTTAATAAATTTTAACAATTTATATTTGACTAGCTGAAGTACCCGTTCTTCGCACGGGAATGAATGGACTTTTTGATATTACGATTTGTGGTGATTACTATTCATTGTAATAAACAGATATAGCAAAGTGGATATCGCGTTATATTGTGTCCAATAATCATGCATACCGAATTGCAAGGCAATCGTTTGTACGGTGCAGAAGGCCATGCGGCGTAGCGCAATCTAGTGGCGAGTTTTAGCAAAACGGATACGGCGAAAATATTTTTCGCATTCAGATATCGATGTATACGAATTTTCATGACTATCGGCTGGACAGTCCTGAAGTTCATGTGTTGACGCGACATCTAGTGGCAAGTTATAGGAAAATGGATAGCGCCAAACTCTTCCCCGTGTTCAAATATCTATGTATACCTATTTTCATAGCGATTATTTGCACAGTCAAGAAGTGATACACTGCAGGGCCATCTAGTGGTTCAATAAAGTAATGATTTGCTACAGCGCCGTCAAGTGGCGAGTTATAGCAAAATGGATAACGCCAAAATATTCTCATTGTTCAAATAGCTATGTATACTGATTTTCATAGCGACCGTGTTCAACTATCTATGTATACCAATTTTCATAACGATCATTTGCACAGTCAAGAAGTGATACACTGCAGGGACATCTAGTAGTTACTTAAAGTAATGATTTGCTACAGCGCCGTCAAGTGGCGATTTATAGCAAAATGGATAACGCCAAAATATTCTCATTGTTCAAATAGCTATGTATACTGATTTTCATAGCGACCGTTTGAATGGTCAAGAATTTGGCCTGCTGCAGCGTCATCTAGTGGCGAGTTAAAATAATAAGGCATTGCAGTGTCATCTAGTGGTGAGTAACATCAAAAGGAACGCAGTTAGAATATATTCTTCGTGCTCAAATATGTAAGTATAAAAAATTTTATGCCGAGCGGTCGAACGGTATAGAAGTTGATGCTTTGCAGCGCCATTTAGCGGCAAGTTACAGCAAAATGGATAGTGAAAAATATTCTCCGTGTTCTAATATTCGCGTGTACCAAATTTCATCGAAATCGGTTGGACGATATTCGCATAGCAAACGGCTAAACGGAATAGAATTCAACGTTGTGCTGCGGCACCAAGTGGCAAGTTAAGGAAAACGGATAGCATAAAAACCTTCTCCATCATAAAAGACTTAGGTGAACCAAATTTCATCTTGCAACGGTGCTCAACGGTGCTGGAGTTTTTCAACCTCGTAAACACATACCAACATTCATTTTTATCTATAACCAGTGTTATTATATATACCAGTCTCAAATAAAATCCAGTTTCAAATCTAAGCCTCGCCAAAGTGCCAACATACGCCATTTTGCAAGAGTTTTTTCAGGAAATCATTCGAAGCATTGACTTAGCATCAATCAATATGGGAAATGGTTCGACCGCCAAAGAGTAGCACGCATTTATTTGAAAATTGGAATTCCTTAACACAGCCGATTTTTTTTTACAATTATCAACTATAATTTGTTTTATTCATCGTTACTCCGATGTACTAAATGAGAAGATTTCAATTTTCTGAAATTTGGCGGAATTCCCCCAACTTAAATCAATGTACTCAATTGGCGAGAATTCTGAAGTTAGATCGCTTGAAATCCCTTAATAACTGCATTATTTCTTCACGGATCATTAAAATTTAACGCTGTATTCTAATAAAACCTTTGCACTTGTTTTCAAAAATCTATTTCCTTAAGCTCTCAATAAATTGCGCCAAGCCGAAAACTGTGCAAACCGCTAGAACTCACTTACTCAAAATCCATATTTCAGCCATTTTATATTTTCGCCAAACTAAAAAAAATTACACATTAGCCTCGGAAATCTTCAATTCTGATTGTTTTGCGTGTAAATATTACATTCCTGTACTGATTTCCCATGCACACGATATTATAATTAAAAAAAAATAACCTTACGAATATAAACTAACAAAAACAAAATCATTATTATTCTTTTATTTTTACTTTGAGAATTTAAAACATTTTATTCGGCAAAATCGCCACACATGGCAACCACGATCCTTATTTCACACTTTTTTCACTACAGGGACAATTACGGAAAGATTTTTGCGTGAAGAGCATAAAAAATCTCTTAAATTCCGGGAACGGGTGGACTTTCAAAGTTTTAAAGTGGACTACGATTTATTCTATATTATTTTACATATCTGTGCTAAATTTCAGGCCGATAGGTCCATTTTTGTGGATTTGTATACGAACGACATTTTATTCGGTAAAATCGCCACACATGGCAACCACGATCCTTATTTCACACTTTTTTCACTACAGGGGTTACAATTACGGAAAGATTTTTGCGTGAAGAGCATAAAAAATCTCTTAAATTCGGGGAACGGGTGGACTTTCAAAGTTTTAAAGTGGACTATGATTTATTCTATATTATTTTACATATCTGTGCTAAATTTCAGGCCGATAGGTCCATTTTGAAGGATTTGTATACGAATCAAATACACAAACAATCAAACAAACAAACAAACAAACATAATTTCATTTTTATTTATAAGATAGGACATTAAAATAATTATGTACGTATACAATACAAAAATTAAAATCAGATTTTAATAGTAAAGTATTTTTATAAAGAAATTTATTATGTGCTCTACCATAAAATAAATAAAAACAGTTTTTTGATGGTTTTTACTTCTAAAATCCCGAAAAAACAGCCCTGTCCATAAGTAATAAAGGACTGCTCTATAACATTTTAGTTATGTAGTCACTTTTTCGAATTTCTTATTGTTATTTTGTTTTGCAACGATTTTCTTTCTATAGAGTGACATAGCTTCAAGATATTTTTATTAGCATGTTCCAGAAATTGAATTTATCATAGCTTCATAGTTATTGCTATAAATCACTTCAGTCACAAATTTCTCAGAGTCTGAGTAACAAAAATGCTGTGTTTTATAACACCAAAGTAAATAGCTTCTTATACTTTCGCTGCGATATTTCAGACATATTTACTGTAACCAACAAATTACTTCTAGATGTTTTGTAGAACTAAGAACATAACTTTTATAAATTAGTAATATTTTAGTGAAACCTAGTTGCACCATACTTTTAGGAATATTTTATTTTATTGATATGTTGTGTGAAATTAGGAATGGAACACTCAAGGAGAAAAAATGAAATTTTATCTTTCCACAAGAAAATGACTGTTTCATCATTGATAAAAAAGATATTACCGCAAAATTGCATCCACCAAAGACGGTTGTTGGAACTAGGCGCGCATATTCATATTTTTTATTTAATTTAACAACATGTTAGATAAATACATGTTATAATAAGCACGAAAACATAACTTGGTGCAAAAGGTAAGTAAGCATAAAAAAGTATAAGAGCACCAATAAGACAGTTAAAATAGAGGTATGTATGACATTCCGTCATCAGTGCTAAAATGAAAATGTCAAAAATTTGCTCTCTATGTAGAAAAAGTAAGAATTCAGGATAGCGTTTACGGGGGCCAATTATGAAAGAATGGATTTATAAGAGGGCTAATAGGAAACGAAGAAATTAATTAAACTGAAAACAGAGGGATTGCCGACATTCAGAAGGGGGGGGGCATCAAATTAACATTAACAAGACTATTTACGTTTTTGTGGATACTGAAAGTTTCACGGAAATCTAATTCACTGGGGGAACGTGGTTTGCAATAGAGTTTAGCTGGACAAAAGCTGAAAGCATGGTTGGCATCTCTACAATGTTTAGCGATAGTAGATTTGTTGGTGTTATATTGCTCTTGTTAAAAAACAAAAACATGATTCAACATGCAGAATTCGCATTTGGAATGCTATAATCAATTTTACATTAATGAATAATTTGATTAAGTTATATAATTTGAAGATCTAAAATTTAATTTCTAAAAATTCATTACAATTTTTAAAAAACTACATAGTTGGGGAAAAGGTGGGTGTTTTAATTAATCTAGTTTAAATCCAGCGAAATAAAAATTAATTAGCAAAACTATTTTTTTAGCAGGTTCTCCAAATTAAAGACGTATTTTTGTTATTATCAATATTTATTCCGCTTCGCGTGATCATTAAATTTATGGCATTAATAAAATATACTCATATCTGCATATTTTCTCCCCATAATTTCCATCGCCAACAGCAATAAATTCGAAGAATTTATATTCCCTTTTTATGAATTGTAAAAGATGTTCTCGGAGAAATCCCTGAATTTAGGATATGTTTTAAAAGTTTCGTTACCGTTGGAGTAAACAGTACAAAATATGCATTAAAAAACGTATCAGCTTATAAAACAAAAAGGGAAGTAGTATTTTTTTATAGTTTAAATCACGAAATTTATGCAAAAATTAAAAGGTAAATCATCATTGTTATCAAAATATCATTTGCTCAAATACGGAAACATTAGAGGTCTAGTGCAAAGCACAATGATGCACCATTGCACTCGCATGATTTCCTGATCTTCTTTCATTAATCTGCTGTTCAGATTTATTTATTTATTTATGTATTGCTACTGCTTTTTTTTGGAAGGGTTTTTTTGAGGTTGCAACTACTTTCTCGCGATATTGCTGCAATTTTGTTTGATATGCTAGTTTCTTTGTAATATTTTATTTTTCTGAGTCATGATGCGTCAATTAAAGTTACAATTCAATAATTTACAAAAATGTGACTTTTTTTCAACGATTAACTCTTTTAACCTTTAAAATAGCACAAAATGAGGTAGTATGTTATTCATAAGCGTAAATCTTCAAAAGGTAGAATTATGTGTACATTCTTGTTTTCCTTTAATATTTATTAATGGTATTTATGTTGCTATGTCAGTTAAACTTTAGCCAAATTACTACTTTAATATTTGGTTACAGAAATATAATATGAAAAATTAGGATATAAATATCTTAAAAATGTGTCACAGTATTTGGTACAGGACGAAAATGTTAGTGTTTTTACCTTTATCGTCATTCTATGAATTAGTTTTCATTTTTAAATATGGCAGGTATAAAGGTGGCTGACAAATAATACAAACACATGTAAAAAGCATCGGCTTCATTTGACAAGGATAGGACATTCACGCGCCCGGCGCATAAGCCTATAACCTAGCACCCACGAAGGGAAATGTACTCAGTAGGCATAGGTCTCGTACGAGTGATGATGAGTGTTATTTGTTCCCATAATACGCAGTGTGAGAAGTTGCAATACCAGACCTGCCAGCATTCTCTGAAGAGGCATGGTCTCTGGAGCCCGCATATTTAGAGACTCCGTGGTGAAACCAGTGAATGTTGTGTGGTGTGCAAGGAGTATAATATAATCTGTTAGAGGCAGGATTCGTGAAAAGCGGTAAGACGGCATATGGAAAGTTCAGCAGTGGACGTAATACTAGCTAGATCGAGACTGACGGGCATTAATATGCATAGCAACCAAAAAACGGAACAATCGTAGTCCTTAGTTATACCCGCTGCCTGATCAAGTATCTTCAAGACTAAATTTCTATCAGAAATGTGTAAAGAAAAGCTTATGCTGAGAAAATTTCAGACAAAATGATCGACTTTACACATATTGCTATTATTTTGAAACTCATCTGCATGTAACTCCATACATTATTTAACTAAACCGTAACTAATAAATGAAAAATAAATAATATTAATTCATGGATAATTACAAAATTTGTTTATTATTCAAAACACAGTTGTACTTTTAATGAAAGCATTTAACTAGCAGTTCATTTCTATTTATACCGCTTTTTTAAAGCTGAATTCTTTTTATCTTTCTCAGCTTAACTGCAGTACCTTTTTGCATTTTCGCTGATATCTAGATCAATAAGTGTTGCTGTTTTAAGAGGAAGAGATTGCCTTAAAAAAGCACGCCGAAAAGGAAAAGAATTTTATCAGTCGCAAGGATTTTACATCAGTAGAATCAGATGAAAATGTTCGGATGTATCATTCAATTTTTCAGAACATGAGATATGTTTGAAAAGGAAGATTGCATTAAAAAAATTAGAACTAAAATGTTTTATATGTAATGAAAACGAAAATATATTTTCTGTATTTTTGAATTTATACAAATAATTCGGTGGTTTTCCGCTTTAGTGAATAATACGAAGCTAAATTGCCATTAATTTTAAGAAAATTTTGGTTCTAAATTGATTTGTTAGACTTTAAGAAATATGCTTTGGATATTACTGTGTCTAACTCAAAACTCTGTATGCTTATTGACTCAAATTATTTTTCTACTATCAAATGAGGCCACTGAAAAAAAAACGCCAATTACTTAAGCTTGGGAAGAATTCTGCAGCTAATACACAATTTTAGAGTTAATGCAATAATGGTTATTTCCCTTAAGACGTCTTTCAATGTTGGTAGTTTAAAACAATTTGTTTACTGAAAAGCGCTTATCATCTATGAATACACTTTATTAGGATAGCAAAACTCCCCTCAGAAATAATTCATTTATCATAGATTTCGATCTTTAAAAACTTCGGAAATGGAGGATTTTAAATAAATCAGAGGAAGTTTCATCTCCTCCAAAAGATTGCAAAACTTGCTTAAGCTAGAAAGAGTAAATTTATGCAAACTGTAATTTACACTTGCTAATAGATATTTTTTAGAAAAGTGTCAGATTATTTATCTTACGTTTCAGCAGCCATTACCCGTAAATAATACGAAAATGTTCAAGGAGGAAAGAAAATCTTGATTTATAGATCAGTAAACTTTTTGTTGATCCTGTTTAAATTAGTCTCTATGAAAGTTCAGTTGCGCATGAAAAGAGCCTTTTGTGAAATGGGATAAGATTTTACGAATACAAGAGGCTTGCTCTGTGTAAAATCTATACCTTTTATAGTAAACTGATATAAAAGTTTCTGATAAAAAGGATATAACCATTCGAAACAAATTCGCTGGAGTTCTTAGGTAATTACAGTTAATTAAATTCTATAGGAACAAAATTTTTAGAAAATTTAGGTAAGAATTTCTATCTATCCAATGACATTGTTTAATTCTAAATTTTTGACAAATTTTAAAATTTTTGATTTTTAAATCGAAAAATGTTTTTTCACGTTATTACAACTAAACCCCCTTAGACAGTACGGAAATAGAATGTAAGTTTTTACTCACGATCTTTTAAAAATAATTTTTGTATTATGAAAGTATTTTATTTTAATTTGCAGCATTACTCAAAGCGGTCTGAAAGTATGCAGCATTCATGTTTTCTTCAACATATAACATGATTTTTTATTATACAGTTAACTTAATCAAATATGGGATTTATAAAATGAATTAATAGGCATCTGAAATTTCCAAACACAATTAGCTCAATGAATTTAATCGTTTATTTTTTTATCTTTTGAAATCGAATAAGTAAATAAATTAGTTCTACGTTTCTTAATTCCCTTCCTTGCAAAAGAGAGTTGAGATTATTTTATGAATTTTTTTTTAATATCAATGATTGAGTAATTATTCATTTGAATTTGAACGGAAAAAAGGGCTATGAATTTAAATATATATATATAATGTAAATTAGTTTAAATGAGTAAATTCTTTCAGCTAAATACAGCAAAAACAAAGTTTTCTGTGTTTAAAACGAAGAAAAGTTAATTAATTATAAACGTTGGAACAAAAGAAAAATTTTTAGTACCATTTTTATGTGTATTTTTTCTAGAAGTACTGTTTTAAAACGAATTTTTGGAAAAAGTTTTAAAATAAAATCTTGAAGAATTGTATATATATACGTATATATATATATATATATTATTTTAAACTCAATTTATAAAAATACGACTTTATCCAGAATACTGAAGTAATTCCTTATACATTTGTTTAACGATTTAAACTTCAACGTGTGTTCCTAATGAAATTAAAAACAAGTAAAAAAATTGTGGAATTAGTCTCATTATTTTAAGCGATTTTTTTTCGCAACACATTGGATGTAATTTGGTTTTTAATTTATTTTTAAGGGAAAATTTTATTCAACTTAACTTCGAAATCTATTTTACGTAATTCATCTGTATGTCATTCAAAATTATTTTATTGTTTATCCTCATAAAAATTAGATTAAATTGCTTTTAATTACAAAATAATAATGACTCTTAATTTTGTAAATCTACTAGCCTCCTTTGGCTACCTGCGGCTTAGAAGTCTCGTTCTAAATTGATCTAGTTTCATGTCTCTAGCACGTTAGATACCACCTCAATTTAGTTGAACCCTATGTGCAGTGCATTATAGAATTATACGCGTGTGTTCCTTAGCAACTCTGCTTAAGAGCGTATAACGCTATTTCTAATATGTAAAAGAACGAAAAATTTCTCACGTATTTTCTCTGGCTCTGGTACTTTTTAATGAGTTATTTTCTGATTAAAAAATTATTAAATACACACTTTTTTACTGTTTCTTTTAAAACAGGAAAAGAAAATGGTTACTTCCTATCCAGTTTAATTTTCAAGTGGTAGAACTCACAGCCATTTGTATGTCACGATGCGAATAAATTAAGGCACTGATTTGGAAAATTGATCATAATAGCAATAATGCTCTCTCGAAAATAAACTCTTAAGAACATAATGGAAATAAATAAATTGTCTGAGATAAAAATCCTGTTTCTTATTTCCTAATCGCATGTGCTTCAAGGGTGTTCCTTGGACTACAATACATATGACTGAATATCCTTTTGAGCATTCCTCCACAGCATTAGAAGCTTGATGCATCTGACAGCAGACAAAATGCAATTCTGGAAATCTACAGGAATCGCTGATTTGTTTCACGAATGATTTTCAAAAGAAATGAAATTGCCTTTTTTTCTGTACTTCATTTTGTATACGCCCCTGAAAATATATAAATGACCTCGTGTGTAAAGTGTTTTAAATCCCTAAATGTCATGTTTACTACTTTTGTGACAAACTGTCGTACCATTGTCAAAAAACCTCGTTCGCAATGATCTTGCACAGGTAAGATTTCCCTAAATATGATTGTAAGGATCTGTGGGTTACACACATATTTAGATTGTATATTTTGTATTTTTTTTCCACTTCAAACTATTAATATATTAATTCTGCTTCTAATTTTGACCGTTTTTGTAACAAAAACACACATCTGGCACAAAAGTTTGCGAAAATAAGGGTCAGCTTACTTTTACGTAAATAATAACTGGTTGATATGAGAAATTGCAGAGAATAGCCATTGGCTTTAAAATAGCAAAAATGACGCGTACTCATTTGGTTTTACTTAGTAATATCTAGTTACAGATCACTGATTCTGCTACAATTCCAGTTCAATCACTCCAAAACAAAACTTTTAATACGATTCCAAAACCATTTTTTTTTTTTTTTTTTTTGCAATAAAAAGTAAAATCCATAGCGTTGGTACAACTAATTTGATTTTTTTCATAATTATGTAAAAAAAATATTTTACAACAATTTAAGCTAAAATTCTGAAAATTCACCCGATCCATAATTTTAAGCTTTGATAAATTGGGATTTTCAGCTCCTTCATGTATACGAGAGAGAGAATTTCAACCGAGTGACCAACTAGTGTATCGGAAGTGATATTGATGTCATATTAGTGACACGGTTGTGAGGGTTTAAAGGAAAAATTGCAATTCCAATTCGCTTAAAATATTTTTTCGGGATTATCCAGCTTAGCTTTTTCCAAAAATAAAATGATTTCTTCTGCAAGAAGCAAAGAGAGGCTGTTTCCCCAGCGAAACAAAATTTTTCGAATTTGAGAAGTTTGCACAAACAAACTCGCAGTGAGATCCTGCATGCTAACCATTGCTTTTATATTGAGATTAAATCATGGAGATAAAAGTTCTAGGAAGTCACATCATTTCTGAAATTCTTGGTAAAAATCATATCATATTTACACAAAAACAGCGTGTCTGATAGTTTATGTTGTTCAAGAATACTGTGCACCATATTAAAATTCTTTCATCTTATTTAAGTGATAAATTTTTACCATTTACCTGTATGCACGTCTAAGTTTTAGATAGTATGTTTGTCTTCCTGACAGCTTTGAAATTACATTATACTGTGTTTTGCTGTCTTTTTTTCTGGTTTTCGCCTTTATATGTTTATATTTCTATCTTCTTATCTTAAACTTACGAGGCTTTGTCTCTTTTTTTCTCTTGACTTCATACTTTTTTTAGCATTGTGGTATACGCAAGATCATTAAACTACAGTTACAACTATTTCATCCACAAACATAAATAGACGCATCCCCTTTCCATTTATACTTTCTTACATAAGTTGGACATGTACTAAGTATTATATTTGTGTCTATATACAACCATGAATTCACACTCCCTTCCTCCAGTTACGTTCGTACATGTCGCACATCTACTAAATTATTATTTCAGAAGCATCTAATTTTTTGGTAAATGCGTTGCTTGGTCTTTTTTAATGCATGCAGAAAGCTCTCTGGTGACACGATAATGCAGGATTGAGCTTTTACAAGATGTACCGACAAATCGTGTAAGACGCATAGAATCGTGTAAGACGAATAGAATCATCGATTCTGTATTTCTCCGTTCCTTAATTATTGCTACACATTTTTGTACATCGTACTCATTTTGAAACAAGCTCTATTGAATTGGAACCGTGCCCGAGTTCCAAAAAGAAGGGAATATCCCCACATCCGCACGGTGTCCCTTAATGACAAACTTTAAGGGTAGGGAAGGCAAAATCTCTCTCTAACAACTTTGGAAGAAGTGTTCAAATAATAGCGAATTTTCCGACCACGGTTCATCAAAAACTAATAGTTATTTTACAGAGTACTTGGGTAAAATTGATAATTTAAAAATTCTATTTCATTTCAATAGTGGAATTACCTGAGATTAGCCGAATGTTAATGAAACTCGGTTAAGAAATTACACGAACACTTCAACACTTTCCCCAAAGTGACTATTAACTAAGTAAAAACGACGTTTTTGACCAAACATTTCTATGGCATTCTGAATACTTACTAAATGCCCTACCTCCACTTAAAATTTGTCCCAATCATTGTGGGACAACCTGTGTAATATTTCAGCATGTCAAAACGTGATTGTAGGTATGTTTTAAAATCCACTTCGTTCTTGCTCAGGAAGCAATGAATATTAGTTGACATTAGTAGTCAGACAATAGTTTTAAATTTTTACAAGCAGAAGGAAGGTTTAAATGCACTGGAGCCAAAATTAATTTTTAAAATTGAATATTACTCACGCAAGAATATCTTAAAAAATACACGACTTATTTTGAAAACTTAATTAAATAAGAAAGCACAGAGAAATATACCTTTTTTCCTCAATTTCCAAGAAAACATTTCTATATATTTTAACATTAATATGTTTTCACTGTTTAATAAGAAGTTAGTAGTTGAAGCAGAGTGTTGCGAAAATTGTTGTATACTTCCTTCTTTCCTTTCTTAATGTGTCACTTTACTAGAAGAACTTGTTATTTCGACATTCTTCCTGATATAGATTTTCTGTGCACGAATTCGCTAACGAGGGCTATAAGAAAATTCCAACAACTCTGAACATACGCTATTATCATACAAAAATTTATATATATATATTTATTTATTTATTTATTTATTTATTTCGATATATTTATACATTTACAGAGAAATGATTTATTATGTTTATTTTAAATTTAGAAACATACTCTAAAAATAAAGTTTAATGTTTAAAAGCTATTTCCTCAAAAAATAGAGGGGATTTAATATAAATATTTTCCTTGAAAAAAAATGTCACTGATATACTTTAGGGGTAGTTTTATTTCCGGCTGCACTATTTATTTTGTTTGCTGCTGTTAGCAAACCATATTCCTTCATGCATGTACATGTGAGAATTATTAAATGAATTTTGAGATTGTTTTTAATAACGTTATTTATTCAAATATCATCCGATATTTAAAAAATGAATTCAAGTAGAAAATTTGAACCTAAAATTTAAAGCAAAAAATAATCAGTTCAACTGTTCAAATTCACTTTCTGGGAGTAATGCTTTTATTTCTGTTGACTCTATCAGATATTCAAAGGCAATTTGGCAAAAGCGAATAAGCATTACTGTGTAAAGAAGATAAATCTTCACAGTTGAAGCTTTAAATACGTGTGAGATGAGATTAAACTACTTTCAAGACCTTTTAAGTTTTGTAGAGTATTTTAAATCTTTTTCAAAATGAACCAACAAATAATAAGATATAACTTCTCCCTAACTGGATAAATTCTCAATTCACTGCAAGTCTGAAAGGTTGGTAAAAATTTTAACATATCATATCTCAACACATGCATTGAAGTCAAACACATATACTTCATTATTTATTTTTCTAGAACATTCCTCCTAAAATAGAAGGTTTAAATGCATATATGTGTAGGTATTGGGGTGAATAGGTATACAGGGGGATTCAAAACTTATCGTTCAAAGTTTTTGTGGGGAGTAAAACAGACGTTAGGAAACTGATTTCACATAGGAAATTATGTCCGCAAACGTCATCTACATGAACAAAATGGACAAGTAAAGTGAATAGGAGAAAACAGTACAGTTAACCCTCTAAGCGGCTGAGACGTAAAATCCCGTTCACTTCATTCCAGTTTTCACTGCAATGCATTTATAATTTAAATTATTTATAACACCAAGGCATCATAAAATATATTTCAATATTAAAGCTTATGGGTATTTTAGGAGTTAACTTTTTAATAATTACAAATCTTCCTGTCAAAATTTTATTTTTTAAATAATTTTAAACCTGCATGAAAATTTTGCAAGAAAAGCAGCTTTACATTATTTGCCCATTTCCAAGACGCTCAGAGGGTTAAGTGGTAACGAATATGACCTTTATTCCAGCATTTCAAAGCACAGTTTCACAGTATGTGCTCGAAATTGCGACCATTTAGACGAACACAGAATTCACAGCACCGTTGAGCTGACCGCCAAGCATTTTCAAAAACGCCTGACATATCACGGGCAATTCCTGATGCTGCAGTATTCGAGCAACAAGGCCCATTTCACTGCCGACGGGGGGGTCTAGTACACGTGGTCTTTCGCGGTCCCCAAGAAAAATAAATCCATGGACGATAAATCAGTTGGTCTGGTTGGCTAAGCGATCGGTCCACCTCTGAAAATCCATCAAGCTCCGAATGTTCGGTTCAGGTGATCACGCACAACTGTGATATGAGTTGGAGCCCCGTCATGTTGATACCACATATCTCGGCGGGTATGCGCAGGAGCAGCTAGCTCACAGGAAAGTCGGTAACTCTGTCTCGGGAAAGATAAGGTATTTCCGGCCGTCAAATTGGGGCTTTAGGTACACCCAGTGTCCTTTCTCGTATATTTACGAGCATGATTTCTTATGTGAAATCACTTTCCTGACGATTGCGCTATCTCCCCACGAAATTTGAACGATACATTTCGAATCCTCCTATATAATAAAAGGAAGTTGCATGGATGTAAATCTGCAAAATATACGGTATGTTAACATCCTTGGCAAGAAATAATTAATTTTGAGAAAACGAATTTACAATTTTTATGCAACATATTTGATACAATTGTATAAAATGAAAACGGTTTTATTTCAATTTCGAAACGAAGTCGCTTATTTTATCTAATTTCATTGGCACACATCCAGCTAAAATAATAAACGTCCTCACAAGAAAGCCTCGCTTAAATATTTTTTCAATGTAAACGTTTTTATAAGCTTTTAACATTTTTCGTTTCAGCTTAATCAAGTTAGTAGGGCGAAATTCTATAATAAATTAAATTATCAGTAAAGAAGTCATTTTAATCTTTCCTTTACATATTTTTAGACTTCACTTTTAAGATTTTTTTCCTGTATTCTACAGATATCTGTTTTTCTGATCATCCAGTGACGACCCTTTAATGGAAAAAAGTTTCATAGTTAACTTTAATAAACACTTTAATAAACTTCTTTTAACATTTAGAAATACGCGTTAATTTATTAAAGACATTTTAGAACAGTGGGGATCCCAACTGGTGATCCCTGAAGAAGTTCTAAGTGATCTGCGAAGCGAGTGGGGGTTTATATAATAATTGTGTCTTCACAACTTCATGAGGTAAAAAGACAAAAAGCTTAATTGTTTACGGTCATGTTTAGAATTTTTCACAATTTTAAAAACATATTTTATAATTCTTGCAAAATAGGGAACATTCCAACAGTTTCATATCTAGTCGAAGAAGCACGTGCTAATAAATCACATCAACGCCGGAACGGCAGAAATAGAAAGTGTAACACATAATTAATTTCCTAAATAATTTTTCAAAAAAAAATAATGTATACATATATATTTTATTAAGGAATTTTTTTGAATTTTTATTTTACCATTACATTTTGTGCATATATTTTGCACTTCTTTACTATTTTTCTTTCGAATTTATACCCCCCCCCTCTCTCTTCAACGGAAAGAATTCTTTTAAGTGGTCCATGGGAAATCGGAAGTGGAAAAATGTTTCACTGGTTAAGTTGAGTTGCTAACCACTGTTTTACAACAAAGAGAAATTTTAAAACATAAAATTTCAATTCGCTGAATTTCTGTATTTAATTAGTTAAATCGTGCGGTTTAAAGTTTTTATAAGATATATCAAAACATGTTTAATATAAGCCTATCTTGCGGTGCATATTACTGGCAGTAAATATTGCACTGTATGATTGTTTCTGTTGCAGTTAATCAAGTGACGCATAACGACGAACTATAATGAAGTGATGAAGGTGAATGATAATGAAGTGATGAAGTGACACATCGATTAGAAATGTGTAAGCTTAAGGGGTCTCAGGAGAAGCAAATATACACGTGTTTTAGATCCTTGCGGTTTCACATTTTAAGATCAAAATAATACTCACAGCATAATGAACTTTTTTTATAATAATACAGTACAACAAATCATAAAAATTCCGGTAAATCTCAATTACCTTTCACAGGTGGTTCAAAAAAATTTTTAATATGTACTACCTATGTATTTTTTTCAATAGTGTATATCACTATCCGTAAGATAAGTCAAATTAAAATGCATATGTAAACAAACTTTATGTTTCAAAATAAAGTAAAGTAAATTTATTATAGAATGAATTAATGTTTAAGAATTTTTTTTATTTAGATAGTTTAAATTGTATTTTAAATTGAAATTTGAAAAAAAAATCTCCCTTTTTTTCCTTATATTTCTGTCAAAATTTTCAAATTTTTTTCTCTCTCAATTTTAATATTAATTTATTCCATAGATACTGATAACAGTTATTATAACTATACAATTTTTCGCGAAGATATGAATGGTAGAAATTTTTTTTATCTTACGGATATTTCATAATAAATGCGTAATGCGTTTTCAAAAAACGCAGTTTAAAGTTACCTTATAGTGTTCAAATATAAAACTTTAAAAAAGCGTTTTTACGTGTATTTCTGGTTTAGTTGGAATAAATGAATCAATTGGTGCAAAAATGCTTAGAAGCACCAAAGGTTTCACATAAAATTGAAATTAAAAAATTAATTTTTTGAATCCTTAATCCTTCTATGACCTCTTAATCGGTAGAATAATCTTGGGCCTCCTTACCTTAGCTTGTAAGGAGGCCCAAGTATGTATGGGCAACGGAAAACGGAAGTTATGTGATTGAAATGAGTTTAAATAATAACAGCTGGAAAGTAATAAAAAGTAGCAAAAAGTAACATAAAATTTCGAGAATCTATATGTCTCAGCTAAATGTCTTAAAATTACTGTGTAAGTACAGGCAAAGGCCAAATAAAATAATAACAATATAATCTATAGCATCCAAGTCTTTCAATTTTAAGTAAACACGTTTTTGTTCAATATTAAATATTTTTAGTTATAAACAGTTGTTAAAACTTACTTTTTAAAGAATGCAAGTTATCACTTATTTTTCAGTTTTTGTTTTTGTTTTAAGTTTAACTTCATTTACAGAACAAGCACAGAGTTGGTACATTTCTATTTCTACTTATATAAAAATAGTACTAAATGCATATAAGTAAAAAAGTATATAAATAACTAAGTTTTGAATTAGGATTTAATCTCAACTAAGCGTTTGTAGTAATGTATGTGTTTTCTTTTCTAATTTGCAAGAACATTAAAATTTGCATGTTTTTTAAAAACGTTAGTATCTTTTTAAAATTAATTTAAGCCCGCACAACATTGTTATCGTTTACAGTTTAAAAGAAATTCGTTTCTGAAGGGATTTAAAATCGATTTCCCGCTTCCAGAAATTTAATTTTAAGTTCTTATCTTATGACAGGTGATTAATCTCATAAAATTTTTTAATGTTTCTTTTTTATAAAATGTGTGCTTCACTAATTAAAGACTCGTTAGTCTAAAAAGCATTTTCTAAGTTGATGTTAACATTCTTCTTTTGAACTTTTACGTTAGTAAATGAATTTTGTTTATTTATCATCAATACTGGCAAGAACATTATTAAATTCGCGTTATGGAAACAATGGTAGATTTAGTTAACGATTTTTTATGATTTTAGCATATGTTTAATAAGGTAGGAACGCTGTAATAGTGTCATCCAAAATACAACCCAAGATGAGTACAGTTTTAATTTAAAAAATGAAAACTGGAAATCAATTTCGAACAGCGCATTCAAGACAAAGACTTCGTGTGCAGTTATTAATCTTAAAGAATTAATAAAATTCATTGACTGATTTTAATTGTCTGAATGTTAGTTTTTTATTTTAAAACAAATTTATTTTTCTCTAATGAAAATTTATCTAATTTCTTAATATTAATTTATATATAAAAAAAACACATTTGCCTTTCCAGCGTAATATTTACTATAATAATTTAGTTAGGCAGTTAGGTATTTGGAACGTATAGTACGTGCTGTTTAAACGAACATAAAGTATAATGAAATTTTAATCGATCTTGATATATATTAGAAATGCAAATTGGTACAACAAATAATAAAATCCTTAGAATTCAAATGGTTAAAATTTTATTCTACGTATTCAGAATGAGTTATCGATATTAATAAATTTCCGGTGATTTCAAGAAACGCTTAAACTAATAAGATATTATTATTTTTTCTTCGTGCATTTAGAATGAAATTTTACACTTGCTCGTTACTAAGTTTAATTGTAACTCATCAACTTACACAGACAAATTTAACTAAACAAAACTATTAATTTATCTATTTCATACAAAACTTCCTTGACCATTACACAGAGGTCCGAGTTTTAAATCAGGATAATTATAAAGAAAAGAAGACTTCACAGATTCCATATAATTTAATTTTTTTTCCTGAACACCCGTTAAAATTCTTTGAAAAATTACTCACATTCAAAAAATTGTCAGTGACGCAATTCTAGCTAACATGAAAATCAACAAGCTGGGCAGTTTTCAGATGATGCGCTTGTTTTTTAACTACTTGAGTATGGTCTGAAAGAGGCTAATAACATGCAAGCATCTAGCAATGCCTACATACATGTGTCATTAGTTCGTGCATGCTTAAAAAGAAACATTATTAAACGAAAAATAATGACAGATAAGTGCAATTTGCTTGAAATTTTTCATACTTTTTGCTGCAGTGGCCTGCTCGGTTAAAGCTCGGATTTTATCAGAACACCGAATATGAAGCTACGCTAACTTCGGTCATCGCTTCGGAAGGTGGCAACTCCCATCATCTCGACATTTGTGGGACTGTATGCTAAAGGAAGCTATTTCACATAAAATCTTTGGTGGCTTTAATGTCCTCCATGTTTAAATGATACTCTGAGAGCTCCAATCCAGGTGCTAAACCTTCATTTGGAATTGGTTCAAAATTAGGAAACTGAGCTAAGTCGGTCTTCCTCTCAATATCTTCAATAACATGGAAACCACTCCATTTCGCCTATTGTCTACCTATATGGAGGATCTGGCGTCGCTGTTGGATAACCAGAGGAATTAACAAAAAGAACATATATTTTTCAACAATAAAAAAATCATATAAGTTTCAAATATTTCAATCAAGGGCAGCCGCAATAATTCGTTTTTTTAATCTACTTGGCAAAGGAATAGAGAAATTTTGCAAGAAATTATTGTTTCTTAAACAAGTTTAAAATTAAGGTGTTTACTTAAAAAACCAACTTAGTTTACAATTTTTTACCTGCAACTAACAAAATATTATATACATAAAATCTTGTTTATTTTTGAACAAATTAAAAAGTAATATACACCACTCAAATTTAGTAAGTCTATAAGCTAACTATTTTAAACTATATAAGCCACCTTTTTTCAAAATAACGTGAATATTAACACGTTTAATAAGCGAAATAAGTGAACCTCTTTTTATCCAACAAATTCCTTTGAGATTCAGAAAAGCTTTTCTTGGAAAATTATTTGTTTACTCAAAATATTCATGCATTATGAATGACTAGCTCATTGTGGACTGTCTGTTAACTGCAGTTTTGGAAGCGTTTAAGAGATTTTTTGCATATATTTCCAGCAATCTTTTTTAAACTTTACTTTTCTAAATACTTCTTTTAGTCAAGCAGTAAACACATACTTGTCACCATAGATTCTATTCTTTTCAAAGAAGCACAGCGAAATTTTTTTAGAGATTATCACTAGATAGTCTAAAAGATATCTGATTATATGCTCCGGTTGTTTAAATTTATTAGTGGAACTAATATATAAAAATCCATTATTACAATTCTTATTAATATACATTTCTTGGGATTTTTTGTTTGCTTTTTTTAAAATTTGATTATATTACTTTAATGAAACTGTATCTGAGCGAGTTCTTAAAAATCTGATGATTTAATAAATGCACTGTAAAAAAAGTACAGCAAACAGTTACACTTTAGATGACAGAGCTCAGAAATTCAACAGTGGTTAAATGAATTAGTTTTCATATTAAGAAAATTGCGTTGCTCTTTTTATTTTCGGACAATCTGTAATACCAAAGAGTTCGTAGCATATCATTTTGAAGACAGCATATCATATCATTCGGAAGAATAAATTAATAGTCAATTTCCCCTTACTTTATGTTGCTGTCTACGCTCTTGTATGAACGCTGTTTTCCAGCTGTGTATATCAAAATTATGCACACATTAATTTTTGTTACGAACATAAATGGCATATAGTAGATATTAAAAGATCGCAATTCTTACATTGACTATGTAAAACAAATTATTCATTGACTATTTAAAATGTTTTTACTACAATTTCTGCCTCTTGATACCTAATTAATTATACCAGAAATATGAATTTAAGTAAAATCAATCTTGAGTGAATTAACTTAAAGTTAGGACACCAACAAATAAAAGTCTGAATTTATTTTACTCTAAGGTGTATAAAAAAATGCAATCATCGTTGCAGTTAATTTTATAAAAATGTATAAATTAATTCGTTTAAAACTCATACAGATTCTTCACTTTTTGAATGTGTGAATGCGTGTATTAAAAAGTATTCACTTTCATAATCAGAATCCGTTCTTCGGAAAATTAATTACAAATAAAATAATTTTTTTTAAATATTACTAAGATTAAATTAATTACATCTGTAATAAATTGATCGAAGAGCTCTGTAAGATGATAATCTTCATAATAATCATAAATGGTTCATAATTTTAAAACATCTCTCTGTAAATCGACATACTAAATAAAATACTAAGTATAAACGATTTACATAATACACGGTGTGTATACAATGTGTGATGTTAAGTGCCATATCTAAGGAGTAAAGTACTGGGCGACACATATAAACGAATTTTGTAGGCGTATATAGGGGATCATGGGATATCGTTTTTTTAGGAAAAAATTAGTACCAAATCTCACCACTCGGGAATTTGTTGGCAGTCTTTACAGAATAAAATGCATTAATGAGAAAAATCCTGTTCTTTGTTGTGATTATGTGTCTGAAAGGAAAAGCCAGGGGTATTCGCATCATTCCGAGGCCTACTGGCTTTCGGTGGTTCTTGCCTTCTTGGACGGCGCGTTGTTAGTCAATCTCTATTACCAGCAGAACGAGAATGCTGATGCTGCTCTTTGTGAATTTCGGCAGTTAAGAAGTTTCGAAAGGACTGATGAGCATAACAAATTTCGAAACATGATACAACAGTTTGAAACTGTTGGAATTCTAGCACAACAATCAAACCGTGAACACGAAGTCTGGAAAGAGTTGAAAAATCGAAGTTGAAGACTTGAAAAAGATTTTATCATTCAGAGATCAACTGCTTGAAGCCAGTTGATCTCTGACTGATAAAAATTCTTCTATTCATTCATTTTGCATTCATAATCGCTACAAGGAATGTGATTAGGCAAATTAATGCATTTTATTTGGTAAAAATTGGCAATATTTCATTTGATGGCTACCTTTTTTACTAACTGTATTTTTCTTTAATAATCGAAATCACATGGCCCACTATGTCAATTTGGTTATCAATTTGGTTAAGTGTCTTCCAATACTTTATTCACGACAGGAATCAGAACATCTCACGTTATTTTATGACTACCAGTTATATTAATATTTATAAATAAAATTTTGAAGCAAATTTTTTATTACAAAATCCCAATGTTTCAAAAGGCAGTTTTTATTATAAAAAAATATTACGGTCTATACAAAGATAGTAAAGGTTTTAACCGGTCTTTATTAAATTAACTTAAGGAAAAAGAACAAAAGACATTATTTCAATATTTTTACACGAGCCTTTCCAATAAGCTTAAGCATTTAGTTTCTTGGAAGTAGAAAACAGTCCGTGAAATTTGCATGATTAATGTTTTAAAACTTTTCATTTAAATTTCGGTCTTTTGTGTAAGCCCAAATGAAAATGAAATTGCTTCTTTTGGAATATTACATTCCTCGAACAATTGGAAAATAAGAATCATGTGTCTAGAAACTAAAATTTCTTGACTCTCACAATGAATATTTAAAATTTCAAAAGTTCAACAAATTTCTATTGGATTAAAGCTGAAGTTTGACGAAACTTATGACATTTTTATTCAAATAAGGATGATATTTTAAAAATGGAACTTCCCAGAAGGAAATTAAATATGTCGTTTTAAATTTATGAATATATGAAAGATCTGAATTTGTGCAGGAAGAATTAAGAATAGATAGTAATAATGATAACGTAAGCTTGTTTTTTTAAATAAAAATACCAATGTATGAGAGATAAAATTAATTTATTACGTAAGTAATTAATTGATAGTGTTTTCTACTGTTAAAAGATTTTGTGAGAGACAATGTGTGTGATTTTTAAATACAAATCTCCAGAAAAGGAAGTCGCAACTAACTGTTATGCCAAGTATTTAAACCAAACATTACAGTGATTTATTTCTGCATAAAGTAGTCATTAATCCTAATTGTAAACGGACTGACTTGAATGACCGTATGAACGTCTGAAAGACATACCAAATAACGTCAAGTTTAGCAGCTTTTGGTGAAATATCGCCAAATTTGCCATTAGACTTTCGAAACTGAACCCAAATTGGACTCTCTTATATTTGAGGAGAAATTACCCAACCCGAATGCTATTTAATAAAAATTTTAAAGTGTTGCAGCTTGCAGTCTTATTAACTGATTTACATTCTACAAAAGTCGAACTGTGATTAGTGAATGCTTTAGACTAAATGTAATCTGGGACTAGCAGAAGTTCTCAAAATCCGTAACATTATATTACTTTGTTTATCTTTGAGTAAAAGGCCAAAAACGTAGAGGGGCTAGAGCCCATCGAATGTATTCCAATAGCGCATTAATATGTATTAGCTAATCAAAAATGCTATAATTAAAGTCCTGGATTTTAAATATGCGATTTACAATTAAATCATGTTGTAAAAAACTTTTCAAAATAATCTATTATCGTATTATATAGTGGGATTATGTATTTATTGTTCAAGTACGACTACTAGCGTTCATTTTATTTTCCTCTTAACGGGCTAATAGCACTTGTGCGATTATTATTTTTAAAACATTCATCAAAGAAAGCTTTAATAATATGGGAAAGAATGTTAGCTAAGCAATGAGTAAGAATGTTATAGTATGTTAAAGTATGTATCACGTTCGGTGTATGATTCTTCGACTCTTGTTAATGAGTTCCAAAATTTTTTTCGTAACTGATAATACCCTTGTTTAGCTGAATAATACTTCCTTCACAAAAACATGTTTTATTTTATGTTAATGTATTGAGGTCAAAGGAAAATTTTATGATATATATATCTTGATTTTCAAACTGCATTTAACAGTTCTTCACAGAAAAGTTTAAAAGCTTAAATTAGTGTTTCGAGTTCTCATTAGAGTGACCCTTCAATGTCAATTTAAAAAAAATTTACGAGCACCCTGCTGTTATAAGGCCTAAAATAGGAAATCTATTAAAAATTCAAATTTTTAAAATGAATTTGAGAGGTCACTGTAAAGGTTTAAAATTATAAAAATTCATCTCATTTTCAATTTTTTTTCCTTATGAAACCAGTTAAAGTAATAATAATCATCAGTAACACCTGCTGTTTTTTGTACGCTTCCCTGCTGTTGCAAAAAGTTTTGTACCAGGAAGTAAAATGTACTTCAAAACTACTTGTTTCGAAAAAATGACAAAGCATGAAAAAGAAGTAAAGATTGCGCCATTACAATTTTAAATTGATTAATCAAGGACCACCCTAAAGAATACAGTACATACACATTTTTCATCAAATGCTTCTTGTGTATATTATTTACCTGCAGTTTCAGCGCTTACGGTTTATCTAAAAAGTACGGAAGTAAAAGTATCTAAAAGTCTTTCTTTAAACTAGTATCTCCTTTTCTATCTACATTTTGTTATTGATAAGCAGTTTGATATCTTACTCCAAGTAAAACTTCGAAATACATGTTTTTCAAGTACAAATATTTTTTGTATTATTATGGTGATTTTTTTTAAATAAATACCAAAAAGGTCAGTTGCACCCTAATAGACCTTGGAACACGATATGTATTTCTAGATGCATTTTGCTACTGCAATAGTAGAGATTGGTGGAGTCAAAGATTTAAGGGTTGGAACTTGATTTATGATAGCACTGGTACTTGATCGATTTAGGGATGATAGCAAAGTCAACATACCCTTAACTAAAGTCATACATCAGAAAGATTGCAATCGAAATTACGATCTATCCCTACGTAAAGAAATGTGGAAATCACAGGACCAATATATACGAAACACAAGAATGCCGAGAAACATGAAAAAGCTGGGATGGCAAAAGAGAGAGTGAATAAAGACGCGGTTCTTGGAGAAGTGAAGGTGGTCTACAAGAAAGTCGCAAATTTTATGTACTTAATGAATAAAACTTGATGTCCAGGTAACTAAGACTCCATCGGACTAATCACGGGCTGAAGCTGCTCCGCTGTCTTAAGGCAGCATTCAATATTTTTGATACTGACTGAGGGCTGTCATCCATATCCTTGCAGATGATACGATATCTACTTGGTGAGAAGTCCTTTGTAATAGTACCTCTAAAAGTTTTAAATATTTTTGAAAGGAATTTTCACTTCAGGAAACTATTGCTATAACTTTTATTGTCATAACTTCTGTTTATTTGAATTTGGAAAAGTATGCATTGAATGAGATGAAACATAATTTGTGAAATAAGGAATGATATGCTAATTTAAAAAAATAGGAATGCTGTATTTTGTAATAAATTGATTTTCATTAAGAAATTTATTGATGTTTGTTTTTTTTTTTCTTTGAACCCTTATCTTGCATTTAATATTTATCATGTAGTTTTAAATAATATATAAAGAGATTTTTTTTTGTTCATTCAATAAAAACTTCTTTGTAATTATGCAAAACAATCTAGAAACAACCAGGCGTTGAAACGCTCAAACGTTTATCTTTATTACAGTAGAAAACAAACATGAAACGTATACTTCAGGGCAGAAAGGCATTACACGTTCAGAAATGTCACTAGTGAAGGGTAGTGAAATCTCACAAAGACCGTATTACAGGAGTTTTATGTTGTTCTCAGACTTTGTAAGTACGCGACCATTCACACTTAAGAAAATTACATAATTCTTGTGTAACCGTGTCGCTTTTGTTTGGTTTTCTTAGAACACGCTAGGGTAATGTCTTTAGGGATAATGATATTTCTATTTTCTAAGGAATAAACAAGAATACTATTTCATATAAGGGAACATTAATGCACATCAATTTTAAAAGTGACAGAGTTTTATTTTTTCCGAAAGCACCGTATATGTAATGTATGTCTTAATAAATAAAGTTTTTTTTCTTTTGAATAAACAACTAGATACTTTATTTTTTGCGATTAAAACATGAAAATTAAATATATGCCTCCATGTATTAATAAAAAAAAATATTCAAAATATTTCGTATTTCATAAGAGTTTTGAACGTTATATTAAAATATATTACTTGTTGAATTTAATTCGTACTTTGAATGTGTAAAAAACAGTCGCTTTCTCCTTGTTGTGCATTTTAGAAACTCTCAAAAATTAAATAAAAAACAACTTCCTTGGATCTCTATATCATAAAAAGGTGAGAAAGCCGTACCTTTAACAAAGAAATTTTCTTGTGTTTTTGTATATGCAAACCTGTATTAATGAAGCTATGAAAATTTGTCTAAAAAATTTAAAATGGTTTTTTCCACTAACAAAACCTACAAAAGCATTGTCAGCGTACAAAAAGTTGGTAATTATTTCCATGATCGAAATAAAGGACGTAGTGATATTATTTAGGAAGTATTTTTTATTTATACAGACTTTGACGGAAAAATCGATTTTGACCGTAGTTGAAGTTTCTGCGTGACATCTGATCGATGTATCAATGATCTATTTTGGCCAGACTATTATTTTGGCTAGTTCCTGCTTGGCATCTTTATTATGTATCCACAATTCATTTTGGCGAAACATATTATTGACGAGTTTCTCCGCGATATCTGTGAGATGCAACCACGATGCCTTTTGGCCGACCGTCATTTTAACTAATTCTTGTGCGATATCAGATACGTAATGTACGCCTTACGTATCTGATAGGACACATTTCCATGTATCTTTCATTTGCCTTAGCATTCACATATTTGTATGTAAAAATAATTAGCATTAGTATTTTGAATTTTTTTTATTTAGTCTTGCTGTAAATCCAGTTTTGCGTCTCCCTTTTTGATTGCAATCGACAGGTTACTTTATTTACCGATTCTGACAAAAGATTTTCGAATCGTTAAAGTTCATGGAGAATTACTGGTTGGATTTTACCCAAAAATGTTCATTATTGTCGCCAATATTGACGACTTTTGTGAAATATTGTAAAAAATGTACGAAAAAAATTCAAAACCGAAGTCAGATTGGCGATATCTTCTATATTTGGCGAGAAATCGCCGAACCTTAATGTAATTCCAGTGTCTTATAGTACTTTAAAAAAAATAGGTTTAAATGAAGTGCATCAAAAATATCTATAATTTAATAACTCTACAAAGATGCCATGCGGTGTCCACATGAGATTTCTTTTAATACAGGATGTATGATAGGTAGTGTGTGTAAAGTTCGAAATTTTGAATAAAATGAAGTAGTACTGAATATTCATTAAAGATGTATGGTATAGGGCATACTGTGTAAAACTTTAGTCTGAATATCATAAAAATACTGTAAAATAATTACGATACTGTGAACTGTAATTCAATAGCTCGTTCTGAAACCAACGTTACTACAGGGGGGGGGAGTCATTTAACGGATATTTTTCAAATTCATCAAAAACCTCTGTTTTGAAAATAGAGCTCAAAAGTATCGTTATAGCCTTGCGGCAGTGTGTTTCACCAGTCAGGCTATATGATGAATTTTAATTCTCTTATATTTTGCGATGGTAATTTCTGGAAAAGATTATATCATTCAACTGAGTAAATGTGAACAAAATTTGTTCGATACACAAAGATAATATTGTAACTTATTTCTCATTTGGATTATTTACTCTTATCATTAATGTAAAAGTTTATCATTAATGCCAGTTTATGTTGGAAAGTAAATATATAAACTATTTTTTAAACTCATTTCGAGATATGGAGGACAAATATAAGCTTATTTGTATCTAACTACAAGTGTATTTAATTGCTTTCAATCAGTTTATCATTTGTTCAAATGCAGCTGAAGTAATCTCCTTTTAATATAAAGTTTCAAATATCAGTCATAAAGCAGTAGTTTTAATAATTCAAACTTACATTATCATTATTTTATTTAGTGTTCACCCTAAATTCTTCTGAGTAAAAAATAGTTAGCAATTAGTAACAAAATACCATTTATTATTTTTTATTTAAAAAAAAAACTATGGATAAGTCATTCAATAAACATATATTTTATTGCTTTGGTCGGATTGAAAACTTTTTCTTTATCACTTCCAGAAAGGTGCACTCAAATGTGATAAAGGTAAATTTCAGCTTTCTACTTCATGACCCCCGTGAGAATCATCATAAACGCGTTAAAAGATTTTCTTTATCTTCACACAAACAACTACTTTATCTTTTAGACATTTGAGTGAAAACTTTGCGAAAGGAAAAATACTTAGCAAAAATGCACTTTTAAATAACCGTAAACAGAAAATACAAGATGGCGGGTAATTTTTTTTTCCTTTGTAGCATCGCTAAATTTCTGATTTTACGTAAACACATAAATATTTCTTTTTTAACACAAACGAAGTTATTCTTCAGAGCTGTAAAGATTTTTGATCGAGATATTTTTTATTTATTTAGTATTATATAGATTGACTCTCCAAGTTCTTTAAACCTATTTTCTTATCTTTCTTAAATTTAATTGAATGTTAAAATAATTAATTTAATCTGTACAGATGTTTTAATTTTTTACTTTATAATTTTTAAATAACCTCTCTCTCTCTTTCAGTTTCCCTTAGAGTCAGTATATTATTTGAATACTTTTCTTACGTTTAGTATAATTGTTCGAAACCTCTTTTGGAATTGTAAAATTGCATTTAATTATTTATATGCATATGGACGGTTACTGGTTGTATGGCTTTGCCAATGTTATCCTTCCTGTTCTGTAAAATGTAATGATAAGCATCTAATTTTGAATTCTATATATTCTATTTTTTATATTTTATTTCAGCTTTGCCTTTATTTATACAGCAATTTTAAGACATATTTAGCTTAGATATATGGACTCTTGAAATTTTATGTTACTTTTTGCTACAATTATTACTTTCCCGCTGTTATTATTTAAACTTATTTCAATCACACAACTTCCGTTTGCCATTGCCCATAGACATCTACAAACTAAGGGAAGGAGGCCCAAAATTATCCTAGCGGTTAACAGGTCATAGGATTGAGGATTCAAAATATGGATATTTTAATTTTAATTTTATCTGAAACCTTAGTTATCTCTTAGCATTTTGACACCAATTTTATGCATTTATTCCTACTAAAACTAGAGATACGCGTAAAAACACATTTAGAAAGTTGTATACTTGAACATAATAAGGTAAATTTCAGCTGCCTTTTCCCGAAACGTATTTTTTACAAACTATTCGTAAGATAACAAAATTTCCATAATTCATATCTTCACGAAATATTGTATAGTTATAACTGGTATCAGTATCTATATAATGAATTAATATTAAAAGTGGGAGTGAAAAAGTTTTGAAACATTTAACAGAAATATAAGAAATGAAGTAAGATTTCTTCAAATTTCAATTTAAAATGCAATTAAAAAATTTTGCTTAGAGATTAATTTATTATATAAAGTATATATTTTACTTTATTTTGCAACAAATATTTTGTTTATATGTGCATCTTAAATTGACTTGTCTTATAGATAAAAACACGTACTATTGTAAATAATTATATATATATATATATATATATATATACAGTAAAAATAAAAAGAATTTTTGAAGCATGTGTGAAAGGCAATGGAGTTTTGTCTGAAGTTTTATGACGTGTCATACTTTATTATACAAAAAAGTTTCATTATGCTGTGACTATTATATCATTCATAAAATGTAAAACCACAAGGGTTTTTAAAATACTGCAAATTTGTTTCTCAATCCTCCTAAGACTCCTTAAAACGATCCGGCATTTTACCCGGAACACTTTAGGCTATATTACTGGATGACGCCTAGAAACATAACAAACTTAGCAAGCGTAATTTTCACCTAAAATCATACTTTATTCAGTAAACCAAGTCATATTTCTGTTGATACTCTCGAGTTTCTACAGTGCGGAAAAGTTGCGATTGGTGAATACAAGAAAAACAAAAAAAATATTCAAATCGGACTTTATCTTCGAATAGCGCAAGCTGTCTAAAAATTTAAAAAAAAATTAAAACTTCCAATTCTTTCTGACTTAAAAAAAATTAGTTATACATATTTTTAATCGCCATACTGAAAAATATTGGCTGATTGTATTGTTTAATAATAATTATGAAAAAAAATCGCTTAGAGAATATCTTGAGATCACGCAAGCTCTAAAAATATCGGGGAAAATACAATTTTGAGTGATTTTGATGTACAGGCTGTCCATAATTAAAGTCCCACTTTGAAAAGGCCGTAAAAAAAGAAACACTGGTCAGAATGACTTCAAATTTGAACTGAATGTACTGGAAGAAGGGAGAAACGATTAGGCATAATAAAAAAAAATCCAAAATGTATCAATAGATGGCGCTGTAAGCGGCATACTATGCAAATTAATTAAAAGACACGCATGCGCACGACACATTGCATGTGGTATAAAAGCGCGGGGTATGTGGCGTTTCTATCATATCGTATCTGAGTAGCTTGTCATGAGTCTCCCAATGAGGGATCGCGCTCTTCTGGTGAAGCTCTTCTACAAGAACGACGACTGTGCGCCTGCAGCTTTAAAGAAATTCTGGTCATTATAGGGAATGAAAAAAGGCCATGATCCAATTTCTGCAAAGAGTCTATTGATTAGGATTCAGAAATTTGAAGAAACAGGTTCTTTTGAAGTGAAGTCTGACAGAGGGTGGAAATCAATTGCTTCGACATCAGCATTGGACGATGTGGCCACAGCACTAGAGGAAGGGACGAGCATTGGTGTGCAAACGTGCAGTGCACGTGGTATTGCCCGAGGTTTAGACATGCCTGCGAGTATGGTGCACAAATTATACGCAATATCCTGCATTGCTATCCATACAAAATGACAGACGTTCAGGAATTGCTTCCTGCTGACCTGCCAAGAAGAGAGGCGTTTGCTCTGGAATTTCTCGCTCGCATGGAAGTGAAAAATGAATGACCATGGAACATTTTGTGGACAGATGAAGCCCATTTCCACCTCCACGGGTTTGTCAACATACAAAATTGCAGGATTTGGGCAAAGGAAAAGTCATTCGCAACTGTATCAAAACCGATGCATTCGCCAAAGGTAACTGTGTGGTGGGGGTTCACGGCATCGTGTATGGTAGGGCCCTTTTCTTTCGAGGCGATTGGTCCTGCGGGTCTTGTTACCTGTACCGTGAATGGTAAGCGGTATGCGAGTCTTTTGCGCAGCCAGGTCATTCGAACACTTCAACAGCGTGCATGTCTGGATAGCATCATTTTCATGCAAGATGGGGCTCCTCCGCACATCGCAAAGCCAGTCATGCAACTGCTCAAGAGGCATTTCGGAAATAATCGACTTATCAGTCGTCATTGTCCAACACTCTGGCCTCCAAGATCACCAGACCTCAATCCGTGTGACTTCTGGCTGTGGGGTTATCTTAAAAATGTTGTGCATAGTGGCCCGATTACAAATTTAGCTAAATTGAAGACACGGATTACGCAACACATTAGTAACGTCAACCCTGAGACACTCCGATCTGTTGTGGAACATGTTGTTTATCGTTTTCAGCTTGTGGCGTAGAATGGTGGAAAGCATATTGAACCTGTCTGCCGCACATCTAGTGATAATTAACAGGCGTTTTTATTGTTGCTTTTTATGCGGTTTTTGGTCCAAGGACAATTAAAAACCGAATCATTATGTGCTTTTTATGCGGTTTTTGTCTCTAGGACAAATAATAAATACCAATTTTTCCCATCCAATGTGATACGACCTTGCCGTGGTGGATGGGCTTTCAACAAACAGTGCCACAACTGTTGACTGACTTGGAACTCATTTTTCCGTTAAACGACCCAAACACACATGCACATTGAACACTAAAGTTGGTTTACTGTGCAACTCATGCCAAAGCTGTCGTATTTCGATTCAAAAATGTCACTTGTAGCCGCATCCACTTTCGTTATGCTGCTTACAGCGCCATCTATCGATACATTTTGGAACTTTTTTTTTATTATGCCAAATCGTTTCCCCCTTCTTCCAGTATATTCCGTTCAAACTTGAAGTCATTCTGATAAGTGGTTCTTTTTTGCGACCTTTTGAAAGTGGGACTATAATTATGGACACCCTGTATTAAGAAGCTATAATCCTCTGAGGTCAGTTTGTATTCCAATGTTAAACTTTTCATATAAATTGCTCAGCTCTTTGCTTGTTCAGATATTTGATAATATTTAAGCAACCCACAACTCACCACGAGGAGGTGGCTGCACTTCGAGTTCCGCCCACAAACTTCCTTCCATCCAACCAATGAGGGTGTTTGCCATTTACATTACTTAAAAATATAACTTGTTATTTCATACGAGCTAAAAAAAGTTTCCACAATAAGTTTAAAAAAAGTGTACAAAATCCAAGCGTATTTGGCACCTCTGCTTGCGCATTGTGACTAAAATTGTGACTAAATTGTGACTACTGTTGTGACTAAATTGTGAATAAAAAGTGAAAACAAAATTGTGCACAAAAAGCTCACTAATTGATTGGTATCTGGGGATCTAGACGGATAAATATAGAGAGTGTGGTCGGTTGATTTTTATGAACGACGTTGTAGCTATGACGTCATAGCTTCACAGTCTCTTGACTTTTTCGTCCTTTCTTTCAATTTTAGTGCTGCCATCTATCATCATACGTTAGAACTTACCGCCTTTTCCAAGCCTCCGAGACTTAGGATTGAACTGGGGAACCAAAGTATGGTAGGCGAGCATTCTAACCACTAGACGGGTCTTAATCGGACTCGTCTGTCTTAAGTTTGAAGGGATTGTTGTTTCAAGTTCGGAATTGAAACATTTATGTATCTAGATAAATAAAACTAGACTTTGCCTGTACACTTCTCAAAATTAAAAAAAAATTGCGTTTTAGGCATTTGGGACCCGAGTACGACCGTCAAAAAAAAGTTTGTCCGTCTGTCATTCTGTCTGTGACCCTTTTTTCATTCGCACATCACGTAAAACTGACTGAAGCGAATGAAATAAAATTTGGTGACAGGATAGGTAGCCACTATAGGCGTCGAATTTTTAAAAATATTCATTAGATTTTAAGATTTTTCGAAAATTGTTTCAAACTGCGTCAATTTTTGTTCGCACATCAAGTAATAACGACTAAAGCGAAAGAAATGAAATTTGGTGACATGATATGTGATCACTCAACTTCAGCTTTAAACGTCGGATTAAAAAAAATAGATTTTGATATTTTTCTGAAAATCGTTTCAAAGTGGGTAAATTTTTGTTCGCGCTTCACGTACGACTTAAATGAATAAAGCAAAATTTAGTGACACGATAGGTGGTCATTGTTAAGTTTCTTATAATTTTGATTAGATTTTGAAATTTTGCGAAAATTGTTTCAAACTGCTTAAATACCAGCTAGAAAATATTTGTACTTTTTGTGCAAAAAATGTACATATAAAGTGAATACTTTAAAAAGTATACACTGTTTGTGCACAGTTTTTGACAATATAGAATATGCACTGTTTAGCATGCATAAAAACTACGTATAATTCGCACAAACAGTACATACTTTCAAAATAATCAAAAATATCTACTTTTTACGCACAAATTGTGCACAATCTATACTTTTTTGCAAAAAAACAGTGCAGGCTTTTTCTAGCTGGGATGTGTTTAAGTCCAACAGTTAGTCTCAACCTTGTGCTGCGATTTGATCTTAAATTCCTGTATCATGTACCCATGTATCTGTAGCTATCTTATGTGCCTTCTCTTATCAAAGACCATTGTCATGAGTAGGTTTTCTGGGTGAGTAAAAACGAGTTTCGTTGAATTACGCTTAATACCACTTTCTTCAGGTCATCAGGCAAGTATATAGAGATGTTTGTATTACTCTGTACAGACGAATATGCCCGTCTGTAATGTACTTACTGCATTTTATTTCAAAATAAACTGGCATGTGAGATTTTAAATTATATGTCACTATAGCTTTTAAGGTATCCGATGGGTTTTCCACGCTCACGTAAAGTCGAAGAACTCTATTTGCACAAGTGGGCCATCTGGCATGTGAAATTGGGCAGGGGTCACACTTTGATAAGTGATTTGAAAAGTTTCTACTTTTAATTGCTTGACTTAACGTCAAAAAGATATCTTTGAACCTTATTCAACAGTAGCCTGTCAACTTCTTGAATTTCACAATCATTTAATTGAAATTTTATCATTGAGAGCTTTTCACAACGAATAATACTCTGCCGAATTGATACACTATATAATCGGTCAGTTGTTTCACCATCCATATTGAAAAAGATCTTGAAAAGGTAATTCAACAAAATGTAATAAACAGACCACTGCAGTGTCGTCGGAGATGCTGGACATGCTGTTCAAGCTGTCTGATAGCACCCCCTTTCCATCCAGTATTGGCATTTGTACCATTACGTCCTGAAAAATCTATGTATTCTAGTGAAACCCCTTGCTCATATAGAAGCTACAATCTCCTTCGCAGATACGGAGTTTGAAGACCTAGGGCCTAAATAAACTGAACAAGGTTCTTTTGGGATAGAGTTCTTCTTAATTGGTTCGACGATACTGTTTAGATCCAATCCTTTCTATAAATAGGGTATCTACATTTCTTGCAGCAAAATGCATGCCACGTAGTTCATCTGAATCTAGTTTGCTGTAAATATTTTCTAGTACGGCTCTCTTCCATTAAAATCACTAAAGTTGTTTTTTGTTTTTGTTTTTGTTTTTTATTCGACTTGCGAAGATATTCTCTAAAGGCAATTATTCATTATTATTATTATTATTATTAAATAGTATAATCTCAAAGATTTTTCAATATAGAGATAAAATATATTTTTTTTCAGAAAAATTCAGAACTTTCATTATATTTTATTTTACTTTTAATTTTTAGACGGATTGCGCGATCGGAAGATAAAGTCCGATTTGAATAATTTTTGGGGGGTTTTCTTATATTCACCAATCGGAACTTTTCCTCACTATAGCGACTCGAGAATACCAACTTGACATTTTTAATTCTGAATACAGCCTTTCATGTAGAGAAATATGAGTTGGTTGGTTTACTGAAGGAAGTAGTTTTTAGGTGAAAATGACGCTTGCTAAAATTCTCGGCGTCATTCAGTAATAAGGCCTAAAGTGGGCGACTATATTGGTGGGTATCATGATCTACCGACAGAAGAAACTCCAGTACCGGTCTTAGTCATCGTAGCAGTCCTTCAACCTTTCTCAAAAATCGTGACTCCCCATTACATTATTTAATTTTATTTCTACGTTTATTGTAGGGCATAACTTTTTAATTATAATTGTGAAATATTCTAGTTTATGGTTTGTGACACTTTTTGTTTAATTTTCGTAAAATACACTATGCATACTATGTGAATGTAAAAATTATTTTAATTTCCTTATGTGTAATCATAATTACTTTTACATCTTCTATTTTGCCGATACAAAACAATTTACAATTATTTTCACATGAAAGATCATTTTGACCTATGGTTGAGGGTAAACTGATCCTTTGAACATTTTCTCCAAATTTTATTTTTTTCATTTCTCAATGTGCTTTTAAAATATTGTCAAAATATGTTTATGATGCAAAATATAGTGTAAAATATGATAGCAAAGTGCCAAAGTTTCATTTAAACGTTTATGTAAATTTACAAATACTCTCATTAAGGATATCATTTTAGGCCACCTTCCCTACAGTTTCAGAATTGCCCTGTAGCTATTCTTTTCAGCAGACCAATCCGCGAGTGGATAAGACACTGAATATTGGGAGATGTCTGTAGTGTGCATACAAGAAGACCGTTTCGAGTGCTAGAAATTCCCCACCCTTTTCCAGTTGCAAAAACGGTCCATGATTTACACAGTTAAGAAGGCTAGAACTTTTCAGTTATGGCCTTCTTGAGTGGATAATGGAACTTTTTGCTACTGATTCCTAGAAACCGACCATAAAATCAAGATAAAAATTAAGATCATATAAAATTCTCATAAGGTTATCCCTTCTTCCTACTGTAGAATTGTTCATGATATTGAGTACAATTTAACGTATAATCTAATATAGGACGAGTACTTTTATGCGACGAGTGATTCTCGAGGAAATTAAGTAAATAATTCTCATTTGTTTAACAGTTTAAAACATAGGGAAAAGGATTATGATAAACATGATTAGTTGGTGAAGTTTTTATTTACGCTGTTTCTTTCATTGAAATCCAATATCGTCGGATTTTTAAACTACTTGAACAATTAAGTGTTGTTACTAGTTTAGAGTAATAAGTTAAAAACAATTTTTGAGAATGTTATTAGTCCTTTAAAATTAGCAATTCTGCTTGTTAAATTCCAAGTTTGATTTACTAGGTTTAAAACAATGCCTTTTGAAAAGAAAATATTAGCACGGTCGAAACTCTTAAGAAATTTTAAATACTTAAAATCTCTAGATGACGTGAAACTATAAATAAGTAGAAACATTTGATAGAAGTAAATAAATTTTATTGAATTGTAGATAAGCAAGCACCATATTCAAAACTTAAACAAAATTAGTTCTCTAAAGAAGACAGAAACAAATTGAAAATCAATAACTTTGGTGTCCCAGAAAGATTTTTTGTTTGAGGTAGAAAAAACTCTCGTGGGTATTCAAATGTTAACTTTTTTAATACCCTTGATTAAAACATCGCCCAATAGTTTGAGATTTCACAATGTCGAGTTGCCGAAAATTGCTTATCGTGAGTTTTTTTTTTTTTTTTCTTTTCTTTAGGAAAATTGCAATTTCTTCGCTTTTCTTATATATAAGATAGCATTTATTAAGTAGAATTTCTTTTTATACTGTGGACGTATAAAATTACTATCGTTACGCTTTGTTAAAGCAGTATTTAAAAAATCTTTTTGCTTTTCATCTTATTATTTTGACTGTGTAAAAATAAATAGATAATGCAAAAACAAATTTCGGTGTATGCATGCAAACACTCTATATATAAATGTATTATATATACAATACATATATGCATACATCTATGCATACATTTTTTTTACAATAGCATCCACTGTTTATAGGCATTGGCCACTACTAAGGTCGGAAGTATGGTCTCTTTACGGTAGAGGGATCTAATGGGTGAATGAACCAGCAATGCTACCAATGAAGGGACATTAAATTAAAGCCCATTCCGGAAAACTGAACCCAGACCCGTAGTGATAAAATGGGTCTTTAGCTGCCTCCAAACTGCATTAATATGTATGTGCACATATAAAATGCATAAAATTTGACGAACACTTTGTAGTGGCCAAAATCCATTTTATGTTGAATTCTTTTATTATTTAATGAGATTTTAATATGTAAAATATAATGCATGTACGTATGTGATGCGGTTAAGTTTTCGAAATCACTTTTATAATGAAAGTGAATCTTACAAAATTAAAATATACTTTTTGACACATATAAACTGCTTTTTCCTCGTTTTCTTTCATTTTTCTAATGACAGAAAGAGTTATGGTTTATAAAAAGAATCGAATTAATACGTATTTCTACTTTTTAAACAGAAAAAGAAAGATCATCCACTTTTATGTGAACTGCAATCACTCAAGATGTAACATAATCCGAAGGCTGATAAAAATTTGAGTTGTGGTGTAGATTTGGCCTGCATATCTTCCTTCTGTTATTTCTCAAGGGAAATCAGGGAGACGGTAACCCAACGCAGAGTCTTCTATATATTTAATTCAATTTTTGGTCATAAATCTACAAAGTATAAAGGAATCTTTCCTGATAGTAGAAAGTAGAAAGCATATTTTTGTGATAGTAAATTGTGTAGGTCTTCTCCTGCGTGTTATAAAAAATATTTTTGCTTTTTGATTATGTTATTTATTATTCTTTTCATTGTTCCTTTATTAATCCTAAGGTAAGTTTTCAAAGAATGATATAAGCTAAAATAACTTTTGAATATTAAACGATTTGATGTGACCAAACACTGTAATTATTTCTTGTGAAACAGTTTAGAATTTTGCTTTGAAATTTTATCGAGCTTTTTTATCGAGAATTTTTTCGAGAACTTTTTTGAGCTAAAATTTTATCGAGCGAAATTTTAAATAGCTTTGAAATGCTTTGAAATTGCAAAGTTTTTTTACTGTTGAATAATAATATACTAAGTATGTTTTTATTCAAAATTAATCATATTAAGGATCCAATCCTTATTATATAAGGATCCTTTTTAAGGATCCAGATTTAAATATAAGAAATTCAATTTATACAATGGAACCCTATATGTACTATATATACATATATATATATATATATATATATATATATATATATATATATATATATATATATATATATACCCAAATAAGCCCAAGTCGTAGTCTAAAAGAAAATTAAGTACAACAAAATCATAAAACAAATTGTAAAATTGCATTAAACCGGATATCGGATATCTTAAGAGGGAGACTGGACTAAGTGTTAGTAACAGGTTTCTTTGCCGATGGCTGGAAACATTTTAACTATTGCTATGTTGGAATTTAAAATATTAATCCAGTATCCAGATATATTAGGTGTTTAAATATGATTAAATCAACGGACTCCAGCTCTCACTCTTTTATTGCATGTAAAAATTTTAAGCAATATTAGAAATGCATAAAAATGTAAAAAAGTATCTCAAACCTGGCTGGCAGCAACAAACCAAGCCGCATTCTTCAAAAGAACAAGAACAAAATGAGCTCGTGTATCTTGAAATCATAGCCATGTACCGGTCCAATCAGCATCTATGAGTCTCGTTGTCACATCCGTCTGTACGCGTCCAAAACTGTCAAACAGCGCAGTCCAAAAAAAAACAGCGCTTGGCTTTGGCAACGTGCTTGGCGTGTCCAGCAAATTTTTTAAAATGTTCATCGTTCGGCATACAGAGATGTCACAAGCAAAAGAAAAATGAAATTGGTCATCACATCCTGTAGTGTCTGAGTGGGAATGGTTCCTTATGCTGCTCCAAACGACAATTAAAGTTCTGTAGCTTATTTTAAGAGTTCAGGTTTCAGGTAGAAAGTGTCTTTCAATCCGGAGACAGAAATGCATACACAGGCATCTTTTAATTGTATAGGGGGTCATTAATGCAATCTTAATATTAAAAGGCGAAATTTTTATGCTAAAAATTATAGATGTATAGATTTTATTCTGAAAAATAATTGACAAGTGGGACTGGACCCCCAAACACCCCCCCTCACGTGTGCAATGAGTCACAGATAGAGCTGCAAAACAAAATTGGTCGACGATCATTGTTTATAAGTATAATCATCCTTTGGGATTGTTTCGGTGGACATAGTCCTGAAGTGTGCCCTCAGAAAGCAGTCACAAAGAGTCAGATCGAGAAAATACGGAGGCTTGCGATTACAGAGCCATTTGTTAACGGCTATTGCAAAAACATTTCTTAAGTTATTTATGTTATTGAGACTTGATGTATACACAAAATATTATTACTAAAGGAGTGATAGGTCTCTAAAAAGTGTCAGCGAAATTTACTTCTTCTTTCACTCTTTTCTCATACTTTAGGCTCATTGCGGCACATGAACATATTAACCGATCGAGACTGAAAATATACACACTTATTACTGAGGCAATTAAGGTAAACTTCATTGCTAGGGGCAAGAAATTTTCAAAAAAATTATATTTCTTAGAAAGTTTTTAAAAAGTTTTTTTTCTTTCTTTCTTCTTAAATTTCCAAAGGGGCACCTGAGGACCTTAATCAATCGAGTTGAAATTTGGCACACTTTTTACTGAGCCGATTTCGCCAAAAACTAGTACTAAGGGTAAGCGAATTTCGAAAAAAAAAGGTTTTTCGATATATCCTAGAAAACAAGTGCTTGTTAATAAACTTAATAAACTTACGTTCATACTTCTTTAGAAAATGTTTTGTTTTCAATAATAACGTTAACTATCGTTCATTTAATTCATACTTATGCTAATTTCACAGCTATAAATGCATGCTAAACGTTACTGCACTGCTACATTTTGCAACGATTTTTAAGAAATTACTCGTAGAAAGCAAAATAGAACAGTTAAGAAGACAATCCCGGAATTAGCTTTAGACGAAAAATACGTGCTGAGACACTGTAAACTGCCTGTTTAACATTTAAGTTTGTTTTTTTACTTCAGATCAGAACTTAAAATTTCAGAGATGTGTGCGTATAATATAAATATATGTTTTACAAAAGTTATTTTACTTATGTACAGTAAAAAGTAATTTAGAAAGACTTTTCTTGTTATCCTGGAAGAAAAAAATAATTTGTATTTAATTTTAGAGAGTTTAATGGATTGTTGGGGAATTATTCTTCATTTTAATGAAACTTAATATTTCCTTACATACCATCTATGTAATATGTGACTCAAAGTTAAGTAAAATATTAGACAGAAAAAAAATATTTAAAAATTTAATTTTTGAGCATTTAATCAATTGCTTTTTCAAATTATTCTTTATTTTAATGAAACTTAATATGTCATTATATATATATATATATATATATATATATATAATCAATGACTCAAATTTAAATAATATATTAAAATATCCGTGTATGTAATGATTAATTAAAAATACACCCTATTGTTCCAAACTTTATGAACAAACAATTCATGCGTAGTTTACACTCTTTATGTATATTAAAACTTTAATTCCTGTTAAACTCTCCTAATTTATACGGTAAAAGTAATTTATTCTGGATGAAACGTATTATACTTAAATTCAAGCATAAAATTCTCAAGAAATTAAATTATAATTGAAATATGTTTGATACTGAAGTAGGAAGAATAAAGAGTGCTCATGAATCCAAAAATAATTTGTATTGTACCAGAAGAGCTTTTCACTGGTACTTAGCAAGGAATGCATTAAGCTCTTTTAATAAGCTGAATTACTTAGTTATAGTATAAAACGAGTCGGATAAATTGAGAAAAGCAAAGAGTAAAGGAAAACTTTACATATCAAAGGTAATATAATTTCTAGTCTAAGTGAATTAAACACGCCTTTAATGTAGTTCCGGAAATAGTTAAGTGTCATCACCTAAGTGAAAATGAAAATAGCATTTCTCGTATAAGTAAGTAAATTATGTGTGTAATGTATTTATAGATGCTAGTGGAGTAAAAATGTAAATAAGTTATAATTATCTTTGATAGATTAAGTATATAGAACATAAAAGAGCACACACACACACACACACACATATACTGGAAATTATATGTATTTGTTCATAGTTCACTTTCGTGCACCATAATACTCGTAATGCATAGTTGTGGTTTTGAAGCAAGTATGAGTTACTTACGTTCTACGCTAGTTGAACTCCACATATCTTACGAAAATGGGCATGTCTTGTCGTATGTAAAAGTGCGGTTTTTGGGATTTGAAACTGAGTCTCTATCTCCATTGTTCGGCACCCTGCCATCCGGGCTGCCGCCACTGTTGTTTTTTTAGCATTATTTAACCATCATTTTGCACGGTGTAGGTATAAATGCACGGTATATTTATCATTAAGTGTGTGACTGTTCTATCATATAATAGGGCAAGTTGAAGGCAAGAAAAGTTAGTAAAATTATTGGTTTGAACATGACTCAAAATAATAATTAGTGTAAGCGTATTAGCTATTCTTACATTAAAAAAGACTATCATACGCTAAAACTAACGAAATATTTTATTTCAAAGAAAATATATCGTATAAAATAAGACGTGTGATTAGTTTCTTCTGATACTTTTTTTTTAAGTTGATGATCAGTTGATTTCAGATAAATAAAATACTGATTATCTCTGTTACCCGCACCAATTTTAGCTTCTTGGTATTAAATTTTCCGTTTGATTATACAATAAGAACAAACACCCAAGTTTTTGGCTATCGATGCGAAGAAAAACATCGATGAAACAATTCTGAGAAAACTATAGATTAACTGTCAGAAAGTCAAATTCAATACATTCGTGTTCCGTGACCTTTTTTTTCCTGAAGTGCAAATTATTCCCTGAAACATAAGAGATTAATTTTTGAGAACATGAAAAAATGCCAAACTCTTATTTTCCCGAGAAACTTTCTCACTTTAAAGAAACCGTTCTGCTTGAAGAGTCACGCTAAACGGTGATTAAGTGTTTGTTTTCGGGATGGTTTAAATAAGAAACTTATTTGTGTAATGGTAAATATGCTTCTAAATATTTCAAGTAACATTAACCGTCTAATTATGTACGCATACATGTTCATATAATCATACAAAACTTCTATGCTGTACAAAAATATTTAAGAATGATTTTTAGAATGTATTTAATCAAAATATTCTTATTGAAATAAAATTGTTTTTAATAAACTTTCAGAGTGTAGACTAATTTTTTTAAACAATAGATAATTTTGTGTTTAAGTATGTTTTACGTTACTGTAGAATTTCAGAGCATATGAATATTTCTGTAAAAGCATACTTCGGTAAATTGATCTTGTTTTCTTGTTATACTAACAGAAATATGCATGTTATAAATATAAATATCATTCTAAACATATTTATTTATTTTACGTTTTGACGCGATTATATAAATTATTGCTTTATTCTATCTTATCTATCACTACAAACCAGTTTAAAAATGACCTACCATATCAAAAGAATAGAACTTATAAATTTCACATGTTAAACCTGGAATTTATTAAAATGTTTAAGATACGGAAATATTCACAGTGCAAATATTTCCCTTGCTTGTAAACTTGCATTATTCATGTAAAATACATTAAATAAAATTGAAATATCTCGATTTCTGCAATAGAAAAAAACAGTGATTTTCCAAAATTCGTAATCAATGGAGCGGATGTAGAGGGGCAAAAACTTCTTTTCATATGCACATCCCTGTCTTTCTCAAAGAAAAATGTGGTATTTATAAAATTCTTGCTGAAAAAATGTAACACACACGAATACCTAAAATGAATTTCAGGACATTTTGAAATTCAACCTCCTTGGAGTTGAAGTTTTCCCCACCATTTAGATCTATAGTGAACCCCCGCAGATCTATACAGAAAGCCAAAATAATTAAATTTGAAATCTTTGGTTCAAAATTCAATAAATATGAATCATCGTTTAAGCATAATTTGTTTGTATTTAAAAACTTGAAATATTTATCTGTTTAAAGTTAGTATTTTTTTATTAATGAATTACATTTATTACTTTTTAAATTATATATATATTTACAATTTACCTAACATTAAAATTTAACATACCTTTTTATTTACCAATTGGATTAACTGAGTTTAGTTAAAATTTTGTTGCGCTGCAGTGAAATTTGAGTGAAATACCCATTATAGGATACAAAGGAGTTAACGGTTTTCGATAGTAATTTTGAGCATTATAATACAGAATGATGCATTGTGTATTAAAATTCATTCCATACTAAAATGCTACTATCATTCCTTACTAAATTTTTACCTGTATTTAAAAGTTACAGAGGAATATCCAAGTTTCATTTATCAAATGATGTCTGTTGATACGAGGGTATAAGGCTGTTTTAGTCACCGTGTTGGGAAACAATTCATTTGAGCCAATCAGATTGAAGAAATATGTATCAACAGATTCTACTTCTGTAGTTTATTGGTTGAGGGTTACGTGTTGCATGGAAAGTGACCTCATATCCATATCGTCAGTTCGAAAATTTTAATTAAATTTTATTGCCCTTCTGGGGGTCTGTTTTCTTCCTATTGTAAACGTCAGTCGGTGGCTAGTTAGCCACCTTTGACGTCACACCCAATGAGTTTCGATTCTCTGCCACTGAATGGTTAACGCAACTGTTACGAAAAGTCTCCAAACAGTTTTTAAGTAAACTACCTCATGCACCGAGCGTTTACGCGGTCTTTATCTTATAAATTACTATTTGTGAAATTTTAAGATCGCTTGATGGTGATTGGTTGACAATTCTTGCCTCAACGTCAGAGTGTTTCATAAAAAACTGAAATTAACAATTACAGGGGAAAATCGCACTCCCAAAATAATTGTTTGGCAAGCCAGGTACCGATTTGTTACTAGTCGGTAATTAAGCTTTTCCCTCGACTAGAAGAGAGTAGACCACTAGGATAGATTTCACATTATGTAATCAACAGATTGTAAAGTATTAGAACTCAAAACTCAGTAAGAAAGAGTACGTCGACTCTAAAATTAATATGTGTATGAAATCACTGTACCGATTGACCAAAAAGTGCGTATAAACTTTAGAAATTCATTAAAAAAGAACAAATAATGATAGAAAATTGCGGTTTGCGCTAAAGATTTAGAATTTGATTGGATATTTTTTTAATGACAAGAAATGTTGTAGATCCAAATATTGCCGATAGGTGGCGCTGACATGCATAATGAGAAGCAAGCTTCCAATAAAAAAATAATGAAATCTCTCTAATGAATCCCATGAAAACTGCAATTATGTATCATTATTTGTTCTTTTTTAATGAATTTTTAACTTTGATGCACCCAGGATGCGTCAAAAGGTTGTAAAAACTTCAAAAATTCATTAAAAAAGAACAAATCGTGATGCAAAATTGCAGTTTGCATGGGAAGGATTAGAGAAATTTCACATTTTTTTACTAAAAGTTGCTTTCCATTGTACATGTCAGCACCACCTATCAGCAACATTTGGATCTACAAACTTTCTTGTCGTTACAAAAAAAAATCCGATTACCTTCTAAACCTATTTGTGCAAACTGCAATTTTCTATCATCATTTGTTCTTTTTTAATGAATGCTTAATGAATTTTTAAAGTTTAATGAATTTTTAAAGGTTGACGAAAAAGTACGCGGTTGTTTTTACGTACTTTTTCGTCAACCGGTATAATAGCCTATTCACTTAATGAACATCGTAAATGATCTAATTAATTAATAAATCTATTGAGTTTAATAGATACATTATTTCAAAAAGCAATTGTATATTTTCCTTGCTTTGATTCATATTTATATGTTTACACGTGGTTTACAATTTAAAGTAATTTTTATTAATATTTTGAACAATTGAATTTTGTAGATAGAAGTAGCAGCACATTAAAATACTATGTAATAAAGGAACAACGAATGCAGCATGGTAAAATAAATAAATGACCTTTTGGATAAATAGGTTATACTGTCTAACTTAAAATAATATTATCTTTATTACAGAAAAAAATAAAAAATTTCATTAAATACCGAGGCATCTTTTATTTAAATTTCTAATGTTGAATTTCCCCTGAAAGTTTTCTTTATTCATAAATACGCATCAAAACTAAATCAAGCTACATACTCAAACCTTGCGAGGATAGCAAATAATACCAATCGTTTGTCCTACTATATTTCCTTGTTTACCCAATATTTTATTACTTAGCACACCAAACAGTTATTTTCTTCCAGGGATAAGGCTTTTGCTACCAGCGGTGTAACGCTTTCTTTCTTTCTTTGGAGAAAGTATGTAACAATAAATAAAGCAATAACTTTTTATCGTGTATACAGTAAGACGACCGTAAAAATATTACGAAAATATAGCACTAAATTTTTGGAAAGTTATATTTTGCTCATTTTACCTAGTGCGCAAACTTTCCTAAGAAGGTTAATTTAAAAAATATATATAATGCAAGACCATTAGATTAGTTTTCCTTAATTCTGGAACTTATCTAACTGCATTTTACTAAAAGTTTTTTTATGGTAAATATTTTTTTGGTGTGCCTAGTATATTAAAAAAGAATTGAAAATGTTTAATCCATATATGTGTATACATGTATATATGACAAAATATATTTTTAAAAATCTGCGGAAAGCTAAATGTAAACACAATTTCAGTTTAACAGCAGCTTAACCCTTTAACTCGCAGTGTTCCCTCTCTGGGAACACCAAACTCTGACGTTTTGTGTGTTGCCAGTCACGAAGAACAGATTTGATTTCTATGTGCCATTTAACAAGAAAATAAAAATAAAAGTTGTTGCACGAAAACCGAAAATGAGGGGTCAGTCATTTTTGGCAAACTTTTAAAAAATACATGATATGGCTTTATTCTGAAATTTTGTCTAAACATTTAAGATAATAAAGCGGACGAGTAGTTTCCAGAGGGAATTTGCGAAGAAAACTGTAATAAAATTAAATTCAGAAAAATCTGATAATAATTTATGAGTCGCTCATCTCCGGCAAAGTCTTAAGAAATCTATGGTTTTATGGCCTTTATTGGAAGAGATGCGTAAAACATTTAAAACGGTTGTTTTGCAGTGAATTCATCCCACTGCAGTATTCCCAGAAATGAAAAGACGGATAAGTTGGTCAAAACAGGATGTTTTGCCTATCAAGCTCCATATAATTAGGTATGCTATAAGTCCGGCTCATCAAACATCAATCTAGCTTTCAAGAGCATGCATATGTTACAACTAAATAACGAACTAGGGAGAAATCAAGTAGAAATACCATCCATAATCTCCCTGATTGCCCCAGAAACATTCCTGTGGCTGCTTTTCGTCTGACCACTGTGCATGACTGCCTGTATGCCCATCTTCATTTATTTTGAATAGTGGATAGATTTGCCCGCCCCTTCTGTCGTACTGGCGCAGCGATGAACGCTGAGCACCTCCTTATCTGCTCAGTCCTTGAGAAGACCTGCATCTTTTCCCGATATTGGGAAGCCAGAGATCTGTTGTATAGTTTACTATATTGAGTTTCTGCTTTTATGTATTTTTGCTTTTGTGTTTTTGTTACCCGCTGTTTGTGGCGTTTGTATGGTGTTAGGATAATGCTTGAATCACCTGCTACATTAGAAATAAAAATTAAAATCCTTTTTTTTTTTCGAAGGTAAAACTTGATTGCACTCTGCGATCAGGCAATCGAAAAATTGGCATTTTGTTATGAACCATTATGCGAAATCTTGCTTCACGGTTTTCTTGAAATCAGTGCTATGGATTGAAAACATATCATGCATGAGAGCAAGATTTTGCTCTCAGGCATGATATGCTTTCAATCCATTGCTCTTTAGACAGCAAAATCAGACTAGATGCACTTGACAAACTAACTCGAAACTTGCATTTAGAAGGGTTTGTTTTATTTTATTAAAAATTTCCACATATGTCAAAGGAAAAATGGCTTTAGCTCTAGAAAATTCTACAGATAAGATAGACAACCTAAGAGACTTGTAAGTGCATTGAAAGAGAGGAGATATGCTTTCTCTAACTGGTTCCTTTATCAAAGAATTGAAAAAGATGCTATTGTCATTGAACGGCTTTGTTTCAAGAAATACTTGTCTCTTTTTCAAATTCTCTATTTATCATATGATTTTGTTCAAGTGAATGGCCGAAGAACCAATCTTTCTTAACTGCTCTCGGCACTGTGTACTTAATCATGCTGCCGACCGTAGTAGGGCGCTCGCTCAATAAAGCAACCAAGGATGAAAAGCATACCCATGCCCTGTACAACTTTGTTAACCATGATGAGCAGATGAGAAGCTCGGTCCCGAAACAATAATTGAAAAAAATCCCAATAAATGTTACAAGTTTGTTTTAAACCGATTATAAATAATTTCTTCTTTTTATTGTTAATTGTGTTTTATTTTCGGGTTATAGATTGTTAATACAAATGAATATAGGTTTATTTACATTTAAGCGAAATAATTTAATAATGTTTGAAAATCGATAACGTGCGTGCATAACCGTATATTACAAACACAAGACAAGTACTAAAAATCCTATAAGTTTGAAGGTAATGAGAGAAACCTAAATAGTATAATTCAAATGCAAAAAGACAATTTTTCCGATTTTTTATACGACAAACAGAAACTATTAAAAAAACGATCAAATTTTCAAAAAAATTCAATTTTCGAAACATAACATTCTATTTTTAAATGTTTTTATAATATAACAAGTTGTTACACTTTAGAAGTATATGAAACACATACATAGATATTTACTCAAATGTATGCTTCCTCAAACTTAACCTTCACCGAAAATCAGCTTGACATATAAATCTAAGAGAACTCGACAATTGTGCTGTACATAATATTCCGTTGTTCTATATCACTAGAAGCGACACAAAAGGGTAACCATAAGTTAGAAAATATGACACAAGTAAATCACACGATAAAACTTTTGAAAAAGTCCGGCTGTGGGGTCGAAAGTTAAGTGAGATTGCAGCTCTGAATAACTCATATATTTTTACATCCCAGGGGAAATCAAAAATGTTATGCATCGAACTGAGAAGCGCTCTAAAACTTTTTCCATTTCTAGTGTCATAAGCAAAGAGCAAAAGTAAAATCATTTTATAGGAATGAATTTCTAACTTTCGCGTATAACATTTCACTGATTTCCATTTATGACGGCAAACATGTCACGAAATTTCTTTTCTAGAAATCAAACATCATGCAGAAATAAAATTTGAATCATATTTACAGTTTTGTAGAGGAAAAATCCTTCTATAACAAAAAAAAAAGAAAATCATAATTCGATAAAAATTGAAAAGGTGTTATATTTCGACATTTTTGTTTCTTTATTTTAAAGTTATATTATTCTTTCTTCGTTATATCATCAAAAGTTAAAAATATATTCCTGATGATGCGAGTTAAATGGTTTTTTACGTAACTATCAAAATTGAAGTATTGCGTCTTTTTCAGTGAAATCTCTGAGGATAAATTTATTTTCTCCGATTTAGAGACGTGAATATGTAACCTCAACGTTTATTATCTAGCACTTTTGACATTGAAACAAAGTTATCATAAATTATTTTTGAATGTTTTATAAGACATCTGTAAGGCCACTATATCTTTGAAACAAAAATTTCTAAAAAAATAAAATAATTTGAGTATATACACATGCTTTATTTAAAGAAGATAAGAACCAAAAAAACGGGCCGTTAACCGCAAATCCAAACTAGTGAATTAGTTCAGTTTTCACTTTGGACATGTATTTTTAAAAAGCAATCCTGATTCTTCCGGTGAAATTTTAAAAAAAATTATTTTTTTCATTTGAACATTTCACTTCCATTTTTATTCAGTACAGAATATTCCGCTAAGAAATCGTTCATCAATTAAAAATAAATGACCTATTATGCGCTTGGTAAATTTTAAGATAATCAAAAGAGTGTTTTTGCACGTTATGACTATAATTAACATCAAAGGTAATTTCGATTCAAAACTTTAACTGCACTCCTGTAAATGATTTTTTTAATAAAAATACAAGAAACTATGCATATATTTTCTAAACCTAATTCAAAACAAAAGAAAACAAAAAAAATAACTGAACACCAATTTCATGTAATGGAGGTATTGTTCATACTATAAACTATTTTAAAATTACTATAATCCTAACTAATATTATAAATGCGAAAGTGAGTTTGTTTGTTTGTTTGTTTGTTTATGACGCTTTCACGCCTAAACTGCTGAATCGATTAGGATGCATTTTGGTTTAAATATAGAGGGGACCCTGGAGTTGGTTATGGGCTAATTAGAATTTTAGATTTTTAATTACTTTTTTAATTATTAATTAAAAACCGTTTTTACATTGCCATGGTTGGCGAGTTTCGCCCGTATCAAATGATTCATGTTTTGAGCTAACAAGAATGCTATTACTTCAATAAATAAGCGCGCGTGCATCTGAAAAACATTAAATAACACGGAAATTAAGCCAGTTTTATGCCAAATCTATCTATCTGTAATAATAAAAATGAATGTTCTCCAGACAAATCAACACAAAGCAGAGCTTTGAAAATTTCAGCATGATTGAGCGCATAACTTCGGTAAAGTGCACGTGAGGCTCAAAATTTTGAAATTTTAACTACTTTTCAAACTATTAATTAAAAGCCGTTTTATCGCCCGCACAAAATGATTTATGCTTTTGAAATAAAGCAGAAATTCTATTTGCAAAATCACATGCATTTGAAAAACATGGAAATTATGTTGATTTTACGCCAAATTAAAAAGCATAAGTAAAGAAAGGGGTACTTACGTATTATCCCGGCGGTCCGCCAAGACAAGCGATTTTTTGCCGAAATAAATGCCGGGCACATGAAATTATTAATGGTTTTCAATACGATTGGCAACAATTTGGCAACCCATTTGACGATAAGACAGTTTGGCGGGAATGACCGCTGGGATAATACGTAAGTACCAAGAAAAATCCAGATGTGTTTCTTAAAATTCATAAATTTCCAAATCCTACCAATAATATAAATGCATACGTTTGTGTGTTTGGATGTTTTTGACTGAATCACACAAAAATGGTTGAACGGTTTTGAAAAAATTTGTAATGAAAATAGCTTATGCCCTGGATTAATATACAGGCAGCCTTTCAAGCATATAGCATAAATAATTCTTTTACAAAGACACTAAAAATAATCATGCATTTCTAATGCATTGCGCTCTATGGACATTTTGTAGCTACTAAACCGATTCTAAAACTTTTTTCACTGATTAAAAGTTACATTATTCCTGAGTATCATTGTTTGTTTTTGGATTAAGACCGATTGACTGCACTAGGGTCCTAGGCCTACATGGAAAATTCCTCTGTGGGGAATTTTCTAAGGGATCCTAGCCCGTATTTATGCGAGGTTTTTTAGAAAACCACGGAAAACTGGGAGCGGCTAGGTCGACAGGCGCCACCAGGGGTTTGAATCTGGCACCTCCCCTCTTGCAGTTTTGAGAGCAGAACTTCTTAGACACTAGTGGCATCCTAAGTGTTATAGGCTACCTTTAATGCATATATCACAGATAGTTCTTTTACAGGGATGCTAATAAGAATTACATTACGCTCTATGTGCATCTCTGTAAGTACTGAACCGATTCCTAAACTTTTTTTACTGATAGTAAGCTACACTATCCTTGAGTATTATAGGCTAAAATTCATGCATGTAGCATAAATAGTTCCTTTACAGGAACACTCAAAATAATTCTAATACATTACGCTCTCTGGGTATCTCTGTAACAAACTTTTTCACTAATAGAAAGCTGCTCTTATTCCTGATTAACATCGACTAAAATTCATGCATATAGCATAAATATTTTTTTTACAAAACAGTTCGCAAATACTGTCATAACTGTCTCTATTCGCCAAATGCCTGAAAAAAATCTAAATTTAGTAACTCTGTGCATATTCTCTTATTTTAAATGAAGTATACTAACATGCATTGTACTTCATTTGAAACAAGTAAAAAGCAAATAATATTTAAATGCAGTTCCTTTTGTCGCAACAATATTTGTTATTCACACATGCTACATTTCTATCGGGACCTAATTCTAAAGCCGACGCGGACGAAGTCGCGGGTAGCAGCTAGTCAATAATAAATAAATTAACTATGATGTCTGTATTGTGTTTAAAAATTGTGGCAAAAGACGATGTAAATATTTCAAATGATAAAGACTTAAAGAATATCTAAATCATTATCTTTCGACTAAAAATGTATTTAAATGTTTTACAGTGCGGAAACACTTTTTGAAAACTCTTAGCGAGAGTTTCTCGTTTTTTTTAATTGTATTGCAAAAAATTATGAAATCCAATCTCAGATATGTATTTATTACAATCATCTTCATTATTCTCATCAAACCAAAAATACTTAAGCAATACTTCTTTCTTACTTTTGAATTAAAATTCTTTGTTCTCGCATATTGGTCATGATTTAAGCATTATAAGCAACGAATTCCACAGGGTGTTTGAATAGTTAATGCATACATCAACAAATAAAGAGTATATAAACATATATTTTGGATTTCAAGATCTCGTACTATAAGCTAAGAATGGAAGGAACTCTTGGGAAATTAAAGGATCTTTAAATTAATTCCCATAGAGCTTTCGATGGATGAAGAATAGTAAAGGAAGATTAATATACCCGAATTAAATCTATTCATCTTGAAGTCCATGCAATCAAAATGTTAAGCCGTTTAATATAGATATTTAATGTATACTAAAAATTTAGTTTTCGATAGACACTAATGTTAATGTATATCAGCTTTCTAACAATATTCACTATCTGTCTGCCCAGTATATAAACAGTGAAAATGTAGTTGTCATGGTTTAAAAGCATTCTATTTCAATTCACTGTTTCTATGACTCTAAAATTCCTCAATCTTAAATATAGAACAACTACCAATCTTAAATATAGAACAACTACTGAATTCAAGCAGAGAAAGCTAGCTTATTCGTAACAATTTTTTGTGCACAAAAACACTTATACATCCACTTTTTGTACAATTCTCTAAGTTGCGTTTCAGTTCCATTATCAGTTTTTCATTTTCTCGCGAAATATTTTATACAATGAAAAATGATACAACGCTTTGCTGACAATTTTGAATGAAAGGGGGAACAAATCTAATAAAAATATATTTATCAGTCAGAATGAAATCCTTGTTCACAAACATTGATGAAAAAAAGAACATTTCTGAAGGTAAGCATATTTTGTTTCCACTAAAGGTAAGAGAACATTTCATTTGACAATGTATTTCCATTTGAAACCAGGTAAACAAAAATACCGCAGAGGATTCCAAATAATAAATTGTAAAAAGCTTTGTTTTTTGCACTGGCTGTGTCCCGCAATCTCGAAAGATAAGGCTGACAGAAGAGCATAAATTCTCCGTAATTGGAATTGTCGCGTTTAAGGCGTCAGTTAGAAATGCAAAAGAAACCCCACTCTCCAAAATAAGCGATTTCCTCACCCACAAGTCCGAAAGAGCATTGACCCCTCACCCCGCACCTTTCGAATGGGGAAGCTGAATATAGGGGTTAACAAAAAAAAGTAATGGTCATTCCTGGACAAATGAAAGTAAGCTTTATAAGCTGTTATTTGGTCTTAAAAACAGTTGACCGTACGAAAAGATATAACGTGCAAGAAAAAATCTCAAACATATGCTTTTTGATAGATATCTTTTGAGTTATACTCTTTCCAAAATAAAATCCTGCGTGTGACCCTGCGCTTATGAAATTACAAACGAAATAGGCCTTTTATAATCTAAAAAAGCAGTTTCTGGGGGGGGGGGGATTTACCGTTTAAGAATACGGATTTTTCAGTTAGCTCATAATTTCGAAGCATATGTTAATATTTCTGATATATATTATTTGTTTCTATAATTTCATAGAAATTGGGCACTTTATGAGATAAATATTGAAACTCAATGCAATCTCTCTAGTCAGTACCTTGAAAAACTTAATTAAAAGCCAAGTGTATAGAAGTGCGAGTATAAAAAATGAATTAAAAATTGATAAAGATTTAAATGGTGTCAGTAAATTAATATTTATAAATCATTTTCAGTAGACCTAATCTGTGTTTAATGCGAATTAAAATGTTGATTAAAATTCTGAATTTTTATCAACATTTTTTTTATCAACATTTATTTGTATTTGGATCTTAAAGTTTCTGTAATGCAATAATATTTATTTCTGTGTCAATTAATCGATTAAATGGTTCGAATATTCGATTAATTTTTTTCCTGGCTATTTCTATTCGGCTAATTCGATCACATTGCTGTTAAAAATATATTTATTCACTATTCAAGTTTGATTAAAATCATATTTTCTTCTATAAGATTCGACCTTCCTAGAGTGTAAATCTTCGTTAAAACAGCGTAACTTTCTGAGTGTAATTCTTTGTTATTATTGGTTATGAAATTTATATTGTTACTCTAAAAACCTCTATGATGATTTCAAGAAGTTTGATTTGTGTTTTGAACGTAAAGAGAAAACGTTGTGAATAAGATCTAATTTCACATAAAAATCATTATAAATTTTGATCTCATATGTAGGTAAATAGCTATGGTACTTAAGTTATCAATAACTGCCTAGGTATCATAATTGAGCATCTGAAGGTTTAACCAATTTATACATTATTTTACTTTTTAAAAATCAAAAAATGCTTCCACCGCCAAAATTCGGTGAGCTAGGATGATTTTTATTTTGCAATACGTGCTTAAGACTTTTCACATAAAAAAATATATATATATACATATGCATTATTATTGTACATTTTAGTCCTTTTTAAAATAAGATTTATTGATTTATTTTATTTTATTTACAATTACTATTAAACACATTGGGCGAGGAGAGAGCTAATTGAATCGATGAGTGCCGATACCACCTCAGTCACAAAAAGGAAATTTTTCAGGAGAGAGAAAAAACTTCATAACTCCTCCAAATTTGAGATTATTTTATGTGGCAAGTTTATCTGTGAACTATAGATGCCAAAGTTGTTTCAAATATTTCAAATATTTTGAGATTTTGTAAAAATCGTGTAAATGTTTGTTCTCGTATCCCTCAAAAACAGCTTTAGGGAGTAGAATGAAATTTAGTAACATTATGATCAGTAACAACTAAAACAATAAATGCCTGATTCTATTTTATCTTAAGTTTGAATAAATTTTAAAACTTTGCAAAATTGCATTTAAAAAAAAGAGAAATCACTATAAGGCGTCCGGAGTTAATATATTAGCTAGCTATTTAATTTTAAAAAAACTGTTGGATTTTTTAGATGTTTATTTGCCGTTTTAGGTTTTTTGAAAATTTTGAGTTTTCTGGAGGCATAATATTTAAATTCTGTAAGGAATCAAACAAAATTTAGTTATAGGAGAGGAATGACCTCTTGACATTAAAACTTTTCCACTAAAACAAAACGTTAAGTTTGAATACAAATACCTACTCTACTGAGAATTTCACTCAGCGCTTACTTACAATTTAATATGGAATCATTTAACAATAGACAGAAATTATATCGTTGCTTTCAATAATTTTGCCTATAATCTACTTCCACTTTTTGTACTCCTATAATGCTGACGATAAGTCAGGCTGTTTGGAAATCTGCATTACATGCTAATCTAAGACAGGTAACTTCATCTAATTATTTGAGACAATTCAATTTAAAGTAATTTTAAAAAATATATGCTTTAAATAAAAACAGGTTGATAATGAATTTATCCTAATTTCAGCATTAAGCCAGCTTCTGATAATCACAATATTTTTAGCACTATGTTTAAAATTTCAAATTTTGATACCTACAACCTCTGGTGATAAAAAAAAAGTTGCAAAAAATGAAGATAAATGCCTAAATTGTTATTAGATAGCAACATTTGATAAAAGGTTCTATTATATAAAGAATTAAAGCGTCACCTGTTTGGGATACCCTGTATATTAAAACTTATCTAAAGATAACCATCTCAATAGCTATTTTCTGCATTTACTAGAAATTGTATGCAATTGTATGCACTTGGCTAAAATAACTAACATAAGAGTCAATTACTGGTGAAATCCATTTTTTCTTACCCAATAATTGATATATAGGTCATCTTAGATAAATAAATAATTTTGTTTATTAAAAAAATCTCTACGTATTTACTTTATGAACTATTATCTAATACGAATGTAGGAAAAAAAGGCACCAGGAAAAAATGCACCCCCCCCCTCCACAGCAGAGCCTGTTTATCGGCAGGGCAACCGGGGCACTTGCCCTGGGCCCACCAATTTCAAGGGCCCAAAATTTTTGTACTTTTCAACACAGATTGTTATTTATTAATTCATAAAAAACTTTGTATAAAAATTTGGATTGTCATTATCTTGAGTCGTAAGTTGATTCTCTGACATTTTACGGTACTAAGGGTCCTCTAAAACCCATGAGCATTCGATCAAAATCCGTGAGCCAGTGTTTGAGCCTCTTTTTGCAAATTTTATTATATGAAAGTCTCATCAGTTTTAAGATTCGTACTGTAAGTTTTTCGATTCTTTTCATTTATATTTTAAAGGAGTTTAGTATAGAAGTGTACGTATATGTACTATAGTATGTGTCTAGATATTCATTTGTGAAAATAAATTTTATCCATGTATGCAAAATCATTTAATATTCGTTACTGCAATGTATGCATATATTTAATATCTAAACTTGATATATATTTCTGCAGATAAATATGTGCCCAGAACAACTTAAATGCGGACTATGTAATTTCTCGTAAATGCAAAGGCCCAGAAATTTGTATTTGCCCAGGGCCCAATATCGTGATGATCGGGCCCTGCTCCACAGAATTATAATTTTCATAGGGGCATGGGGGGTACGTGCACTCACATGACAAATCAAATGTAGGCTATAAAAGATTCTTTTGTAAATTGAAATGCATTTATTAGAGAAAAGACTAAAAACAATTGTGACCCCTCCTCTCTGCAGAATTTTTTTGGGTCCGCCCCTGATTTTTTTTAAATAGTGGACAAAAACTTACTTTGATTTGCTTTTAACGAGGCTCTTGAATTTGCAAAGTGGGGGGGGGGGTCGTCAAGCACCCACCTGCCCCTATATGGGCTCAGAGTAAATGTGAAGATACTATTTAAAATGCTATTGTAAAATTCTGTTGTATTTTGATATCAATAGAAATAATTATAACAATACTATAGTTCAAAATAGGCTTTTTTGAACTCTTTTAATTTTAATTTATTTATTTAGGTTTTTTTGTGCGTGTGTGTGAGGGGAGTTATGAAAAAAACGGATAAGAAGTATGATGATAACTTATCTGGAAGCATTTAAAATGTATTAAAATAAATAAAATAAAATGCATCAGATATTTAAAAAGGCGCTTAAAGTGATACACATCACTAAAAATAAAATAATTTTCAGATTTAATTTTACAGCTAGGCCAAAGTAATATTAGAAAAACCAAACAGATAGCTAAAAGATTAGTTTTTTTTTTAATTTTTTTTAAACTTGTCATGGTTACTGTGAAAGTGAATAAAGCGTGAATGTGACACAATTTATTTAAGGTGATTGGATCATTAAAAACTGCCGGTTTGTAGATATATTTCGCATTAATTAATACATATTTAATCATGTCCTTTTGCTATGATCCTTGATTTCCTTTTTTTATATGAAAATAATACTATTTAGTTCGGTAATTATGTTTGTTCTGAACTTTTAAAAAAGAAACAGACATACAGTGGAACTTCTTTTTGCATATCTAACCGACCCCTTATTGCGATCAAGATCGCGCCGAAACCCATTACAGGAAATTTGTGACTCTTCTGACAGGCTTCTTGCGAAGAGAGCATACTTTCGTTTGAAGAGGGGTACGCCTGACCAGGAAAGACAAGTCAATTATCTTTTAGACGGTCCCTCTTTTGAACCCCAACACCCCGGCTAAGGCATAAATCCTGTAAATCGTTTTTCGATGTAATGGGATACCACGTTTGCACTTTCCACGTAAAAAGGGGAAAAATTGTTATTGCTAAAGTTTATTGAATTCCTTATTTTAATCTGAATATCGTTATGGGAGATTCCTTATAGAAATTTCGTTTCCTATTTTGTTTATAGAAAACTGTTATTATGAATATAACTTAAGTTGCTTAAAATTTTTTCTAAAACTTATTTGTGAAAAAAAATCGGAATGAGGTTGTTATTTTGAATTCCAGTTCATCTCTGTACATAGATACAGAGTGAGACATGCATACCGGGTGTTTTAAAACTGTTCCCTTAATGCGACATTTTTTAAATTTTAACTTTATTAATTCCAAATACAAAAAGTTTCCTATTATCAAGCAAGTATATTTGATAAATTTTATAGCGGAAATATATTCTTTAAAAACTTGCCATGATAACTCTGTATACAAAAATGTGCAGTTAGGAAAATCCTAACTTCAAAAAGTCATTTGAAAAAAGGAGTTCATTTTTCAAACATAACATTTCATGAGATTGTGCACCTTGGACCACTTTGCATATTTCGTATCTGCAACCTTTTAAGGGCTTTACCAAACAGAACACCGGCCCCACTACATATCAACAACTGTTCCAAGATCACAGAGAAAAATATAAAAACTATGAAGCTGTGAAATCTGAAAATCATGTTGGCTTTGCATATAATAGTCGCACTCATACCTGCAGCTATGTTCTCCCTTCTTACAGCCCTCTGTCTTTACAGCTGAACTTCTAGCCATCTATGAAGGCGTGCAGTACATTTCTAACACACAAATACACACCAATTTATCATACATACAGACTCCTTCAGTGCACTGCAAAATCTTAAATATGGCTGCCCCACCCAAGCCTACATAACCAGAATTCTACTCCTGTATACACAGCTTAGTCACCGTGGTTGGAAAATCCTATTCTGTTGGGTACCAGTCACACTGGTATTGCGGGAAATGAGGAGGTGGATGCCTTGGCAAGGCACGCCACACTTCCTTACAATGGTCACCTTCCATACTGTGACATAAAGTCTAGTATCTCTCAAATAATAAAAGAAACTGGCTCAAGAAATGGAACACGGAAATTAACAATAAGCTCCATGCCATAAAACCGTCCATCACCCACTGGTTGCCTCACCTCTACCGAAGGAATGATGTCATTTTGACACGTCTTCGAATTGGCCACACCAGACTGACTCATAGGCATCTCCTAACAGGTGATCCTTCATGCCAATGCCCTCATTGTCATACTAACCTAACTATACGTCACATTTTAACTTCTTGTACTGCTTTTAATAAATTTTATGAGACATATTTTAACTGTCCTCATGCTACACCAAGGGACATTTTGGGTGAAACCCCTCACCCGAATTCGTTCAGCTTTCTTCGTCGTATTGGTATTCTTTATTTACTGAACCAAATTTCATGGTGATCGGTGAAACGGTGCTGGAGTTTTTCAACCTCATAAACACATACCAACATTCATTTTTATCTATAACCAGTGTTATTATATATACCAGTCTCAAATAAAATCCAGTTTCAAATCTAAGCCTCGCCAAAGTGCCAACATACGCCATTTTGCAAGAGTTTTTTCAGGGAATCATTCGAAGCATTGACTTAGCAGCAATCAAAATGGGAAATGGTTCGACCGCCAGGCATTTATTTGAAAAGTGGAATCCCTTAATACAGCCGCATTTTTTAAATTATCAACTATAACATGTTTTATTCATCGTTACCTCGATGTACTAAATGCGAAGATTTCAATTTTCTGAAATTTGGCGGATTTCCCCCAAGTTAAATCAATGTACTCAATTGGCGAGAATTCTGAAGCTACATCGCTTGAAATGCCCTAATAACTGCATTATTTCTGCACGGATAGTTAAAATTTCATGCTGTATTCTAAGAAAACCTATACACTTGTTTTCAAAAATGCTATTCCCTTAAGCTCTCAGTAAATTGCGCCAAAAAGCCTAAAACTGTGCAAACCGCTAGAACTCACTTTCTAAAAATCGGCCTATCAGCCATTTTATTTTTCGCCAAACAAAAAAAATTTACATATTAGTCTCGGAAATCTTCGATCCTCATTGTTTTGCGTATAAAACATTTCATTCCTGCTCTCATTTCTTATGCGCACACGATATTATAATTAAAAAAATAACCTTACAAATATAAACTAAAAAAATCATTATTATTCTTTTCTTTTCCCTTTAAGAATTTAAAACATTTTATTCGGCAAAATCGCCACACATTGCAACCAAGATGCTTATTTCACACACTTTTTTCACTACAGGGGTTACAATTACATAAAGCTTTCTGCGTGGAGAGCATAAAAAATCTCTTAAATTCCGGGAACGGATGGACTTTCAAAGTTTTAAAGTGGACTATCATTTATTCTATATTATTTTACATATATCTGTGTAAAATTTCAGGCTGACAGGTCCATTTTTGTGGAATTGTATACTACCCAAATCAACAAATTGACAAACAGAATTTGATTTTTATTTATAAGATTACCTACGCTTGTTTTTAAAAATGCCCTCTCATTAAATTGCGCCAAGCGCTAGAATCATAGAAAATCTGACACACTTTCGGATTTTAAATACGCACTAAAGTGCTATATATAAAAAGTGTTATAATCCATGGGTCTTCCCTATTTTCGTTCCTTCTTTTATTAAGTTGGAAAGTGTATCATTATTCATGAGTGTGATTAAACAAAATTAAAATTGATATTTCTAACATCCTTTTTTCTGGATATAATATATTAGAAATAGATGCAGAAAAGCTGCTCAGAAAAATGCACAATTCCAACTGAATGAAAATTTCAAAAACTTATACGCAGGTGTATTCATAACCCAAATAGCAGACGATTAAATTACGATAAATAGCGCCAAGCGTTAGAATCCTCCACAAAATCGGACATCAACCCCTTTTATTTTTCGCCCAATTAAAAAGTTGCACATTTATTTTTGGAAAATTTCCAAATTCTATTTTTCTTTTGAGTATAAATCATTTCATTCCCGCTCTGATTTCACACGCACACGATATTTTAATTTAAAAACAACCTTACAAATAATCTAGTCAAAAAAAAAAAAAAAATCGTTATTCTTTTAATTTTACTTCAAGAGTCTGAATCATTTAATGAACTGCCGAATGTGGCAACCTATATAAGCTTAATTGTCGCTTAATGCACTGTGGGGTTACAATTACGAAATGGCGGAAAGCAAAAATTAGCCTTTTGCGATACGTTTTTATCGATATTTCCTAAAATAGTTCGAATTTTGAAAAAATCGCTTCGAGGTGTGTTGGGACCTGTCATGGAGAATTTCCTTTCAAAATTTGGTAGGTCTACGATCACCCGTTTGCGAGCTACGCGAGACACAGACAAACAAACAGTTTACACACATTGTTTTATTAATGTAGATACCAGTCTCAAATAAAATCCAGTTTCAAATCTAAGCCTCACCAAAGTGCCAACATACGCCATTTTGCAAGAGTTTTTTCAGGGAATCATTCGAAGCATTGACTTAGCAGCAATCAAAATGGGAAATGGTTCGACCGCCAGGCATTTTTTTGAAAAGTGGAATCCCTTAATACAGCCTTAATAACAACCCTTAATAACAAAATCATTTTTTAAATTATCAACTATAACATGTTTCATTCATCGTTACCTCGATGTACTAAATGCGAAGATTTCAATTTTCTGAAATTTGGCGGATTTCCCCCAACTAAAATCAATGCACTCAATTGGCGAGAATGCTGAAGATAGATCGCTTGAAATCTCTTAATAACTGCATTATTTCCGCACGGATCATTAAAATTTAACGCTGTATTCTAATAAAATCTTTGCACTTGTTTTCAAAAATTCGTTTCCTTAAGCTCTCAGTAAATTTCGCCAAGCCGGAAACAGTGTAAACCGCTAGAACTCACTTTCTCGGCATTTGAGCCATTTTATTTTTTCGCCAAACTAAAAAATTTTAACATATTAGCCTCGGAAATCTTCAATTCTTATTGTTTTGCGTATAAAACATTTCATTCCTGCTCCGATTTCCTATGCACACGATATTATAATTTAAAAAAAATAACATTACGAATATAAACTAACAAAAAAAAAAATCATTATTATTCTTTTATTTTTACTTTGAGAATTTAAAACATTTTATTCGGCAAAATCGCCACACATGGCAACCACGATCCTTATTTCACACTTTTTTGACTACAGGGGTTACAATTTCGGAAAGCTTTTTGCGTGGAGAACATAAAAAATCTCTTAAATTCCGGGAACGGGTGGACTTTCAAAGTTTTAAAGTGGACTATCTTTTATTCTATATTATTTTACACATCTGTGCCCAATTTCAGGCTGATAGGTCCATTTTTGTGGATTTGTATACGAATCAAATCCACAAACAAACAAACAAACAAACAAACAAATAAACAAACAAACAAACAAACAGAATTTCATTTTTATTTATAAGGAGGATGAAGTGTAAGCTTCTTGATGTGACTGATATCTGGATGGGGCATCCCATCCAGATATGTCTTACTTTTATCTATTGTTTAAACTTCCGCAGTTTGCCTTTTATTCTTCTGTATTTCATGATTTTAGCTTTTACTGGTTTTACAAATCTTCTTTAATTGGTCACATTTTTTCATAAGTTACTCCTAATCTGGCGCAGAATGTCCTCTTTGGACGTTGTGCCATTAAACCCCACTAAACCAACCAATCATGAGATAGTGAAAAATTGAACATTTTTGGCATTTTAGAACTCAATTTAGATTTTCGAATTGAGGAATTGTGCAGAGATTTGAATTGATAATTATTATTAAAAGTACTTATTTCTCTTTCTGTTTAATCGGGTTTTTTACTAATTATCAGGTTGCTTTTATAAATATTTATAGTTCTTTTATTTGAGATCTTTTTCATTTATTTATTACATTCCTTTTCTGTCATTATAACCCTTAATCAAATGTATTTTTTAAGCTATGCAAACAGATTCGTGTGTCTTCATTAATAAAATAAATAAAAGGGCTATCAGATAATTATACTGGTTATAACTTAATCTTCGAAAGATATTGTCAGTAAAAGTTGCGTAAATGCATCCTTTTTAACTGTAGAACTATCAAAAACTGAAACGGAAGTAAAAATGCTGATCCAATCTCTGAAATATTATTTTTTAATCAAAACGTACAATATTAGTTTTCAAAGTATAATATCACAGTATTAACCTTCACTCCAATTTCTATGTAGCCATGAATTATAAAACATCTTTTTCATTTTGCACTTAATTTATATTCCCAAAATTTAATAATTTCCCATCGGTCACTAGAGATAATTGCTAATAAATTTAAGGCTAAATAATCCAACGAATTATACAGAAATGCTTTTGTTTTCAGAAATTTTTCGCGAGTGTGATAAATTTCCATTTTTTATTATAAGAGTTTTCTCAAAAATATATAATGAGCGATTTTTTTCATACACAATTTCTAGTATTCCATGAGGAAGTTTTCAGAATGTTTGCTGCTTTGTCTAAATGCATGTTTTTTATTTTCATTGCTTGTTTCAATTTGCACAATAAAAAAGAATGCCATATAAAGTCTGTAATATGAAAAATAAGAGGTTTTGGTAACAACTTTCACTTATATCGAAAGAATTTTTTTTCTGTTTCAGAGTGTAAGTTTTTTCCTTGCGTAATAAAAGCGAATGGAAGACATACCAATGTAGATTTCCCATACTGATCTCCATAAAACTTCTCAGCTTTTGTTACCCAAATATTTTACATGCATATCGACTACACATTTTATATCTTGAAGTTATTGCATCTCGGAATGTTGAAGTATTCTTTTCGCAATATGTATTATAAATGAGACGGCATTTCAATGTCCGTAGTGTTCTTAATTTTAGATGAATATAAAAGTTATACCATTATGTTATGCTTAGGATTTTTATCCTAGATGTTTGATCTTCCAAAGTCTTGATTATAAATTCTATAATTCAAATATATTCGGTCTGGCACAGCTGTAATTTATATTGATTTTAAGTTCCATTAAGTTTTAGAATATTTAATGTCCCATTGAACAAGTCTTTTATACAGAACTTTTATGAAAAAATTCTAACTATGAATATCTTTCGACTGCTCTAGTAAACGTTCAAAACTAAAATTTCATATACAAAATGTATGTGTTTGAGACTATTGTGAACAACAAACCCCGAACGCTTTCAATGAAAGAAGGTCATAAATATAGAGTAGCAACGTAAAATTTCGTCATCACAAAGTGACTAGTGCTTTAAAGATGTGTAAGAAACGAAACAGACAGTACAAAAGGACACAGTATGCTTAAAAAAATAGTGATGGGGAAAATTTGTATAAAATAACACAAATGTTTGAATAAAATTTTTGCATTTTGCTACTATGTTTTACACTATATTTTGCACTATAAACGTATTTCTATAATATTTTCAACCCACATTGAGTAATTTAAAAAATGGAATTTTGAAATAGTGCCCAAAGGATCACTTTAACCCCAACCAAAGGGCAAAATGATCCTTCGTTTAAAACTCTCTAAGCGGTTGTGACGTAAAATCCCGTCCACTTCATTCCAGTTTTCACTGCAAAGTTGTTTATAGCACTTAGGTATCATCATATATTTTCTGATATTAAAAATTCTCAGTAATTTAGAAGCTTATTTTTTAATAATTACAAATCTTTCCACAGAAATCTTTTCATTTTCATAATTTTAAAGCTGCATGAAAATTTTACCGTGGAAACAACTTTACACTATTTGTCCATTTGCTAGACGCTCAGAGGGTTAGAAAGAATGAAAGGAGTGAAATAAATTAGGTGAGGGGTTCGATTCCTATAAAAGAGTGTTAAATGAGTGATATATTCAAATTATAATTCAAAAATTATAATTCAAAAATTATGGCTAAAAATAATCGCATAAATAAAATAAATAATGTTTTGTCTGCCACATCGAAAACTAAGAATATCTAAGGACATAACACAAAAATATACATGATCATCATTCTCATGTATCCCACCTATGCATTTGTGACACTGAATCTAGGCCAAATAATAATCTAAAAAATATACTCCATTAAGTTACCAAGCCATATTTCTGTATTTGAAAGGCTGGTTATCTAAATTAATGGTGAAGTGATTGCTTACTTATGAAAAATGTTATAAAATCCAGTTTTTTTAAAAGTTCTATTTAGACGCTTAATACTGTGATCACTTGAATACCGCATTGCTTCTTCTTCACTTGGCACAACTAGTTTATGTGTTATCGGGTAATAACGCTACCTGTATGGAAAAAAACGTATGGGATGATGAGTGGATCGTTTTACCCGCTAGGATCATTTTAGGCCATATTCCCTTACGATAAACAAAATTAAAACCGTTAAATGAGAAATTTTCTCCCATGCGAGTATCATATAGTACAGGGTTTTGAGCTATATGTAACAATGTAGCAATATTATTTTCTATTTAATTTTATTTTTTGATGAGCTGCTTGTTTTACACTAATAGGTAACAATGAATTTCGCTCAGTTTTGGTCACAGTAAATGAAACACGTTCGAAACACGTTTTATCCAAAGCGAAACTACTATCACATAGAAAATAATACTGCTAATTATATTTCCCTGGATAAAGGTGTTTTATCTTTGGCGTTCATTTGAGAACTTTTCACTGTAGCCTTAGCTATGAAGGATACATTAATGTTGATCCTTTCAAAAATGCAATGAAAATAAAAAAAATGACGCTGGAACAATACAGGTAGAAACACATGTTCTTCCTAGCGCATTTCCAATTTTCATACTATATGTACAGATTTGTTTTTTTCAATTTAAGCATCCATTTTATGATAATCATACATTATCTCTATTTTTAAAGTTCATTATATTCTCGAAAGAATGACTACTACTAGCAATCTCACTAATCCAATTTTAATTGGATCGTACTCATCATGGTATCAAGGTTAATATTTTTCAGTATTAAAGCACATCCCCCCCCCTGCCAACTAGCTTAAACAATTCACAGACTTTTTGTCTTTTATATTGATATTCTACATGTAATTTAAAGTATAAAAAGCAAGGACAGGCATTTCAATAATCAAATTAACAGCTTTTTTATTTTAAGTTATTAAAAACAAAATGTTGAATACATTTTACTGAGATTCAGTCAATGTTTAAAAGTAAAAAAAAGAGATTTTCAGTTTTAGAATATATATACATAATAAAAATTCATAAATACAGTAGAGTCTCGATAACGTGAGATGGACGGGATCAAGCTTGCCTCGAACTATCGAAAACTCGAATTATCGAAATCATAAAATTTTATAAGAAATAAAAGGTAAAATTTGTAATTTGAGTGCTTATTTAAATAAAAAATGTACTTGCATATTCTTACATTACTAATGATTAGAACAGATTAGTTATATAGGAAAATAATAGTCTATTGTTTTTGTATTAGCACGTTGGCCCGTTTCCGCGCAGCAATATTGAGCCATTGCCAAAGCAGCATTACAACAATGCACAGAAATGTCTTTGAGGGCATCTATATGAAGAATACACCCATTTTCTTTGGAAAGGGGATCTCTGTTGTGGCTTCAGGGTGCGCCAAATATTTGAATTTTGTGGTGCGAAATAATGCTTTCACGTGTTGTGTATGTGTTCGACATATTTTTGGAAGCTAAACGGATTTTTTCACTAACTCGAATTTATGGTAAACTCGAACAATCGAGACTCGACTTATACAGACTCTACTTGTACTATAAAAACATAATTTTACACATTTAAGAAAAAAAAATAAACTTCTATCATACATCGAATGGCATCAAATTTTTCTTTAGGCAAAACTAGCTCAAATTATCAAAACATGACTTTAGTCTTTACAGGGTATCCATAATTAAACTTGAAATTTGCGAGCAGTCTGTAGCAGAAACGTGGTGGCGTATCATTGCTTTATTGAGAATATATAATTAATCTACAAAGGTTTACAAAACATGCTCGATAGGATGTCCACCATTGTCTGCTACCATCTGGAATCGTAAACTCGCATGTTCGACTGTGTTCCTCCACACATCGCCCGTTGAGTGAAAAAAGAGCTCCGCCGCTATTTCGGTGACGACAGAATCATCAGCCGGCACTTTGCGACCGCTTAGCCTCTTAGATCCCCCGACTTGAATCCTTGCGACTTCTGGCTGTGGGGATTCCTCAAGGCCTTGGTCTACCGTGATCCCATCACGTCTCTCTCCGACATTAAAGAAAGCATAGAACACCGTTTGCGTAACATTCCCCAGTTCATGCTGCTTTCAACAGTCGAACAGGTTATTTTACGCTTCCAGATAGTAGCAGACAATGGTGGACACCATATCGAGCATGTTTTGTAAACTTTTGAAGGTTATTTATATGTTCTCAATAAAGCTACGATAGCCATCTAGGTATGGTTCTTGAAACTGTTCTTTTCCTCGATTAAATTCCCATCATTTCAGTATACCATTACCCCATTTTCATGCAATTCCGCTGAATAGTTTTTCCTAGACTGCTCGCACATTTCAAGTTTAATTATAGGCACCCTGTATTAAAAATTCTGGAATTCATTAAAAGTTACTTTGATTATTTAAGAAATAAACAACCCTAACTCTTAAAATTAAATTACAAATATTGCGTAATTAATATTGCATAGTTTCACACTCATTATAAATCAGTGGAATGGTAGATTTTGTTTGAGTTATCGTAGTTCTAACATTCCATTTATAAATTCAACTCTTTCAAAATGCTAGAGATAAATACACACTTCAAAATCATTTAAAGAATTTCTACCTAGTTCTCTGAAATATATTTATCTACTTAAAAGCGTCATTTAATGCTTGGTTACATTAAATAAATATGTAAAGCTTTATTGATACTGGCTTTAAAATTATCCTCATTAATTAAGATATATCCATTTGATTAATACATACAAGCGTAAGAAGTGCTGATTCTATAAACATTAAATCTACATAAATTAGTGTGTGTGATTGCATGTTACACGCAATCTGTAGTAAATGTGATAAAGATATTTATACTAACATCTGGAAGTTGATGTCCTTTTAATATTACTAAAAATTTAAGGAGAATGTCGTTTTGATAGTACTACTGCTAAACAATAAATAAAAATAATGTATGAATGTAAAATAATGTAATGTGTAAGTAATGTAAGTAATTGCTTCTTGATTAAAATCTTGTGGCCGTCTCTCCAAACCTTACGTAGTTTATAAGCATTGAAAAAACTGTTCCCCATATGCACTATGACACAAAAAATATAGCTATTAGATTCAGTGAAGTTCTATGACATGTACACTAACTGCCTATAAATAATTGAACACCAGTGATAAAAGAGATAAACACAATTTATTCATATTCAACAGTTGGTAGAGCCTCCGTCTTAGGCAATTACAGCCTTAACACTCCGGGCATGCTTTTCACAGGTGTTTGGATGATGGACAGAGGTATTTTCTTCCACTCGGCTTGAAGAAGACTTCAAAGGTCTTTCTTTGGACAGTTGCTGCACCCCTTAATTTGGCGATCCTACTCGTCCCAGAGGTTTTCTAAAGGATTCCAGTCTGGATTTGGGGAAGGCGAGCATAGTCGGTTTGCCCCATTGTAATCAAACAATACATGGTTTACCTCGCAACATGACAAGTGGCGTTGTCATCCTAGAAGTAACAATGATCCAAACCTTAAAATTGCCACAGCGCGAGAAACACATTGTTGTCTAGAATAGTGGAGTAGGAGACGTTGCGGCATTCAGCTTACTATGAATTCGGATCAAGGGTACCAGTCCATAGCCCAAGAAACATCCCCAGACCATAATTCCACCTCCTTTATTGCAAGCACAATGCATTCTGATAAAAGGCGTTCTCCAAGCACATGCCAATTCCAGACTCTACCATCCAACTGGTAGAGCCTTGATTCATCACTCCAGATAACCTGTTTCTACTCATCCAAGGTCCAATTTTAACGTATCTTTCACTACCTCAACAGACCAGTGCGGTTGGATTTTGTAATCAAAGGCTTATGGGCGGCAGTACGATAATTGAAATCAAGTGATGGGGTTCTTTTTTCGGTATTTATCTAAACAACAGTCCCGGAAACTTTTTGGAACTCCTGGTATATGGGCTATCGGTACGTTGTGGTTTTTCCAGATTTCTTTGAACATCACTCATCGGTCTCCATCACTTAGTTTCGTGGGTCTGCCGGATCGAAGCACATTCCGACAATCACCACTTACATCCCACTTCTTAATCACAAAAATCAATGCCGATTTTGGAATGGTTAACTCACTAGATATATCCCTTAAGTATCGATCATTTCTATGATATCTGACAACTACGCCTTTCTCGAAGACAGACAGCGATGAATTGCGTGGAATCTTGCATGCGATTAATACCAATGCTGTTTCCTACATGATATTTACGTACAGAAAGCGTGACGTAGATCAGTACCGCAGATATCCTCATTTGCTTGGGTGTCCAAATATGGTAACGTAAGTTAAAATTTTGTAGTATTATTAATTTATATGTATTTAAGCAATAAAAGCTATTCAAATGTTTAAATAAAAAAATTTAAGTAATATTTAATTCTCTGTATAAGGTAATTCGGTTGCACTTCATTTGGTTGCGTCCCCACATTCATGGATCTTTTGCTTAGTAGATCCGAAATTGAAATAATAAAAATATACTTATGTATGCCTATTTAAATAGCTTTCCCATTATGTATATGCTTTAAAATTTGAATGTTAAATAATCTCATGTAATTTTGTCATGTTCTCCAAGTATACGGTGTGAATATGGTGTAAGAAAAAAAAAAAACATTGGATACGAATTACCAGTGAATTAACAATAACTCTGGAGAAACAGCAATAATCAGTAACCTTACTATACATTACGTAGAAAAATGTACAGTATATAAAATATAAAATGAAAGTCAAAAATCATTTAATTTATTTCTGAACCATATTGCGTCTTACTAAAAGCATAGGGTAACGATGCGACACACGCTTATTTTCGTATTCCATCATGATTATGACCGCTTCTGCTTGCCTTCTGTGTGTCAGAGAATGTGGAACTCACATTGCTAATATCTTATTCAAAGTAATACATCCGTTTATTTGCTTTAAATATGATCGATTGAATATTATGAGAACCTTGTTCACACATGTAACCTTATTATAAAGTTATAAGAACCTTATTATTTATAAATGCTCACGATATCCAAAAATAATGGCGATTAAAGGCGATAAATTTTGATGAATTCACAATCCACGTGTACACTGGGACAAGACTCCTCGCAGGAGAGGGTCAGTATTACTGTGTGCTCACACATAAAAATACTAGCAACAAACTTGCGTCTTCCCTTAATTACCTGACTCTTCAAGGGAAATGTAGACTTAATTTATTAAGCTAGTCATATTTTGTAATCTTTAAGATATTTTTTAAAAAGACTATCTATTAGTCCTTGTTTCATAATAAAAAAATCAAGGCTTTTTTTTTCTTTTAATTCAAATTAGAATTCCTTTCAAAGCAAAGTAGCTAGTTAAAGGAACATCCATCAAGCTACCGAAATTTTGATTTTTTTAAGCAGTCTATAAATTTGCAAATTTAATGTTCCGCGTTTGAATAAATTGCTCTAAAGCTCATATTAGTGCTTTTGACATAACAGATACCATAAATCATAGAAGAATATATGTAATAGTAGGAAAATTGATAAAATTTAAATACCGGATACATTCTGCTTTTGAAGATTCTGTGTATTCAGAATTTGTTCAGATAGACTTTCAGCTTGAGTTATGGAATGCAATATCAGATATTCTAAATACACGATACAGTTTAATTCAGTTTAAGATTGCTTGTAATAGCTTTTGTTCTCGAGTGCAGTTGCGGAATAAAACTGAACCGCAGTTCATTAGAATAGCGTAATAAGCACCAGTTGTTGAAAGCAGTCATGCGGCCTTGTTCTAAAAGCACTGCTTTTAATGTTAAAAGCTAATTTTCTGCTACAAACAGCAATTTTCCTTACTTTACAAATAACAAATAGGGTCAGAATTACAACTCTTGAAAAACTATGAACGGCCACACTGAAATTCAAAGTAATTTTCAATTGCGCAAAACAGTAAAGTTGTGTTGAGCAAATCAGTCAGTAGAACAACTATTTATTAATAAAAGAATTATTTTTACTCTTTACTATTTTTTTCTCAAGGTAGAATTATTACAAGCAACACTCTCAAAAGTTATTTCTTCATTTCACCAAAATTTTGCAGCAATCAGTGCTGCTAGAGTATTTCCGTTAATTGACGAATATATGTTTCTTTTTTCTCCTGCCAATTGAAGAAACTTCTTTAGAATTAACGAAATTTTTTCCTCTTCCTAAGATTTACGGGAACAATTCACGGAAATACTACATTACCAAGAAGTACGGACATTATTCGTTAAAAAATGAGGAATAAATTAATGTATAAAGATGCACTCTCAAAAATTAGTTTTTCAATTCACGGATTTTTTTCTGGTAGCAGTGCTTCCGGAATATCTCCGATATTTTACGAATACCAGTTTCTTTATTTCTCTTGTCAATTGAAGAAACTCCTCCAGATTCAACGAATTATTTTTTCCTCTTCTTCAGATTTCGGAAAGAAGGATTCACGGAAATATTACGTTTCCAAGGAGTACGGAAGTTATTCGCTGAACCATATTGTGAATGATTAGATAAATTACTGAAGAAAGAAGAATTTTTCTGAGAATGAATACCGCTTACAAAATCACGCACGCATACAAGCACAAATAAAATACAAATGGTGGATAGGTTCCTTTGTATAATCCCTCTCACATGCCTTGTCAAGAAAACTCCAAAAACGAATACATTCCGTTTTAGCGAAGTGCACTACAGCGAAAATCTTGTTATAGCGAAGACTTTGGTAATCCTCAAATCAAATTTTAATATGGAGCTACAATATCGTATGACAAAAAATTCGTTAGAGCGAAATGATTTTTCTGGTCCCTTCGTTAAAAAGGGATCCGACTGTAGTATTATCGTTATTCTATCTTATAAATTCAAGTTCTTTAAAAAGTAAATAATAAATACTCTCTTCTTAAATATAGTCTCTTCTTAAAATAGAGTGTTGTACTTAGTTATTTAATAGTTTGTGTGTAAAAACCTGTTACGAGAAGACTCGTTATCAGTAAACACTGATATATTTTTTACTTAAGGTCAATTACACATTTACGAACGCATGAGTACGATATTTCAAAGAATTCTTTGTTCACACTTTGACAAGATGAAGTTTTCAGTAAGGCAAACTGTATTACTGCAAAGTACTAGAGGCAATGCTAATTATTGCAGGATTTTGTGATTTTGAGCTAAAAACATGCTATGAATTTCTAATTGTTAAAATGTTTCTTTATGCGCAAAAAAAATCATTAAAATTACTATTGATGATGTACAATTATAACTACACTGGTTTCCAAAAACTGTGGGAAAAATCACAAAAAAGCGATAACGCCCTGAGAAACTAGGCGATCTATGTGAAATTAAAATAAATTGTTAAATAAATGCTGCTGAGTAAATCTACAATATGCAAATGAGTGGTGTTGCAGCCAAAATAAATAATCTTCTAAAATTGCCTGTTTCAAGCCTGGAGCCTACAATTTTTGTTGTGATTTTAAGGAAAAATCGGGAACAGCCAATTTGTAACAATGACCTCCAACCATCATTTCCCCGAAGAACTGCGATAGAAAGTTATTGGGAGATTAGAGGCAGAGCAAATTCAGGCACAAGTGGCCAAACTCTTAAATGTCAGTCATTTTGTGATTCATTGACTTTGTCAAGAATTTCAAATTACAGATTCGGCAACCAGAAAGTTCAGCCAAGCACGGTCAGCTCGTACGATCCCCCTTGACAACAGATATTTTTTTCATGTGCACGAAGGAATAGAAATAGTCTCTCCGACTTAAGTCAGATCCCCCTTTTCTGCAGCTACTGGAAGGTTAATGTCAACGTCAACCGGGCTTAGAAGGCTTCGAGAAGATAGTCAGTACGAGAGGCGACCAGCCATTTGAGTGCCATTCATGGAACACCACAGAAGAGAACGTTTGAGGTGAGCGCATCAGCATGTCCACTAGACTGCTAATCAATGCAGGACTGTTTTCTTTACGGATGAGTCCAGGTTTGGCCTCCAATGTGACAATAGACGTTGTTTAATTTGGAGAGAATCTTGAACCCTCTATCTTCCACCAAATATCCCTGTAAGAGATGCATACGCAGGAGGCAGTTTATGTTTTTAAGGTGAAATATCTTTGGGTGGACCCACAGACTTCCATGTCTTTCCACATTGAATCGTTAACCCTCAGAACCAAACAGAGAGGACATCCTTGATGCTTGTGTGCGCCCTTATGCTCTGGAAATAAGTGACGATTTCTTATTTTACCGCATAGGCGACGACAATACTAAACCGCGCAGGCTTTGCATCATGGGTGATTATCTTCAGCAACAAGCAGTTCAGCGTATGAAGCGGCAAGCTCGATCACCGGAGCTAAATCCTATCGAGCAAGTCTTGGGTGATTTAGGAAGACTTATAATTGTTCTAAATCTTCCTCCTCAGCCCTTGCCATGCTTGGAACTGCTTTACAAAAGCAATGTCTCTCGCTTCCGATGGAACTGATAGACCGCATAATTAGTGGCATCACACATCGCTGTAGGTGCTGTATTGCTTCTAAGGAGAATTATATTCCATATTGAAGGCACTTTTCCTATGCTAAACTGACACATCAACTTTGTTATTTTTACACGTATGCTAGACTGTTGTATAACACCATACGTATCTGGAAATTTCTTTTCTCGTTACTTTACAGCTTACTATTGTAGCATACTGTGGGTCAGTTTCATTAAATTCTACATGTAACTTTTTGAGTAATCGTCATTTTTCTGAAATTTATCTTAATTGACCATACACGGTCAGTGAATCCATGTTAGTACACTGCAAATCTTTGAACACATTTTAGAACACTTTTTGGAACACTTATTTTGTCCCCTTTTTGAGAATACTTTTAAAAGCACATTTCAGAGCACTTTTTGGAACTCATTTCAGAACACTTTTTGGAACACACTTCGGAACACTTATTTGTCCCCTTTTTGAGAACACTTTTTGGGAACACATTGTAGAACACATTTCAGAGCACTTTTTGGAACACTTATTTTGCCCCCTTTTTGAGAACACTTTTTGGAACACATTTGAGAACACTGTTTGGAACCCATTTCAGAATACTTTTTAGGACACTTATTTTGTCATCCTTTTTAGCACACTTTAAGGAATGCTTTTAGGATTAGATTTGAGAACACTTTCTAAAAAGTAAGAGCAGGTGCGGAGGAAGTGACGTCATCAAGGGGCGCGGCCGCAATTGGCGTAAGGGGTGGAGTTAAGTTGTTTCCATCCTGGATGGTTGAGTTGTATTTTTTTCTGGATTTGGAGTTTGCTACGTTTCGATTGGGACATTTTAGTTAATTATTAATTAATTAATTTTAATGCTGCCATTTGTTATTGCATTTTTAGTGCTGCAATCTGGTGTTATGTTTAGGAACTACTTTTTAGTTTTGGAATTGAGAATTTTTTAGAGTTTGGAACTGATTTTAATGAATTATTGAATTTTAGTTAATTCCTATAATTTAGTGCTGTCATTTGTTATTGAATTTTAGAATTAATTTGTGGACTTGGATTTTATTTTGTCTCACTTACCGGCAGCGGGATTCGAACCCCGGACCTCCCGATCTCGAGGCCAATGCTATACCGTTCAGGCTACTCGCTCATAGCAATATCGTTGTAACAAAGAAAGCAATGATTTCACCAGTGTTCCCAATCTGTACTCAAATGTGCTCCTAATATGTGTTCCCAATCTATTCTTAAGGTGTTCCCAATCTGTTCTCAAATGTGTTCCTAAGTTTAGATTAACAAATATCCTAAGCATAACACTTTCAGAACATTTTCAGAACACTTTCGGAACAGATCCTTTATGAAGAATCGCATTCGGAACGCATTTCAGAACACTTTTAGGTAACTGGAACACTTTTTTCCAATAAATGTGTTCCAAATGTGTTCCCAATGTGTGCTGGGAATTTGCAGTGTAAAGAGATTTTACAAATAGAATTCCTCGGCGATATTTATTGAAAATACACTAATTTTAAATGTTTAAGATAACATAATGACCAATGAATAACTTACTGAATTTTTCATGAGCATGCTTAACATATGTTCTTATCCTAACTATCCGCAATCTATGTCCTATGTGCTATGGGCTAGTAAAATTGATTAAATCCATTAATTCTGTGTCATGAGAACAAGGTTGTTTTATTTTCAAATCACAATACGAAATTTGTTAAATTTTTATTTATTTTATCAGAAGCCAGACAAAGATAAAACACAGAAACTTTCATGAAAATAGAAATAATAGATATAAGTTGTATATTTCTAATGCTTCGAATTAAAAAGGAAAAATATGTTTTAAGAATTTGGAAAAATTAGTTGACTCTTCTATTCTGAAAGCAAAAAAGCATACTTACAAGTGAATGGAACAAAAGAATTTTAATCGGTGAAAATACTTCAGGATATAAAACTAATGCTTTCAGCAGAGAAATTTAATTCTGAAAATAATGAGCATGCAGTGCCTTAGGCTGAAGGCTTTAAAGCTTTAATGACTCGCTTTTTTTCACATTTTTATAGGAAATTTGCGACTTCTTAAACTTTAATTCAACCATGCAATGAAACTTTAACACATTTCTTCCATCCGTAACTAATTGATATTGAATTCTAAAATTAAGGGAAACGACAGTAAATGTTTGTTTTAGTTTTTTGTTTAATGATTTCACTTCAACTGTCACAGACTTTTGCTCAAGTGAAATTGGAAAATAAACTTTTTAAATGATTTTTTTAAAATAGTGTCTTAAAGCGTTCTTGCACTCGTATTTTCCGATTACTATCCACGAAAAAGCAAGGACTTACACGAAACGTGTTAAGTAAATATTTGATACGATGAAATGTTAAAAAAAATTCTAAAACTTTAATGAAAGGTTATTCGATATGCAATGAAAAGGTCGTCGGTAACTTATTTTTTCCTATCATAAGAAATGTTTCAATGACCATCAAAGCTTTTAAAAATCATAAATCTTGGTTTAACTGGTTCATTTCTATGTCTTTAAAGAGGCACAACTATTTTTCCATTTGTGTCCAATTTTTGTGCATTGAAAGAGTAAATTAAGGGAACATAAAGACAATTCTTGACGTTGCGTTCAGCGAACATTTAACATACACGTATTTTTCTTTTTGCATTATAAAACTGTCTTCCAAAAAAATTGAATATTATTATCTAGATTTAGGAATCGTCTTAGTTTAAATTGCTAACTAGTATTTCATGATACTTAAATACTACTTTTTCCAAATTTTGAAAACTTATACTAAGGAAAGTTAATATGGTAAATAGAATATGCACCACTGATGACGTATTCTTATGGGTCTTAAAACAAAGTTCAGCCAAATTACGTTATGAACAATACCACCGGTAAACTTTCGCATCATGGAGAAAAGCAAATTAGATATTTGATTTCAGTAATATGTGTTCTACGAAGGTTCTTTCGATTTCTCTAAATTACAGCAATGTCATTTATTTTGATTAATTTAAAAAAAGGTCTTGTTTTTACCACTACTCAGCAAAAAATACTTCGCTTTGTTATATCAGAGACTATTCATCTCCATACATATTCTGAAATTTGACTTCAAATGTTTTTGAAAGTCCAGAATGTTTCAGAAAATAGAAGTAAAAATGGTTAAGAAATGCACAATTTTAGTTCGCACGATATGATAAAATATCTTTACAACAGAAGTAAATATATCTGCACGATACGTTTTAATCAAGTTTAAATAATACTATAGGTAAGACTCTTTAATCGGGATCTAACATCTCGGTATATTACTAACAAAAGTACGTCATTATCCGGGGCATTATAACCGGTGCGTACTGTAAAACAAAAAACATGTAAATAAAGCGTCCTATTACTCATCATCGCTTTGAAAAATAAAATTCGAAAAAGGTCAGGCTTTCTTTTCAATGCAAATAAAATATTTCATTGCAGGACACTCGTTCAAATGAGCAGCAGACGTGGTTCGTCCAGAATAGTACACTCATGTCCATAAATTAAGGATAATGAAGTTCAGGCAAAGAAAGAGAAAGAAGCAAAACAAATTTGACTTATTTGTAAAGTCTATTTATTAAACAAAAAGTAAAGAGCAAAAAAGATGGTATATGTTTGACATAATTAATAAAAATTGCAAGTTTTACTCCCTTGACCAAATTTCAAAGAAGAACCTATTTACAAAAAACAGTATAACATGGTTAGTAGGATGTTTAATACGGAGTATGTCTCCCGGACGATGCAATACAGGCCTGACAACGCCTAGGCATGCTGAGTATCAAATGATCAATCTGATCTTGGGGAATATTACACCACTCATCAAGCAATGCACTCCGAAGTTCCGGTAGACAGGTGGGAGGGGGTTGACGGGCTGCAATTCGTCGGCCAAGCATATCCCACACATGCTCTATTGGATTCAAGTCCGGTGAGTATGCTGGCCAATGCATACGGGTGATATCCTCCGATTGAAGGCATTCGTCTACAATGTTTGCACGGTGAGGACGGGCGTTGTCATCCATAAACACAAATTCAGCACCCATGGCGCCCCGAAACAAACGTACATGTTGTTCCAGAATGACATCCCGATAGATGTGGCCTGTCATCGTTACACTCTGAACATGCAGGTCAGTTCTGGAACCAAGAATAATTCCTCCCCAAACGAGCCATCCTGCACCACCGTAACGGTGTCTTTCAATGGTGTTCTCTTGGTGGTAACGGGTACCTGGCGCTCTCCAGATGAATGTCCGGCGAGAATCAGACTCCAAACTAAACCTGGACTCGTCGGAAAACATCACACAAGACCACTGTTGCGGTGTCCACAATGCATGCTCTCTACTCCAGGTTAATCGCAGGCGACAGTGAGTTGCGGTAAGTGGAACACATCTGACAGGCCTACGAGCATATAGACCAATGTGCCCTAAGCGTCTGTACACGGTCTGCCTTGAAACTGTCGTACCGGTAGCTGAAGAGAGCTGACGAGACAGGTCTGATGCTGTACTCCGTCTGTTTCTTTTGGCAGTAACTGCCAAATAGCGGTCCTCATTCTCGGGGGCGACCTGTGCTGTAACGTCTACTCACATTACCATCATCTTGGAATCGTTGCCAAAGCCTGGAGATGACACTCTGGACGATTCCAAGTTCCTCGGATACTTCCAGCTGGGTACGTCCACATTCCAGTCGTCCGATAATTCTGCCACGTAAAACATCATCCAAATGCCTCCTTTGTGCCATAACTATGCGGTTTTTGCACTGAAAGGCTTTCACAGTGCTTGTGAACAATTTTACTTCTTTGCCACCATTCCTAATATACCCCTCTCTTACACTCTCGTCATTGTGACGTACCATCCACGCCATCTGGTGGTTTCTTGTAATTTGCATATTCTTCTTCAAGATGTGTGTGATCATTCCACAGGTGAAATTTTTATTTTAGAGATCAATTTCTGTGTGATTCTGAATTATCCTTAATTTATGGACATGAGTGTATAAAACAGAGTCAGGCGAATTAGTCATATTAAATCGGAACAAATAGGCATTATTATAATCGTGTTCAGTCAGAAGTCAGAAGCAAAACGTAGTGAATCTTGGACTCAGGAAAATTTAGCACACCCCGCGATTTATCTTCAGCAGCCTGGGAAGCCACAAGACCTAATGATTGTCTAAGAACTCTCTTTATCTCTAACTTATATAAACGTAAAGGCAGTCAACGTAGAGACTTTTAAGTAATATCTGTATCCTTATTTGCTAAAAAAATCTGCCTTCTCATTACCCCCAAAACCATCGTGGGATGGTATCCATTGGAAAGCAACATCTCCTACAAGCCTCCACAGTAGCTCCCTGCAGCTTTATACAGGGTAACTTCCATTCTCCTACTGGGGAAGTTCTTGGAAGTGGTAAAGGCGAGCGGTAGAAGTTCGATTTTTATTTGGCGAAGCTTAGGAGAAAGAACATAAATCCATAATTAAGAAAAGACACAGTTGTGATGAATGCTACATTGCTTTGTCGAAATTTCACCTAATTAATTCTTTAAAACAATATCAAATGTCCTTATAGCATTATTTAATGACAAGTCCCGGCTTGTATCATGTTTTAAATCGTAAGCACTTTTAGCATGTCAGAGTTCCGTAATATCACAAGCTTTCAGAATGGAAGTCCAAGGTAAAGTGCCAAAAGGATTTTATATAAAAAGGGGAAATCTTTTTAGAACATGACGAGAAAAATTAACCCATTTGAAAGCGACCCCTTCTGATGGGTAGGCGTAGCACATATGTAAAGTATTTAAAATTAAACTTTCAAACATATTTCGCCAACGCTGGAGTGCATAAACTGGAGAGCACATTGCACAAGTGTGGCAAAACCTGCCACCCGACGCCTATGGAAGACGCTCAGGCACCTAGAAATAACGCTGCATGCACTAAACGAATAGTTACTTTAGAAATAAATTACTATTTTTACAGACACAGTGTTGGGTATAAAAGAAACAAGAACGCTTCTTTTATCAAGCAGAAAAGCGAAGTGGGGAACGAATTAAATGAAATACATAATATTTATTTTACAAAAAAGAAACAAAAGGGAATTATTATAGAATAGAAAAGCGTGAGGTCTGCACCACACTTGTGGTTTCTTGATAAAATTAGAAGGGCAGCGATTGAATCTGAAAATATTACTGCTCTCGAGAGCGATGGTAAGATCAACGGTAAGTAGTTGTGGGGGAGGGGGGGCACACAACCTCAAGCCTCAAGTTCATCATCGATTTGAGTTTTAAATGATCCAACAAGTAGGTAAAGGGAAAAAGAGTCGCTAAAAATGCCACGCCAAGCACTCTGCGGAAAATCTAAAAGGGGCCATCAGTGTAAATGTGAAACCAATTGTCTGGTTTCATTAAAATAATAAATTGGCATCAGGCTTTCGAATTCCAAGGAAAATTCACCGTAAAACACTTCATATTTCTAACTGATACATTTCATTCACTGCATGTGCAAAGTTGTACTTATATATAATTTTTGTGTTTATGCCCATACATTTCATATAAAACGTTAATCAATGCAGACAGTTTACTTATTTTTCTTCTTTTTTATGTATAATCTGTATAGTGTTTCTTTAAAAGGCTGACAAAAGGAAACTGTTAATCTTCGGAACTATTTTTTTTTCCTTTTTTAATGTCGAACTTTAGTTTCAAACTTTGCCGTGATTTTAGAAGAAGTCTCTTTTATCATGGCAAAGAAAGTATATACTCTCAGTATTTCAGCTTTTATTAATGGAAATACTCCTTGAACAATGCATTTGATGGAGCATTTCCTTTTAACTTATTGTTAGAAATAACATCTAATGCTTCGTGATTTCTATATAATGAAAACATTCTCCTTTTTCATTTAATATAACATTAACATCTTTTGTAACCTTAATATTGTGAATTATTAGTTAAAGAGCTAATAAATCAAATATTCAATGTATTATTTAAAGTGGAATAAAAATAAAAATCACTTTCCGTACCTTTTATATCTTATCATGTTGAATGAGGCACCAACAAATGAAAATTTTATTGAAAATTGCTTAATGATAGACCATTGATTGCATTGTGTAAATAATGCTCAATGCAATTTAAGAAAGAAAAAAAAAAGAATAATTCATTCGGTATGAATGCATGAACTATTTTTTGCTACTTAATAAATCAATGCTCAAAAACAGTAAATAAAAGAATCTTTAAGAATTTATGATCGCAATTAATTAAAGAGCGGTTCGAAATTCAAGTTCTATAGATCAGAGTATGTGATAATCAGTAGGGTAATGTCTCGTAAATACGACAAACGGAATGGGATTTTCTCAACGGATTTTCCTAAGTATGTCTTCACAAGTTTTGCAGCATGGCACATGCTGTCTTTGTCGCGTTTCTGCTCGGCTCAAACACGCCAATTGTTATCGATAGTTTTCCCGTGATCGTTTCGTTCGATTTGGACAGTTTCAAAATGACGATAACGTCCACTATAGTGCAATGCTCTGTTTGACGGAAAGTATGTGTCTTCCCGAATTGATCTTTAAATGTATAAGATTATACATTTTTATGTTATTTTAGACTTTTTGTTTATTTCACATTTGTTCTTTTCTGAAACAAACTTAACCACAAACTTTGGCAAATAAAAAATCCTTACCTTTACCCCTACTATTAAGCACCGACATGAAAACATAACACTCAGCTCTCCTGCAGTTCAGCTGAAACTGGATTTTTTCCAAAAGTCCATAGCGTAAGCATTATTAATTCCTTAACTCAAGGTCAACAAATTGGCTTTCATAAATTGCATGAATAGATGCAACTTCCCTTTACGCTCTGTTTAAATTTATTCCGAAAATTTCACAGTTGCTTCATTTCCGATTTTACACTTATTCCAGTTCAGACAGCGTGTGGAAACTTCAATGTCTTAAACTTTCCATACTTTGATTAAATATTTTAAACCTATTCATCATTGTTCCTGTACCCGTAATTTGCGAGTAAATATGCACGGAAGGATATCTGCTCCTGTTATCCTTTCAGCAGTGACTCAATGGAAATAGATTTCAATAATATCATTGTTCGTATCACATGCATGGAATTTCTCGACTGACCAAATTAGCTGAAACACGTCGAGAATAAAATATTTGACTGAGTGTATGTTTGGTCATTACTTCGATGCATATATTAATGCTCGAGCTGGCATATCTATATATGAGGTCATTAACGGAGCATGCAGTATCAGAGCCTCGATTACCAGGATAGCGCAAGGAATCAAATTACTTATTAAAAAAGTAAAAGCAAAGCAATGAAGTATCAAACTACGTATCCCATTTATAAAGTGAGATTATATTTTTTATTACTATTAAAATATCTTTCCGTGTAATTTTGGAAGAGCTAAAAATCATCATCTAGAGTGTTTTTTTCTTTTTTTTTTTTCAAATCAAACCCTTAAGAATATAGATAAAAATTAGCTTTACAAGCTATTTTAAATTGTTCTTTCAATATTTCCTATGGCGTGAGAAACATTATGAATACTAAGTACTGAGTCACTGATTTAAGGTTTACTATTAAGATTTTAGTTACTTTGTATAACATTTCTAATATTTTTTTATAATTTAATCATTTTCGATTATAAAGACAACTACAAATAAAGTTATTCAGACTAAGGGCGTACCTATAACTTTCTCATGGGAAGATCCAGTTAAGGTGGGAGGGGGGAGTCCGTCCTTACTATAAAATTCTTTAGGCGGTCAATTTTAATATAAACTAGCTGCGTGCCCGTTCTTCGCACGGTAGGAAACGAATATTTTACTAAAATATAATCGTAAATATCTATGCGAAAACAAAAGTCAAAAAGTTCAAGTAGTCCTTTTCGTTGAAACTACCGTTGGCTATATTACGCAACGTAGGATTATGGTTTAGTTAGTTATAAGACGATCGTTGAATTATAATGAATATAACACTTTTAATTACACGAAATAGTTATTAAAGTGGTATACTGCGCTTTAATCCATATTATCCAATCAAATCTACTATTACTACCAGAAAAAACAAATGAGAATATTACATATATTACTTATATTAATATTATCTATCTTCATTTCCCCGTATTTAATGCTGCTCAATTTAAAGAAACATATTCGATATTTTAAACCAATGATGCATTTCTACTTTTGGGAGATTCTATGGAATTTATGCATTGCATTAAAACAGATTTCCATATATTTTTAAGCATAATTCTTGTCTGATTGGCGTATTTAGCACAGCAAAATATTTCATCTCGCAGTGGTGGAAAACATCCAAGCTGTACCAATTTAAATATCCACCATGGTTCAGACTCGTGAAAACATCAAACTGTGTAATCTCGAGGAACTATTTGAAATCGTTCACATTACGGATAGGGCATAATCTATGACGTCACGTTCTGACCAGGGTACTCGAATTTAGTCATTTCGCGCAGTAGTTCTCAAGCGGAATAATATTGAAACATACGACGTCGAAAAACTCTCGCTTGCAACAGAACTTTATTAAAGTTAATTTAAGAGATATTGGGGTTATTCCTAGCTAATCGGTATTTCAAATAATTTTTCGGATCTATTTTGCTAATGATGTAACTTTTGTGCAAGAGCTTGTTAAGTTGCTAAAATTTAATAAAAAAGTATATCTAATATAGATAATATACCGCCAAAAGTCGTCAAAACTTGGCGACATTTTGCACGGTTTTTGGGAATACATACAACGATCGTCGTCAAACCGATAGCGAATACTAAGAATTATGTTAATTAGTATTTTGAATCTTGTGCCGACATTTGAATTTTCCACGATTTAAAAAAATGCAAGTTTCCTTTCGTTATTATGGTTGCTGAAAAATCACAGAGCTCAAAAATCGCTAAGGGTAACACGCGCATTAAACAAAATACTTAGAATTTTTATAGTAGTAATTTTTGTGTCAAAGCCTTTTAATGTAATTAGATTTCTAACTCATTTTTAAACTCATGATGTCAAAATGACATCATGAGTTTCAAAATAAGGTTATCGCGTTCTCAGTTGCGATATCTAACATGAATTAGTGAAAGAAGAAAAAGAAAAAAAACATGTTATTTTATTTTCTACAGCATCTGAGAATCTGGATGGAAGTTTATTATTTTGCTCGTCGTGTAATTTTTTGTCAAAACTTGTTAACCTCATTAGGATTTTTAATGCATTTTTACACTTGTGACATCAAAATGATGGCACTTGAATTATTGAGTCCGACTTGAATTATTGAAAGTAATAAATAAATGAAACTAACTATATTAACTATGCTCACGAATGTGCTGAAATTGGACATTTGAGTAGCTTTCTACCCTGAAAAGGGCAAAAAATCGTAAAAAAATAGGGAACGGGTTGATTTACAGAATTTTTAGCAGCCTACGGACTATCCTATGTCGTTTTACATGTATGTGCACAATTTCAAGCCGATCGGTCGGACGGTGTGGGAGGAGTTCCCGGACGAACAAACAAACAGACAGACAAACAAACTTTCACATTTATATTATAACTAGCTGAAGTACCCGCCCTCGACGGGTAAGTGAATGAAAATTTCCAAAAAGCAAGAACTTTCGTCAGCATTGTAGGAGTACACAGAATGGATGTAGTATGTTACCAAAGTAAAGAAAGCGAACTTATCATTTTCATGTATTGTTAAAATGTGACAGGTTAGAGAGTCACTAAGTAATATCATTTCATTTGCTTGAGTCGTAATTATGTGATGCACGAACGAATATTTACGCATATTGAAATAATTTTCGGAAAATATTAAAATTTAATCAACATTTTTGAAAAATTTGAAGCCTAGAATTTAAGTTGAGTGACAACCTATCATGTCACCCAAATTCGTTTCATTCCCTGCAGTCTTTATTTCGTGATGCTGGAACAAATTTTCAGCATTTTAAAACGATTTTCGAAAAATCTCAAAATGTAAGCAAAATATTTTTAAAATTCAACGCCTATAAATTAAGATTAGCAACTACCTATCATATCACTCAATTTCGTATCATTCGTATTAGTCGTTATTACGTGATGTTTGAAGAAATATAAACGTATTTTGAGAGAATTTTCACAAAATCTCAAAATCTAATAAAAATGTTTAAAAATTGGACTCCTATAGTTTATGTTGAGCAACCATCTATCGTGTGACCAAATTTCATATCATTCGATTTATTCGTTATTACGTAATACGGGAACAAAGATTCACTCAGTTTTAAACGATTTTCACAAAATCTCGAAATCTGATGGATTTTCTTTAATTAGAGGCTTATAGTTTAAGGTGAGTGACCACCTATCATTTCACCAAATATCATTTTTTCACCTTTGCAGTTATTACGTGATGTGCGAACACAAATTTACGCAGTTTGAAATGATTTTCGCAAAATTTCAAAATCTAATCAAGATTTTTTTTAATTCGATGCCTATGCTTTAAGTTGAGTGACCACCTATCATGACACCCAATTTCATATCATTCGCTTCAGTCGTTTTTGCGTGATGCTTAAACACAAATTTACGCAGTTTGAAAGGATTTTCGCAAAATCTCAAAATCCAATCAAGATTTTTTAAAAGTTCGACGCCTATGTTTTAAGTTGAGTGACCACCTATCATGTCACTCAATTTCATATCATTCGCTTTAGTCGTTTTTGCGTGATGCTTGAACACAAATTTACGCAGTTTGAAACGATTTTCGCAAAATCTAAAAATCCAATCAAGATTTTTTTAAAATTGGACGCCTATGTTTTAAGTTGAGTGACCACCTATCATGACACCGAATTTCATATCATTCGCTTCAGTCGTTTTAACGTGATGCTTAAACAAAAAAAGCGTCACGGACAGAATGACAGAATGACAGAACGACAGAATGACAGAATGACAGAATGACAGACAGACAAACTTTTTTTTGAGGGTCGCATCGGATTCCCGGGTGCTTGAAACGGATAGAAATCGCAAAATTTTTTAATTCCAAGAAATGTACAGACAAAAGTCTAATTTTGTTTATATAGATATCTTATAAAAATTTTCAATAGCACTAAGATTTTCTAAACTATTTATAATAAATTGTGTTTGTTACGCACTAAATTATAAAATTTATAAATTAACTTTATAAATTACTAGCTGAAGTACCCGTTCTTCGCACGGGAATGAATGGACATTTTGATATTACGATTTGTGGTGATTACTATTCATTGTAATAAACAGATTAGGCAAAGTGGATATCGCGTTATATTGTGTCCAATAATCATGCATACCGAATTGCAAGGCAATCGTTTGTACGGTGCAGAAGGCCATGCGGCGTAGCGCAATCTAGTGGCGAGTTTTAGCGAAACGGATACGTCGAAAATATATTTCGCATATCAGATATCGATGTATACGAATTTTCATGACTATCGGCTGGACAGTCCTGAAGTTCATGTGTTGACGCGACATCTAGTGGCAAGTTATAGGAAAATGGATAGCGCCAAATTCTTCCCCGTTTTCAAATATCTATGCATACCTATTTTCATAGCGATTATTTGCACAGTCAAGAAGTGATACACTGCAGGGCCATCTACTGGTTCAATAAAGTAATGATTTGCTACAGCGCCGTCAAATGGCGAGTTATAGCAAAATGGATAACGCCAAAATATTCTCATTGTTCAAATAGCTATGTATACTGATTTTCATAGCGACCGTGTTCAATTATCTATGCATACCAATTTTCATAACGATCATTTGCACAGTCAAGAAGTGATACACTGCAGGGCCATCTAGTAGCTAATTAAAGTAATGATTTGCTACAGCGCCGTCAAGTGGCGAGTTATAGCAAAATGGATAACGCCAAAATATTCTCATTGTTCAAATAGCTATGTATACTGATTTTCATAGCGACCGTTTGAATGGTCAAGAATTTGGCCTGCTGCAGCGTCATCTAGTGGCGAGTTAAAATAATAATGCATTGCAGTATCATTTAGTGGTGAGTAACATCAAAAGGAACGCAGTTAGAATATATTCTTCGTGCTCAAATGTGTAAGTATAAAAAATTTTATGCCGATCAGTCGAACGGTATAGAAGTTGATGCTTTGCAGCGCCATTTAGCGGCAAGTTACAGCACAATGGATAGTGAAAAATATTCTCCGTGTTCTAATATTCGCGTGTACCAAATTTCATCGAAATCGGTTGGACGATATTCGCACAGCAAACGGCTAAACGGAATATAATTCAACGTTGTGCTGCGGCACCAAGTGGCAAGTTAAGGAAAACGGATAGCATAAAAACCTTTTCCATCATAAAAGACTTAGGTGAACCAAATTTGATGGTGCAACGGTGCTCAACGGTGCTGGAGTTTTTCAACCTCATAAACACATACCAACATTCATTTTTATCTATAACCAGTGTTATTATATATACCAGTCTCAAATAAAATCCAGTTTCAAATCTAAGCCTCGCCAAAGTGCCAACATACGCCATTGTGCAAGAGTTTTTTCAGGGAATCATTCGAAGCATTGACTTAGCAGCAATCAATATGGGAAATGGTTCGACCGCCAAAGAGTAGCACGCATTTATTTGAAAATTGGAATCCCTTAATACAGCCGATTTTTTTTTAAATTATCAACTATAATGTGTTTTATTTATCGTTACTCCGATGTACTAAATGAGAAGATTTCTATTTTCTGAAATTTTGCGGAATTCCCTCAACTTAAATCAATGTACTCAATTGGCGAGAATTCTGAAGTTAGATCGCTTGAAATCCCTTAATAACTGCATTATTTCTTCACGGATCATTAAAATTTAACGCTGTATTCTAATAAAACCTTTGCACTTGTTTTCAAAAATCTATTTCCTTAAGCTCTCAATAAATTGCGCAAAACCGAAAACTGTGCAAACCGCTAGAACTCACTTACTCAAAATCCATATTTCAGCAATTTTATTTTTTCGCCAAACTAAAAAAATTTACACATGAGCCTCGGAAATCTTCAATTCTTATTGTTTTGCGTGTAAAGCATTACATTCCTGCGCTGATTTCCCATGCACACGATATTATAATTAAAAAAAAAATAACCTTACGAATATAAACTAACAAAAAAAAATCATTATTATTCTTTTATTTTTACTTTGAGAATTTAAAACATTTTATTCGGCAAAATCGCCACACATGGCAACCACGATCCTTATTTCACACTTTTTTCACTACAGGGGTTACAATTACGGAAAGCTTTTAGCGTGAAGAGCATAAAAAATCTCTTAAATTCCGGGAACGGGTGGACTTTCAAAGTTTTAAAGTGGACTACGATTTATTCTATATTATTTTACATATCTGTGCTAAATTTCAGGCCGATAGGTTCATTTTTGTGGATTTGTATACGAACGGCATTTTATTCGGCAAAATCGCCACACATGGCAACCACGATCCTTATTTCACGCTTTTTTCACTACAGGGGTTACAATTACGGAAAGCTTTTAGCGTGAAGAGCATAAAAAATCTCTTAAAACCCGGGAACGGGTGGACTTTCAAAGTTTTAAAGTGGACTACGATTTATTCTGTATTATTTTACATATCAGTGCTAAATTTCAGGCCGATAGGTCCATTTTTGTGGATTTGTATACGAACGACATTTTATTCGGCAAAATCGCCAGACATGGCAACCACGATCCTTATTTCACACTTTTTTCACTACAGGGGTTACAATTACGGAAAGATTTTTGCGTGAAGAGCATAAAAAATCTCTTAAATTCCGGGAACGGGTGGACTTTCAAAGTTTTAAAGTGGACTATGATTTATTCTATATTATTTTACATATCTGTGCTAAATTTCAGGCCGATAGGTCCATTTTTGTGGATTTGTATACGAATCAAATCCACAAACAAACAAACAAACAAACAAACAAACATAATTTCATTTTTATTTATAAGATTAAATTAACTTATATATATATATATATATATATATATATATATATATATATATATATATATATATATATATATATATATATATATATATATATTGTATTTATAAAATTAATTGTACCTCTTGTAATATGGCCTATATAGGTCAAACACGTAATCCGCTACACCTGCGAATTAATTTACATCGCAGTAATGTAAAAAAATTTTTATCTGATCATTCGGCAAATATTGAATATGCTCATCTCCATAACCATGGGTTTGAAAACATTAAGGCGTCTTCTCACTTTAGGCACCTCGAAAATAGGCTATTTTCGCGATTTTGTTTCGAGGATTTTTGCAAACAATTATGGGATAAAATGGATCCTATATAATAAACACATCTTTCAAGTACAAGAAAAAAAAATTATTTTTTTGAACAATTATTATAATAAAACAGTAGCATCGAAAAACCCGTGTAGAAATGTAATGTTCGTGGCTTGTTGATGGTATCTCCGAGACAGGTCATCTGAAACAAAAAAATAAAACAGTTTTAGATTCAGTATGTCAGTGGCTATAGCGCATATCATCAGATTTTTGATATTCGCGAAAATAACAAAATGGCGCACGTTTTTCGAAAAAGTTAAAAAAAAAACGCGTTTTTTTTTGCAGTTTTTTGTAAAAAAAAAATACTTCAAATCAAAATTTCAAAAATCTGATGATATGCGCTATAGCCATAACTATGAAGAATATGTCATTCAAATTTCATGACAATCGGTCGGATAGTTTCCGAAATTTCATCAACAAGGCACTGAAAAACCTTGTTTTGAGATAAACGCGTTTAAAGTTTTGGGTGCAGAAAAATCATGAAAAAACCTTACCTCGGGTTAATCAGCGATGCCTGCTCCATACAATGGACCTTCCGATTCTTCGTAGAAGTTGTGCTCGTCCAAAATAGCTTCCCTTCGTCTCGAAGCCTCTTTTGAAGCGTTAGAGCTGCGGCGGTTCTCTACGCGTACGCGATCACTGTCGCGTTTCTCGGCGTATTGAGCGGCGATAGGGCCAAGTTCGACACCCATCACCTCCAAAATTTTTAAAACAGGTTGTAGCCCTTCGTTATAAATGCATGCTGCTGTTTGACAAGCAATTTCCACGGTTTTTCTTCCCGTAAAAATGTGTTTCGGTGCCATTGCCCAGAGACAGCTGTTGAAACACTCGTTGTTATTTTAGGTATTTTCGCCGATCGTTATGAAATTTTGATATAACATTTTGATGATATGTACTTTCAAAATTTAAAAAAAAAATCGATTTTTTTTAATTTTCAAAGTGAGAAGACTCCTTAAAATAGAAATACTTGCCATCCAAAAACAACATAACGAACAACTTTTTCTGGAAGATCAATTAATAAATGATCACAATACCTGTTATCCTTACGGACTCAACCAAATATTACATAATAAACATCTTCATTACTACTCCGAAAACACTAATCCTACAAAATATATGCCTATTTATTACAAAATTTATCTGAATAGATACAAAAAAACTTCTCGTTCCAAGAGAGGCAAGTCCTCAAAACATATTCATTTCATTTTATCAAACAGTGCTATAAAGTCTGAACTTCAACTTCTGAATGATACCTACATAAATAATTTTAACTGGATACCTGTAAGAACCTTTGTCTTCTCTATTAAAAAGAAGTTGATTCACAAATATCTAAAAATCTTCTACACTTTGACTCTGTCTGATCACTTTAGTCATTTGTTTTATGACCTTATGATTGTCCGAGCAAATGCACTTAACCATGACATAGTAAAAAACAAATACACACAGTCTATATTAAATACTAACTTTGTCATACATTAGACACATCCTTCTTTTCGATAAATAAACTTTAATCAACTTCTTTCTAAACACAGTGATTTATTTCCAATTAATGACCTGCACATAAAAAAAATCCTTTAAATGTCCTATACCCATGGGTAGAAAAATATTCAACTACAATTCTTTTTGTAAGAATTTTTCACCGGATGATTCCTTTGAATGTTTATGTACCAGTGATCATTATCGTTCATTTGTTAATTCCCACTATGGACACATAGTTACAGGTGACCTTAATATAATAAAAGATTTAAAACTAAGACAACTTATGAACAAAGGCACTAAGTATAGACTACCATCTAAATATAATATAAATGATATTATTGCACAGTTTACCTATGATATTGACTATTATATATATAACACTTCTCTAAAATTCAATACTCCTACTGCCTTTTTTAATATGGGGAAAATTAAAGTATTGTCTTCATTAAATAATATATTAGTTAAATCTTTTGCATCTCCAAAAAAACTATATCTATCTGATGAGATTAACTATTTGCAGCAATACTTTGTTATTACTTATGTTGATAAATCGTTTAATAACTATGCAATTATTTGTAAAAAATTATATCATAGTCTATTATCTAATTCAATTAACAACAATTCTAAATTAAACTCACTAATACCACTGTGTCCATATTTAATAAAAAGATACTAGCCTACCATAAGCTACTTAACCTGAAACATGATAATCTTAATTATCCTTACTTAGTATTAATCCCTAAATTTCACAAAACTCGAATTAAGTTTAGAACTGTAACTATTGGATGTAATACTTACAATAATATAGCTAGTAAATCATTACTAAAAATACTAAGTTCCCTGCATAATTTAAATATTAAGGCTAATTGCAATTCCATATCAATTAGTAATAGTTATGAGCTAAAAAACAAAATTAAAGATTTACATTCTATATCTTCCATATCTACTTATGACTTTAAAGATCTATTTAATAACATACATTTAGATGATCTCTACAATAGTATACTAGCTCTTTTTAATAATAGCATACATAGTCTAAATCTACCATCACAATATTCTATTACTTATTTCAAAAATCTACTTAGGTTTATATTATACAATAACTATATACTACACAATAATAAACTATACAAACAGGTCTTAGGTTTACCACAAGGTGGATCTACTTCAAGTTATTTAGCTGATCTTTATCTATTTAATTATGAGAAACATTATGATAACACCTCACTTATAATATATCTGTACATAGATGATATTATTGTTATAGCTACAGATAACTATATATACACAGATAAATTGCCTATTACTTATCCTGATAATTTAGAATTAATTAAAAATCACCTAACTAATAACTGTATTAATTTTCTTGATTTACAACTAATAATAAATAAGGACAAGAAACTCATATTTAACATATATAATAAAAGAGATGAATTTCCTTTCAATGTAATTAGTTTCACAGATTTTACCTCATGTATGCATATATCTGTATTTAGAAATATCATAGCTAATCATCTATATAGAGTATTGTCTCTTTGTACAAGTAATTATAAGTCTGAAAATATATCTTCACTGTATCATATTGCTTTAAGATACAATTACCCTAGAAAATTTCTAAATTCGATTCTATTTCCAAGTTGCAATTAGCATTACTATAAACATGTGTCCTTTCTGGGAATTCTTGGTTGGAGATGTTGGGGTTTGGTAGCTGGCTTGCTTATAAAATAAAAATAAAATAAAAATAAAAATTCGATAAAATTCTGACTTTTTAGTACATGATTTATTGAAAAAAAAATGCACAAATGAACTAATGATCACAGGTATCATCTAAATATAAACGCTCTTCATTTAATTAGTATAATCTCTGAAATATCTCTAGGCATAATACATAGCTATTTAAGCAGTTAGATGTAATCCTTTAAAATATCATAACCCTAATATATATTATGCCAATATTTCTTCTTCTTAATAATAATTTTTAATTTACTTTTTTTTAAATTTAATATACTGTATTATATTATTATTTTTTTACTAACTCTTGCTTTTTACTTATTGTTCAACTTTTCTCCAATTTTTTCTAGCAAAGTATAATTTTCCCGCTTCAATAGGCAACAGCTCCATGGTTGATCCATGTTTTCAGGCTTAATGCTTAGGTTTCTACATCTCCATTTTCTCTTCATAATTAATTTTTTTCTGGGTATCTCTTTACTATTACTTTTTACTTCTTAACAGGATAGCCCCCTGCTAGTTACATATTTAGCTTTCTTTGTGCTAAGTAACTGCATTGAAATCCTGTTATTTCGTTTTTTATCTTGGTAGCAAGTATTCGGTTCGTGAGGCCTGAAGAGTTTAGCCGATGCTTGCTACCCATTGTTTTACTCCATCCAATTCCGTTTTCTTTTTCTGTTTTACCATTGTTTGGATTTCTATCTGCTGGTTCATTGTTTTGCTCATCAATCATTCCATGGATATTTAGAATTTTGTATTTGCCAAGGAGATGCTACGTTGATTCGTAAGTTATGCTTTTTACTATATATATATATGTATGTATGTATATATTAATTTTCATATAAAGTTTTTAAAAATTATATAAAATTTAAATCTTTTTTAACGTTTCGTATTTTGAGCGATGGATTCAAACTGTGAATATTTGGTTATAATTGGCGTTTGTGCGTCGACTTAAAGGGGATACAATGTTAAGAATGTTATTTTGTTATTTACACTAAAAGATGTGTAGCTCTAGCTTGAAATATTTGAAAAATAAATTAATTAAAACGTTTATAATATGTGGTGGATAGTTTTATAAATTTTAAATAGCAGTCATAACTTTGAAAAATATCTGTGAAATCATTTTATATTTAAACTAATAAGCAAGCGTTTTCATAAAGTATTAATAAAAGTTATGTCTTTAAAATTGACATTGCATAATATATTGCATAATAATTAAGTATGCGAGCAATGCATATTTGAAAGCAATTTCTAATAATCAGAAAAATCATCATCGTGGCACTCATGTTCTTTTGACAGTATAAGCTTACCTGCCAAACCCCTCTCAGTAGAGAAGTTCTTCGTTCGCATGCTTCATTAAAAAGAAAGAATGATAACTCGAGATATTAATCTAAAGGGATTTTTTCGAAGTCACGTTCTTATATCCACAATGATACTCATGTGAAAAGTTGCAAGCAAAAAACGCTCAACATCCTATGGGGCTGCATACAACAGCATATTATTTTATACTGTTAAGACACTGTATTTTATTTTTAAAAATAAATCCCTTTTTAAAGATTCGAATAAAAATTATAAAAAAGCGTATTCCCATCTTAATTCGTAATATTTTTAAAATAAATACGGACTTTTAGAAGTTATAATTTATACTGTGCACAAACTTAACCGCATTTCCATTAATGGTTTGCTTGTAAAAGTGGGGGGGGGCTTATTTTTCGCTTTTTATAAGTGAGAAGCTAATATCACGTCATTCTGCTGCATAGCTAAATACTCTGTAATTTCCAAGAAAATATGCATGAAAGCACGTCAGTTCCTGTTACAGTTTCATCTGCAACTTCAACCGAGAAGTATTTCAGTATATGATCTTACAAAGTTTCCAGTCGGATTAAATTGGGTGCTATGCTTTAAGACCAAAATGCGTGAGGTAAAATATAAACTTGAAAAGTAATCCTACTCAAGTGAAACTTTTTAAGACACACATAGTTTCTTTAATTCGACCAAAGAATTTTATATTGGTTTGAGAGTTTTAAATTGTTGAGATATATTTAGAAAGATGCATGAATACTATTTTGAAGATCAGGAATATAATTAAAGATAGGCAGACTCAAGCACACATATTATAAAATAATTGGTAAGTCCTCATTAGTTTCAAATGTTATTTCACCCAACCCAAGAAATTTATTAGGTTTAAGTTTGTTTTCTTCTAATGTGCCAAACAAATTTTGAGATTTTACTAATTCAGATGTGAATGATAATGATGCTAAATTACATGTCTGGCTGACATGTAGGTAAAATTACCCTTCCCCTCATCTAACAAAAATGAATTAAAAAGGCACCATGAATTTTAATTGATCTATATACAAAGGTAAGGCAGTTTTCATGAGATGAATGGAGTCGGCCTTCTTAATAGAAAAGATTATATAGTTATTGTGATTCCGATTCCATATTTTTATTAATTTTTCCCAGCCATTTAAATTTTCTGGATCAACTGAAAGGCTCACAGCAAAAAGAAGTTATCTCCATTTTTGACCATTTTGAATGAAGTGTACACTAAAGTTTTTAAAATATCATTTCTTCGTTTCCTTCAAGAAGGAGGTTGCTCCGTTTTGCTAATTTCTATGATATTCGATAGATGAATCTTCCTCCCATATCACTCTATATGTATTCATAAGTTTTCTTTTAATAATTTGATTAAAATATATCTCTATATACATATACATACATACATACATATATATATATATATATATATATATATTTCTTCTTCTTAATAATAATTTTTAATTTAATTTTTTTAACTTAATTTACGGTATTAACTTTTTATTTTTTATTTATTTATTTATTTATTTTTTTACTAACTCTTACTTTTAACTTATTGTTCAACTTTTCTCCAATTTCTTCTGGCAACGTATAATTTTCCCGCTTCAATTGGCAACAGCTCCATGGTTGCGCCATGTTTTCAGGCTTAATGCTTAGGTTTCTACATCTCCATTTTCTCTTCATAATTACATTTTTTCTGGGTATGTCTTTACTATTATTTTTTCTTCATAACAGGATATCCCCCTGCTAGTTACATATTTAGCTTTCTTTGTGCTAAGTAACTGCATTGAAATCCTGTTATTTCGCTTTTATCCTGGTAGAAAGTATTCGGTTCGTGGGGCCTGAAGAGTTTAGCCATTGTTTTACTCCATCCAGTTCCGTTTTCTTTTTCTGATTTACCAATGTTTGGATTTCTATCTGCTGCATGTGTCTACTTATTCCTGTTTTTATTTAAGATTTTGAGTTCATTATTTTGCTCATCAATCATTCCATGGATATTTAGAATTTAGTATTTGCCAAGTGGATGCTACGTTGATTCGTAAGTTATGCTTTTTACTATATATATATATATATATATATATATGCATATTTGTAATGCATGATTTCACATTGGACGTTTTAAATGATTTTTTTTGCAGCAGTTTTGCAATTTTTTAAGCGGAAAAAAATTTAAATTTTAGTATGGGACAAATAAAAGAGTTAGCCGAAACATTGAAACATACCCTGCGTTGAACGGAATGGGTATTAAAACATGAAAATTGTGGCAAATCACACATAAAAAATAAACAAAAAGACATAAAAAATATATAAAGGGGGAAAAATAAATCAAATTCATAAATTATTTCCCCAAATTACAAAACTGCATTTTGCTGCAATATTTCTGCTTCCACAGCCGTTCTAAATATTTCGTTTTATTTGCATGTTAAATTTAACATAACGCACATTCTTACTACTGCTCCTGTGTAATACAGCTGATTACCAATACTTTATCATTAAAAGATTACTTCTTTATGTAATAAGAGCAACATACAGTGTGCCGGCTAAAGTCCGTTGTCACCAAAATAATTTCCAAACGGCAAGAGATATAGTCATAAAAATAGGGTCTAGGTATAGTAAATGTGTCGTGTCATACGCAAGGACAATGCTTAAAGCGCCACCTGGCCAATAAATTTAGAGTAGGCGTTGGCATCTTCAAAAACAATCCGAGATACGGTGGAAAAAGCCAATTACAAAGTCGTCATTTATTTGGTAAGAAGGACACTTTAATTTTCTCATTAATTCGCAAAATAATGCTACGAATGAAAGGCACAAGTGCACATTTATTTGGTCGAATTTCCCAAAACTTCATTTACCAGGCATTGGGTTCGTTTATCATTCACATTAATAGTGTTTTCCGTCAGCAACAATGCACATCAGTACGCTGGACTGCAATTCCCGGTGAACGTTATAAAATATGGCTGAAGACATAGCGGCAAAAGCATCAGTTACACGTTTTTACGCCTTCAATTTATAACATTAATGTGCTCAAACCGTCTTCTCTTAATAAAACGGCGATGCTGAATAACTTTGTAATTGACTTTTTCACTTTTATCTCGTATCGTTCTGGGGAAAAGAACGCTAATTCCAAATTTAGCCGTCAGGTGTCACTATAAGCGGTTTTCCTGCGTAGCGCATGGCAACTTTACTATTCCTAGATCCTACTTTTACGACTGTATCTCTTGCCGTTCAGAAATTATTGCGGTGACAACGGATTTTAGAGTGCACGCTATATATCACTGCACGAGATCACCAACATTTAAACCATCCTAATTTGTCTATAAGGCAGTACTTCTGATGCTTTATGCCACCTTCTTTTCTAAATGTCTGCATCACCCATTTGCTGGGCCTGGCTTTATTTACTGGATTAAGTTTACAACAAACTGTTTCATTATTCAGTATTTGTCTCCTAGAAGTATGAACGTGGACAAATTCAAGATTCAGATTCACTGCAAGTGAGATAACTGCAATAAAATCCCCTCTCCACAAAAGAAATGTACTTGGGTCTTGATAAGAGATAATCTACAATGCATGGATGCATGTACTATCATGCTTTAAAAATTAGAAGTAACATTAGAGATTTTCTCCATAATTTATAATCTTAACATACTTAATTTTTCAAATGAAATAATAAATTCGATATATACTGTTAACAAGCTACAGTTAATCAAATAAAACGACATAAAATAATGTTTCATGCGAGGTGCAAAATAAATGGAAAGACAGCTCCTCAAGGCGTTCAAATCTGTATTAAAACATTGACAAATTAATTCATTAACGTTTATCAAAATAGCTTATTTCAGTGATGGGTCATTCCACGTCAAATCAAACAAAAAACTGGAAAAAGGTCACCACACCAACTTAGATTTTCCTCAAATTTTATATAGAGGATTTATAGGCTAAGACATCAACAAATCTCAATTTTGGAGGTTCTACGATCATTAATTACCGAGAAATTAATTATGCAAATTTTTAAGTTTTCTGCAAGATGCGCCAACTTTTTTCTCAATTCCTTAAATAATTCCTTACCTGTAAAAGTTACTGAAGTGAAAATTTGTTTCTAGGAGTAACTTTTTACGCTGATTCCAAAAATGTTATCGAAATTTGCGTATCTTCTATAGTTTATGCATGAGCACTGCATTTGCTAAAAAACATCATGAATTTTTTTCGTCATGTCTGATCACAGACACATGTTTTAAATTTTTATATGTTGTTAAGATGGAATAATCCTACATCCCAAAAAATTTTCATCTTGGCTTTCTGCTCAGGACCAGAGAAAAAAAATTGTATGTATGTACCTATATATGAGGATTTTCATATGCAGCATTTATACGTAAGATGTGAAAATTCAGAAGCGTTAGTCAATTTTCCTATGTCTTTTAAATTGATATCAGAAATTTAACTGCTACTCAAAGTATTTGCAAAAACTAGAAAATACGTAAAATTGCTTGCATCGGAAAACGTAAAACAAACAAACAACAAAAAATGCATGTTACACGCAGTGTTAAATTAAAAAGAATTCTAAAATTAAAATTTAGAATTATTTTTAATTTAATCCTGCTGTTTTTGGCAATCATCCATCAACCAATAAATCTTTTGAATTCTGTATGACATTCAAGTCAATAGAAGGAACAAAGTTTGTTTAAAGAATTGAATTCCTGTAAGTTACAGTACTTATTTACCTTTAACAGATTGCGAACAAAATTGTGCTTTGGCTAGTTTTGTGGATGGATACAGCAATTTAAAATAGGTTTTACTGTATACTGTATTAAATTTGTATTTCACAGCAAGTAGCATAGTGATGTCAGGCACATTGTCAAATTGCACATTTGGTGATATATTGCAGAATAAATGTCATGTAACCAGTTATTCACGGCAAACGGGATTTTTTAAATGGGATAGTTTTACAGAAGAGCAAAAAGAACTAATTGCACTGAGGTCTGACGTGCAAAGTGAGCAACTTAATAATAATACAACTATTTGTTTTCACCATGAAAAATTGTTGCTTTCATCATATGATCAACTTCAAAGGTACTGTTGTAATCCATTTCAGTCTCATAGTAGACGCATCAAGAAGAGTTTGAGATCTGTGTCATCGGAATTTGCAAAAGAACACAGCAATCTTAAACTAGGGCAAAAGTTATGTCCCCAGTGTCGAACTCGAATAACAGGAACTAAAGCATGCTACAATGAAACTATTTCAAAACCTGGGCATCTCGAGACTGAAAGTACACCTCAGGAACTTTCTGTACCAGAAGGCACTGGAAGTTTCAATGAAACTATTTCAAATCCTGGGAATCTTGAGACTGAAAGTGCACCTCAGGAACTTTTTATACCAGAAGGCACTGAAAGTTTTAATATAAGTATCTTAAATCTTGGATGCACGCCTGCCAAGTTGCACGGGATTAATAAAAAAAAAACGTCAAAGTTATGGAAAAAGAAAATCAGCAGAGGCATGTTCACTATTGCAGAAGAAATTTGCAACAGAGCTAAATGTTCCTCTAGAGACTCTGGATCAATCAAACGAAAAGCAGTATACTGACTGTAAAGATTTAGACTGCCTCATTGAACTTTTGAAAGAAAAGTGTAAAATCTCATCTGGACAAGAGGTTTTGAAATTATTAACTCTTGTACCGAGTAGTTGGAGCTGTCAGAAGACCGCTTATGAATTTGGTGTCTCAACTTACATGGCCAATAAGGCTAGAAAGCTTAAAAAGGATCATGGTATTTTGGCAGAACCTGAAAAAGTAAAAAGAAAATCTATTTCCAATGAGGTAGCTGAAAAAGTAAGAAAGTTTTACGAAGATGATGAATTTTCCAGAATGTGTCCTGGAAAGAAAGAATTTGTTTCGGTAAGAGATTCTGAAACTGGCACAAGAATGCACATGCAAAAGCGACTACTTTTTGTAAATTTAAAGGAACTGCATTTGGCTTTCCAAGAAAGGTATCCGCAACTAAAAATCGGTTTGTCAAAATTTTCTTCTTTACGACCACCTTGGTGTGTTACTGTCACTGCCCGCGGAGTTCATTCGGTATGTGTTTGTGAGACTCATCAAAACTTGAAGCTACTGTCTGCAGCATTACCGACGAAAATGGGGTACAGAAGCCTCCTCTCCTTTATAGTATGCTCTGTTGACTCAAGAAATTGTATGCTCCACAGATGTGAGAATTGTCCTGGGTCTGAAGCCTTGGAGCAGTTTATTCTGGATACATTTAATGAAAATGACGTGGAACCTGATGACAATATTGCCTATCAACAGTGGGTTCACAATGGACAATCTAAACTAGTTAATTTGACATCAACAGTTGAAGAATTTACGAAAGAGTTGTGTAAAGCAGCAGATCAAGCAACAATACATCATTTCACTACGAAATCCCAATCATTGTATTTAAGAAATCTTAAAGAAAATATTGCAGCTGAAACAGAAGCAGTCCTTTTACTCGACTTTTCGGAAAATTATTCTTTTGTTTGCCAAGATGCTATTCAAGGTTTCCACTGGGACACAACGCAAGCTACACTTCACCCTTTCGTACTTTATTTGAAAAATGAAATAGAGACAAGTTTGAAATGCTTAAGTATGTGTGTCATTAGTGATGAACGTGAACATATTACCTCTACAGTTCATTATTTTATAAAAGTAATTATGCAATATATCAAAGAAGTATTGCCAGGTTTAAAACTCATACATTATTTTAATGACGGTTCAAGTGCGCAGTATAAAAACTATAAAAACTTTGTTAATTTATGTTTACATGAGAACGATTTTAATATCCGGGCTGAATGGAACTTCTTCGCCACCTCACATGGAAAAAGTCCATGTGATGGGATTGGGGGCACTGTAAAGAGGCTTGCAGCACGTGCAAGATTGCAAGCCATACAGGATAACCACATTCTTACTCCTTTTGATTTATTTCATTGGGCAAATTCTAATATAAATGGTATAAAGTTTTTTTTTGTGTCCCATGCTGATGTTAAGCAACATGCCAAAAGCTTGGAAATTCGTTTTCGGACTGCGAAAACAGTGCCTGGAACTCGCAGTCATCACAGGTTTGTTCCAAGCAACAATTGTGAGTTGACCCTATATCGATTATCGACAGATGATGAAAATACTGGGTTCAGAGTTAGTCTCACTGTGAATAAGAAACGTGCAACGAGTATAAATACTGATGACTTGCAACCAGGAGTTTATGTAGCTGCAGTATACGACGACAACTGGTTCATTGGCTGCATAAGTGAAAAAGATTCTTTTCAAACAGACCTACTTATAACTTTTATGCAGAGACATACAAAGACTAATGTGCTATTCTGGCCTTCTAGAGAGGATAGTTGTTTTGTTCCTTTTGAGCATGTGTTGTGTGTGACAGCAGCACCTTCATTGACAGGTAGCACTGGACGACATTATTCTCTTGACAGTGATACAATTAAAAAAATTACTGTCGCATTTAATATGTTCAAGTCAGCTATAAAATAGTTTTTTTTTGTTTGTAAAATAGCTTTTATTCTTCTGATTTTGTCGTATTTCCATTTCTGTTTAATAAGCTTAGTTCAACATATTATTTATCGTATACAATTTCTTAAGAAGAGAAACATGTCTGTACATCACTTATATAATTTTAAATTAAAATCAGATATGGGTGCAATACTCAGGTATATTCGCAACTAAAATTAATGTTTTGGATGTGTGTTGTGTATATACATATATATATATATATATATTAGCTCTACCGGAAAGTTCTGTCCGTTTTTTACATATATGCCGAAGAAATAAATTTTAAACACGTATTTTTTGTTGTTTGTTTGTTTTACGTTTTCCGATACAAGCACTTTGATATATTTTCTAGTTTTTGCAAATGCCTGGATTAGTAGTTAAACTTCTGATATCAATTTAAAAGACATAGGAAAATTGACTAACGCTTCTGAATTTTCTCATCTTACGCATAAATGCTGCATATGAAAATCCTCATATATAGGTACATACATACAATTTTTTTTCTCTGCTCCTGAGCAGAAAGCCAAGATGAAAATTTTTTGGGATATAGGATTATTCCATCTTAACAACATATAAAAATTTAAAACATGTGTCTGTGATCAGACATGCCGAAAAAAATCCATGATGTTTTTTAGCAAATGCAGTGCTCATGCATAAACTATAGAAGATACGCAAATTTCGATAACATTTTTGGAATTAGCGTAAAAAGTTACTCCTAGAAACAAATTTTCACTTCAGTAACTTTTACAGGTAAGGATTTATTTAAGGAATTGAGAAAAAAGGCGGCGCATCTTGCAGAAAACTTAAAAATTTGCATAATTAATTTCTCGGTAATTAATTATCGTAGAACCTTCAAAATTGAGATTTGTTGATGTCTTAGCCTATAAATCATCTATATAAAATTTGAGAAAAATCCGAGTTGGTGTGGTGCCCTGGACTGTTCGATCTGACGTGGAATGACCCTGATACCTCTTGAGTTTGGAATTCTTAAATTTATTTTTTGGAGAGAGATTGGGGAAAGAAGTTTTATTGTAATAGTGTATCTTCTATCGTGGGTCTTATCTTATCTGGATTGTTGTCCAGTTGATCATCAATCTAGCAATATAAAAGACATAATACACTTTGTTTTGCAATTCTTTTAAAGTTTATGAAAAGTTAAAATACGACTGAAAATTTTTAACCTAATGTATAGTCTCTGTAGTACTCTGACAGGTAAAGATCAACGAGTTGAATTGAGCTGTATTTTATAGAGCTGTATTTCTGTTTTAATTGAATATACGTTTTGTTAGTCTGTTGCACTTAAGAAATTATTTACAAAAAGAAAGAAATAACAAAAAGAAAGATTATTTACATTACATTACAAAAAGAAAGATTATTTAATATTGCTACGGGGGGGGGGTTCTTTTATTCTTCCAGTTTGTTATGTTTGTGAAGATAGTATTATTTTTAATTGTAGAGTATTTACTCTTCCAGTAATACTAAATAATAGTAATAAATAGTACTACTTAACCCATGAAGCGCCAATGCTCCCATTACGGGAACATCTATTATATATATATATTTTAAATATTTTAACGCAATTTACAAAATACACATTTTATATAAACATTTACACTATAGGGTGTGTTTTTAATTTTTAAAAAAGTGAAATTTTGTCTTTATGACTGTCTTATATAAAACTAAAAAAAAAATAAAATAAATGGTCACTTAAATGTTTCAAGTAGAATGCATATTTAAAACCAACATCTTGAAGAACAACATTCTTAAAATCCTGCATAAATAGATTCCTATAAAGGAATGTTATGAACACTTATATTTCTTGTTCCCACAGCGGGAGCTTTGGCGCCCTTCCACTAGTTAGCATTTCCAGTTACCCTGTATTGGGTTCCTGGTCATTCTGGCATTCCTGGTAATGAGATGGCGGGTTCTCTTGCAAGGTTGGGCTCTGACTCTTTTTTTGTTGGACATGAGCCGGATCTCGGTATCTCGAGTAAATGTTACAGGGATACTGTGTTTAGCCACTTTAGCAAGCTTCAGTATTCCAGCTGGCTTAAGTGTAATGGCCAGAGGCAGGCCAAAGAGATCAATCTTGGCTTTCCTGGTGTTAGATGCAAGGAACTTCTGTGTCTCAACAGGTCCAGTCTCCGTAGGGCTATTGGCCTGTTAACTGGACACTGCTGCCTTAAAAGGCATCTTAACATAATGAAGGTTGTCAATGATCCCACTTGTCGGGATTGTCTTCTTAAGGAGGAAACTGCTTTACACATCCTCTGTGAATGTGAGTACGTCTCTGATTATAGGTTTGAGCATCTTGGGCGCCATGTCACTGAGCCCTGGGACCTTCACAAAATGTCTGTTAGGTCTATGCTGATGTTCGCATCTGCTACTGGGCTCTTTTCGTAGGGCCTTTTCCATATTGCTTAGGTATGATACAATAGACCCATGGTCGCAGTGCCTGGCCCTTTTTGGAACCCCCCTCCAAGTCATAGCATTTCCAGATTGATTTTGTTACCGTTCAACAATAAAGAAATGTTTGGCACTTCGCAGGCTGGTTATTTCGTACATTATAGTATCAACAGCAAAAATAATTACTTTATATATACAGTTTTGAGCAGCATCTGCATAAAAAAAGGAATTGCTATATCCAAAATGGAGAAAGACATTTATCCCCATAACACGCCAAAGCTCCCGCTACGGGAACATGCTATATTTCCTAAATGCTTTGAGTTTAAAAAAAAATTCATCTGTTCTATAATAGAGGCATGCAATGTATGTAAAAAATGTATATACATTTAAAAATTTCTATCTGATTCTCATAGCGGCGTTTAATGGGTTAATTCCAAAAAATATTCGTTACACGAAAATTTTAATCAAATGTGCAGAAACAACTGCGTGCATGTAATCACTTTAAATCATATATAGGAAGAGTGCATTAATAGATATAGTGTTTCTTTAAAGCATTCGGAATTTTTTCTTTTTTTCGTTTACCTTTAAAAGGCAAAACTGAACTCGTTTGCGCATGTTAACAGTGTACTTCGTAATATTCACATGATTTCGGTACATAAATACGAATTAACTAATTATGTCAAGCTCTTGAGAATTTTTGGACTACCTCTTGTACAAGATGTACTATACAGAACAAATGATAAAACTGTATCAGGTACAAAACCTTAAAAAAAAAAAAAAAAAAAAAAAAAAAAAAACTCTCAAAAATCGAAAATTTTGCGGGCTGTGCCACGCTTTGAAAACTTTTGCTGTGGAACTCCATATTAAAGTTTTCAGAAAGTTTCATAAAGGACACTTTTGATCCATTCCTTACGGTGTGTAGTGCTGCTTATGTAAGAACAATTCTGATTTTTTTCGAATCCCTGATGCAATTAGTATATTTTTAGTTGTGTATAAATTCTGTGAGGTAGATTTAGTTTCTCCGAACAACATCCTGAAAGAAATGCTTTTTAACAGGCTGGAAGAGATATCTTGTATCCTTTGAGTAAATTGTAGTTTTCAGATCATCTGTTGTTTGAGGATTATCTGTATAAACTTTCTTCTTTAAATATACCTACAGAAAACATTTCAGGATCCTCAGATCAGAAGATAGGGGTAACCAAAGTTTCCTGAGATGAGTCTATCATCAAAAATCTTCAACATCAAGCTTATACATGTTTTCATTTGTTGCATGGTACTTGCACCAAAATGTTCGGACCAATAATCTCGTTCATTCACTTCTAACAAATTACTGGATAAGTTCCCTGTAAGCAGCTACTGCATCCTTTGGATATTTGTTTCAACAAGCATTTTTGTACTATTTACATTCAAAGTAAGCCTTAAGTAGAGAAATTATCTGAGTGTGTGATAAATGCATTTCACTATTGAAGAGCAGAATAAAACAGAACATTACTTTCACACAGCCTGAACACAGGGAAAGAAGGAAACGATAAAAAAATAATAATATTTTTTTAAAAAACATGAACAATGTGCACTTTAATTTACAGTACTTTTATGATGCAGTGTATTACAGAATAATATTTTAAAGGAAAAAACGGATTAGTACACTTTTAAGGTATTTAAAACACAATAATTTTTATTGTTAATATGAACTCAATCATTCAACATAATAGTACGTTTAATCGATTTTACCTTCTCTAGATATGACACATCTTAATCTCTTTCGGTCAATGAAATTCCCCCTTTGTCATCTGCGCTGCTGGTAATTTCTTTCGCCACACGGCCCCATTAATCCTATCATATGCAGCCTATTGAGATGAGAAACTTGCTTTATCTCTGAGGGATTATTTTTGCAGGCATCAGCACAAAAGTTTTCAGATACTGCCAGCAAATAGCTCAAATCTACGGCACTAATCCCTCTTTTTGTTGCATATGAGATAATATAATTTTTTCATAAATAATTCGTCGAATAACAAAATAAAATTGAAACATAAAGCGCAAATTATTATGTAAATATGGTAAAAGGATTTATATTGATAAGATTTTCAATTCAAGGAATTCCGTTTGTTTTCTTTTTTGTGAATTGCAACGGGTAAACTTGTTTTCTTTATTTTCTTCTTATACAAAATGGCGTCACGTAGTAATAAAGCTATTTGCGTTGAGAGGCTTCCTGAGAGACCCTATGGGGCTTTATCATCATGCTTTCCGCTCTCCGCCCCAACCACAAAAAAATTAATAATATAGTTTAAAGTTTTGTTGTATTGTAAATTTTACTAATGTAAAATAATTTTATCATAATGTTTGAAAGATTTACATGGCACAAACTTGTTTCATAGCGATGCAGCAGATCTTAACTACGCACACTTTCCACTGAGGTCCACATTAAAAAATATATTTTAATGCATATTATGTCTTCCAAAAAGATCAGATAAATTAGAAAAACATGTTTGTATCTACATATAGATTTCCGTTTTTTTATTAAATCAAAGAATGTTATGCACAAAATTTAAGACATATCCTTATACTTTGTGCATAATATTCTTTGCTAAAAAAAACGAATACCTCTTAAGAAAAACGGAAATCAGCTTAAAAGGATATTTCAATAATTTATCTGTTTACTTTGGTGGAGGAAAACATCGGTCAAATAATATCCTCATGGTACATGCATAATGTTTATGAAAAATAAACTTTCTGTGATAACCTATATAATACTTTTTAATTAGAAAATTTCAGTACGGAATTTTTACATTGATGAAACCAAGTATTATGGAATTTGAAATTACCTTAACGCGCAAAGCAAATATTTTTACTTTAATTAATAATTAACCCTATTAAATTCCCGCTCTAACGATGTATGAACATTAAAGAAAGTATAGATATATGAGATGCATAACAAATATTTTTTTTTTCTAAAACGAGGGTTTAGATTAGATATAGTATATGTAGATAGATATATAGATATTAGAATTTAAAAATTTAAAAACCCTGAATATGGAAGTTTTGTATTATAAAATTTTAATACAACTACTAGAAAATTAAAAATATCAAATTAGTTTTTATTACGATAGAAATGATGCTAGTAAATTTTCAAATAAATTACTTAAGATTTATTAGAATTCTTAACCATAACATGATATATTTTTGCACAAATGTTTTACTCATAAATTAGTTATGAGTGGGATATTTTTGTTATAACTGGATGAAAATTTGAGCCCACTCAAGTATTCAAGCAAAAACCGAATTTCCTATTTTAGCTTTGTCAATAACTAACTAGTTTTTGGAAAATCACAAAATTAGGAAGAAATATGAGAAGTAACTATTATATATGACATAAAGCTCTTTTAAGGAGAACAATAGTTTAAGTGTGAAACTGACATAGGAAATTTTCCTTACAATGGAATACTTTCTTGAGAGTGTGTACAACGAATTTTAAGTAAATAAATATATAAACAGGCTGCTTTAACTGTTTATCTACTGATGGCACTTAAAAGTACCACAAAAAATTCACTTTTAAGCAAAAAAAATACTGATTCACTCTAACTATTTCTTTGAAAAATCATTTCCATATACTTCAAATAAGCTTACACCATGAATGCATGTTTTATTAAAGCAATATTTCTTTGAATAGACAGCTTTCCGCTAACTTTCTCATCATGTTGAGCCATAAAAAAAGGAGCATTAGCGGATTCTCAGATCTCGGTTTTATAATTAAAGGCCTAGATTTCACGAAAGTCTATCAGTCAAAATTTTGGCTGACTTTTTCAGTTTTGTTTGAGCTATGCTCTTTTGAAAAAGACTCATTAATTGCTTATGAAACGGTCATCAGACGCATATTTAGTGTTCATTAATTTTTTTCTTGATTCTCTTTTTTATTATATTAATCAATATTGATCATTGATTGTCTCACTAAATCAAGAAAAAACAAACAGTTTTAAGTTTATTACCTGGGGCATTCATTATGCAGTTAGACAGAGTCAAAGGAATTATGTATGGTCACGTTTATGGATAAGACTGACTCTGTAATGAGTTATTGGATTAAAATATGTAATTATAACAAAAAAGTGCAATCTATTAAAATGAAATTTTGCAGGATAATTCATTTAAATTTCATTAACACCCTTTCTTTTTATAAAAATAACAGAAATTACAACACCTGGGTATTAGATATTTTGTTGGGTTATTTTATATGAAATTTCCTTTTACTTAATGCATTTACAGCTTAAGCGTAAGTGGAAGCACCTGCTTTACTTTCCTTGACATTTTAAATGAAAGCATCTTTGTAATGCAAATGCGCTGAATGCACCAAGTCATAGGAAATTTGCATAGCTTCACTGGGTAAACATACTACATTTTAAACCTTCTATAAGATTTATCTCGTTTAAAGTTTACACATACGTATAGTTATATAGTTAATACTTACCCAAATTTACGACCTCGTTTATTTAAACATTGCTGAAATTGTGAAAAAAAAAAAAAAAGTGAAATCAAAGGAAAATACTACATGATTTTTTATTAGAAATACTTTTATTTTCCTTGAATATATATAACTGAAATAATTTTGTTTAGTACTTAAAAAGTTCTTTAATGAGTTTTCTGAGCAGTTCAAATCTATGGTATTAGTATCTTACTTTATTTTCAATAAATTTCCAAATAACGGAATTCCTTAAAGAAAATATATTTACTCATTTTCTTTTACCTAGAAATAGTTTAATTTAAAGTTTCGTCATTTAAAGTACAAATGTTCTAAAGATACGGGGGGTTGCCAGTTTAAATTTAAATTTCATTACTTATGCAATAGTTCACGCCTAACTATATAAATTATATTAAATAGGATTTTATGGATTAAATTAAACATGGTTAAACTCATTTTAGCTCTGTACTGATGCTGTTACGTTGAAACATTACAAATTAGTTAAAAGTCTAAACAAGAGAAGTGAAACAGTTTTTATTCTAAATTTTTCTTTGATTTTAAATTTCCAAGAAAGCGTCCATCTCATAATATAATAAAATCAAATTTATATTTGTATTCAGTTAAATTATTTTTTAAATCTTATTAAGAGTAGAAAAAAGCCTGCAGCAGTCAAATACACGAATTTGGAAGAAGTTTTTTTGTTTTATAGTAGTGATTAGGCTTCAAAGTGAACTGCTTTTAATATTTTTAATTTATTAATACGGAATTAAATAAATATGTATTGAGTAGCTGCATTTCATATATGCTTGCTGAGGAATAATGCTAATGCTTCATCTGAAGCATTAGCATTTCAACGTATTTATAATATTGAGTGACAAATTCAACATCATGGTCAACTCTATTTTATTATCAGTTGAATGGTTGTTTACTATTACTGTCTACTACACTATCAAGTTTGTACACAACTGAATAGTACCTCCATAGTTTTTACTCATAATATGAATCAAAGTTACGGTTTCAGAAAAAAAGGCGTGTTTGAGACAGATTCTTTTACGTAATCCTGTTTATAATGCTACGCCGTTTTCTCCCAAGTATATTTCATAATTATATAATAATACTAAAATTCATCACTTTGGGCGGCCAACAAAAATACTTGACTTGTCAAACCGCATAAGCATATATCTATCACAAAGAATTGGAATTTAGGATTAGAAAAACAATATTTCCATGGTACTTCAGTTGTCAAAAATGCGAAGTCACAGATAGAAAATAAAGCCTAAATAATTACACATACAATTCTAAGCTTCACATTTGCAGAAAAAAGAGCTCTCCAGACTTGGACACGCATTTTTTTTTAATAGCAATGTATATTTAAATCACACAAAACCCTTAATGGATGATATAATGGTGAAATTTATTTAAAATAGTTAAATGCTTGGTAGAATATTAACGGTTCAATGAATAACTCAGGTTCATGGTATAGAAAAGAAATAGTCCAATTTAGAACCATAGTTTATTTACCAGAAGACAATAATTCACACAATTAATGTGCTTTAGAGCCATACGCATCCTTCGTAGAGTTTCCGATCCCAATTTGGATCCTCATCAGAAGTTTTAATTTCTAAGTATCGGTACCCCTTAGAAACTGCTATCGACCACCTAGAAAACTTTCAAAACTACGGATTTAGAGTGCAGGTACACCACATGTACAAGGTAGTCTTCAGTGATATGTTGTAATCGAACCCGCAACCTTTCGGTTGCAAGAGTTGTGTTATAATCACTAGGCTACCACTAACCCGGATACCGTTTGTTTTTGTTTTTAATAGTAAGATACATGCAATCGAGGCAGTGGTATCCCTATTGGTTTAAGAGTTACAGTTTATTGTTATTATTAAGAGTAACATGATATCATTAGGAATAACAGCTAGAAACGTACTTGTTAACAGGGCAGATTAATTGTCAAGTGATGGAAAAGTCATAAGAACACCTAAGCCAAGTTGACGAGAACGCGAAGAGCAGGATACAGTGGCTGCCAAATATATTGCCAAAGAGTACTTACTTTGAAATGGCGCTATTAGGTGGGTAGGAAGTAAATTGTTGTAATGTTTTAAATGGAGACTCACCAACTTGAGAAAAGTTCAAAGAATTGCTTACAAAAATATTAAATTTAAAATAGGGAATTACGATGAATCAAAATATGTGATGAACTACACCACAAATTAATGTTATTTTTACGAGATTCGATTAAAATCTACACTTGAACATCTCCCGGTCAATTTCTGTTAGGTCAACGTGAGTACAAATAAGTGATAGTGCTTTATGCTACATTTGCATTGGTTGGGGAGGGGGAAATGTATCATAAAAGACAGTGGTTGATAAGAGATTAAAATGTAGTCAAAACAAACACGCTTAGAGGCTTAGAGGTGTGCAGCTTTAGTTTTGCTATTGACAGGCTCTGAGCAACCTTTAAAATTCCTATACGAAAAATATTGATCAATTTTCCAATTTTTTTCGAGATAATACTGAAAAAGTAGAGTCTTTTTCTGTTTCTTAAAGAAGTTGTTGTGAGCATGTATATCGGATTTGTGTGCTTGAGACCCGCTTATAAATCCTCGTCAGAAAGACAACACAAGGGGTGTGCCCTCCATAGGGGGGTCTTTCTAAGGGGTCCTAACCCATGTTTACGCTGAGTTTCGGAAAAAAAAACACGGAAAACTCCAAACGGTTAGGTCGACGGACGCGCGACGGGACTCGAACCCGGGATCTTCACACTTCGCCCATCTGCCATTTCCAGTGACATAACTACTGTGCCATGGTGAGGCTCTTAAAGAAGTGAAAAGTATCAGATTGCACGTATTTATATGTATAGTGACAGTATAACTGGGTGAATTACAATGTAAGAAGCGTTTGATTTTAAACACGCATAAGACAAAAAATCAAAAATACTCACGGATTGAAAATGAAGTTAATGTCAACAAAATTGTGAAAAGAAAACAATTGAAATTTCAAAACGGTGCAAACAATCAGGCAAAAAATCAATGTAATCTAGGCGAATAAATCCTTGAGTAAAGTTAAATCTCTTTATTTCTTTAGAGCATACCAAAAAATAAAGTTATTATAATATGTTTATTTGAATCATTAAAAATATATAGGATACATCAAATAAAAGTTAAGCATCATAAAGTGTATCAAGCATTACCTAGACATGCCTTTATCAACTCACGCAGAGGTCCCTAATATTATAAGAGAATCCCTATAAATTACAATAATTCATAGAATTCAACGTACTGTCACTGATGTCATTTGCACCATAAATCAACTCTCCAATCTCTGGTGAATGGTGATTCACCTGTTGTGTACCAATGATGGATGTACGGTGTAATGGATATCTCGGTAATATCCTGAATGCTTCCAGAGTGTACTTGGGATACTAAGAGAGTGTACTGCAAAGCATTTTAGTTTCAAAATAATATTCATCACAACATAATAATGAATTCTTGTTAGGCTAATATTTTTTTCATTCAAAAGTGCATCTAAACCTAACTTTAAATCACTGTGAGAATTCCTGTTATTATTATAGCTGCACGATGTTTCTTTTCAGAATTTTACATAAACACGGAGTTTAAATGCACTTTCTTTTCAATAAACTTTACTCTGTATACTCTTCTTCTTTACTTTAAATCTTTTGCAAATAATTTTTCAGTATCATATTTATTTTTCTGGATTATCTTTTTATTTTTTGCTGTTAATAAATTTTTGTCTGTAATACATACTTGATTTTAGTGAATTTAGTTCACTACGAAAAAAAATGTTTTAATATTTGAATAAATATAGTGTTTAAAGGTGATCCTATTCAATTATTATAATTGAATAGGTGTGACCCTGTGTTTGATTGTTTTTTAGTACACCCCGTGTCTCAGAACCTACAGGAATGTATTTAATATGTAAAAAATTAATCAACAGCCCATAGGAAATATTTTCTTTTTTGTGATTTTGAACTACTATTGTTATCATAACAATAGATACCTCAGACTCAATTAAAAAGATACTACGCTCTTCAAAAGTTCATTTGCCAGAAGATAGCAGCTCACGTCACCCATTTCATTCGTTTAGAGACAATTTCGACGTTCCTGAGCTACCCAGCCACAATATAGATAATTATCAGAACTTCGAAGGTTTGAAGAGACAAACAGGATTATCAGAAGCAAAGGATCATCTTGTTGTGTTCATACCTCACATGTACACGATGATCCTAAAAACTTAGTGCGACATCGAGCTCACAACCCTACGGTAACTAGTTGTACAACTTAAGCACTGTGGAATATGATCGCTGGTCGATATGCTTATTTTTTCTTTAGGCTTTCATTATTCTACCTCTCATTAACAGAGAGGTAGAATAATGACAGAGTTACCTTTAACAGAGTTACCTTTCTTAACAGAGTTACCTTTCGTTAAGAGTACAAATAGTGCTTTTTTTCTTTCTCATGATAGGCCTCTACCCCTGGAGGAATTGGCCACTACTAAGGCCGATGTTGTTGGTCTCTGTTTTGTGGAGGCACCTAGTAGGTGGGCCAACGTCGCCCACCTATGAAGAGACGGATACAATGACATCCACGACCAGTCGGGAACCGGACGCCGGGAGTTGAACCCAAAATCGTAGCACCATGCTTTACAATCTGGTTGGCAGAGTACAAACAAGGAAGTGATTGAAATAGTTCTCGTGTATTTTGTTTATTTCTTAAGCTTTTCATAAATTGCACTAAATTTTTAAACACAGTTTTAAATAAGCCTCGATGCCTTTTGATTATCATAAACTGAATATAAATAAAAGGAACAGTTTTCATGGTATTGGTGACGGGCTTTGGTTTATAAATATATATATATATATATATATATATATTAAAAAGAACGTTTTTATTAAATGTGTGCCTTACAGCCTTATGATATAGATCTAAATTAAATACAGTTCTTTGGTTGAATTACTCTGACTTGTTTACTATCTACTGTTTTCTTGGGTTTGTTGTTATTTCGAAAGCATAATTGTTGTTTTCAAGCAAAAATGCTTTTACACACACGAGACATATCAATTACAGCTTAACGGAAAAGCGTTTAGAAAAATATGACTTTTACGGTTCATATGTTTCACTCGACTTTAAACGTCTTATTACTTTCATGTAAAAATTAAGAAAAGTTTTTTCGTTTGATCGTTCGCAGCTACTGAGAAAAGTCAATTTTATATAAGTTTTATTATTATTATTATTATTATTATTATTATTATTATTAAAATACTTCATAAAGAGTAAGCCATAGTGAAATTAACCCATTAAATTCCAGTACATGTAGTAACCTAATTTTTTGCTTAAGAGTTTTTTTTTAATTTAATATACAGTTCTTTAACTATTGAATACAATTTTATCCAAAATATTCAAACATATATTTAAAAGCTGTACCATTTATGCGCATTTTGATTTGAATTAAAAGTCCATATTTTATTATATGTAATAATATTAACCTGTTATGGGGATTTTAATTGAAAAATATTTATATATATATATTTTTTTTTCATTTTAACTAATCATTTGAATAATACACTTATGCGATTATTCTAGAGAGAATCGCCCCTACATATTAAAGTAAGGAGATTTGTTAATAATAGCTTTAAAAAATAAGGAGTTTGTCTCATACATATGGTGTTAATATTTAGACTACTTATTATGAAAGGAAAATGAGAAGTTTATTGTTTCTAAAATACAAAAAATGTACCTGAATTGAAACTTAATCAAAACAGTAAAATAGAATGAAATTTTGAAAACTGTGTTAGGTCATGAAGGAATTATTTCTATTCTCTCAAAAAACAGAGTGTCCGATTAATATGTTATAATAGGGTAAACCAGAGAGTAATTGCCCACTGACAGTGATTGCCCGCTTTAAGAAAAATACTATCGGCAGTTAACTTAGTATTATTTTAGTTCGATCAGAATTCGCTAGATGGTTCTTTATTAATTTATTGTAAATTTAAAATTGACAATTGGCAACACTTAAAAAACTATTAGTAATAGCGTATTTTATCAAGAAGGGTAAAAGTCTTACTCAAACAAGGAAACATTTTAGCAATTTTCATAAGAACGTAATTTGCTTTAAGGCTATTTTTCAATGTTTTTTTTAAAATTCAAATATTGTTGCACGGATATGATCAAATTAAAAGTATTTTCTTAGTTTTTAATGTAAATCTGTATGGAACTGAGATTCCTTACCGATATTTTAGCTATGGGTAATCGCTGAACCCAAATTTGAATATTTTTAGTTATTGCCCACCATCATTTTAGTAATGACCATGCGCTAATGTCTATAGTTATTGCCCACGCAATAACTGTCATGGTCTATTGGTCAAAGATCGTTGCCAATATCACGGGTAGTTGTGTTTTAAATGCTTAAATTCTTTTCAATCCTTATGCAAATATATCTAACTTATTAATCTTATATTTTTCTTATATCAAAGACACCAAAAGTTTACGTGCACCTAAAGTTAGTAAAGAAAATTTGCAGAAAGCTTGATGAAGCGAAATTGTCAAAATTCCTTAAATTTTAAAGTAGCACAAAACACATGATAAAAAGTGAAAGAAGAGAACTTGATTGGAGACAAGAAAAAGACTGACAATACAAACAAGAAAATCGCAAACGTAAATAAAAATTCAGACGAAAATCCAAGAAATAAAATTTCTTCGATGAGTCCCAATAGTAATACTAGGAATTTTAAGGAAATAGATACAACTAAAGAGAATAATGACCACAAACCGATTGAACATTTTAAGCAAAAAAACTCTGACCAATACCAAATAAGTTAAGAAAAAAGAGAAATAAATATAAAAATTCAGAAAAAGAAAGAAAATGCGCAATTAGCAGCATCTAAAACGATAACTGCTTAACGTAACAGTGTAATAAAGCCTAGTAATAGTCTTTGTGAAGTTTGCCATTCCAATGCGATAAAAAATCGATTGACTGGCTGTATTTGTTCAAAAAGTCTTTCATGGCCATTGCATTCAACGAATGCATAAAGAACGTATACCCGAAAGCTCTGATTTAAATTCATTTTTATGCAATCGTTGTTTTATAGTAGGAGATTCTGACTCATGATCATGAAAGAAAAGAATTATTTTATGCATTTATGAAAGCTTAAAGCAATCTATTTTGCTATATTGAAAAGATTTAGGTTTAATGTTTTGTTTTGAACATTTATTTATGTTTATAGTCAATTCAAACTTTAACACTGTAACAGCCGAAGGGGAGGGTCAAAATGACCCTTGTTGGCTGTTTTAGGTATATCTGTATTTTTTTATTTCACTTACTAAAATAGAAATGCAAAAATTTGTCACAGCACGCTTGGAAGAATTTTAGGAAAAGTAGACAAATGAGCTGCCGTTATTAAACTGTATATTGAAATAAAGCATGAGATATTGAGAAAAGTATCAAAATTACCCAAAAGGCACTTCTAGTATTAATTTACTATTTTCAGGTACTGGGCAATTACTCTGCTGGGATGTGGGCTAAGGGCTATGTGTATAAGCTATGGGCAATGATTGTACTTTGTACATTATTTTTATTCTGATGCAATATTTTCCATGTTATGTAAGTTTAAACTAAATCTGATGACACTCTATAGGAGAGTTTATTAGGTCACAAGAAAATAGTAATAAACAGTTGGTAGATACAATATAAATATTTTTTTTGAATGCCAATGTTATGGGGAAGTTTTCCCCAGGTTCACATCCCATATTTTTTATGAAGGCGAAACCCAGGCCGTGAAGAAAAATCAAGACTTTATAGTGGCAATCACATTTTATTTTAATATCAACACATAACGTTAAAATGATAAAGTCCTATGGTGACTGAGCAGACCTCTTGAAAAACGCAGGTTCACTTGACAACTGCTAAGGCATGAATGATGACGAGAAACGCAAGCCAAGAGGTTAGTACAGAACCAAAACACGCCACAAGGGCATGCCAAACAAAATGCAAAATTAACTTGACGCCATTAGACGTTAAGAACATTTCCATATAATTATTTTTGAATCCCAGTCTCGCCAACAGGATAAAACAAACAATCTAGCAGCTAAATTGTAACCCGAAATGAAAGCCAATGTTATTTAGAGATTTAATACCATATATGGTCATAAACAAATCATGAGAACAGAAACGCTAAGCTTTACCAATGCAAAAGTGAAATAAAAAGGAAAAATAAATGAAAACAGAAGATTGCTTTTAAATACGGTATGTGCAGGAATAAAACTTTACAGGTGAAGGGAAAAGAATTCCAAATCGAAAGTGCAAAGAATAAATTTTGAACACAGATTAAATTTAGAAATAATTAACAATTAAGTAATTGATAATTAAAAATAAGATATGTGATTATCTTCATCACAAATGTGTTTGAAGTCCTTAAGCGAGCTATAGCTATACGGTTTACTCTATAGAAATCATAAATAAATATCGTCATAAATAAATTGATGATATTAATAATTCCCTTACACAGCAGCGAGAAATTACGAGGATGTACAAAGATAAATATTATTTCAGAATTTCTTTAAATGTTTCTTAAAACGCATCTGTAATTTTCATTGAAAACCAATGCAAGAAAAAATGCACTGACTTTCGTTGGGTAAGTTTGTTTTTTCGCATGCGGTTTTTTCCAAAGATTCAAATGGCTTCAAATGGCCTGGTAGTATAAACGCTTCCTCGTCAATTAGCATCATGTCCTAAGTCTGTCCCTGATCAGTAATGACTCTGGACCGTAAAGATTCCTAATTTTTTTTCCCTAGGTGTATGGCTGCCAGATATTACCACACATTTTTCGAATATTTTGACCTATGGTTCATTTATGAAGCACGAAACCTTTTTAATATCATGGTAGCAGTTAGCCTTTTCTGGCAGTAAAAAAAGATCCACAGCAATGATGCAGGATACTGACTCATGCTTATAGCTGACGAAATGTAAATTGCTTACGTAAGAAGAAAGATTATATTGGAAGGCATGAGAGACAGTGTCGGAACAACTACAGGGTGCTGAACCCCGCAACGCGGGGGGGGGGGGAGCAGAATTATAAGAGGCCCAAAAATTTTGTTAGCACTTAGACTAGATAGAAAAGGGAAAATACTGGGTACAGATTATCATGGAATAAATAGAAATCTAATTTGAAGCAGGAAAAAAATCAGTTCCGAGATTTGGATCATTTTAAATATTTAACTCCCACTGAATGTTTCCCGAAACGAATACCATATTGGCCATGGTCTCTAGAAGCAAAGAACAGTTTTGACTGAGGATTGCTGATAAGAAGGAGATGGGCAGAAAAAGAGAATGGCACTTTAAAGTAATTAAAAAACTTTGTAAAAAACACACATAAGAAGTAATAGGTAAGAGGATACGCACGTTTCGTTCAAAAAGAGTTTTGAACTTCATCAGTCCAAGCCCTTCGTCGTAAAGAACACAGGGAACTGAAAAGAGATAAACAAGCAAGATGTTGCCACAAGGGGCAAAGAAAAGTCGAACAAAACCACAGAGAAGGGAGGAAAAAAAATTAAAATATGGGATAAAAAGGAAAGGAAAGAAGCACAAAAAATACAGAAATAAAAAAGGAATAAATAAAATAAAATAAAAATAATAATAAGAGATATGTTTCTAAGCATGAACTTTCCAAATCTTCTATTGCCTCACATTGTTGGAATTCCAATCATCGTTTTCAGTTTTCTAAGGCTAAGATTTTGTGCACTCCTCAGTCTTTGTCCCATCTGGATTTTTTGGAAGGTTTTTCCATTACCCAGCACTTAGATCGTCTTGTGAACGATGGTTTTTCCGTTCCTTTCGTTCATTCTGCTTGGAAGTTGCTGTTGTAAGGTTCTTTCCGTTTCTTCGTCTACTCCCTCCCTTTTTTTTCCTGTTTCTTTAATGTGTATGTACGTGTGTTACTGTCTTTCTTTTTCGTTTTTATTTTAAAAAAATTTTATATATATACTAGCTGAAGTACCCGTTCTTCGCACGGGAATGAATGGACTTTTTGACATTAATATTTGTTGTGATTACTATTTATTGTAATAAAGAGATATAGCAAAATGGATATCGCGTTATATTGTGTTCAATAATCATGCATACGGAATTTCAAGGCAATCGTTTTTATGGTGCAGAAGGCGATGCGGCGTAGCGTAATCTAGTGGCGAGTTTTAGCAAAACGGATACGGCGAAAATATTCTTCGTATTCAAATATCGATTCATACGAATTTTCATGACGATCGGCTGAATAGTCCTGAAGTTCATGTGTTGACGCGACATCTAGTGTCAAGTTATAGGAAAATGGATCGTGCCAAACTCTTCCCCGTGTTGAAATATCTATGTATACCTATTTTCATAGCGATCATTCGCACAGTGAAGAAGTGATACACTGCAGGGCCATCTAGTGGTTAATTAAAGTAATGATTTGCTACAGCGCCGTCATGTGGCGAGTTATAGCAAAATGGATAACGCCAAAATATTCTCATTGTTCAAATAGCTATATGTACTGATTTTCATACCCACCGTTTGAATGGTCAAAAATTTGGCCTGCTGCAGCGTCATCTAGTGGCGAGTTAAAATAATAATGCATTGCAGTACCATCTAGTGCTGAGTAACATCAAAAGTAACACAGTTAGAATATATTCTTCGTGCTCAAATGTGTAAGTATAAAAAATGTTATGCCGATAAGTCGAACGGTACAGAAGTTGATGCGTTGCAGCTCTATTTAGCGGTAAGTTACAGCAAATGGATAGTAAAAAATATTCTCCGTGTTCTAATATCCGCGTGTACCAAATTTCATCGAAATTGGTTGGACGATATTCGCATAGCAAACGGCTAAACGGAATAGAATTCGACGTTCTGCTGCGCCACCTAGTGGCAAGTTAGAGGAAAACGGATAGCATAAAAACCTTCTCCGTGATAAAAGACTTAGGTGAACCAAATTTCATGGTGATCGGTGAAACGGTGCTGAGTATTTCAACCTCCTACACACATACCAACATTCATTTTTATCTATAACCAGTCTTATTATATATACCTGTCTCAAGTAAAATCCAGTTTTAAATCTTAGCCTCGCCAAAGTACCAGCATACGCCATTTTGCAAGAGTTTTTTCAGGGAATCATTCGAAGCATTGACTTAGCAGCAATCAAAATGGGAAATGGTTCGACCGCCAGGCATTTTTTTGAAAAGTGGAATCCCTTAATACAGCCTCATTTTTTAAATTATCAACTATAACATGTTTTATTCATCGTTACCTCGATGTACTAAATGAAAGATTTCAATTTAATGAAATTTGGCGGATTTCCCCCAAGTTAAATCAATGTACTCAATTGGCGAGAATTCTGAAGCTACATCGCTTGAAATGCCCTAATAACGGCATTATTTCTGCACGGATAGTTAAAATGTAATGCTATATTCTAAGAAAACCTATACACTTGTTTTCAAAAATGCTATTCCCTTAAGCTCTCAGTAAATTGCGCCAAAAAGCCTAAAACTGTGCAAACCGCTAGAACTCACTTTCTAAAAATCGGCCTATCATCCATTTTATTTTTCGCGAAACTAAAAAAATTTACATATTACTCTCGGAAATCTTCGATCCTCATTGTTTTGCGAATAAAAACTTTCATTTCTGCTCTCATTTCTTATGCGCACACGATATTATAATTAAAAAAATAACCTTACAAATATAAACTAAAAAAATCATTATTATTCTTTTATTTTCACTTTAAGAATTTAAAACATTTTATTCGGCAAAATCGCCACACATGGCAACCAAGATGCTTTTTTCACTACAGGGGTTACAATTACATAAATCTTTCTGCGTGGAGAACATAAAAAATCTCTTAAATTCCGGGAACGGGTGGACTTTCAAAGTTTTAAAGTGGTTTACCATTTATTCTATATTATTTTACATATATCTGTGTAAAATTTCAGGCTGACAGGTCCATTTTTGTGGAATTGTATACTACCCAAATCAACAAATTGACAAACAGAATTTCATTTTTATTTATAAGATTACCTATGCTTGTTTTTAAAAATACCCTCTCATTAAATTGCGCCAAGCGCTAGAATCATAGAAAATCTGACACACTTTCAGATTTTAAATACGCACTAAAGTGCTATATATATAAAAAGAGTTATAATCCATGGGTCTTCCCTATTTTCGTTCCTTCTTTTATTAAGTTGGAAAGTGTATCATTATTCATGAGTGTGATTAAAGAAAAATAAAATTGATATTTCTAACATCTTTTTTTCTGGATGTAATATATTACAAATAGATGCAGAAAAGCTGCTCAGAAAAATGCACAATTCCAACTGAATGAAAATTTCAAAAACTTATACGCAGGTTTATTCATAACCCAAATAGCAGACTATTAAATTACGATAAATAGCGCCAAGCGTTAGAATCCTCCTCAAAATCGCACATTGGATGCACCCTTTTATTTTTCGCCCAATTAAAAAGTTGCACATTTATTTTCGGAAAATTTCCAAATTCTATTTTTCTTTTGAGTATAAATCATTTCATTCCCGCTCTGATTTCACATGCACACGATATTTTAATTTAAAAACAACCTTACAAATAATCTAGTCAAAATAGAAAAAATCGTTATTCTTTTATTTTTACTTCAAGAGTCTGAATCATTTAATGAACTGCCGAATGTGGCAACCTAGATAAGCTTAATTGTCGCTTAATGCACTGTGGGGTTACAATTACGAAATGGCGGAAAGCAAAAATTAGCCTTTTGCGATACGTTTTTATCGATATTTCCTAAAATAGTTCGAATTTTGAAAAAATCGCTACGAGGTGTGTTGGGACCTGACATGGAGAATTTCCGTTCAAAATTTGGTAGGTCTACGATCATCCGTTTGGGAGCTACGCGAGACACAGACAAACGAACAGTTTACACACATTGTTATATTAATATAAATACTAGTCTCAAATAAAATCCAATTCTCAAATCTAAGCCACGCCAAAGTGCCAACATACGCCATTTTGCAAGCGTTTTTTCAGGGAATCATTCGAAGCATTGACTTAGCAGCAATCAAAATGGGAAATGGTTCGACCGCTAGGCATTTTTTTGAAAAGTGGAATGCCTTAATACAGCCTCATTTTTTAAATTATCAACTATAACATGTTTTATTCATAGTTACTCCGGTGTACTATATGCGAAGATTTCAATTATCTGAAATTTGGCGGAATTCCCCCAACTAAAATCAATGCACTCAATTGGCGAGAATGCTGAAGATAGATCGCTTGAAATCCCTTAATAACTGCATTATTTCCGCACGGATCATTAAAATTTAACGCTGTATTCTAATAAAACCTTTGCACTTGTTTTCAAATATCCGTTTCCTTAAGCTCTCAGTAAATTGCGCCAAGCCGGAAACAGTGCAAACCGCTAGAACTCACTTTCTCGGCATTTGAGCCAATTTATTTTTTTGCCAAACTAAAAAATTGTAACATAGTAGCCTCGAAAATCTTCAATTCTTATTGTTTTGCGTATAAAACATTTAATTCCTGCTCCGATTTCCCATGCACACGATATTATAATTTTAAAAAAAATAACCTTACGAATATAAACTAACAAAAAAGAATCATTATTATTCTTTTATTTTTACTTTGAGAATTGAAAACATTTTATTCGGCAAAATCGCCACACATGGCAACCACGATCCTTATTTCACACTTTTTTGACTACAGGGGTTACAATTACGGAAAGCTTTTTGCGTGGAGAACATAAAAAATCTCTTAAATTCCGGGAACGGGTGGACTTTCAAAGTTTTAAAGTGGACTACGATTTATTCTATATTATTTTACATATATGTGCAAAATTTCAGGCTGATAGGTCCATTTTTGTGGATTTGTATACGAATCAAATCCACAAACAAACAAACAAACAAACAGAATTTCATTTTTATTTATAAGGATTTATTGTGCTGTCCTGTTCGTGGTTTTTATTTTATTAAAAAAAAACAAAAAAAACAAGTGTGCTATTTGTTTTTTGTTTGTTTGTTCTGTTTTCTCTTTATTACGTGTGTGTTTGTACTCGTGTGCTCCCTTTTTTATTTCTGTATGTTTTGTGCTTCTTTCCTTTCCTTTTTATCCCATATTTTATTTTTTTTCTCCCCTCTCCGTGGTTTTGTTCGACTTTTCTTTGCCCCTTGTGGCAACATCTTTCTTGTTTATCTCTTTTCAGTTCCCTGTGTTCTTTACGAAGAAGGGCTTGGACTGATAAAGTTCAAAACAATTTTTGAACGAAACTTGCTTATCCTCTAACCTATTACTTCTTATGGTGTGTTTTTTACAAAGTTTTTTAATTACTTTATCGTTTAACACCAGTATTTTGAGTGATTTTTCAGAATGGTACTTTGTAGGCGTACATGTACAAGATTATGGATGGCGCACGCGCAAGCACAAATGACTTGCGCGTGACTTGCGCATTTTACTATTTCCTGTTCTTTTCTTGGTAGCGTCCAGTCCACGAAATTACTCTGTAGTGCTTACCTGCAGACGTAGCCCCTTCAAACTTTGCACACGTATTATTTGTTACAAAACACAACTTTTAAGACCCCGGAAGAGAGTGTATCCGAAAAAAAAAAAAATTCGGTCCACACTAATATATATTTAAAAAAATAATACGCCATCACATTACCATATCCAGTAGTATTAGTATTATAAAAAATAGAGATACACATATGATTGAATAACAAATATCGTTTAATGTATATAAATGTAACATAATTACATTTTATAAACATGATATGCAATTTATTGATTTCAAATTCTTTAAAGGTTAAAAATGGAGAAAAGCTAAGCAGAACCAATGGTGCATCAAAAAAACGTAAATTGAAAAAGCAGCAAGAGTGCTTAGCCAAAATTCCAAAATTATAAATTTTTCTGAAATCAGTTATGGCATTTCCGCAGACTCCAAGCACATACAGATATCTAGATAAGTTAGAAAACAATGACAAAGAAAGAACAAAAGCTCATTACAAATGTAGCGAAATGCATCATTGTATTGACCATTCGCATGAAAATAGAAATACTTTCGACGTAGAAATAAAAAGCAGTTCTACAAACGACGATAATGAGAGAAAACGCAAGACGATTCTAATTATGATGAAATACATCATGATACGGAAAAATCACGTAAAGATACAGTGAATTTAGACGAAGATACAAATGAAGATAATAACACAGGCCGGTTGTTTTCAACGGACATTGCAGATTTCTAAAGCACAATATTAACAGCCGACATGGGTGCCCATTGGAATTTTTCTAGGGGGGGGGGGGCAAACTTCAAAAAAATTTTCTAGAGGGGGGCAAATTTCAATCTTTTTACAAATTTAATTCTGTTTTTGCCATTTGTTTACAACATGAGACATTAACCTAAAACTCTAGGGAAGGGCAACTGCCCTACCTTGCCCCCCCCCCTTATGGGTGCCCATCGCAGCCGATGTTTAAAAAATGATTATATTTTCCGATTCATGCCAACCACGGGGACCCTTTAAGCGAGATCCTCTGCAAAATAATCGCAAGTTTTCAGAAGAGTTTTAACAAACTTCCTCAAAATATGGTTGTGTTGAAAGACTAGGGCTTTGCCATTCTCCTAAATTGGATGCAGTATATTGCGAAACTTGTTGGTTATTTTAAACAGAGCCGATAGATAACTGGAGAACACGAGGGGTTAGAGAGTGGCAAGGTCTTTCGGAAAAGATAAAAGTACACGAAAAAAGTCACAATCATTTGCAGTCATGTTGTATATGAAAAATGGAAGAACAGTGAAACAATAGATAAGAATGTGGAAGAACAAACTCGATACGAATCGAGTTTTTGGGTACAAGTGCTAGAGCGACTTTTTAATACAACGTTAGTACATTCAAAGAATTGCTTATCATTTCGTGGTCACCGTGAATCCCTAGACGATGAATATCGTGGAAATTTTTTAAGCCAAGTTGATTTATTATCTATATACGATAATGTTATGAAAGAAGTTTTATGCATGCCACATGGAGCTACAAAATGTTTAAAGCCATGATATCCAAACTGAAATTATATATTTCCTTGCAATACGTTTAAAAGCAACTTTCGTAAAGAATAGTAAAGAAGCACCTTTCTATTCCATTATCATAGATACAACGCAGGACATAACGAAAAAAGACCAATTAAGTCAAGTATTTAGGTATGTAAAAATTGTTGCAAATGAAAAAGAAGAACCATCATCTGTTGAGATTAAAGAATCATTTTTAGGTTTTGCTGAAGTTCACAATCACACAGTAGATGGATTGTTTAAAGAAACATTAAACCTACTTGAAAAGTATTACATAAAATTAAGTAAATGCAGAGGACAAGCATACGATGGAGCAAATGTCATCAGTGGGGCGTACAATGGTGTTCAGTCTCTTGTAAAACAAGATGTACCCAATGCTATATACATACACCGCGCATCTCATAACCTCAATTTAGTAATAAACGATGCTGTTAAAATTTGTTGCAATAAAATATCTACATTATTTGCAACTTTAGAGAGCATTTATACATTTTTCCGAAATAGTATAAAGAGATGGGACTTGCTATCAAAATTTACAGGAGAATCCCAAATTATGCTCAAAAGATTAAACCCAACCCGCTCGGCTGGACGATGCATTTCCCTTTTAGCAATCAAATTTAGGTTTATGGACATTATGAAAGCGCTTTCTGAAATATCGTTGAAAAGAGACGAACGCGAAGAAGCATCTAGACTTCAGAAAAGCATGAGCAATTTTGAATTTGTTTTCTTATGTGCAATTTTGTCGAAGATTCTTAATGAAGTAAATTTGCCATCTAAAATATTGCAAAAGAAAGATTTAGATATTGTGAGAGCAGCGGAATCTTTGCAAACTGCAAACAGACACCTTAAGAATACAGAAATACATACGATTCCGCAAAAGACGAAGCTGTTGAAATAGCAGCTAAATGGGAAAATCAGGCCAACTTTTTTGAAGAAGCGACAGAAATTTGAAAAAAAACACTTTGACGAACTATCAAGTGACCAGCGTTTGGTCCACGAAGATGATTTCCGCGTCAACGTCTTTTTTTATGTTATATATACTGTCATAACCAATTAGAAAACAGATTTCAAGGTATGAATGAAGTGTTAAATCATCATCGTTTTTAATACAGACCACGTTAGCAATAATGAAGGAGGCTGAAATTTTAAAATGTGCCGAATCTCTTCAGTTAAAATATAAAGAAGATCTAACAACAGAATTTCCATTACAAACAGTAATGGCCTGTGCTCTGCTGAAAGATGAAATTTGTAAAACATCTACCATAAAAGAATTTGCCGAGGTACTTCTGATAAAATATTCAATAATATCTTTAAATGTTTTGGATGTAATTACGGCATTATTATTGTTTTTGACTCTCCCCATCACAGTCTCAACAGCTGAAAGATCCTTTTCAAAACTGAAGATTCTGGAAAACTATTTACACAATTCAACAGGCGAAAAACGACTGCATAACCTCTCCATATTAGCTATTAAGCAAAAAACAGAAAAAAACTATGGAAACGAATGATCTGATTAGAGATTTTGCAAATCTGAAATCCAGAAGGAAGAATTTTAAATTTTAGTTATAATTATATTATATTTGTTTCAAGTTTTAAAATAAAAATGGTCAAATAACTCTTTTTTGTATGTGTGTGCGTGTGCGCGCGCGTGTATGTGTATATGAGTGTCTGTGGATGAGGAGCCTACTGAAATATTTTGCAGGGGGGCCAGAAATTTGAAGTTCCGCCACTGGCAAGAGAACATTGTTCTACAAGAGACAATATAACCTCTGAGAGCAGCCTACCTATTAAATTTAAGGCATTAAATATTACTCTCAAAGGATGGATTTTACTACCCAGCTACGCCACCATTCCGACAACGAACTGGGTAGAACCATTCTACAAGAGACAAGAAATTTTGTCTTACCAGAACGATTACTATTCTTTTGTAGCATTACTTCTACCCTGGCGTTAAAGGAATAATATACTCCCGCTCGCTAGATAATAATTGCAAAGATTGCTCATCATTGATGAAGGGAGAATCCGTACAGGTATACCTGTTAATAGTTTATCTTCCAAATAAAATTATCCTACTCAGTTAAACAACAAGAGTGAGTTCCCCCCCCCCTGAAACACTGACGTGTACTAGGATACGTATGAACCTAAATTATGCATTTATAAAAATTAGTCTAAATAAGTAATCGAGAACAAATGGAGTAATTAAACAGAAATTTTTTACTACTTAAGTCACGATTGCTTACTAAGCAAAGAAGTAACTTTAATATTAATATTACTAATATTTATGGGAAAGATTAAATACATCTATTCGATCTCTATTATTTACAATTACTCAAAGAAAAGAACTGAAAATTATCCTTAAAGGAATAGATTTCTTTTAAATCAATTCAGAAGGTTTTTCTTAGAAAAACTTTTGAAGAACAGAAGTTATGATCCTTAGCAAAAAGTTTGGAACAAGGGAAGGTATTAATTACAAAAGTAAGGAAACTGTAATAAAAAGGTCTTTCACGCATGAAAATATATTATTTACTTGAGTTCTCCAATATATGTAAAAAAAAAAACATCTTAAAAGGACTTTTCGGTAAAAGATAATAGTTAAACTTCGAATTTTCCAGCAAAGTCCGAAAAACAATTTGTCTGAAAGCAGTGCAGATAATTACTTTAAAGAACAAATCTACACAATTAGATATATCAGCAGTTCTGAGCAAGAGAATGCAATATATAAGTTTAAAGTTGGGAAAAATATGCCCCATCAAAAATATAAAATTAATATTATTTTTCCATGAATATGCGTATTTCTTTCCATTAAAAAAAAATAATAACTATAACGAGACGAGTAAACCTGATACTTAAAATGCAATCTAATGACACAGAAAAGTTTAAATAATTCACTTAAAATGTTTGCCTACATGCATAACAAAAACAGAATTCTATTGGGTTGGCAACAAAGTAATTGCGTTTTCTTGTATAAAATTCAAGCAAATAAGTTTTCAACAAGTTTTTAATTACAGGTAAGCTGTGCCTGAACATACGACTCATATTTGTTACATTTTAAAGTAAGAATTTCACTGGCAGTATTTTTTTTCGTCCATAAAAGATCGCCACCCTCCCCCTTTTTTCGCTTCTGTCCTCCTTAGAGGACAATATTAAAAATGTCCTGAAATTAATTTTTAGGTATACGCGACTGCTGTATTTTACAGAAAGAATTTCACGGATATCTCTATTTTTATTTGAGATCACGCGGGATATGTGAAAGGAACTTTTTGGCCCCTTACACCCCTAAGATTACGAATTTTGGAAAATGCTCTCTGATCTAGCACCTATGTTGAAGAACTCACGTACGTGCCAAATTTCGCATAATTAACTTCAGTAGTTTTGGCCAGGCGAAATATTGACATACGGAAAAACGCAATTACTTTGTTGCCAACCCAATACATTGGCAACAATACATTGAGAAGAAAGCATTTCAGCATCTACCGGTGTCCTGCGAGATTCTCATTCTGTTTCTATTAATTATTCGTATTAATAGACAACTTACATTAAAGCATTTGAATATGAGGTGCTTTATTCATGTCAAAGTCTGCATTAGCTTGCATATTTCATTGTCAATTTCCTTATGAAAACAAATTTTATTTTGAAAGTACTATTCTGCTATAGAATAAAACACTTGAATTATTTGATTTAAATTTAATAGAGAACCCCAAGAAAATCACATAATTTGAAAAAATTAGGATAAATCTGATTACTTGATTTCACTTAATACTTTCGCACGTAACTTTTTTGGAGCAATAGAGACTACAATTTTTGTTTTTGTTAATGATTTGCGTTGCCTGTTGCGTAAATAGTTGATACAAATTTGGTAATAATGTTCCAATTTTTATTTATTAAATCAAAATGGCCTCTTGTTATCAAGATACTGTTCCCTCACGTTAAACGCGCCCAGCTGAGAAGGACAAATTCAAACGCAGGAGGAGGTATTTGTAGACAGATGCACACCGCTAAAAGTGCTGGACTACGATCTAAAGTGAAACAAAGAAATTTGAAAGAATTAAAAATTATTATTGATTTTCTTTTATTGAAAACAAAATTGCTCGTTTGGCGCTACCGTTTTCTTTGATTTCAAAGCTGTCCACAACTATTAAATATTTCCTCTGCTTTGCATTCTCAGCCCTATTTTGCCACTGGACTCGTTCAGTTAGAGCATGCGTGTTTGAGTCCGTGAACGCTAAAGCTGGGGAAACAGTATGTTGAAGGCAATACTTTTTAATAAGAGGAAACAATATTGATTCTAAGAATTGCTGAAAAAATTGAAGGAAATTGTATTTAATGATGTTGATCTTTTAAGAACCAAATAAAATCTGCATTAAAGAAACAAATTAAGTAAAATAAATATTTTTACTTTAGTTACATTTAACTAAAACTTAGTTTTAAACTTGTGGTTTAAAAATAGAAACTATTCGTTGTATGTAGTCTATCAGTCTGTATATATTAGGGTGACGCAAAAAAACCGACTATTTTTTTTTAGTCACGTGTGAAAAAATGTTAGTTTGTGATGTTTTAAGAGCCCCCCTCCAAAGAACAGATAAAAAAAAATTAAAAGGTCGCTAAAAATTTTTTTAAATTTCAAAAATCGTCAGAAATTGATTTTTTTTCTTTTTAAATTTTTTTTCTCATTACGGTATAATTTAATAGACAAAAAAAATAAGTTTCTGAAAGTTTCAGTTCAAAATTTAAATTTTTAACTTTTTTGAAAGGTCGCTCACATTTTTTTTAATTTATTAGTGCATTACTTTAGAAATATTTGAGCGACCTTTTAATATTCAAATTAAAATTCCATACATTTTTTTCTTTTATTTAGTACAATAATCACTTTAGTACAATAATCGGTAAAAATGCACCACGAGATAAACGAGAGAAAATCAAGCACAATGTAGGACACATAATGTTTTTTTATTTAATAATTTTATTTAATCAACTACAACATTTTAACAATATTTTAATAAGCTTTGTTATTAATTCTGAAACCAAATTTTTAATTTTAACAGGTTTTATTGATTTTTAGTTCATCTCGTAGTGTATTTTTATCGATTATTGTACTAAATAAAAGAAAAAAAATGTCTGGAATTTTAATTTGAATTTTAAAAGGTCGCTGTAAAAAATCTAAAGTAATGCACTAATAAATTAAAAAAATTATGAGCGACGTTTCAAAATTTAAATTTTGAACTGAAACTTTTAGAAACTTATTTTTTTTGTCTGTAAAATTATACCGTAACGAGAAAAAAAAATTTAAAAAGAAATAAAATGATTTTTGACGATTTTTGAAATTAAAAAAAATTCAGCGACCTCTTAAAAAAATTTTTTTTAGCTGTCCTTTGGAGGGGGCTCTTAAAACATCAAAAACTAACATTGTTTCACACGAGACTAAAAAAAAATAGTCGGTTTTTCTGCGTCACCCTAAAATACAGGGTTGTCCAAATTAAACTTCCCGAACTCAGAGGCCTGTGCAGGATGTTGTATGGGTCATAATGTGATGAAATTTTGAAAACAGACACTTCAGATCATGCGCTCGTGATTTATTAAAAAACAAAATAGTACAAGAAATTGCCGATAGGTGGCGCTTCAGATCAACAAGACGTTCTACAGATGTTCTATATGTGTGCCGTGGTCGAATAAGGCATATAAACAGCACGAGAAACAGCACACTGACAATACCATGCGGCGATTGACTAGTGGCGTCCACGACCGCCAAAGCAGCGTCGTGTACGCGTGCAGAATCCACAACATGTTGTTATCTACCTGGCAAAATTCCCAGCTGTCCAGTTCTTTCGAACTTCTTCGTCATGTCTCGTAAAGCTGTGGTGTCATTGATCCTTGTTTTAAGTCCTTCAGCCGACGGAATGCTCTTAACGCAGCACAGGAGTTCTCGTCATTCTGGTAGAAAAGTTTCACTAACAGAGCTTTTTCATAGTCGCCATTTTGCATCAGCGAGCTGGAAAACACTGCCTGTGCAGTAGGGTGGTGCGGAAAACATTTTTTTTTTAAATCTGAAACGTCACCATGTGCAATAGTTGCGATTATGATAGTAAAATTATACCCTGAAATTTGGATGAAATTGTTTAATATCTTAGGCCTCCTCAAGATACACAAATTTTGGAAATTATAGGGAAACATGCTTTAAAATCAACTGCTCTTTTCATTAAAAAAATAATAAAAATATGAAATGTCACCAGGTTATTTATTTGCACTTTTGAGTATATTAACATTTGTAAAAAACTAGCCGATAAAAATTAGTTCTTAGGCCTCCCTAAATTTCTTGAAGTTGAGCGTTTTTCACTGAAAATGGTACGCAAACATATGTGAATAGAGAAGATACTAGTCTTACCTTCTCATGTAAGGAGTAGTTTTATTTCACTCGGAAATCACTTTTTTTCGAAACATGGCATTAGCTTCCTATCGAATGCTTTTGCTCGGATGAATCCATCTCTTGCATGGAGGCCACACACATGAGGAGCAGATTCTGTCACAATCCTAATCATCCTCTCAACTACTTGGGTATAGGAGGGTATTTTTAGAAATTTATCTGAAGAACTTGGATGTTTATCCGACTTCAGTAATTCCTGTAACACACTATTTGTCCATTTCTTTGTTATGGGAGGCTCAGTCACAACACATTCTTGCCAATGGATAAGGTCAATGGAGTCATTGCTTTCGAAATTCACCTTTGGAATCTAAAACCTTCTAATGCTCGTTGTTTGTTCCGCAGATTTTCTGACCTTTATGAAACGCTGAATGCCAAGCTAATGGACAGATATTCTGTCGTCGAATAACATTGCAGCGAGCACATTTTCTGCATGATCAAAATACGCGTTATTTTGAACAACGTTTTTTATTATACCCTTTAAATAATCTGGGAGATACTGAAATCGAGATATAAAATATTGCAAATTCTTTGGACCATCCTGAAAGGCACTGTTACGCTTGATTCTGAACCATGTTGGCGCGTATACTTTAATTACGAATGTGCCTAGTACAATGAGTTGTGGTGCTGGATAAGATGTTCCAAAATACAAACCCAAAATGCGATTTGCGAACGACAGCCAGCGAGAATGAGAAAGTTTTCCACGGTCACTATTTGCTAAATCTTGTGGGCAATAACCAGAGGAAAAAGCCATACAAATTTCTCACAAATAACGTTGATCCGTGCTAAGATCTCCAAAGCCAATATCGGACTCAAACGAAAATTAAATTTCCTGGACCTTAATGATAGGAAGGTTAATGCACGTCTTCAGGGACTTACCAATCAATCCACTGAATGCGCTTGGTCTTGATGTTTTCCCGTCGACTGCTTCTGTAAGGTGGCATAAAGGTAGTTTGTTAAAATGAAATTGATATATTTGTCCAATGCACGGGAGAATTGAGCTTTTCTTCAAGGCGTCTAATTACACGTGCATTTACACCGGTATTAGTCACTTCCCCATCACTTCTAATAAAGCCTAATTCTGATAAATCAAAAGCTTTCTCATTTAATAAGCTGAAGATACCATCGGAAATGTCCTTTGAACTTTATCTCTTCGGTTCAAAATATCCCAAATAGACAGAACCGGGTTCTTCAACTAGTGTAATATCTCCTCCCATAATTTTCTCTTATGCTACTTGCTATCATTCATTTTCGTAATTGTAAGAGTTTCATCCCTTCTTCCGTCAAAAAAGAGAGCTATGATCTTGTGACCAGACAGTGGCGAATTAATGCAAGTTTGTCGGTGGGGGCAGTTAGTTAGAAGATTGACATATACTTCCATTTTATGAAGTAAAATAGGATCTTTTACATTAATTTCTCTTTTCTTGGGGGGGGGGCGGGAGTTTAATTCGTCCTTATGACCAAACGTATTATCTCATCTTGAAATGCTTGACGTGTCTTTATCCTTTCTCGCCGAATTTTATACTGATCAATAACAGGTGTACTGCTGTGTCGTCTGTTCTTCTATATGTTTACTTACATCATGAAACAAACTGACGCAAGATCAGTTGCAGCTCAACCACTGACGCTTCACCTATCACACTTTCTGGAAAACACAGATAATTTTATTTGAGATTTAGGTTTCAAAATTAGCTGTGGAATGAAAGCAGGATCTTTCTGGGATAGAATGGGGAGGGGGGGGGGAGAGGAGTAATAATTTAAAGAAGAATGCAAGCTGAAAATCAGGACGATGTCTACAAAAGTATGTGAGAGGGTGAGATTTATTAATATTAAGCTAATGCTGGTAATGAAGTGGAAGTAGACGAGTTTGTTTATCCAATTTATCGAGCTATTTTTGGTGTAAAAATGGCAAACTTTAAGAGATTTGGGGAGGCCAAGAATTAATTTCACATAGGCTAGCTTTTTACAAATGTTTTTTTACTCAAAAGTGCAAATAAATAACATTCTGACATTTCATAATTTTTTTTTCTTTAATGAAAAGAGCAGTTGATTTTAAAGCTTGTTTTCCTATAATTTCCAAAATTCTTGAATCTTGAGGAGGCCTAAGATATTAAACAATTTCATCCAAATTTCAGGGTTTAATTTTACTATCAAAATCGCAACTATTGCACATTGTGACGTTTTGAATTTCAAAAAATTTGTTTTTCGCACCACCCTACTGTGCAGCGCCTGTCTTCCACTTTTGTAGGGCTTGTCTTTTGGATACGTTGCGCAGAAGCTTTATTTCTGCAAATCACGTTGTTGCAGTATGCAAACTACTAGTGTTACAGCGCCACCTAATGGCAACTTCTTGTGCTAATATTTTTTTTAATGAATCACGTGCGCGTGATCTGAAGTGTCTGCTTTCAAACTTCATTACATTATGACCCATACAACATCCTGCACAGGCCTTTGAGTTGGGGAAGTTTAATTTGGACAACCCTTAGTGAGCGACACAAGTTTTACAATAGAGCAATTTAAACCACGTAACTGCGGATAAACTTTAATAATTCTCGATATGCTCACCGAAAATTAAAATTAACCAATAGAATTTACATTTTCATATGACGGCTGTTTAGTAGAAATGGGTTGTGACGTATTGTGCATCTATTTTTTTTATAACTTCATAATGTACCAATTCTATTGTAAGGATATTTTGTGTGTGCATTGGTTTTCAAAATAAAATATATGATAATAAAATTTTCTGAAGGATCAAGTACAGTTTATAATTTGCAAGTTTTAGTATCTGTTTAGTGATAATTTTAAAAATGGAATATTTTTTAGCTTCATAAGAGACTGTCAGGAACGGAGCTAGAAATATTCAATTTATAGATAGATAATAATCATACATCGGAAAACAATATTATGCTAATATTTATGTATCATTTCGCTTGCCGACTACTTATTCCCTTAAGTATTTTCTTTAATAAAAGTTTCAAAACTTTTCATTGAAAGAAATAAAGTGAAATGGCTTTTTCAAATTACACAATCTCCAAGTTATAAAAGCAGTCATTTTTTAACTTTAAGAAGTACGTAAAGTGTGTTGTTAAAAAGATTTTCTCTTTGATACAAGAACGAAAATAAAACTTTTCAGTGTTTTATTTTACACTGTTTTCTTTAGCTACATTTAGATCTATTTTTAAAATATTTTCATTTTAATTTCTAAATACGTGTTTTTGAAACTTTTAACTGCTATCTGACTTTCTAAGATTGAAAGCTAAATTATTTTTGGTCCACAGTGAATTCAATTCTTGACTTAAGGAAGCTGGGTACTGCATTAAATGTCTACAATTAATTTAGTTTTAAATTTTTCGTTTCTGAAAATAACGCAGCAGCGATGAATTTCTTGATGCGTCTTTTTCTCGAACAATTACCTTTAAACTCCACATAGATCATTCTAGAATAAAAGCAAGGACCTTAGTTTAAGGAGGGAAAAAACGGGAATATCGTTTTATCTGCGCAATAGTGGGAGTGAAAAATCTGGACTTAATTTCAATACTAAAAGTTTAAAATAAAGGATCATGATTTATCAACTATCAAATGATGAATATCGTCCAGGACTTTTTTAGCACAAAATAAAAAGTATTTTATTAAGACATAGCATATGTTTTATCATATAGTTTTCTCATAACAATGAGGAGAAATTAAAATGCTCGACTTAAATATCACGTTCTGCATTATTTTCATAATATTTTAACCTGATAATTATAAAATGTAACTCTCTTTTCATAATATATGTAGAACTATCTTTTAAAATATTTTTTTCTACATTTAAATAGCATCCTTGACTGTCCAGCAAAAGAACGAAACTGTAATATGGCACTTTCTATCTGTATAAATTTCCTTAAGATAAATTACTTACATATTTTTTTTAAATCCATAAATTTTACCGACTCAAAAACGTTAGTTTTATGAAATTACGATTTTAATTAAAGTTTCAGTAGAAAATTATATTCAAATTTAAAATTATAGTTTTAAGTTGCAGGACTCAAACAAATAAGTTTGGCATAAATTTTTATTTTCAGTTATTGAATATAGTGAAAAACATTTAGTGGATATACATATTGTTTCGATACACTTCAATTTTTAGATAGTACGAGTATAAATTCATTCTTTTTTCAGAACTTTATAAATATCACATAGTTTTTTTTGTTATTTAACCAGGTAGTTTCTTCATTAGTTTCTCTTTTCAATACAAATTGTCTGTGTAGCATTTAAATTCAAGTTTTATGATAGGTAAAATATAAAACATGAAGATTCATTTTGTCTAAATCTATTGTTTCGCGATTTATCGCGATGATTTGTTTTTTATGTCTTTTATCATCAGATATTTTGTATGAAGTAATTCTCACATAGAATTGTTGTAAAACTGTACTAAAGAAAAAAAATATAGGGCAAGTAGGTTTTTTTTTCCTTTTTCGAGGAATTTGAGTTTCGCGATATATGTAAATCTATTCTGACGATTTATTTATTACTGAAGCTTCAACAATTTGTACTTCAGCAGAAATATGATTGGACGACTTAAGATAGTCGCCGAGTTCTCTCTAACAATCAACTCAAATCAACAGGCAATATGGATTAAGAGCTGAGATATGAAATTAATTCAGTCGAGTCAACAATACATCAATATCTAATTCGCCTCATCCGCCCAAGAGAATAAATTTCGTAAATAATTTCTGGGATAAATTCCGAGCGGAAAGTGTCTCTCCTTTCGAACACTTCATCTTCCATTGGGCGAAATATTCAAAGAAAATCCTGAATCGTCCTGCCACTTTACTTTAATGAAGATTGGAGAATGAATTGCAGAGTTTCGTCTCGGGTCGTAATTTCATCTGAAAGTTTTCGAAATAATTAATTCTGGGCTTAATAAAAATCCTGTGAGTAGATCGCCAAGGAAATCTTATTAAAACGCTTCTTCATTATGAGATTCTACACTTAAACTATTCAATACATTCTTCTGAAATTTTTTTAAAAAAATCGAAAATAAAATTAAGAAAACACATAAATGCTTTTGAATGACTTTTGAAATAATCTCATAAACATATTCTGGTCATTTTATGTAAATTCCAAAAAAGTGTAATGGATATTAATCAGAAAAGTCTTGTGCAATACCCTTTGTATTCTACCCAAAATTACAAATATTTATCATAGTTAATCCCACATTTTGTGCAATTATCATCAATTTTTCAATTGTTTCATCTCATTAAAATAGAATTATAACAGGGATTACATTAGGTAATCAGTAACCATTCAATTAATTTGCTATTTTAAAAAAATTGTACATGATTTTACCCAAAAAGGTTGTTATATTTAAATTGATTGAAGCATTGTCATCACACTTTAAGAATATTATGTATTTCACACTCTTTTAATCATTTTTTTAAATATCTGAGTAACATGTAGTTCTTTTCAAATTGTTGGGTCCCTTGAAACGTACTATGGCAGTACATTTTTTATTAAGAAATTTTTAAATACTTTTAATATGATATTAATTGCGCATTTCTGATGACATTTTACAAATAAAAGAACAAAGCGTATTCCTGAAATGCCGTCAAAATCTTAGGGCTGTAAAATTAATGAAATACATATACAAGAAATGTTTGAACTCCGACTGATTTTGTCCTATGGCCTCATACAATATATGGATAAGTGAGTAGTCGATAACCTTATCATAATAATGAAAACTTTAAAAGTTTTACGCTATTAAATTGTGCTTATCCTAAATTGCCTTAAACGTATAAAGTAAACGTATTAGAACACATAGTAGATACTATATAGCGAAGCTTTACAACTTAGCCAAGTGTGCGAAATTTATAGATTTTCTATTTTGCAATCCACATTAACGTCTTTGCTCTAAAACTAATAAAATATGAAAAAATTCATTAGTTAATTTTCATATAATCTGAAGCATTCTCAAAATCAGTAATAAATTATATGCAGAAAATACACTTTCTAAATCGAATCTCCAAAAATTTCAAGTTATTTTCGAATTCCATTTTAAGTATTTTTAAACCACCGAGCCTTTTATCATAAGTTTACTGACAGAATTCTTCTGTGTTGGCGTTGATTGAAAGCTTTAATAAGACGAAAATAATTTGAAAATTGAGAAAAGTTATAAATGTCAGAGAAGTTTACTGTAGTATCTGACAGTACACATAAATCTTCAAAGGCTTTCATTAATTATCGAATGCAAAAATAAGAAAAAGTACTTTGTTAAACTGCAGTTAACTACGTTATGATAATTCTGCATTTTTCGTGATACTTCAACAATTAGTCGGATAAAAAATGTTTTATGTAGTGTAATACAGGAAATCAATCGTACTGTTATATAGATTTCAATGGAACAGAAACTTTTATAAATTGAAATGTCCATAAAATAAAAGGTATCTTCGAAACCAACAATTACCATAGGTAGATTGATAGGTATTGTCTTGAGATTACGAAGGTTAAAATAAATATACAAGGCGCCTGTAATTGAACTGTGAAATGCTCTACTCCTTGTTGCACATAGTTGACGCGAACTAACAACTGGAATGTCACGAAACTCTGTAAAATGGTAATAAGGTTAACGACAGCGTAAAAAAAAAATGTTTCGCAGAATTTATTTTACTGCTAAACATGAAATAGGAGAAAAAATATTACACCGTTAATACTGTTTGTGGCACACATGCAACTGAAAACTAGCTTAAAACTTCTATACATTTCCAGATATCAAAGCAAGTTGCCTTGTAGCAGCTTTGACATCAAAAAGAAGTCACGCACCTTGACAGCTTAGTTACAACGCTATTGACTGGTGGGCGATGAGGTAGCGAATTGAATGCCTAACTTACCATTGTTTGGTTAATCACAACGTGTACATTCGGCATACATAAACCAGTGTAGCTTTAAGTCCTATCGCGGGTCTGTAACGAAGTTAATTGCTTAAGGTATTTTAAATTATTAAATTGGGTTGTTCCGGCCAGAAATCCAGGTTCGATGCACTTAGTTGCAATAAAGACATTGAATAATTAAACTATTTTATTTAAAATATACTACTGAAACATAAACTTATTACAACGGATGGTGGTGGTGGTGGTGGATCAGCGAATTAAAAATACGTCCTTATATGGACAGTGAAATTAAGATGGAATGAATAAAAAATTACGCCAGCAGAAAATTACACATTAGCGAGAACAATAACTTGGCTGAGATAAATAACGCTAATTCCAGAGGAACCCTAAACTTAATCCAATAAAATTAAAATGACGTAATCACGATCAAATAATTTTAAAGATGAGGCAGGGCAACAGAAATTTACTTACGCCAGCAGGATGCCAAGAGGGGAAGCAAAAAATGTTCGTTGCAATTGCAAACGGACGTAATATAATCTATTTTTAGAACAACTGCTCGACTGGTCTGATGTAGAGAAATAAACAATTAAGAATAATGCATACGGGGAAAACGAATATACAGATTTAAAAGCTGAAATAGCAAAAAAAAAAAAAAAAAAAAAAAAAAAAATGAGAACAGAAAAGATTTAGAATTCTTGAGTTTGGATTGATTACATTAAAGAAAGACAAAGTAAATAATTATTAAAATTAGATATGTGATCTCCATCTCAGGGTCCTTATCCATTTTTGAAGAGTTCAAATTTAGAGGTTACCCCCCTCTTCTGCTGTGGATCTATAAGAAAAAATCTCAAAGAAAGGGCTCAAGAAACTAGCAGGGTAAATGGTCCTCTTCTAGAATGCAAATACCACTCAAGAACTACTAATACGGACTGAAAGTTCGCGATAACAAGGTGAGCATTCAAAAAACTGGCTCAACTCAATGTGTTCCCATGACGTTAACTTCGTACATAATCGGAACAATTAAATCAATGTTTAAGCAGAAAACATGATATCAATGTTTAAGCAGAAGACATGTCTTAAAACTTTTTCTTTAACTGTGAAATCTTTCTAATACTTTTTCTTCCATATATTTTAACATTTCCCACAACCAGCTACATTTCAGATCAGTTTTCTATTATCATTTGTTTCTTACGAATTTTTACCAATTTTTGGTGTTACATCGAACAATAAATGGGCCTCTCAAGTTTCAGGCTAATTACAAACTGTCTGTACGTATAAACAAGAAGATTTTTACGCACAACGTAGCAATTCAACACAGACGGAAATAGAAAAAGAAAATCAGAAAGGTATAAAACGACCAAAAAAAGTTTTTTGTAAGATTAACGTTAATGATCTGGAAAATAGTTTAAAATTGCTGTAGAAGAAATAGCAATTAACTAGTTCAATTCCACGAGGATTAACTCCTTACTTAGTTTTTAACTAATACTGATAACTTCGAACGAAACTCAATTTTTAACATAAATATCTAACAGAAAGCGCACAAACAAGTAATATATAAAATTCACAAATAACTAATTTCTAATGTAGTTAAGGAAGGGGAAAGAAGTGGAAAATACTGACCTTCAAGTCAATATAAAGTTTCTTTCAATTTATAAAACTCTAAGTACTTCGGTTACCATTTGTTGATATGATGCTATTAATACTTTAACATGATATTATAGATAGGATTGTACTAATAATAGTGAATAACTTCTAATGCTTACGAGTACAATCTTGGCAGCAGTGGTGTTTGCATTAAATAGGTACGCCAAATTATGAAATGCATTTACTGTCTTAAATTGGTAACGTTATTTCATTATTACTGCTGCGTTTTGAGATATAAAATGAGATATACAATACTTGTAATTTACTGGTAGGGTATTACAATAGTGAAGTAATCTTGTTTGTTTGTTTAGTCACTGAAATTCAGTGCCGATCGCTGAAAAAATAAAATGAAATTTACAACTTTACATTTGCTGAAATATTACCATCCTACTTTTTAGCATATATAGTATATACATTTTACATCAAAATACTTTTTCTCACAAATAACGCAAAATTCTAAAAAATACAAAAAGAAGGTAACATATTCTTCAATGTCTCATAGACAAGACAGCACTTAATTTTAAGATAACTGACTTTTCTATTGAAATTGTGATTCCATAAAATTTTTTGTTTATTGTAAAAAAAAAAAATTACTTATGAGTTTTCACATTTCAATAGACATCCTTATATCTTTGGTAGTTCTCCCAGTTGCATTGCTTATGTATTTACTGTTGCTAATGTCGGTAGTATATAGGTTACGTGTGATTTGAAGGCGTAATCTCAACGTATGAGTTTTATTGTCATTCATTACTTCACATGTCTGGCATAAATCGAGAAAACCCAAAAATTAAAATAAGATAAGATAAAAATAAACCATTCGTGGTAAGATATCTACCAATACACTTATCATGCTTTAACAAGCTGCTCATGTAAGACAAAGGAAAGTATGAAGTCGCAATGAAGTTTTATCCAAATGAATACGGAAAATGAATCCTAGCTTCTTATTTCAGTAAGTAATTTAGAATAAGAGATGTCAGAATAATGAATTATTTCACCGATAAACAAATAGTCTAGTAGCTTAATTTTCTAGAAAATTTCTTGCGAGATCAATAAAGCAGACTTTCATTGTACTCCTGACTAAAAATAATTAATTTGTGAAGTATACTGAAGGAGCGTTTTTAAAAGCCCGAAAGATTGTTATGAATTATAGTCTTCTGTTTTATATTCGTAAACATTTTTCAAAGACTTTCTCAAACTATTAATTCCACCTTTGTATGAACAAAACATATTACTGTAGCATTCATACTTGTTTTCTATTTTCAAAGAAGAAAAAGAATATTGACATACAAACACTACTATCCAGTGTTCGTCTCATTATCCTAGTTTTTATTTTATTGTTTTAGAGCACACGCCATTTTCACATTAATGGAATGCACATTTTTATTATTTTATGAAAGCGGGTCTTATCAATTTAGTACATAAATAGAAGGTAAGTCATTAAGTAAATCACAAATTGATATAAATTTTAGATTACTTTAAAATATTCAATATAAAGCGTTATTATTTACTAGCTGATTTTATATCTTGAACCTGCTTTGCTTTATAAATGAAACTTCATGGATCTCTGATGAAGCGCCATTGTATAAGTCACAAAATTAAATAGCTTTTGTGATTTGCTTAATGTCTTACCCTCGTAAAACATTGCTCTAATTCGTAAGAGCAACACATTTATGACACTGGGACTTTTCACAATCTTACTTAATCTCGATGACAACAGCACAGGGATAAATCTCTAGTTGCTAACTCTAGTACGTTGCTACAGAATTTAATCTTTATAAAAGAAGACGATTTGAAAAAAGACAATTTTTGGGTATCTGATATTCAGTATAGGCTGACTTTTAGCAGAGTTCCTTCATCTTTGATTTACGAGAATGATATAAACATTAATTTATATGAACTTCAAAAAGGAATTAAACAGCCATTGGTATATCATAAAAATATCGTTCGCAGAAGTTTTCTTCCTAATTTCCTGGGTCAACTTCCGCCCAGAATCTTGATTACTTCAAGGGCAGTAGATTTTGGTGGTTTAATTATGGGGAGCTAAGTAGGCAAGCTAACGTTTCTTCTATGAGTGGTCTCCTAATTTCGCACAAATTCCAAATGAGAGACCTAACATCTGAATCGGCACACCAAGAGGTATCGTTTTAACATTAAGGATATTGGAGCCACTAAACATTTTACGTACACCATCTATCTTTAGCGTACACGCTTCCACAGCAGTTCAGGAGACAGAGGATGTCACCGCCCTAAGCTCTGACCGAGGTCGACACCACTTCATTTTCGGTGTTCTTATAAGAACTGAGTTTAACCGGCTAAGCCACTGCAGAACTAGTTCGTAGGAATAAATGATAAAAGAACACAAACTTAAAACACAGGACTTGACACAGGAACCTTTGATAGAATTATTTTTCTAAACTTATCGTTTGTGATATATATAATACTATATATGTACATATTTCATTAGACTTTTCTGAAAGTAATTTTACATTTGTGACATTTTTAAAAATAATTTTTTAGAAAAATATCTTTGACACATACTATTATCTATCTAGTGCGCAGATAAATTCTGACTAGTGTTCGTTTAGGTTTTTAAGTTTTTCTTGCCGCGCTATTTACGCTGTTTTATTGAGATCAGTTCTAAATACGTATTTCTATTCTCAATTCGTAATACTACCAATTACATCATATTTTGAGTGATACTTAAAGTGAGAGATAGTGTTCACTTTCGTAAGAGACAACATGTTTTCTGATTTGTGCCCTTTTCTTTAAATGGCGAATGATATAATTTATGATTAATTGAATATTGAATTTGTTCGTTTTACATTGATATGAAAATTATGATTTTAAAACAATAAAGTGTCAACAATAAAATGGAATATTTCAAAATAATAATTCAAAAATTGTGGCCTACAATAAACACATAATTAATTTAAATAATTTAATAGAGAATCATGCATTTTGAGAACGTCTAAAGGGCTGCTATGATGGCTAGGACCCAGTAATTGAGTTTCTTCAGTAGATGGATCATTTTACCCAGCAATATGGTGTCCACTTTAGGTCATATTACTGGAACACGCCGAGAAACACCACAAACTAAACAAGCGTAATTCACATCTAAAACCCTATTCTATTTAGTAAACCAAGTCATATTTCTGTACATTAAAGACTGCATTGCTAAAAATATAGGAAGGTTAGTGCTTACCTTAAAAGAGATATGATAAAACCCCAGGTTTTTTTAAGCATTCTACTCAGACACGTAATGCACCGATCGCTTAAATATCGCCATTGATTCTTTTTGGCTTGTCACTAGTTTAGGTGTTACATTGTATAAAGGGGTGATCAAATGAAAAGGTACGAAACGACGTAAAAACGTAACAGGTAAATATTTGCATATTCCGCTATGGGAGAACGTAGCGAGACATCACGGTATGGGATTAGAAGTCTCTGACTGGGATCGGAGCATGCGCGGGCGTTCGCATGCTCAGGAAAGAGCAGAGGCTCTTATCAAAAGCGGCGTCCAAATAATGAGGCAGTCCGTATGAGGACAGGATGGCGTTCGCGTTGCAAAATTCGACGATTGAGGAGCAGCGAGGTGTTATCCGATTTCTGACAGCGGAAGGTGAGAAACCGGCAGCTATTCATCGCCGGGTGGTGACAGTATACAGGGAGAAATGTGTCTCTGACAAGTCTGTCAGAAAATGGGGTGCCCGTTTTTGTGCAGGCCGTGAGAGTGTAGGTGATGACCCGAGACCAGGCCAGGCAAACACTGTCATCACGAGCGATCTCATCGACAAGGTGGACGACCTAGGGAGAAGTTATCGGCGTGTCACATTGCGAATGTTGGCGGTGAAGGTGGATGTCAGCTATGGAACCGTGTGGAAAATTGTTCACGACAGGTTGCGATATCGGAAGGTGTGTGCCCGAAGGTGGGTTCCGAAGCAGCTCACCGACCAGCAAAAGGAACGGCGTATGGGGCTAGCACTGCACATCTGTTTCAACATCCACGAAAGCGGCAAAACCGCTTTCGTGGAGCGGATCGTCACAGGTGATGAGACCTGGTGCCATCACTACGACCCAAAGCGGGACAGCATGAAGTGGAAGCATGCGTCGTCACCTCCCCCTAAAAAGTTCAAAGCCGTGCCGTCAGCAGGCAAGGTGTTGCTCACCGTCTTTTTCGAAGTTCAAGGTCCCCTACTTGTGGAATTCCTGGAGCACAGAAAAACCATTAACTCCGATGTGTACTGTGAGACACTCCGACGCCTACGCAGGTCCATCAAGAACAAAAGACAGGGGCTACACACGGAGGGTGTGGTTCTGCTCCATGATAACGCGCGCCCACACGTCTCCAGAGTCACACACATGGAACTGGCCAAGTTCAAGTGGGAGACGTTGGACCATCCGCCCTACAGTCCGGACATGTCGCCCTGTGATTTCCATGTGTCTGGTACACTGAAAAAACACCTGAAAGGGAAGCGCTTCAACTCGGACTACGTACTCAAGGACGCTGTGACGGACTGGGTCTCGTCACAACTACATGAATTCTGGGAACAAGGAATCCTGCGGCTTGTTCATCAGTGGGATCGTTGTGCTCAGGCGAATGGTGTATATTTTGAATAAAGTATACATTTGTACCCACCGTGTCGTTTCGTACCTTTTCATTTGATCACCCCTTGTAGATAGCGCTGCATGTATGGAAGAAAAAATATGTGGATCGTTTTGTCCGATAGGATCATTTAGATTTAGTCCTCTTCTCAATTTCGTGTATTATAATAAATAGCTACAAACAGCTGCAGATCATGCTAAGTTATCTTAATTTAACTGTATCAATATAGAATTTTTAAAATAGAAAATTTTTATTTTAGTCAAATTCAAAAGTATGTGATATTACGTATGGTATTTTCATGCGTAGTGCACAACATTTTTTCTTTATATAAATTGTGTGAGCTAAATTGTAATATGATATTTTAAATACTACAAAGTATCAACAGAAATAAACTACAAAATAAAGATCATTACAATGTTTTTGTCTGTCAGTTCTCATAAAATTTCATTTCAGAAAAGAAATAGTAAATAAAATCGAAAATAAACTCTAAGAATAATCTAAGAAATTTAATTATTTTTTATTATCTTAGCAATTTACAGCTCAAACAATTCCAAAATCCATTTAAGTACGTGTATTATTAAATATTTTATATTTTCTTCAAATAAAAAATGCACAGCTGCTAATATTATGACGAATGGAGAACATGGAATTCAATTAAATTATCGATTTCAATTACTTTTATCAAAGCTTTTCACATGTCACAATAATGATTCTCTTATTGAAATTTGAAAATTGGCAAGCCAGTCTATTAAGAATGGAGGAAGATTGTAAATAAGAAAGTTTTATTAATTCCAGACATAAATGAGTACTATCTGACTATCTCAAATCATAATGATGAAAGAAATAATTATTTTACTTTTATTCATTTAACTGAAGTATAAGCGATATTTTAATGCATCTCTCATTGATTCTTTTTTCTCATCTACCTAATAAATGCATATGTAGTAAAAAAGTGGAAATTCATTTCAACCTTTTAATAGAATTCCATTTTATTGAGCACTGATGACTAATGTTTTATTAGTAAGTAATTTTTTTTTAATTTTTATTTTCTTAATAGTTAATTATAAGAGTACAAAAATATATATTACTAATTGTTATCCTTGGGAACACTTTTTAAGAGGTTTATTAGGTTAAACTGTTTTAAAACTATAGATGTAAAACTGATAATTAAATGTTCCTTAAAACGCCTAAATCATATTTCTCAGTAAATCATTACAAATAATTTTCATCATTCAATTTACAATGCTTTTTTTAGTTAAGTTTTTATTTAATGTAAAAGAAAAAAAATTTAAAGTAAAAATATACAAATCAATTTACAGCTTTCTAAAGTCACGTTTATGGGTTAGAAAATATTTCATTTTACATAATTTTCATACAGCTTGATAAAAATGTATATTGAAATTGATTTCACATATAAATATTGGAATAATGGAATTTCTACCAACTAGATTTTAGAACTAGTACTCCTACTAGTTCTAAAATCTTTATGCTACAAAAAATACTGCAAGAAATTAGTACATTCGTCAAATTTTATGATAATTTTTTTAAAGGTCACTTAATTCTTATAATATAATGGTATAAAATGTAAGGATTCCTCTACGGAATGAAAACGATATTATTCAACTACACAAGAATCTTAGCACGTAACTTTTGATGTTCAGTGCTATGATAGAAGGGATACTGGAAGCTAATAGAACACTTTTTACATTTTATGCTGTAAAAAGTGTGATTTTTTTCACACAGTAAATTCAAATGGTTTTCCGATATTGGATAAAAAAATTAATGATTATTTAATTATTAAAAGAGAAATTACCTCAAATTTTTAAATGCAATTTTTCCCCATTAGACCCTAACTATTGGTTCTATTAATTAACCCTTCCAGTCCCTGTGTCCACAACTGAGGACACAAAAATCATCTGTACTATCGTGCAAGATTAATGTCCTCATTGCAGGATGAATGTCCTCATTATCTCAATTTAAGAATTAGTTCTTTTAATCTTTTTAAAGCTAAACTGTTGAACTTTTAGCTCATAACTACCTTGTACTTTTGTTAAAACAAATCTTTAAAATGGTATAAATTCAATAGAAATGAAAGAGTAATTCGCATTTTGTGTACACTTGTACACAAAATCTGTCATTTAAAATAGACAATAATATTGCAGTTTTATACCTAATGACGTTCATTAGACCCCTTATGAAATGTCCCACTGGAACATTTATTACACACACATGGAACACATTGGCTTTTAGCCTTACTGCAAATTAATAATTCCCCACTGACACAAAAGACTGGTTAAGAATAAACGTATTTGTTTAAAGCTTCATAGTAACAGAAATTTTTGTTTGAAAGTGTTATAGAGCAAAAAAGCATTTATTTAAATGAAAAAAGTCCTCCACCTTGATATTTAAAAAGCTTCTGCTTCTTGTTCTAACAAACTGCTAATTTAAAATATGTTTCAATACATGATCCAGTGAAAGGCGAGTACTACCACCTGTAAAGTTGAAATTCTGGACACTCAACTATATTGTTTCATGCAATAACACATCTATCTTATTAGCTCTCGGTCTACCATATCTATCGAGTCAAATAATTCGCTGAATAAAAGGCATTTTAAAACTTACTTTTCTTTCTTAGTGTTCTAGCGCAAGAGAAAGTCTATAACATTTAATGCTCTCAAACTGATTTGTTTACCACGAGCGTGTCAATGCATCTACTTTAGAGCTCAATGCCTGATCCAGATGTCTTCATTTATTCTGGTTAGTACATGTTCTACATTATTATTCTATCTCAGTGTATGTTATACGTTATATAAATGAGGCTTTAATATATATCGTTTTATTTAATTGAATTCTTTCACGATTCAGTTTAGAAATTTTAGTATTTGCTGTCAATTCGATTTCTCTAAATTTCATTTTCCACTCTTAAATAACTGTAAAGGTTTGCATTAGAAAGCTCATTTATTGAAGAAGATTATGGATTATTTCTCACTATGTCACTACCTATGTATTTTACCATAAGATATATAAGAATATAAGGTAATGCGGCAATGAAATACAGACTATTGCTCAAACGTTCCAATTTTCTTGGATCAATCACTTACTAGGCTCTTTCGTTCCAGCGAACATGATTCAAATCGCCTTAGATTTCAGAAAAGTTTGTTAACAGTCCTCTTACAGAAGAAGTTCTGTGTCTAAATTGTCATATTTTTGTCCCGGTTTCGAACGCAGGTTTTTTTTTCTAATGATGGGCACTAGCTATTTATAAGCATTGGCCACTACTGGGCCTAAAGTACTAGTCATATTATCATGGAGGCACCTAGGATCAATATTGCTTTCTATAAAGGACGGATGAAATGACACCAAAGCCCTAGTCTGGAACTGAATCCCGGCCCGTGGTGTGGTAGAATGGTTTTCTAACCACTACACAAACCGGACAGCTCGAACCCAAGAGTTATCTGCTAAATTTCTTTGTTTTAATTAAATATGCCCCGAAGATAGTTTAATTTTTCTCAACAGTCTATCACAGTAAAGCAATTGAAACTTTTGTGTAACAATGGAGCTGAAATTAATAATGTTAACATATTAGTTAGCCAACAAAAAATTATTGAACAAAAAATTTCCAGCAGAAAGACAATATGGAACAGCGCAGATGTGTGTGTGTGTCTTTGCAAATCAGACTGGTTATCTATAAAAATTTTTAGTTTCATTTATTTCTGAAAGTCAATTTTTAGTTTTTTCCACATGAATAGTATTTTGTTATTAATATACATTTGGCCATGTACTAATCATATTCATAAAACGAGTACATATAATTCAAATTTAATTCAGGTGTTCCCGAAGTTGCAGCAGGCGAAAAGTAGACGAAAAACGAAACCTGTCGCAGTCGGAAGAACTAGCGGTATACAATTTTTCGTTATAGTGTATATTGCTAGGTTTTACAACAAATAGCTGCAATTTATTTTGCTCATGTAGTAGCATTGGGTCCCAGCAATCGAAACTTCAAACATTTAAAACTGTCAGTGGCTGTCTAAATATAATGTAATCTCCCTGATCCACAAAATGTTAATTACTTTAAATTCAAAAAATCTTTGATTTGGAGTTTTTATATACATTTTCTAATATATGATTAAATTAAAAATTACTCTTTGAACAGGTACGGTTTATGAACTTTAGTGTATGAATCATATAATAAAATCATACGTAAACATATTTTAAAATAGAGTTTTTAACCGTCTACAGCTATCTAAATACTATGGATAATTTATAACTGTTTTCTTCTTTCCCTCTACTAAATTTTCTAATGTTCGAGTATGACTCGCCATATCTGCAAATAAAATTTTCAAATCCCACCCTCATTTTTTTCGCTCAAATTTACTTTCCTTAAATAGAAAGTATACGTTTAAAGGCAATTTCGCGACGAAAAATCGAAAAATCAATTCTTTAAGCGTTTTGTGGATTTACAAATTTAGTTATCTACGATAAGGTACGTCCCATTGTGCTACTAATATTAAAGAGATACAATGCATCATTCAAGAACTGATTTTCTGAAAGAGAAAATTGACGAAACACAGTTTATCCCAGATGTATTCCTTCATACTGATCCTATAATTAACTTTTCAGCTAAAACCAGAAAATACAATATCCGATACGATGAATGGGATTATTTAAAATTCGTTGTATAGCAGGTCAAGTTTTCATTGATATAATAAATCGTTTCACATAATCTGTAAGCAGTAATTTAAATGTCTGTTTATATTTTTTCACATGTCGCATACTTTGAAATTTTAAGACATGTATCCGGTTGTGTGTAGTAAATTTATTTGCATTAAAACGACAGAGTTATTTAAACTCGGACAAATGAGTTCGAAATTTTAAAAAAGGAAAATTTACCGGTTTAAATTGATTTAAGCCTTCATTAATCAGCTTAATCACTAGTCTAAATACGGAAACAATCTGAAGCATACAAATCAAAGACAAAACATTTTCTTTTTCTAGAAACGTGATGAGAACTTTAGATACCTTTCAATTATTTCTCTTTAAGTATAATTTCTTTCAAAATGGTCGCTAGCAGTATGCAAAAATATTTAGATTATTTTCTCTGTAGTTTGGAAGGCGAGTGGATAGAGATACTTTGATCTAGTTTCCTGCTTATCTATCCTAAAATTTGATCTCCACTGAATTTTTCATTGTTATAAATAAACACTTCTTGATGCATTTTCAGACGTAAAGTATGAAAAGTATACCAGTTTTATAGACGCTTTGACAAAATAGGGTAGCTTGCATACATTCGTTTCAAAAGTGTCTGACATTCGTGAAATATTCGTAAGAGTGTGTGAATATTTTGTTATCATCTACATGTGAATTATATTAATTAGTCTGTCAAAAGACGGGGAGAAAAGCATTCTTCTGTTTCGGTACTTTAAAATTTTAGAAACTTTGATGATACATAGTATATGATACAAATATGATGATATAAATATGATAATATTATCAGTGGGCATTTGTCCTTGGAGGTATAGTCTGGCCGGAAATAATTGGAATTCTCAGGGTGCTGGGGCAAACCTCGGTCCTCATGGCTGTAGATGTTGATTTAATAAGTAAGCGCTCCTTGTTTCACGCGTACTTTAATTAAGAGTTTTTCACTCAACTTTACATGGCAACAGAAGTCATGAAAAAATTCCTCTCTGAGCAGTGTTGGAACTTATATTAGTGCAGGTCACAAGGTTTATACAGTAATCGAATGTTCCAAAAAAGGTGCATTTATTGGCTATTAAAATGCCCGGGTCTCACAGCCCCAGGAAATTCTTGCGAGGTATGCAGCCAGAGAACTATGTGAAAGAGGGAAGATATACCAGTTGCTTTTTTTACTAAATTTCCTGAGACAAATTCTTCGTGTGTAAAGGAAAGTTGCTTTAGGAAAAAAAACTGAATTTTAAGAGTATATTTAATTTTAAATTTATATATACTATATATATATATATATATATATATATATATATATATATATATATATATATATACATGAAAGGATATTTGTCTCTGATCTCTGTAGCCGAATGGCATTGTAAGGCTCACGGGGAGATCGTATTAAAGAAATTTCCTTACTTATGTGTTATAGAGTACACCGTTAACAGAAGTAGTTCAACGTTTCACCATACAATGGCTACATTATCTGGATCCTTTCAATGAAGAAACATTTCACCATGACTTGCTTCCAATGTTCAGTTTAAGCAACAAATCATGGTTCAACGTTTCTCTGTGGTGGATTGTTTATTGTTATGGTTAAAATTTGATGAAAACTAAAGCCTAAGATGATCGTACAGTGGTATTATGCCGCGCATAACCTGCCTGGCAAGTACTCCTAGTATTACGCTGAAAAAAAAATGAAAAATGATTGACATACACCAAAACACTAAAAAAAACTAAAGACTCTATGAATTGCAACTAAATTCCATTTATTCTTAGTCATTCCACTAATATTAATTAAAAGACGATATTGACATAATTTTAAACTTAAATATGTCTGGGGGAGATGTGGTTTTGGAGGATAAGGGGTATCCACAAAAGGTTTGAAACACAAATAATAAATAGATCACTGGGAATATTCACCATTATGATGAGGTAGCCATCTTTACACAAGACACGATCGACGCGTGCACTATTGGAACCGCTTTCTTTCTCTTAAGCCATCCTCAAGCCTCTGATTCCATGTTTCTTTTTAACACAACTTGATCATATTGATTCGAAGCACACACTTTTTCCAAACTCTCTTCTGCTTCTTCTTTTTTAGCACACTCGTTCTGTCGTCCTTTTTCTTCTCCCACGGGGTTGTTTCCTCTTTTCTTACCCCCTCTTACATCATTGGCTGGAGTTTCTGATTTGTTCGTATCGGGGAATTAATGCATCCTCTCGTCGAATCCCAGACATGTAGGTGGATCATTCGGGAATATACCCCGCCAAATTTGTATATCATTTTCGGCCATAAATATTTTCGGCCATAAATATTTTAACGTTGACAGTTCATTGTGCTATAGTGTCCAGACTGTCCATTGCCTGGCGCCTCTTCTAATTTACGGTCCACTTGTGTGGTCTTCCCATGGGAACCGTCTCAAAATTATATTTTACTGCTGTTTCACTTCACCACATTCTCCATAGGAAGAATGCAGCTAATTCAGCACCATTTTATGGGAAAATATTTTTATGGGAAATGGGAAATATTTTTATTAACAGTGTATGGTATGTATCATAGAGTGATCAGGCTTTTGGATCTCAGAAAAAAAAAAAAAACTCTCGTCAACTTTTTTGGCGCTCTTATAAAACCATCAGCTCCAATCAGATGTACAGATAGACAGATGATAGGAACTATCCTAATTTCACTTATGAAAACTATTTTTTAAAAAATTTCAATATTTAACTATATGAATTTTTTTCAAATGAACAGATTACTGATTAATGGTTACAGTGTACGTAAACTGGGTGCAACCATAAACAAACATTTGCCAGCTGACATATATATAGACACGATAGTACCTCTGCTGTAAAAGAATTCGGTGTTTTATACTTATCCATTTAAGATTAAAAAAATATGGATTATAATTTAGTAATATATGAAAGCAATCAATAGAATTCCTTCTATTATAATCAAGCCTATTAACATTCAGTCAAAATCAAAAGCTTTTTTTTTTTTTAAAGATCCAATAGTTTTTGGCGAACCATAGTCGGCTAGTTCATTATTATTCCAAATGGATTATTAACAACTACATGAAAACAACGTTTCCAACCCCCATATGCTATGTTATTCTGAATCCGCATATGCTTGACCCACCCTTAAAGATTTTTGGGATTCGTTTGAAACATTTTGCATACGTAAATTACACTATTATAGTAAACACTCAGTGACATAAGATTTTCTAGGAAAAAACCTGATACATTTTATTATTTCATGTAAGTAAAGTTTATATTTAGAATTAATCTGTTAAGATTGCAGTCCGAAGCGCATCATAAAAACATGCAATTTCTTTTTCTTTAACGGTATGATAAGTTGGTAAATGTATGGGTTGTAGGTGACTATGTGAAAAGACAGATAAACATACTGATGTATGTACAGGTAAAAATAAAAAGCTTGCTACGAAATCTTTACTGGTTATTTTCTAATTATAAAACGTCTCTCGTACATTAAAAACACGAATTATTCCAAAAATCCATGTCAAGTAAATATAAAATTTTCATCAAAGTAATTTTTTCTTGCATTATTTGAATGGAAAACTATCGAATTTAATTAGTGGGTAGAACTCTTAAAAAGAATGGGTTTTAAAAGTGGATGAGAAAGATGTATTTTAATTGGAGAAAACGCTTAGGGAAATCAAATTGAAGATTTATGCAAAGTTAAAATTATGCCTGAAAATAATGAGAATTCGATGCTTTAGGCTTAAATTAGAATTTGTAATGATTGTATTTTATTTAATAAAAATATATTTACGATTTTATTCCAAACCCGAAACATTTATTTGACTTTTTTTTAATTGTTGTAAGCTGTTTTTCTTTCGTTAGTTTTAAGAGCATCAAATGCAGTTTTCAAAATGTAATCCATTATTGTATTTTGTTTTTACACAAGAATTATGATTCAAAGTATGCTCTTATAAACAAAATCTCCGGTAAGAAAACTATAAGTCCATTTTTAAAAAATAACTTATTACGAATATTTAAACATCTAATTTAAAAATACTAATGCTTTATATGATAAAAGTAACTTACCACTAGAAATAAAATGGCTGGAAAAGAGCTTTCTAATGTACTGTATAATGTTTACTTTTTTGAATTTATGAAACATTATTAATAAAAAAAAACATTTTCACTCTCCACTCAGCAGCATCCAAAGTACTTTTAGTAGCAAAGTTAAAATTTCAAAAGTAGTTTTAAGTTTGCTCATCAAATTCTCATTTTTATTCTACTTGGAAACTTTCAGTGATAACATAAAACTATGTAATTAAACTTTTCGAAAAAAAGATTAATTGGTTTTTAATGATTACTAACAAAAATATTCGTTTACAAGCGAATTTATACTAAATCGGTCTTGGAAATTAATTTTTTTTTGAGAAATTTTTAAAAAGTTCCATGATTTCTTAATATTATGAGGTTCATGTGAAAATTTGATACTGTCATGAAGTGCGACTAATATTTACACTTTATATGTATCATATTGACAGACAAGACATGACCCATGAACTCCTTATTTTATTGAGGTCAACTCTTTCTCAAAGGCATTTTTTCTAAATGAGAGCATTTGTCTAATTTAATACCAATCTATTATATTTATAATTTTTTAAGGATACACACATGTATTGATGTAGAGTTTATGTCTGCATTTAGTAGTAAAATTAAATAAGTCTATGGTGCGAAAATAAAATCCTTTGTGCTACGTGAAATAGAAAGAATCTGAGTTGTTAATTGTTAATACAAAAAGTCGCTTTCAAGTTTTTTCTCGTTAAAAAAATATAAATTCTATAAAAATTATTAACTCAAATTTATTTTTTACTTTAGACAGAACCTAAAAGTAAATCTGATATTTTTGGGTTCTCATTCAAATGATAAACAAAAAATAAGATAAATAGTTCTATTAGAATAAGTTGAACAGTTGTTAAAGAAACTGTAAGCATGTACTAAATATCTATTTTCTCAATTTCTTCTAAGAATGGCATCCACAATTTTTCAAGTTTACTTGTAAATCATCGCGAAAATTGTAATCACTATCCTTAGTAATAATCATATTCATAAGTAGCATTACAAAAAAACATTTCGGTTGTTTTGGGTCTGAACCATATTGACAGCTTAACAATGGCAGAGCAGTAAATCAAGAGTGCCTTCAGGAGGTATTTGCCTTTGACTTGAGCTTTTATTTACACTAGGATTCCAATAGGTATTCCAGTTTTTTTTTTATAGTTATTCACTTGGAAAATATTTTTTTTCGAACTGATTGGAGTATTTTTTTAATGTAGTAACAATAAAGTAGTATTTTTTAACATTAAAGTTAAAAGTCAAAATATTTTATTTTTTATATAATCCTTTGAGCAATTTTTTTAATCAGTTTCTCAAACTATTTTTAAGATTTATCCTATTTTTAGTGTAAACAATTTCTTAAATAAAACCCGCTTAAAACAAAAATGAATTAATTTTAAATGTTTAATTTAAGAAAGGTTTTCTTTTAATTGTGTTGTTTTATGCATTTTTTAAGTCTGAACTGGGAAGAGTTTCAACGTATAAAATATTTATACATCAGAAAATAATATTATTTTAGAAAACAGCAGAGTTTTTCTTATCTAAAAAAAGATAGTTTCCTACTATACAGAAAAGAATTACGGAGGGACTAAAATGAAAAATATTTGATAATTACAAATCTGTGCAACATACCACTTTTAAATACAAAAGTTCTGATGAATTTTTCTTTTGGTTAATCTTTAATAAAACAATACAAAAGAAAAGTCTGTAAGCTTAATAATACATTTAGCTTTTAACCAACAAACGTTAACATCTAGGTGTAACAGGTAAAACGAATTAATTCCGTTAAACTCATGTATAACTATTATATAAAAAAAATGTGGTATACTCTTAAAATATGTTTTATGTCAGCTTCCAGTTTGAAAACAGTTACTAATCTTTCGCGTGTTTCCTAAAGAAATATCTTTTATCATGACAGTGAAACCATAAATTTTGAGCATCACAATGTGTTATTAATAGAAACACTCCTTTAACAGCGCATTTGTCCTAGAATTTTACTCATTTAGTTTATGATTAGAAATAATGTGACATGTCTTGTAATTTCTATACAACAAAAAGATCATATAACAATTACGCGCGTGATCATTAGATGTCGTTGGTTTCAGGGCAATAAATCAAATCTTTAATGTGTTATTGAAACACGAATACTAGAAAAAGCACTTTCGATTCATTTCCAATTTTACCTTATCTTAATACATGCTGCCACATCAATCTTCTTACACAAAACAGGTAAATGACAACTCATCTCACCGTAAGTAATTTAAGTGATTAATGTTCATTACGTTTCTCTACCGCCAGTGTGTGCTCTACAAAAATATTGATCCTTTTCAGTTCAAGTTTTTCTTTAAATCAATGTAAAATGCGCCGGAATCTGATTAGCAAAACATATTTTCTATAAAGTACTCTGTTGGAAAACTGCAGAAGTGTGATTATTGCCAATTCCTTACTTTTAGGTAATTTTCAAGAAATAGTTGGTTTTCGGATATTTTTTAAACACCAGAAATTGGTAAGTGTATTATTGTAAGTGTATGTTAAGTTTAATATGGTTTTGTATGAGGCGTTAAAACTTACTAAACTGACTTCTAACTCAATGGACATTTGATCAAAAGGAATTCTTAGAAAATATCAAGGTAACTGCAGTAGCTATTCTTGTTTCTATAATTATGAGTAAATTCTAATTACATGTATCACAATTCCCGTTTTTTTGTAATAAAACTAAACGTTCTCTGTTTTCAATGACCTGGCTTTTGTGTGAGTGCAATACTTCGACGCAATAAGTCATTCAAACATCCATACCGTGATGGAACACTGGGCACAGAATGAAAGTCTTAAGCCGAATAGCTTGTTTGCGTATTCGGCTTAAACTTTTAATATATAATAATACACATTAATATTGTTTTGTTTGAAGTAAGGAACGCCTGTAAAAACACTTTAAAAATTAATTATAGTTGTCTTTAATGTACTGGGCTGGAAAAAAAGTCTTCATGAGACACATGGTGCATTGCAGATCAGTAACATATTATGTACAACCAGCAAACAAATTGGTAGATAACTAAAGTTTGAGGCAGTTTCTGTCGATCTAACGGTCTGGAATTTGGGGCGGTTTTCTCCAAGTATAACGTCACTAAGCATTGGTCCCCCGCCCAAGACATTCCTCTCTTTGGCAGATACTCCTACTGTGAAAAACGATTCTATTGGAAAATATCAAAAATATACGTTCCAAAATCTTTAAGATAATATAAATTCTTCTTACCTTTTCAAATCCAACGGTGTCTCGGACAGAGCTTGTCTATTCTAAAAATAATCATAATTCTAAAACACACATCACAAATTACTAGATTCATTATTGCTGTAATATTATAATTTTACTCTAAGAACAAAACATACATTTTGGAACAATCTTGAATCGAAAAACAAATACATGTCCGTTTTTCCTTCGTTGCCATGCTCAAAGAAGAAACACAAAACAAAAATTCTAAAACCATGGGCAATAGAAAAAGGAAAAGTTCGTTCGGTTAGTCATATGACGTCACGGTTTTCGACACCTACAGTGCTTTGCCTGAACAAAGCTTATCTGAATAACATGTATAAAAATATATGAGCTAACATACCATATCTTAACTGACTAAATAAAAGTTTGCTACTTGTGCAAAATTATTTTACAAATTTTACATTTCGTTCCACAATGCACTTTATTTTCATTAAAAGAATAAAACTAATCGAAGAATTACGAATTCCACCATTGCACATTTAACAAGAAAATATATCGCATATTGTATTAATATATAGCGTTACAAAATTACACGAAGTTATGATAGCACCATATTCCCAAAATAGAAGATCATTAGTTAGTTCCCAACGTGTTTGCAAAGCTGTAAATGTTTTACAATAAATCAATTACTATCATTATCCAAAACTATCCAATTTATCTGTTCGATCATCGCATTAATTCTATTGATCCACAACTTCCACACTCAATCAGGGTGTCTATACTGAACACATTATGCATTATACTCTAATAAATATACTACGTTGAAGTATATTCAGGAAAGAAATATAATCAACAAGTCTTGACGTTCATTTTCTGAGTAATCTCTTGACTGATAAGGAAAAAAAGATTAGACATTTACATCAACGTTATATACGTATAATCATGTACAAAACCATGTTCTATAATTTATATGCCGCTTAATTATTTTTACAACATATTCATGTTTACTTTGTGTTAGCCATCAACGTGTTAAATTAGCGTTTTAAGAAATAAGAAAAGCAATAAGAAACAATGAAGCATGTTAACATACTTAAAATATTTTCAAAATTAAGAGAGTTGACTTTCGTAAATGCTTAAGATAGTATAATCTTTTAATATTTTAGCTAACTTTAGTGTAATTTTGCATACATTAATAGAATGTACAAAAGTACAGTTAAACGACAACGTATGAGCATTTCTTGTGGTTCTGAATGTCGAAAGTCGTTAGAGTGTAAAAACATGCGTGGATAATTACATAAATCTAAGTAACAATTCATGCAAATTCTAGTAAATTATCTATTATTTTCATAGAAACGGATAAATGCATGGATGATACGTGTGCCTCTCAAATTAAGATAGCTTTTTCAATTTTATTTTTTAGCATTTAAGCTTAGCAAATAGTAATATATTACTCATTTCAACATATACTCCCAATATGAGAATATAATCAATGAGTTGTATTTTTAATGTTTTACATAAGATATTTGAACTTTAAATATGTATTTGCTTAGCAATTGAAAAGCTATCAACAAATTTTTGTACCTTTCTGACAATCTGAAGTATCTTTAAGAAACATTTTAGGAACAATTCTCTCAAATTCACAGATATTTTAAACTTTTGTCCTGGATTTAATTAACCCTTTGTATCCCCGTATTGCATATTTGCAACATACCAATTAAAGCTGTATAAAGTTAATCATGGTGTATTAAAAAAAATATTTGAAAGATTGTTTTTTCTAAGATAATGCGAGCAAAGAATAAATTTTAAAATTCTGAAAAGTTTGTGATATTTAATTAATATTATAACACAAAACAATATTGTGTCCTTCAGCAGTCGGACTGTTGATTGTAGCAGCACTTTTGTTGTTTTTCGGTAGGTCAACTTTAAAGAATGTTGAAGATTTTTTAAAATGCTCTGAGCTTAAACTATTCACAAACACTTCAATAACTCTTTGGTCTGCATACTACAGATATATTTTCAAATACAAAAATAAAAAAGTTGTTTTATTGAACTCTGCAACAAAAACATTTTGGTCAATGAATTTTACATTAACTACAAAATTGGAAAATGAAACTTTCAGTATGTTTATAATCTGTTTCTGCACTTTGCAGTAAAAATTTTAAAGGTTTAAGTTGTTGAGTTATAAAAAGTTTTAAAAAAGCGAATTGAATTCTTAAAATGCGTTCTGAAGAATCTTCGAATCTATATCAGTGACGTATAAAAATTTCATCCAGAGGAAAATTATTTTTAGGAGAATTACTTATTTAATAGATAAAGTCATCTAAAACAGAGTATTTCTCAATCTACTGAAATCTGCGCACTGACAAAACTTGTAAAATGTTTTACAGACCAGCGTCTGTCAAAAATCATAACAAATAAAATACTTTATTTATTAAAGCAAGTATGTCAAGTAGATATAATTTTTAGTTCGACGACATTTGCTGCTCATTAATTTTTAATACATTTCACATATGTAAACCGGCAGTAAGGTCTTGCTGACCAGAGGTTGAGAAACACTGATCTAAAACATAAGCATTTTGCAAACTCTTTAAAATGTAACTTTTAGTGTAAGAAAATGTGGTTCTCTGTTACCTCAGAGTACTTGCGATAAAACGAATTCGTAAACATATTTTTAGACTCGGGGCTCTCTAACTTCATAAGACAAGATAAATTGTTTTTGTTTATAATGTAATCAGGGTTAAAACACACATTATATTAATGTCCAAAGCATTCTAACAGGGAGCTTCTTAGAGATAATGTTGTTTGAAACATTACTTCTGTGCTTTAAAAATTTATGTACTTAATAGTTAAAATTTTTTGTAGGAGGGGAGAGGAGGAGGATGTCAACCCCAGGCCCTTTCCCGTTTGTTTAATATATGACTATACGTATCAAAAAGGTATGTACGCATGGGCTCTTTCAAAACTTTGCAGGCCTAGGTCCTCTTAATGTCATACTGGGGCCCTGCGTATAGTAGCTTCATAATAACATATTCATATTGTACTTTTTAAAATTCCGCAATTTACTGTTACATAACAGACTATATCAATGGCATGACCAAATACGTGAAACAAAGTAGTATCTTTAATAATCCATGTAATAATCGATTAATAGATAATATCAGTATCATACTTACATAAGTTATAAGCATTAATAATGATTATATGGTGTAATGTACATTAATCTAATATAGACACTTAAGGGAATAATCATATAGAATCTCTTACGCAAACAAGCCTTTATTTTATTTTGGGATTGTTCTGTGACAATGATGGGAAAGGATTTAGTTTGATATGAGATAACAATCATACGCTTACTCAGTTTGTTCCAGAAAACATACTGTGTACTTTCGCATTCAATCAAAATTTTATAGTATACTACTAAATACACAGTTCGAATCATGTTTAGCAATACCTTTTGAATTAAATTTCTCAATTTTGTAACAAAATAAAAATGATAATAATCGTGTCCATTGTCTTCCTTAAATACAACATTTATTCAAACTATAAATTAGATGTTTTCAAAAAATGTTATAAATATATATCAGTTTAATTCCTACTTTTGTAAATATAGGGTGTTTAAATGTTTGTAATACATAGGGTGTACACATCAGAGTGAATGAAATTTCTAAATGTATTTATTAAATGTTTGCTGCCTGAGAAGACAATTTAAGGAAGTCTCTGTTCGAAATTTATGAAAACTTGATTGAGCTGTTCTGTTGGAATTTACCTTTTCACACACACTTGTTATCGCTGCTTTCAATTTGTCTTTGGTTTTTGCCAGATCGTTGTATACTTGATCTTTAAAGCATGGCCATATGGAAAGAAGTGTAGTGGTTAAGTCAGGGATATAAAGGGGCTTTTGGGTCCCAGCACCTGTTCTAAGAAATTTAAGTCACTAACTCCGACCATTGAAGCGTTATTCTACAAGAAAATAGGGGTATAACGAACTGAAATGTTTGTTAGACCCACAGAAATAGCCTGTACTTCTTAAGCACTAATTTTTTATCGTGAAAACAAAAGTTTTTCTCAGTCATGGATTCCTATATGTATGGAAGTGATACAGTTTCCTTACTAGATATTTATTCCACGCTCCTAATCACTTGGAATAATGCCGTGTACATTTAAATTGTTTATAGTAAAATTATAGCTTCAAATACTGTTAGATTGTTTAAAACACTATTTCGTTGAAACTTTGCTGACTACTAATTTCATTATGTAAACACAAAAAAGGTTTAAAAAATCTTAAATGCAATAACTTCCATTAAACAAGGTAATTCGTAAAACTTTGGGGGGGGGGTAAGGAATGGCAGGAGAAATCCGTAAGGTTCAGATTCAGATAGCAGTGTGGGATAGGAAACGTCTTCTTCATGCACCTCTCAATAATCACTTTGGAAAATGTGTTGAAGTAAGTGAACTTTCCAACCAAGGTTTGCCAAAAACTAATGCACTTTTCAAAGAAAGCACTTGACTGAAAAATTGATAGTTTGCAAATTCTATTTCGTTTCATTGATGAAATTGTGCTAGAAATGCTCACTGTTTATGAAACTTGATTAAGAAATTAAACTAACGCTTCAACACTGCTTCCTAACTGGTTATTAACGTGGACAGGAAGACGAGGTTTCCGATTCTGCATTGCTATGAGATTCTCAACTGTCTTGGCTCAGCTTACCACGCCTTACATTTCCTTCTTTCCCAAGAAAATCACATTGCATATACAGTTTTTGCCAAAAAGGTGGTAACGGGACTTTAATTCTTGATCTATTATAAATATGTGGGCAATGTAAATTGAAAATGAATTGTTCAAAACAGGGTCGTAAATAAGACTCGGTCAACAAAAAATCCTCTCCTTCATTTACAAAAGGTCACACTTTTTAAATTTGTTTACAAAAATGTAATCAATTAGTAAAATGTGCCCTGTACACTAATGACGGGTAGTATGGCTACCGGAGGATATACGCAGAACGAAGGGAACATCGGATGATCGCTTTTCAGGGAACGCACAGACATTACGAAAGAAAATAATTTTTTTCCACTCTAGCAATAACCGTTTGCATTCAATGCATAGCCCCCGATCATCTTTGTTTAAAAATATCTCTGAGATGATTTATGATGAAAAGCTGAAATTTTGTCCATTCCATCTTTAGTGCATGTGGCACATTTTACTAACAGGGAATTTTTCTACGGATGTGGTATAATAGTTTAAAAGTGTAACATTCTGTAATTTACCCTGTATTTACCCCTTAGATTCTGTAATTTACCCTGTATAATCTCGCACACGAAGCGTTGCGTATTGCTATCAGCAATTCGAAATTATTCAAAATACAAAGAAGAATCCTTTCAGTTGCAAATCTGTTCGTTTAGTTCTCAGTCGGCCAAATCTTATCTTATTTGAAATACTGCTTAAGATGTCCATTAAAGAAACAGGCGTCTAATATTACGTTAATGTCCTATAGAGTTAAATTTGTCCATTACAGGTCCTCACTTCGAGGCTGTATTTTAGTAACTTATCTCTGGTCCATTAGCTGAAATTTAGCCTAACTCTCAATTAGCACCCAGATTGCTCCGGAATACTGCATAGTGGACATGAACATGTATACGCGCGTTAATGGGACTGTACTGCACATTCGTGCATTATTCATAAGTGAGATTTATGGATTTTCAAGAATTCATATTCAGCATTATTTTTATAAAGCTATTGTAATGAAACAATGGTTAAACATATCCAATCTATCTATCTATCTATCTATCTATCTATCTATATATATATATATATATATATATATATATATATATATATATATATATATATATATATATATATATATATATATATATATATATATACATATATATATATATATGCACTGCTTGACAATTGCTAAGGAACAGTTACGGTTTTCGGAATAATTAAGAATATGCAATGATTGAAGAAATGAAACTAAGTACATATTTAATAAGGACGATGTGCATTTAGTATAGTGCAAAATAGTAGAGATATCGCCACATCGAAAAATTGAGAACTTAAAATAAAAAAGATGCTCTTTGGATGATTTCCGAACAGCCCCAAAAAATTTATCTTCATGTTAGAATGATGCAGACGTGAGTTCCATAGTAAAATATGTGTTGACCACGAACACTAATGCACATTTTGCATCTGTGCTACTTGCTCTTCTCTAAACTATCGAGGATTCCTTGGGGAATATTGTGCCACTCCTCTCTCAAGGTGGGTTTGATCTGTTGCACTGATCGGGGAGGGATGGTTATTTGTGCAACACGTCTGCCAAGAGCATCCCAGGCATGTTCAATAGGATTTAGGTCGGGAGAGTAAGCAGGTCACTGCATACGGAGAATATTTTCAGTTTGCAGTATGTCCGATACCTCAACGGTTCTGTGTGGCCGCGCATTATCGTCCAGATAGTGATGGTAAAGTTTTATTTATTATCTTTTAATTGGTTGCTAAAATTATTATGATTTGTTGGCCGAGATGACATAATTTCTTTGCACCTGATCATAAGTGGCGTACATGCCGCAATAATCCAAATCCTACCTTTATGAAAATCCTTCATACACACTGAATGAACTGAAAGAAAATTGTATCCTAAAATAAAATTGTTTAACAACAATTCTAAAAAAAGAAGCAAATTTACATCTAAATTCCTTTATTTACACATTTCAATTGAATATAAATACAGTTTTCTTTTATTAAAATTCTCTTTCAAATTTTCTCTTCTCAATCATAATTATTGAATCATAAATATAGGCCGAGGGGAGATATGTGTGCCTATTCCAGATAACAATTATGAGTTTGCTACCTTTTCTGATGATAATTTCCATTTCGGGGTCCGGCACTCTCCTCAGGTACGTCGGTTCATCTCCATCTCTCCTCTGTAGTCTTAGGTGGCTCCAATGTTGCAGGCTCAGTTGGTTTCATCCTCGCGGAATTGTACCCATTCCCCACCGGCTTGGCATGGACTCCTTAAGATTTTCATTTGCAGTTTAGGATACGACCATTTGTTTGGATTCACTCCAGTATCCGAAAAGGACTCTCCAGGTCAAGGCTCAGAAACCTATGCCGGCTCGAATTCACCTACTTCGCGGCATCTTACCTCCTCCACCGTTTTTACTCGAAAACTGCGTAATTATTTTTCTTCATGGCTGTCACCTCCAGGTGTGACCTTTTCGCATTGCAGTTCATAAACAGAAGGTCTGGACCTACAGCACCACTAAAAAGACGAAGATGATCCAGAATAATCTCTCTGCAATACCGTTGCGATGTAAAGCTTCCTCGCTCAAAGATGTGAAACGGTGTTCTGCCATCGTGCATGATGCCCGCCCACCCCATCACGACTGGGCCGCCCCATCACGTTCACGTGAAAACTGTTGTGCATAACGTGTTCCACGTTCATCCCAATTGCCCAGAATCACTTGTCACACTGAAACGAGATTCGTCGGAGAACATTACTCTAGACCAATTTTGGTGATCTCAACCAACATGAACCTTACACCGGCGTAATCTCTCTCGACGATGGCGTGGTTGAAAGTGGGATGCAATGAACAGCCTTCCGTGCATACAAACCAACTTGATTTAATCGCCGTGAGATGGTTCTTGCGAAACATGCGTAACGGTAGCTGTTGCAAGGTTTTCAGCTATTTGGCCAGGAGTGTAATTTCTGTTCATTTTTTGCCACGAAGGCTATATAGCGATCCCCTTAGGTGTGGTCTTCCTATCAAGACCCCCGGCATGTTTTCGCAAAGCATTTCCACCTTCACCGGGCTTCTTTAATAGCGAGATGGCACTCGTTGATACACTCATTGCAGCAGCTACAGTGGTGACACTTTCACCTGCCTCCATTCGTCCAACTGCTCGTCCACGATCGTAGTAACTCAAATGATGTCTTCCTGACATTTTGCTCTTAATAACTGCAAAAACCAAGCAGAATTTCAGAGGAAAACTTTTGTAGCATCCTGCAATATTTTCGTCAAACATCAAACAGCATGAATTTTCATATGAATCATGAGCTTGTATGCACAGTCTTTTATACAGATAACGAGTACTGATCTACCACGCCCTCTGAACTTGAATTTACTGTTATTGGTCAGTTGTCAGAGACGCAATTTTGCGTAAATCACTTGTTCCTTAGCAATTGTCAAGCAGTGTTATGGATAGATAGGTAGATAGATAGATTTGGTTTTTATTTAACCCTTTATGAGGAGAGTTTCTGTGCAGAGAGTCGAATGTACTTGGGATTTTTCTGGCCCATTTTTTAGGATTAATTCATTTATTTTCCCTCTACTGTAATATCCCACGTGAAAATTGGAGATGCAAGTATTAAACAAACATAGAAATTTTGCAGGAGAATACATTAATTATTCACAAAATGAAAGTCGGAAAACTACCTGCTGCTTGTGCACGGAATTAAAAGCAAAAATATATAATTAAAAGCGATGATTCTTATGCTGAATTTTCAAGTAATTATTCGAGCTTTCTTTAAAATTACGAATGAAAGAAAAGTTCATAAGCCAAATATAATTTAGAATCTAGATGTATGGAAAAAATATACATCTAATATAACTGAACAAAAATCAGAAAATTTACTAATGATAATTGATTTCTGCATTTAAAAGAACGTGGGTGGTAAGTATTCTTACCACGGCCTTATAAAGGGTTAAAAATCATTTCATATAGTCTTTATTTTCAATTAAAATACTGAAAGCGTCCGACAGTGCCCAGGTCGGTTAAACTTGGCTCTCTTGGGAATACCGAAAGTGAAGTAGTGAGAGGGGGTTTGTGCACATAAAGTCCCGTCGTGGACCTAATGTACTCCATGTTCAAACGACCTAGTCCAGGTGCCAGGTCTCTCATCCGAAACTTGTTTAAAATAAGACAACTCTTATATGAGGCAGTGTTGGTCTGTCTACTGGGCTCCACGTAATCTAACGGCGGACATCGCCGGCCTTTGTAGCGGTCAAGCATATTAGTAGGCACCTGACTGGACCAGTGCAAAGAAAAAAAAAACTGTCCTGTCATGGCTGTCATATACGTCTGTATATTGAAAACAACACACGCACACCTATGTGACAGCCGTCATTAAAATTTACCTCTCAACAATCCTAACCTTAATAGTAAAAATTAATTTTTAATTTTTAACAGTGAACTTTTCGTTAAAATTATTCTATAATATTTAAGATTTTCAAAGAATATTTTTTCCATCATGACGTATAAACTAAATGAAACAAATTTTCACGACCTTAGTTAATCAGTAAAATTTTCCCATTAGTAAAAAGCAGTTTTTGATTTTCTGACAATTATTGCTGTTGTATTACAAGAGATTAAAATGCATTTATTGATTTCGAAGTCTCATTTCATCATATTGTTTTCGCGTGGATAATTACAAAATCATTAATGATTATTCTAAAGTAATTTGTTATTCATTGCTATTATTCCTTCTTCTCTCTCCTATTCTTATTTCTTCTATTATGTTTCTATTGTATCATAGACTTTGAAATTCAATAATGTCACCAGTTATCATGTGTAAATAAATGGCTGCATATCTATACTTTCACTTTTCTAGAAAAAATATCAAAATATTGTTGTTCATTTTACAGGAAAAGGATAAAAATCAATGCAAATCTTATTACAAATAAAAATAGATTTACAATTGATAATTCTAACAGCAATGTAATCTATTGTATGTAATGTACACCCGAGAGATATTTTCTACAAAAATAATTAAGATTTAAAGTGATCAGACTTTCTTGGTTCTACCGATTTACTTCTGAAAATGCTGATAGAATATATATATATATATATATTATTTGAAAATTTATGTATTCTTTATTTTTCAGGTTAAATTTAAAAGGGGAAAATATTTAATGCAAAATTAAAGGAAAAGTTCTAAATGTCACTGTAGTGATAATTCCTTTAAATTCTTTGAAATCAAAAATTAATTATAAGAAAAGTGGACACGTGTGATCGATTCAGATAGTCTGCAGCTATAGCAGTGTCACCGAAAAGTGATATAAAGGGCAGTAGAAGGTGAGCACCGCATGCAATTGAAGGTGTGCGGTGTTGAACAGTGAAAGCTTATTACTCGGATTAACACAAAATCTAACTTAAATTTCGCATTTTGAATTATTTTAGAAGATATTAATAAAAAACTGTAGAAATTATAGCGCAATGATTGCCATGTCTGGCTATTTTCTCTAGTATAAATTTATTTATGCTTTTCAGACAAAGCAGTAACGCTTACAGAATATTGCGCAGTTGAAAATCATTAACTGAGAATTACGCCAAATTAAAAACTATGAGAAAGGTATAAGTTAAAAGCGTGTTACTAAAAGCTCAAAATTTTCAAATAGCTAGTAAGATTGCTAGATAACAGGAGTTTAGAATTACAGATGGTACATAATAACTAATGGTACATAGTAACTAATTAGCTTTGCCGGTGCTATACTATATTAAAGTAGTAAAACAACCGGTGCTGTACTATATTAAAGTAGTAGAATGATGCTAAAAGCTTGTACCACTTTACCCTACCGCAAAAAATTAATAAAAATACTTCTAAAAAGTTACGGATAAACTTAGCAGAAGAATTTCATCTTTCTAGTCTTCCAGATAAATAATGCAACATTCATATGGAATATTCCGCACAGAGTGCTTACACAGACGGCTTTACTAAAAATATTTCTGAATAAATCCTATTAAAAAAACACATACATTTCTAATATTTATTTCAACATCAGTATGCTTCCTCAAATGTGAAAAAACCCAAACCAGGCATTTACGCAACATTATTTTACACTCCATTTAAATTGACTCCCAGAATTTCCGTAATCGAACCCTCTACAATTTGCGCTTTCGCATTTACACCAGCGAGTGGAAACTTCCGTCTACAACTTTCCACGCATCTATTATTTAAATATCTCAAACCAATTCATCACTGTTGGCAGTCCCCATAATTTGCAGGTAAATATGCACGAAACCCACCAGCTTCGCTTGTCCTTCCACCACTTTGATTCGATGGAAACTGGTATCGATATCGTTGTTCGCATCGCTTGCACAAAATTTCTCAACTAGCTTAATTAACAGAAATCTCTTCCGAGAATAAAATACTCGAGTGAATGTATTATATTTGGGCATTTCTGTGATGCTCGAACAAATATTGAAAATTGCGATGCGTGTTTTTGGTTATTGAAAGACGTAGAAATTTCTGCTGATACAAAAGCAGCCAAGTACTATTTTTCAAGTGCGTTTACTCTTTGATTCACAAAAATTTTCTTCGCTCACAAACACAAAATTTTGCATTTAAACCAACTTAAGGATGCTATCAAACTGAAAACAATTATTTTTAAATTTTTGAGTGATTACTTTTCCAGCAGCCAGATGGTACGCATGTATTACCACTGTACTATTTAATGCATATACAGATTCAAATGAACATATAGACATTTCGTACTGATTGAATATTCTTTTCTTTAACTTAGAATATTTGAAGTATTTTTTTATTTGGCAAATAGTATCACAATTTTTGAGCATTTCAAGGAAGTTCAAACAAGAAGCGTGTGCATGAGAAAACATATTGTTTACTGCTTACACATTGCTTACAGTTTCCATTAAAATTTAAAATAAATAAAATGAAGTGTACTAAAAAAATGAAAAAAGATAATTTCTTTAAAGGACATTAAAACGTTTTATTATGTATAATTTCAAAAAACTACAAAAAAGTATATTCCTAAATACAAGTTACCATTTTGATTACAAATGAAAAAAACGCATGACGTTTAAATTTATTCTGTACATTTATTTCATTTAATAAATTACACTGATCTGAAAAAAAAAAATGATCCCTGACACCATTCCAGCTTATTCTTGTGTAAAATGACCTTCTAAATCCGAACATGACTTCCATTTTGCCCCACCACGTACCATTTACGAGGGATTTCTCCATCCCCACCCCCCAATTTTTTATCACTTTTCAGTAATTTTTCATGATGTATTTGATTAGTAGAGAGAGAAGATATTTTAACCCTTAAATTTAAAAATAAAATATAATAAATTGCAATAGATAACATAATAAATGTAATTTACATAATTACATACTTTATCTGTTACTTGCTTTCCTCATGTACCCTGAAGAAATTTCTTGAACCACTGAATAACAGTATTCTGCTAAGATGTTCGCATTCCACTTCCCTAAAAGTAGCCTCTCAGATTAAGGAATGTCTTGATGAAACCGTTCTTCATGTTCATCTGAAACTTCTAAATTTTCAGGAAAACAGTTTAGATGTGAGTGAAGAAAATGCACTTTAAGCGACATGTTGCACCCCATGGCTTTGTATGCTGATACAGTTATTCCTCGACATGAATGACATAATCATCACTTTTTTTCTTACTCAATAAGTTCACACACTTTTTTTAATGCAAGCCATGCTCGTTTTTCTTTGCAATTCAGGTGTTCTATACACGTTGAATTGTTAAAAAGTTGTCTAATTACCGGGCCACGAAAATTTTTTACTTGATTTTAGCCTTACTAAGATGAGGAAATTTCGTTTTCACAAAGCTAAATCCATCACCTGCTTTCACAAACTGTTTAATGAATCCGAATTTGATGTGTAAAGGCCCCTAGTAAATGTTTTCCTCCGTGACCAGTGGATCGTGAATAATATTTTTCTGACCAGGAGTAACAGTTTCTCAGAGAGGCCAGTTCCATACGATGTAATGTTTGTCTCTGGCTCGGTTGTCCCATTCATATGAGAAGCAGCAGTATTTGTAAAGCTTGTTTGCAAGCCCATGAGAAAAGCAACAACTTTTAAATCAGCGCGAAGTTGCCAATTATAATCATAATAATAGATTTTATCAAGGATTCGGCTGATGTTTCCATACGTCTCTTTCATATCCAGAGTCTGCAATCGGGACAGATGGTAAACCATTTCCATTGGCCAATAGGACAACTTTCAAGCTTATCTTTGATGAGTCTATAAACAGTCCCCATTTGGCATGGCATCTTCAGTTCTATCATCAATTCATTTGAATTGGGGCAGAACACTAAGCCTTCATCTTCCGAAAAAAAGTGAGGGATTTATTCACAGCGGATACGTTGGCTTCAGGATCGGTCTCCTTCCCTTAACACACTTTTTGGCAAAAATATTTGCTATAGATTTGGAGTGTTAGGACGAAAAAAATGGGAGAAAGAGCTGTAAGTTTTAATACTTAAAAAATAAAAGAAAAGATTGCACTAAAAGAAACCCAGATTCTTCCTATTGGTTTTTTTTTTCCTTAATTTAAGATTACAAATTTTCCCCTTGCTACAAACAAATCAGCGAACTTTAGAACATTCCACCTCTGTAACCCCTCAAAAGACCTTTAACGGTTAAAATAATCCTTTTCTCTCTTCCAAATCAAATTCACGACTAAACAAGTGCCGAATGCTGTTGAAAATGGGGGGGGGATAAGGGCATACGGAGAAAACGGTAGGTGATACACGAAAATGGGGGTCATTTTCGGATTCAGAGAGTCATTGTACGTAAGAATTTGCAGGAATGATATCGGGACCGATTTTCATGCAGCTCAGTGTTATTTATATTAATTTGTCTACTTAAATATGAATATTTCTCAAGTTTGCTTGGCAGTCCACAGTAAAAAAAAAAATCGTCGGAATTCAAATATTTTGGATTCAAACAGACATATAATATGTATTTATAGATATGATTATAGCTTAATATTTCCTATCTATGAGTTTATGAACTTTATCTTTTAGAGAAGTCATTCTACTTATATTTAAAATTAAATTTTCAATACGAACCATTTTTCTATTTTTTCAATCAACTTCATTTAAACTATATTTTTTACATTCATTATGCACTAAATGCAATTTTATTATAGTTGAAAATTCCTTGGAGAAAAATGTCTTAGTGGTTGTTTATGTTTCCTAAATTGCGTTATTTCTATCGTGTTTCATTTTTTATGCTTTATTCATTGCTACACCGTTATCAGTTAATCTCATCATACAAAGTCTTTTGAAATAATAAATTGCATTATTTTCCCAAAATTTCAACACAAATGTTCTAAAACTGTTGTTTAAATATATATATATATATATATATATATATATATATATATATATATATATATATATATATATATGCCGACTGTATTAATCTTTTCTTTTTTACATAAAGATTTACGACATAATACAAAATGTTTTCACCCGTAATATAAAACATCTATTTTTTTCTCCACATTCTTTATACTAGTAATAGGATAACTTTCAGTTAATATGAAGACCTTTGAAAAAAATTTCAGTTAATATGAAGACCTTTGAAAAGTCTTTGATTTTATTTTTTTAAGATGATTAAATTTCAATGCATGCATTTCATAAACTATTACTTTATTTTCATACATAAACCCCCTTCCTACTCCTCATTTTTTCTTCAGCCCAAAAGTTATTATGCACTGCATTTATTTTTCGCTGTATAGAAAAGTTTTTTCATCTATTGTAGTGTTATCCCTACTGCAAATACTTTTATGTTCGAGTAAGATAACCTCATTTTATGCGGTGCATTGAAAGCAGGGTGTTGATTCATCTCTGAGACAGATTAATCATAATATACATCGCGTCAAGTTTTTTTAGGGCTAAAATAAATTACTAACAAAATGTAATCTTTTTATTCACCTGATCTAAATTAATTCTCTTTTAGAAAAAGTAAATGACAGCTCAATTTTTTTGTTTATAGTATAAAAATATTACACACTTGTTTATCCTAAAATTTTGTTTTCCCTAAATATTCTTCATCATCAATATAAAGGAAAGTATCCACTCTTATTTTTAATTCCACAATCAAGAGATTCCTGATGCAACAATTGATAAAATAAGATGGTTTAGCTCTTTATGGCATTTTCATTATTGTCTTCTTCCGATTCTTACAGTTATTTATAAATTTTATGAATAAAATTTTTGTATAATTATGTCACATCTGTAAAAGATATGTACCAAATAAAAATAAAATAATTACATTTTCCATAACTGGTTAAGCCTTTTGTGAAAGATCAGAGTTTTTTTTTTGTAGAATAAACATTGTAAAATTTCCCGATGCTTCTACATTTTTGCGACTAACTATAGCTAATTTATAATGTGATTGAATTGCGAGAGCTCTGTCATAATTATTGATAGAATTTCTTATTCAGGCCCTCTGAATAAGAAATGAAATAATATAACTTCGATGTGCTCCTGGTTCTAAACTTCGCAAACGTTAATTTGCCTTTATTAAAATGACGCTTAAGTAAAAGCTTTTGGTAGAAGAAGTATTCCTTTCCTGTACCTGTGTACTAATTACCTTCCACTGGTACTCATAAACATTTACAACTAAGTGGATTTCTGAAGGAATTACCAGGAATGAAAAATAAGAGGAGAATAATTGTGAACGTACGATATTACAACTAATAAATAACGCTCGAGTTTAAAAATAGAAAACAATCGTAATGACATAGTGGGATATTATTCTTAAGTACAAATGATTCAATTGAATAATTTTTTTTTATCAATAATAAAAATTATTGTATTAAAATAACTCAAGAATTAAATCAATATAAACTTTGTATTTCTAATTAAAGTTAATATTTAAACTATAAATATATTAGTAAAGTTACTAATATTTTAAATAAGTGCAGTTATATATTTTTACAAGTTGTTCAACACAAAATAAATTTAGTCACGAATGCAACGAATAGCTCTGCACTATGGATTAAAACCCGAATCCAGTCAATTGGAGTAACAACGTAGTTAGTTATACGTACTTAAGCTATATCTAATCGTGAAGCTTCTTTGTAGGTAAATCTCTCTAACAAGATGCCCATCTGCTCTTTTCTAGTTGCAGTTTCGAAATTCACCACAAGCAATAACAATTGGTCCAGACACTTTTCATACTATAATCTATCACATACAGTTCCAAAAGAACTTCAAGTTGTATTGTTGTGATAATTCGAGGAAATCTTCCACTGTCAGGCAATGATAAAAATCCGGCTGTTATGATTCAGAACTCTCCCTTTATATGCTAGGTTCAACCGAAAGCAAATACTTTTAGGATACTTGTTAAATATACAATAAAGTAAAATAGTACATGAGATATTGGTGAATTTTATTAAATAATTCCAGTTGCAAGCAATGTTAAAGTCTTTTAGACATAATGTTTTAAATATATATATAAATATGTAATGTTTATTCGTAAATTAAAAATGAATTTCTTTAAGATTCAGCTAATTATTTATTTAACAGTAAAAATAATTTTAAAAATTAAAAATAAGAAAACTGTAATGAACTACAATAACAATTATGAAACAAATTACCGTAAAATGGAAGATCATTCTGTGGTGATAATAGCTTTTATTATTAGTGCTTAAAAATACGACTGTTTTCACGAAACTTTACAACTGTATAAGATTTAATCAAGAAGCCGCTGACATTAAAAGATATTAAGTAATAAAAGTATAAAAGAAAATACACTTTGAAATATTATAAAGAAGCACTGTAACGTTCAAATCGTTTTTCCTGGTGAGCTCCGAACTTGCATAATGTGTAATTGCAAACAAAATCTTCATCTTATTCGCAACTAATGAGTTTTCAAATACAAATATTTCTTATCATTTATGCTCAAAGCTATAATACCATATTTAAGAGCCAGGTTTTTAAAGAGAGAAGCAGGCTTGCATAATTGACATTTTTAATTTTGTTAAAATTTTCAGGATCTGTTTTTCATGCTAATTTACTAGAGACATGTTTTTCTTTTTTTCTTTTCTTTTCTTTTTTTTGTAAAAAGAAAATATCTGCAGCTTTGGATGTGTTAAAATTGAAAATCCTCAACTGTTTTAAGAAACACATACCAATTTAAATGAGTAATAATTTTTGTGCCAAAAGCGGACCATGTCATTGGAAATTTTTTTTGCGTTCTATCACTTCCAATATGACTGATAGTACATAAAGACTATTGTTTATTCTTGACACAGAAGCTTAAGGTCATTCAAAATTCTACGAAAACATATTTTTTTCTGAAACTTTATAGTGAAATTCTTTTCCTGCCAAAAATGGATTGTAATGGTTTATATTTCAGTGAATACATTCAAATGAGAAGCACAGTTGCTCACAGTTATGTCCATATCTATAACAAGATATTTATCTAGAACATACTTATACCACAAAAATTGCCATGTTTTTTCTTAAAATATAGCATATTTCCAATTTTCACCCCCCCAAATCTGCAATTTTTTTAACAATTGTCTAATAAGTGTACATGAAGAACATGTTTCAGAAAACATTCCACAGCATTAAAAATGCCAATTTTTCATGCCTGCCTGATTTGCTTGATTTAAAAAAAGTGTTAGAATTTAAAAATACAAACTTCTAAAGTTTTTTTAATTGATGGGAATATAGAGATAAAAAAAATTGAAATTCCACAACCATGTTCAGTTGCAAAGACTGACTTCATATTGCAGTTTATAATCACTTAAGAAGTCTCTTAATTTATTGAGTTGTTTTGCTTAAACTTTTGACCGTATTTTTTAAAAATCTAATTAATTTTGCACCAAAAGCACTTAATTATACAAAAATTTTAGAAACAGCATTTCAATTGTAATAATAAAATTTTTGTGCAATTAACTATTCGGTCTAAAAATTCAGCTAAATCTAGACTAACACTGTAATGCTGTTTTAAAAAATATTAAAATTGTTACATGAAGACAGAATTTTCGACCCTTATTTCAATGATTCTTATTCTTCAATGTACACTCAACTCTTTCCTGGAAGACAGAAAACGACCATTTAAGGCACGTTTTGATTTCTTAAATTAATTGGAATATTTTTTCTTAATTTTTCCTACAACTAAATATCTTTGCATAAATACTTTTGAAGAAAATATTTTTCAGTGTGTGAGGTACCATAAAAATGTATTTATTTCTTAAAACATTTAGTTTTAGTAGTTATCTTAGAATTGATGATGAAATATTTTTTATGTATTAAGTATCTGGAGCAGTTATGTATCTGGAATTTATCTATCTAAAACAGTTTAAAAATTCAATTTAAATAAATTTAAGAAATCTTATATTAAAAAGTAACTCGTGTTCTTAAAAGGTACACTTTTAACTTTTCAATATTTTCTTGAGGATCACCTCGTCCGATTTATTTAATCTCTACTGCAAAGTACCTGAAAAAATAATTTCATCTTACATTTACAGAAAACAACTCATGCACTTAAAAATGATTTATGACGTTTTGAATGTTTAACCAATGATTTCCTCTTATTTATTTTATCCCTACTGCATGTATACGGATAATTTAATCAATCCATGCAACTGATTGTGACTTCATTGTCAGTCAGACGGGCTAAACACTCTACTAATAGAAAATTATAATGACTAAATATTTTCTTTTCACTGCGTATGGAGAATTTACTTTTAAAAATATTTATTGATTCCTGATTTTTTTTTTCGAATTTAAGAAATAAAATAATTAAAGATCAATCAACTCTTATTCATATACATCCATAAAATCCTATATTTACAAACAATTGTTTAAATGAGTAAGCACACATAACTAAAATTAATATTTCCATGAACTTGTAGTTTTCTATCAACTATAATTTTTAATAATGGAATGCAATTTAGTACAGCAGATAAGGAGTTATTAATTGAGTTTTGCAATCTCTACACAACTGTCTAGTCATGTCCTAATGCGTGTTATTAATATATATAACTGATTTATCCCGATAGAATACAATTACTAGCTCCCATTATCAATGTCAGTTTCACTATGAGTCCAAGCATATCCAACGTTTAAACATTCACGCCTAGCATTTCTGTTAAATTATTTTAAATTAATTCTTCTGTAATTACGTAAAACTATTAATTAATTAAAAGAATAAACTATACAGTTAATAAAGTAAATGATAAGGATTTTAATATAATGATAAGGATAAAGTAAATCATAAGGAAAACTGGAACACTACTAAAAGATATAAACCCTTTAAATTTATGCAAAGCTGTAACTAGAAAGTTTTGCAACGAATACTAGAGCCGCATTTGTTCCTGGTTGAATTTATATTAATTATAGTAATTAAGGAACAGTTTAATTGAAAAAATTAAAAGTCTAACATAGCTTAAAATTGCACAAAAGAAGTGCTATTTGTAACGTATCTGGAAACTTTTAAAAACTGGCAAGTAATGAACTCTTTTAAAATTTGGTACTTCTTCTGTATGTGTATTTACTTGCGATATTTTATATTTTTATAACAGTTTTATGCATATATTACTTGTAAAGATATTTCACATTTTTTGTTTTTCAAAAATAATTGCAAACGTTTCAGTATGTAGGGTGTTTCATAGCAATTGATTCAAAATTTAAGGAGAGGTAGGGCACGTAGTAAGTAATAAGAATCACATAGCAATGTGAGTAGGAAACTTCGTCTTCATTTACTGTTGATAATCGCTCTGGAACAAGCGTTGAAATAACATTCTGACCATTGTTCGACAAAAATTAATGTAACTTTCACGGAAAACACGTGATTAAAACTGCTAGTTTAAAAATTCTATTTCATTTCATATGTAACATTTTTGGAGGCTAGCCCATTGTCTATGAAACTCGGGTAAGAAATTAGCCGAACACTTTTCTCAAGTGATTATTATTACCAGGCAAAGTGAAAACGGCGTTTTTGACACCACATTGCTGGGTGATTCTGATTTCTTATTATTTGTTTTATTTCAACTTAAATAGTGTACCAATAGTTATGGGACACCCTGTACATAGCATATTCAATTTACACAAACCGTACACAAAATTTTTCATCATTTCAGTCGTACAAATCAGCATTTTTTTAATGGAAAATGAGAAAATTTTTTCATATTTAAGTTAAATAATGGAAAATAAATCTTCAGTCACATTCTCATAGTATGGGCTAGCTATATTTCTTGCACTGATGCCAAATCTTAAATTTTATTAATGCTAGGCGATCTGCAGTTGATTTTCTCATAAAAATCAAGTAAATCAAGGTCATTATACTCTTAATTATACAAGAAACGATCTGGTCGTGAATTTTTCTAAACATATGAAATCATTATTATTTTTTTTTTTTGGGGGGGGGGAATCTTTATAACTGAGAACTTTTAAACTTAGAGCTATTAAAGTGAATACTAGAACTTTCTTCCTTGAATTTTTAAAAATTTTCTCATCTGATACTTACGGATATAATTAGGGTAGGACGAATTAATAAATTTTTATCGTCATTAATCCGTAAAATTAGCAGAATTCCAGCATTTAAAATTATAATATGAAAAAAAATTTAATTATTTTTAACAGATTAGTATATTTTAGGTTAGAATAACGCAGCCTTGTTATTATTGTTTTTGAACGTACTTTTAAAGTAAATAGCAGAATAAACTATTGACAAAAATTTAGTTTCCTGAATTATTTTCTGTGAAACAATTTTAAAATTGTACTACTAAAACCTGGTCGAAAATCTTAATTGAATTATATAGATGCATTTCTATTCAAATAAAACAAAACAGTTGTCATTACTTTATTATGCGCATTTTTCTCAGAAAAACTCTTAAAATATTCTTTGAAAAAGTTAGACTAATAGAAGCGCAAAAAATACTACCAATTTAAAATTCTAAAGAAAATAATAAATATTTAAAATGCATCATCACTCACACAAACGTTTAATTTCAGATTTGATTCAAATTCGCATTATTTTTTCATTTTCATTTTAAATATACACAATTCTTTTGAACAGAGAAGAATAAATGTCATCATAAAGTCCATGCAATTATATTCGCTTTTCCTTGTTTCTTGAAAGGAAAGAAAAAAATGAGATACAATTTATCTCTATTTAATATTATTGTGTATGACAATACCATGTATTCAGACATCTTTTCACATATTTTTAAAATGACGATAAATTTTTTTCAAGGAATGAAAATAGTTGTGCCATTAAAACTCGATTTCAATGATGTATATGTCTTTTTAGGTAGGAAATATGGCTCAATACTCTGCGACTATAAAGAACTTCATGAACTTGTTAAAAAGTTTCTTTTCTGTACACATCTGCAACATTTCAATACGTTATTAAGATAGAGTAAAATATAAAATTGGTGAAAAAAATTGTGTCTTTTGTTTTTAAATACACTAATTGATACTATGTAAATTACTGGGGAAAGGACTGTGAGCTAAGATACCAGAAATGGTTTGTCAGTCATAATTTTTCCGTTTTTGAAGACTTTTTTGTTCCACTAATATGCTAATTTAAAAAAACAATATATAACTTTATTTTGGCATCCCTAGAGTCTTACCCTATTAGTATGATTTTTCAGTTACAAATTTCAACAAAAATCAATTTAAAATGAATTTCTGAATGTTCAAACATTTTGGTATATTATTGTTGTCTTACACTTAATTATCGGTGCAGTTTTAAGTAAAATAATGCATTTTGGTAATGCATATTCGGTGCCATTTTATTAATACAATTGTAACATAAATATACGAAATATATTTTGGAAAAATTCTTTTTCAAATGTACACCCTGTAGAGAAGTTATTTGGTAGGGCTGTTTTAAATTATTAAGTTGCATTGTGATACATGAAAATCCAGGTACGATACACTTTGTTGCAATAAAATAAAAAGACGTTAAATACTTAAAACTATTTTATTAAACATATACTATTGAAACATTATTATAACGGGCGGTGGTGGCTCAGCGAAAATAAATTGACGTCCTATATGGACAGTGAAATTAAGGTGGAATGACTTACAAATTACGCCAGCACAGAATTACACATTGGCGAGAACAAACACTTGGCTGAAAACAATAGCGCCAATTCCAGAGCAACCGTAACAGTTAATCCAATAAAATTAAAATGACGTAATCGCGAGCAAATAATTTTAAAGACGTCGGAAGGGCAACAAATAATAAAAACGCCAAAACCAAGCCAAAGGAGGGGAACCCAAAGTACGTTGATTTTGCAAACGGACGCAAATATAATCTATTTTTAGCACATCGGTCTGAAGAGAGGAATAAACAAGTAAGAATAGTGCATACGGGTAAAAGCAAATATACACATTTAAAAGCTGAAATGGCAGAAAAATGAAAACAGAAGTGATTTAGAATTCCTGAATTTGGATAGATTACATTAAAGAAAACCAAAGTAAATGATTAGTAAATTAGATATGTGATCTCCATCACACACCCTCCACAAAAAGTATTCGAGTAAGACATAAATTTCCTACGTTGGTTTCGTATATTATATATTATTTATCATAGAATATGAATTACATAACATAAATATGACTTTACATATACATAAATATGACTTTACATAATTCTGTCAAGTTGTGCGTTTTTCAAAAACTCAATTATTATTCGCAAATTTAAAATAGGAAATTTATCTCTTACTCGAATACTTTATTTGGAGGGTGTACTAAATTCTTATTATCTTTACAAACCGTATTAAATTTCCGAAGAATATCTAAGATACTGAACACTGTACAAAAAAATGGAATGGTTAATATAGCTGTACTCGTCGTGTACATAGCAAAATTTGAGTACTACCATGATAGAGTTGATAACACACTGAAGATGATAGATGTACACCCTCCAAAAAAAAGTATTAGACCAAGAGAGAAATTTCCTATTTTAGAATTGCGAATAATAAGTGAGTTTTTGAAAAACGCACAACCTGACAGAAATATGGAAATTCATATTTATACATAGCCTAATTCATATTCTATGATAAATAATTTTTAATATACGAAACCAACGTAGGAAATTTCGCTCTTGCTCGAATACTTTTTTGGAGGGTATATATATAGTGTGAAGGTCAAGGTTTCTGACCAACCGCTCGGCTCTCTATTTGACGGTCTGGAGTTTTGGGTGCTTTTCTCCAGATGTAACGTGAATTCGTGTTAGAACTTCCTAAAAAGGCTTCAGCTTAAGCCTCCTATCCCCGTAGGCAAGTATCACTCTTCTCGGCTTGCCTTGACACAGCACATCACAATAATCTGAAACAAAGAGCGATATTTCTCCAAGGTCATCTTACGTTCCTAATATTTGTGCTCTCGTTGAATAGTGAGCATATTTAAATTTGAAACTCTCTGTGACCTTGATTTACACTGCTCAAAACAATTAATGGATATTGCGTTTTTAGGTGGATCTTGTGGCTGAGAAACTATGTAGCTGATTGATACATGGTCGACAGACGTAGTAGGTTATATGAGAATAAATTACACATGTTTGGCAGAAAAAAATACATTTTATTGCGCATTTGTGTAGAAAAGGAAAAAAACACAATTTCAAAGGAAATCATTTTCAGTAGGGGGTATGGTTTCCACGGACGGCCAGCGAGGTTGAACACCTTTGAGGCATGGAGTCAATGAGGCTATTAATCACGAGTTGGGGTATTCTGTCCCTCTCTTCCAGGAGAGCTCTTTCCAGTTCTTGGAAAGTTTGTGGGGGTGGTTGGCGGCTAGCAACTCGTCTTCCTAGATCGTCCCACGCGTGCTCTATTGGATTCATGTCGGGAGAACGCCCTTGCCATTCCATTCGTACGATTCCTTCCTCGAAAAGGAAATCCTCCACCAGGTTAGCACGATGTGGCCTGCAGTTATCGTCCATTAAAATGAATTCATCTCCGATTGCTGCAGCGTAAGGGACTACAATAGGTCTGAGGATCTCATGCTTTTTCGGCGACCAGTCAGAGGTCCATCTCGAATCATGTAGAGGTCTGTGCGCCCGTCAATGGAGATGCCACCATACATCAACACTCCCCCACCGCCAAAGCTGACACTTTCGTGCACGAACGCAGGATTATTCCTACTGCCACGGTCCCTCCAGATGAAAATACGCCTATTATGAGGATGAACTGAAAAACCGGACTCGTCAGAAAAAAGAACATTGCTCCATTCATTTCTCCTCCAGTTCACATGCTCTGTTGCCCACTCCCTACGGTCACTACGATGCCTTAATGTTAGTCTAACACATACCCTCGGTCGGCGAGCATGCATACCTACACCATGGAGCCGGTTTCGGACAGTCGGAGTGTAAACCGTGGTGCCAGTAGCCGAGCGAAGGTGTTGTTGGAGAAGAGTAGCGTTCATATTCCGGTGTCTCCGAGCCGTTAACACTAAATAACGATCTTCATTGGGCGTTTTTTGCCCGTCTACGACCTTGCCCTGGTCTTCGGCCTGCACTTCCAGTCGCCAAAAACCAGTTCCAGATCCTGAAAATCACACTTTGTGACACTCCAATGGCTTGCGCTACTTCGGCTTGAGTTGGGCCCCCTTCTAACCTACCGACAACTCTCCTAGCTTCTGAATCGGTTAAATGACTTCGCTGAGACATCGTACTCATCGAAACAAAGCAGTCACCGAATGCCGATCATCCTTGTCTTCATTGTCTTTTATTCAGTTGAAAGTCCAATTTCATTCGCTGCCGCTGAAGCGACTTTTTTGACGTCGAACTCAAAATTAGCATACTCCACAGTTTGAAAATCACAAAAATTTGCATTTGTGATTCTCTTCTTCCATTTTCGGCAAAACAAATTCTCTTATATCTTTATTTTATATAAAACTTACAATATCCTTTAATTGTTTTGAGCAGTGTAGTTTAAAAGAAAATTAGAGAATTATTTCTCAACAAGATAACTTTATGACACTAATCTGCGATAGCATTTTTTTAAAAACATTTAAAATTAACCATCGGCATCAAAGTGCGGGAGGAACCTAGTCATCTTATAGTAATTAGTAAGAGTATTGCTTGATCTGCTCTGTAACTGATGGAAATGTTTAGAGTTCTGAAGTTGGATTGAAGTTATTGGAGCTTCAGACATTTGGCTTTAATTAAGTTTACATATCTTGGCTGTTAAATCATTTCAAATTTGTGTTTGGAAGCGCAAACTCTGGGTTTTAATAAGCTATTTGTAGTTCTCAAACGTGCTTCTAATTTGCAGGTTTAATCCCGGTGAAATCAATTACTCAAACTTCAATCTCTTACAAACATTTACTATACTACCGCTTTCATGAAGACTAACATGTTATTCCTGTAGAAATAATTGATTATATTGCTCGTTGATTGTCTCATTTATAAATACATTTATTTATTTTCATGAACGACTAAGTTATTATACATCAAATATAAAAATCTAAAAACTTAATTAAATCAATTCCCTTATCATAAATGTTTATTCATGTTTTACTTGTTGGTTATTTATTTTTCCAGCATACGTATTTCTGATAGAAGTGTATAGTAAAAAAAAATGCTTTTTTTCTAAATACAAATATTTAAAGATACCAATATGCAAACCCTCTAGAAATGCACATGCACATTTGATACATTAGGTGAACTTCTTCGCAAATACGTCATGAAATGTTTATAGCCATGAATGTGGTCTCTAAAGTAAAATTTTCTCTGAGCTACATACATATGGATATACCTATGATATAAGCATTTCCTGAATTACTGTTCGTATTTCAAAAACGTTCACCCATATCCGTCATATTTGATTAAAGCTCTCAAGCAGTGTGAATTTAACAAAACATAGCTTGTGCTCGAATGTTATGAAAAAAACTCCAGTATACTGGTCATTTTCAAAATTGGGTGCCATTTGGAAATTTAAGGAGCAAAAATACAATTTCAAAAAATAAGTAGGCTTTTTTTATCACAATATAAAACATGCTTTATTTCTGAACATTATAAGAGTATTATTCATGAATTTTTCTTTCATTTAACTTTTTTAGATTGTTCTATTATCAGACTTGATGAAATTTGTCATGTCTGTTGCCGGATATTTTCTTTGAAATTTGTACACTTATGTTCCGCACAAAATATTGCGAAGTGATTTATTACATAAGTATAGATCTTTTATCCATATAATATAGTATTTCGCATGTAAAAATATTTTTTCATTTTTTTTATTAGTTCTTCAGTCTGTTACCTAGTTTGTCATGTATTATTTATTATAGTAACAGACATGACATTTCAAAGAACAAAAATTCATGAGTCTAAATAATTCCACAAGAACATGAAAAGAAACATTAATTTAGACTAAAAATATCTAACGATCTAAATTAATCAAATTAATTAACAAATTAATAAATATAATTTGTACAACTAATTAAGGTAACAGACATGACATGCAATAAATATACTGATCACAATTAGGCTTTTGTGTTTTCAGTCCAATGCAAAAACTCAAGACGTTTGTTTTCATTCCTTTCTCAACCATCCTCTAATGTTAAACAGGTGTTGCTATTCTCAAAGTTCAATTTTGTTGTTTAAAAAGTTGAAAATTATGTATGGTGGCAGACATGACATCAAATTCCGGACACCTATATTTAATTATCAAAAGTATTGTATTTTTCTTAAAACTTAAAAAACCTTTTCATAATATAATTAAAACTCTATTTCACAATGTTAAAGCATGTCACAGCTGAAATTTTAGTTTTGAGGCAGCGATTCCGCATAACACATTTTATGTTCTACGATTTGAACAGCTATACTTCAGTATCGGGTCTACTCATTTCCCTTTTTTTTTAAGTATGTTTTTAATCTATTGTTCAGTACTAGAAACTATCTCATAAAAACTTGATTTATAAGGATTTGTTATAATGATTTATAATGATTTAACTATAATTTAACACATAAAAAGAAAAATCATAAAAATTTTCTTATACCTCGTTTTAAAAAAAAATTTACACGTGGACAGTAAATGACACCGAATTTTGAAAATAACCCATACAACAAACATCGGAAACTGCAGTTTTATTTTTATAAAAGGATGTGAAATTGTAATTCAATGGTTAAAAAAAAACAGATTATGTAAAGTGTATCTTCAATGAAAACATGCAAATGAAGTGACATTTATGAATAGTTTCGGTCGTTAGTGTAAGAAAAGGTTGCATTCACCCCATGTACATTTGTAATTTATACCTAGCTTTGATTAGCATCAGATTATTTCTTTTACTTTATGAGGTTTCGTATACAAACGAGTAAAAAATTATTGTATGACTGTTGGAGGAAATGTACAGAGTGATCATATACTTAAATTTTCCCTATAAACAGGTCACTACAGCTAAAATAGGTGAACGATTTGTAACCAAAATTGGTATACAGACTATACATGAGATGCGCTCAAAGAATTTTGAAAAAAAAAATTAGTTCAAACAATGTCCACTAGTATTGCTTTGCATGAAAAACAGTGAATTTAACAAAGGAAACTAATAATTCGAAATATACAAAACAAGATCACATCTATTCAATAGTTTTGATCATTTATTAATTGATTAGTCATTTTTTGATCGAATTTCATCGTGCATAATGCCCCCGAGTGGACATGTTTTAAACTAAACATTTTAGAAAGCTTGCTTGAGAGCATCATTACCTCATTCTGTTCATGCATGAATAGAATGAGTTATTTTTCAATTCCCAGCTTTATAAATCTAAGCAGAGAAATCTACTATTCGAAGAGAAATCGTAGAAATTATAATAACTCATCAACATCTCGGTGCTGTCACTGTCGTGTCACTTTCACGATAAATCAACTCTCCAATAGGTACTCACCTGCGGCGCAATATTGAGACTGTTACACTGGGTGATGAATCTTTTCCTAATATTCTTAATATTGCTACTCTGACTACGTTTTTCTGCAAAAATTAGTATGATTACTAAAATATTTATAATCTCATATTATCTTATAGCTATAATATTGTGCTATAATTTAACATTTAAATTAAGGTTATAGCATTTAATTAGAGGGAAATTAATTAGCGTCAGATGTACTATCAAAATCTGAAAATTTTTTAAATTTTTCGAATGGAAAAATAATATATTGTATAAATATTAGTTTAAGAGCTTTTATAAGAGCCTTTACAAAACCTTTACAAAATATTATTTTTTTTTAATAAATGAAAAATTTGATGTTTTTCATTTGTGTTGTCTACTGTCTGTTCAGCTGTAGAAATTGTGTTTTTATCCAATAAGCATATGTTATCACGTTGTATTTTCATTGTGAAGAATGTTATAAAATATTTATTTGTATCAATGTAGTTTTGTTCCGCCACCCCCGTCTGGGTTCGAATTTTCAAAAATCGCTTCTTAAATGACGCCTTGGCACAAAAGCTATAAGCTCCTAAAATGTCATGTCTGTATCTCCGGAGATTTGGCTGTGCGGTGACGATCAGTCAGTCAGGACGTGTTCCTTTATATATAGAGATTGAAGATGCTTTCTGAAGTTTTTCTATGCCTGTAAAACTCTTTTCTCTGCAGAAAGATACACATTGCAGTGAAATAATAATTGCTGTGAATAATGCAGTGAAACAGAGTTGACCAAAATCTAGCATTCAACTAACAACTAAAAACTCGAACTAATTCAATTAGTTGACAGGTAAATGGCAACTAAAAATAATAGTTGTTAGTTGAAAGGTTCAAATAACTCTGCTCAACTAATTTAGTTTTAGTTAGTTGAACAGGAAACTAAAATTAATTTAGTTGAACCGTCAACAAACAGCTATTAGTTTAGTTGTAAGGATCAACTAACTCGGCTCAATTAATTTAGTTTCAGTTGAACAGAAAACTAAAATGCATTTAACTAAGCCCGAGTTAATTTGACCTTCAACTAAGAACTATTTGTTTCAGTTGCAGTTTTCGAATAACAACGAACAACTAACTGTAATATATCTATACTTAGGAGAAGAGTTAGGCATCGTTACGTAAAATATTATCTGACATTCTGACGAGCTTTGTTAAAACTGTATTTAATGAACTGTTTAGTGAATTAGTGTTTATGAATTGTGCTGTGCTATGTTATGCAGATGTTCAACGACCTCGTGGAAGCAATAAAATTTTCAGTTTTATTATGAAATCTGGAATAGTTTCTCAAACTTTCCACAAACCCATCAGCTCTCGTTCCATTCAGAAAAGGGAACTGCTGAATTCAGAACAATATATATTTCATATTTACAAATTTTTGATAGCATTTATATAAATAAAATTATACTTTAGTCTACATTACTTGGAATCCAGACATTTTGCCATTTCTATCCTTCCAAGCATACAGGAATTCAGTACGGCCTTCAAAAAAAAAGTTTGTCGTTCTGCCATTCTATCCGTGAAGCTTTTTTATTCGCGCATCACGTAATTACAAAAAATGAAAAGAAGATTGGTGATAAGATATAAAAAAATATTACTGAGAATATTACTAAACGCTGTACGAACATTAATGCCAAGGATACAGAATACAGAATAGAAATAACAGCTATTGGTAAAGGAATAGGGACAGACAGCTCCGAGCTCTCACAATCAAAAAGCTAAGAAGTGTTCTTCATATGCTGCCCTCTTTAGTTATCAGTTGTTATTCGTCAATTACAAATAAATTAATAGTTCTTAGTTGTAGGGTTCAACTAACTCTGCTCAATTAGTTTTAATTAAACAGAAAATTAAACCTAATTTAGTTGAGCTAACTTAGTTGAACCTTCAACTAAAACTACTAGTTTTAGTTGACTATTAGTTTTAGTAAGGTCCAACTAACTCTGCCCAACTAAATTAGTTTTAGTTGAACAGAAAACTAAAACTATTTTATTTGAACCAAGTTAGTTGTGCCTTCAACTAACAACTACTTTAGTTGAGCATTTAGTTGTGTTCAATTAAAACTAACTTGTTTTCTGTTCAATGTTTAGTTTAACTAATATTTTAGTTAATGATGCCCAACTCTTCAATGAAATAGGAACTTCTGATGGTTACACTGCCTTTTTGTATTACCCATATTTATGCGTTTATTTTTAGTCTTAGTGACACTACTTAGGCAATCATTTCTAAATCTGTAATTCATCATCATTTCTAGTGAGCATATTTTATGAATTGAAATTTTTGCATTGTTTTTTAAATTACATTTTAAAGCTTTGTTTTTAGTTTTACGTTAGTGATAGACAATAATTTTATCATCTGCAGTTCAGCTTGATTTCTACTGATGATATTTTTTGCCTTGTTTCCTGTATAAATAATTTTGATGCACTGAAATAAAAATAGTGCGCGCAATTTCTGAAATGATACAAATTATCTTTTTAGACATTCAGACATCCTTTTAAAAGTACTTTTGGATAATACATATGAAGGATAAATACATGTATACTTAAATGCAGTCGCTTATAGGCCTTGTATGTCATTCCAATACTATTTGCGATATCATTTTTAACTTTCACGAATAACTGGAATATTAATTTTGTAAAATAATAGTTACAAAAAGTCTAATTTAACTGGGCATTTCTCAAATTTACGACTTATTTTTAATAGGGGGCTAAGTAATATATATATATATATATGTATATATATATATTACTTAGCCCCTACTTATATATATATATATATATATATGTATGCATATACCCATATGTTTTCTTATACATATATTTACCCATATTATATATACCTATACCCCCAAAATTATATTGCACTATTTTATGTCAAAAAAGATATTTATAGTTACATAAGTGTATATTACAGTTTAACAAAGAAAAGTAAACATTTTATGTAGCTGCAAGAAAATAACTACTAATTAACAAAATTTACAGCATGTAGCTTTTTATATTATACTTCATTGAGATACTAACGCATAAAATTCACATTATTCTATTAGATTTTCAAATTTCTTAAGGGTGTATTCCAAGAACCCACATATATACATAGATTAAGGAATATTATTTATTCGTTAAAAACAGCATACCTAAGTAAATGAAATAGGCATTTTTAATGGTTCTATAGAAATAGCACTTATCTGAATTATATTCCAAAACAGTTTATTCGAGATAATCAAATAAGAAATTTTAAAAATCGTATTTGTCTTAAGTTTTACTAAAGGAGACGCTTTTTCATATGCCGCTGATGAAATAAAATGAAATAAAGTTGTATTAATTTTTAAATACTCTATGTTAAGTATTTTTATGAAATTCCTAATTTAATTCCAAGTTTTATGCTTTTATGGAATTCGTTGTAAATTTACATAACAAGTAAATATATATATATATCAGTGTTTCTTTTCTATATAAAATTAAATGTTTATAACTGAACAGCTCGCACATTTAAGTTAGAATTATGTGAATAATTTTATTTAACTCTATGGATATTTATATGATTTAGAAATAGAATAAAGTACGGTTTTGCCACTTAAATTTAAATATATATGCTTCACATCTCGCTAAATTTAAACAATTTTAAATTGACATATTTTAAGCGTTGCTTCGTGAATTGGAATACTCGATTAGATGTAATTTAAAAAATTGTTTTTTCTATTTAGATAATAACCTCTTCAAAAGAGAAATATATTTTTATTGATTACTAATGTCACATTTGTCCTTAAATAATTGCTCAAGTGATGCAGCTATTTTTAAATTAATGCATTTTCCTGTATTCTCTAAAAATATTCATAATTGCTGAGTAAGGCGTCTATTCACTAACAAAATCTATTTTTGAAAAGATATACTTTTTGAAATGAATACTAAAATTATAAAAAATGTTTATTTTTATTAAAATGCTTCTGAAAACCATTACGAAGGAAAAACATGCGTACAAAGTAAATTTTCTCAGTAGATATGGTTTCCTTTGTATTCGCCAAAGCTTTTTTCCTAAAAATACCCACAAAAATGAATATGAAAACCAGCATAAACGTTTAAATAAAATTTCCTGAACTTTGTGAGTTTATAATTTTTTAATTCTAAAAATATGTATTTGTTGTTTGCATAAGTTATGTACCGGGAGCTCCTGAATTTCAGGAAAAAATTTGAAGGAGAGGTAGACAACATCGTTAGGAACCACAATTACATGGGAAAACGTGAGCGGGAATCGATAGGTGTCACTGTACAAGAGATCTCAAGATCGGCACGTGCGACTTCCTCATTGTCATAACTGCCAACTTTAACGCTTTTTTCGGAAGGTTGTCTACCACAACTTTCAAACGATTTTATTTTACACTAAAAATTTGGATTTATTTAAACATAAAATCACTTTTTAATAAAATATTGGCAGTAGATAATCGCCTGAAAAAGGAGCAAAATTTGGCAGCTATGGGAATGAGGAAGCCACATTTTCCGACCTTGACAGCTCGCACGTAGCGCCATCTATCGATTTCCGCCAATGCTTTTCAGTAAAATTATGATTCCTAACGGTGTTCTCTACCTTTCCTCCTAATGCATACACAATGCTCCGCGACACCCAGTACTTTTACACCCACAGCAATATGCATACGTAAGGAATTTGATTGTGATATAAATGTCCGCCTTTTACGTTTACTTTACATACATAAACATCTTTCCATTAAAGTGGTTATCTTTTTGATTTTTTAACAAGTAATCAAAGGGTTTGGATCGAAAAGAAGGCAGCTCGAAACTAAAAATACAGCTCCAGTCGTTAGTTCTTGTGTTGTTTGACATGAAAATGAAATGAAATGTTGACATGAAATGTTGTTGAACATGAAAATACCTCTCTCGTTAGTTAGTGTTGAATCTCCAAATTATTTTCTCGAGCTTGAATAGTTGGAGTAACCTATATTTTACAAAAGAAACCTTTAAATTTAAAAATAACACCAAAAACAAATATTTAAAATCTAGTGGTAGCACAGGCACTAAAAAAAGGCATTTGTATTTCGAAGAAAAAAAAGAAAAGAAAAAAAAAAAAAAGAAAAGAAACAGCTTCAGCCTTTCCCCTCAGTAAATACTTCTCTCGTTATTGTTGAATTTCCAAATTATTTTCCTCAAGCTTCAATAATTGGAGAGACCTACTTTTTACAGAAAACCTTGCAATTTTAAAACTAACGGTAAAAACAATGTTTCAAATCTAGTGGTAGCATTAACACACACAAAAAAGTGCATTAGTATTTTAAAAAAAGAGTTTCAGTTTTTTCCTCAAAAATATCATTAGTAAAAACTAATCCAAAAATTAGTAATTCATACTCTTCGTTGATTGTAATGTATCAAAAATTATACATTTAAAAAATTAATGACATGAATTCAGAAACATAATGTTTTTACTTTATTCAGCTATACATTCTTAGATATTCTTATAAAATTAATTACACAGTCATGAGTTATTTTTCTTAGAAATAAATCTTTTTCTCTTGAATCGTTCCAAAGAAAATACATTCATTCTTAATGGAGATAAAATGAGTAACATACTCAGTTACAATATTACACGCATTGAACTCCCAATGCAGATACGAAAGAAACCGTCTAAGTAGTATTAATGACAAATTTTATAAGAATAGGTCATAAAAACGAATTGCATGTTACGTTAAAAGAATTCCAGATAATATTATAATGTTATAAAAAGTGCGAAAATGAATGTGTCCTTCATTATTTTTCAAGATTTCATTATTAACAGTATTTATGCTTGCATTCGTTGAATAAAATTTGTGAGAAATTAATTTCTTTTACTATTAGTTATCCGCAAAATAAAATATGACTCTTATTTTTCCCTACTTATTTTATTCCAATAAAATGTATGCATTAAGTCTTTTGTTTTTTAAGATACTAAATTTTTTTTTTCGGATGTAGACCAGATATTATTGATTCGATTTTCTACGTACTTAAAATCTCGTAAATGTTGTGAAAATTTTATTTGCTCTTTAAAAAAAATTTTTTTTGCAGTATTATTTTAAAAACAAGTAATATTAAAGCTAATTTTGTTTTATAATCGATTATATAAATCCAAATTGGCGATTAAAACTGCTTCCAATTTAGAATCTATTAACGTATTCTAATTTTTATTTACAACGGAAAAAATGATTATCTTTGTTTATCATTGGTTTATTTAAAATTGGCATTTTTTGGAGAAGCTAACTCAACTAAAAAACTGTTTGCAGAAACTGTTATTGATTAAAAATACTATAAACTAAACAATTAGTAGAAACCCAGTCGATTGTTGCTGCACGCGAAAGTTGTCCAGGTAAAATATTTGTGAGTATTTTAAGAGCAAGAAAAAAAACTTAATGAAATTTTTATTAATATAGTTCAGTTTTCAAAGATTGTTAAAACGGTTTAATTTAATGATCACACTGTAACTTAGATTATTAACTTATATTTGAGTTCATTTAGTTTTTAACACTCCTTTCTTTTAATAACTAATATATTATATACATTAAAATTTAAAATATGTTATTTTATTTTTAATACATCTGTGCTAATTTTGTTGCTCACAAATGTGTAGAAAATATCTCGATGTGCATGTACTAAAAAATAATTCTATCAATTGTGTGATATTCAATGTCAGCCTTCAAGAAAAGTTTCATTCTTTCTTCCATACTAACATATTTTCTTGTACTTATTGAATTTGTGTAACAGCCGGATCAAACAAAGACTTGAGATTAGAACAATATAAAGTTCTTTGCTCCGTTTGTTCTGACTTTTTTTACTACCTTCTGTTTCGTTACGCACGACTGTTATTCCGAATAAAGATTGTTATGCGCCCAGGCAAAAATAAAGAGTTTCCTGGGCAAAACGTAGTAATTGCAGAAGACCGGAAAATGTTTTGAAAAATGTAGCTTTTACGCATCGTAAATTTCAGTGAAACAAATTTATCGATTTTCTGTAAAAATTAATTTTAAAAAATTCCTGTAACACTATCAATGTTTACCAGAGAAATATTTATTTTATTTTATAAAAATTTTAAAAAATCACTGACATTTTATTAATGAAGTAGTCACACATTTAAATTTTAATTACTTTATGTAAACTGATTATAAAATAAAGCTGTAAAATTTAACTTATGAGCAGAATTGGCTTTACACATATACATGCACAATTATCATGTTTCCAATGACATTTTGCCATAAACTTTTTATAGGATTTTTTTATTTTCAAAAATCATCGCTTTCACAATTCAGAAAATTAGAAAGGGTTTTCATAAAATGTATGCAGCTCTGAAATATATTTGATCAAAATGTTAAAAAACAGTGATAAAAAGTAACTTGTTTTAACTAATTAGCACACTAATAAAGAAGTATACTATGTTTGAATCAATTATTTTTCTCCAACTTCCTGTGACTACTTTGCCAGAGACCAGTATAATTTACAAAATAAAGCACATACCCAGGCAGCATACACCGTTCTATAAAAGTCTATTAACGTTTCTAGAACGTTCAGGAATAGTCGCTTAGCATGCATAGATGTTAAGAGAACATTGTTGCGCTGCATGTATAAATATATGTTTTATCATGAAAGGTATATTCACCCGACAACTTTTGGAAAATAATATATAAATATTTTTCAATAATTATGAACTGTATTCTACATTTGCAAAGCTCTATTGTCTACTATTGTGTAGCTCTAATAAATAAATTTTAGAATGTTTCCATATCTACAAAATTCTATCAGCACTAAAGGAACCTAGAGGTACTTTCAATACATGAATTTGAATTATTGCCTGAAAGAGCAAACACACCCATCCACATTTCCGCGGTTTATCCTTATCCACACCTTCTAACATCACCGAGAATAGTGAAATATTAATCACGAATCAAAAGTTGTTGTCTCCTCACAAAAATCAACATATGAGTAAGTTTTTTTCTATAGTGATAAAAGTTTCTAAACAACGCCTTATCTTAATAGATCGAAACATAAAACACCAATAAAAAATAAATTAATATAATTGTAGACATCACAGAGAGGTATAATTGGCTAGTTAAAAATTAGGTCTCCAGAGCGTAACACATATCTCTCACAGGTGTTCCAAGACGTCACCAGCAGCGAGCCTAGATTTAGGGAATTCAAGCAAATAAAATATCAAAACCAAAAGTAACTGGTATCCAGAGATAATTACTTTTTATTTTAAACATGTTTTTTTACAGAAGAAAAGCAGAACGGAATGAAATAATAATAATAAAAAATCTCTAACAGAATGAAGGTAAGCGTGTGGAATAGGAATGAAATGTAATGCACAAATGAGGATTACTTTGCAAGTAAAAATCATACAAAGGTGTACTTATACCTTTTAAAATACAAAATAATGAGAAATCCGATTGTTTAGAAATGTTTTAAATTATCAAAACAAAGATAATTGATATTTTTAAAGAATATAATTTATATTAAGTTAAAATGAACATCAAACATAATTTAAAGCCTGTAAAAAATACGAGTATATTCATTACATTTTTCAACTAATTATAAATGTTGTTGATCGTAAGAATAAAATACATTTTTAGAGATGAATTGAGTAACTTTAATCAGACGTAATTCTCATCAAAAGGATTGAGAAATAAACAGTAATGCAGGGTCAAAAACCTCGCATTCGTGCACCTGTGTTAATAATCACTTTTAAAAAGGAATTAACAATTACTTGAATTTACCCTCATTCTAAGGCACAACAAAATTTACATTGTTTTTATATAAAACAGTTTCCTCTACTTTATTTAATTCCTAAATTATGTTCAGATTGATTTTTAATGTAAAGAATTGTATAGTATCCATTTTACAAGTTTCCGGAAATTGGATAATGTATTCAATAATTTTGTTTAAGCGTTTTAAGTGAATTTGTAAAAGCATGTGAACCTAACCAAAATTAATTCACGCTATACAGAAATGCACGTGCAACTAATATTGCACTAGTTCACCATTACTCGTAAAATAATTCTAAAAAAGCAGTGTGCCTTTTTCGAATATTTATATATATTATCCTTGGAATTAAGCTTTTTCTTTTTACATGCTAAAACGAAGAATATTTTTTTGCATGGCTGTATCTTTGTTTGCGAGCGAATCCAGAAATGATCCAACTACACAGAAACTAAGGATATTTAATCTGCCATCTTGTTCAACTGCGTATCATATATCAACGATAATTGTAACAAATTTTACTTATGTTTCGGATCTCGAAGGATTTATTTCTACTTGAGCATTACATCAATTACAAAAGGGTAAATAGAATAACTGAAACTTTGTACGATGCAATTGCTTCACTGTACAGAAAAATGAAATGCATATGGATTAACAAAAAATAACCTGCAATATTAATGTTTCAAAATACTGAATGCTCTTTTATTGTGTGTACTTTGAAGTCTAGTTAGTGTCTTTTGATTTATTCGAATGCATTCATTTAAAAGTGTTATTGTACGAAAGTAAATGTATAAAATACGGGATTACTAGAGTCAATAGTGTTTTAACAAGTTCATAAGCCGTTTGAGCTTTCATACACACACATAAAAAGAAGCTGATTGCTTCAGTGAGGTACATAAAAGTATTATTTTTAATATTATTTACATCAAAAAATTTCCTTTTGAGGAAATTTTGAAGTCTTTTTCAAGTAATATATCAGCCCAGAGTCAGTAGAGTGTTCCAGCTATCACCACATTTTCGGAGCAGTCCTTTTACGTTGTTACGTTACACTTTTACGCTGTTTTCAAGTCCTAAAACCGAACAATGCAGTTCAGCTGTAATGATACTTTATGACTCCATTTGTCTAAGTCATAAAGTAACATTACATATCTTCACTAAGTCCTAAAAGATGCTGCTTACTCAGTGACTTACTATGTTCCCATACGGGTGACGGCCATGTAGCATTATTATAGTTCGTGACATTGATGATAAATTGTGTCTTGTACCTTAAATATGACGCTATCTTAATGTTGACTAATGTAATTTTTCGTGAACTTTCTGGCAAGTGACTATTATCGGAAGCACTTCAAGATAAAGGAAAGTAAAATTTTTTAGAGTAGATAAATGCCTGCGTTTACTGCAAATCATTATAATAAGTCTTGAGCAAGGTTTTGTTTAAATTTTTATTTTTTTACATAGATTTTGACGCTAAAATCTTTTTTTTAAAAGGCTTAAATCGTAAAAAAAAATTTCGCAGTAGATCTTAATAGACACACAAACACTTTAAGTACTACAACTATATATTATCTATACCATACTATATATTAACTTAATAGACTTTACATAATATAGAGTGTGAGAATTATAGTTTTTGAAATAGTATTTTTAACAGAAAAAAAAATTCACCATAATTCAATTCTGAGAAACTACACTTTTATTTTATTTTTATTTCTTTTTTTATAATTTAAAAACTGAAGAACTTTTACTTTTCTCAGATCTTGAGAGCATTAAATTATCGGCATCCAAATTGACATAAATCATTTATATTTAATTATTTGTACAATTCTTCCTACAAAACACACTACTAATTATATAATGGATTCTGAAGATATTAGTTTTATTTTTGATGGGCTTTTACCCTCTAGAGATACACTTTTTCTTTATTTTTGCAGACTGAGCATGTTTCTTTTAATCCCATGCTGCAGAATAAAAATGGCCCAAAACAAAATAAAACAAAGCATTTTGTTTTATTCAGTTTTTCTAGTCGCCTCAGTATTTGTCGTATATATCACTGTTTGTTCTAGGAATCTGGGATAAATTGAGTTTGTAGTGAAGCAATATATTAATTACTTAAGAGCAGGCGAAGTCGTATAGAGATTGTTTATGTTAGACACTCTATTTGTTAACTGTGTAAAAGACGGTAAAATTTTCTTTAATTTTATCCGTGCAAGAAAATAAATATTCTTCATAAGTAAAAACCATATTTTCCTTACTTAAAGTATTTTTTCTTTATGTGAAAATATACAAAATGATTTCAAAGGGGTAATTTAAATACTGCAACAAGAACAAATTGATGTTTGAATAAAGTAACATTTTATTTTTTTGAAAAATATATGTATATTTGTCTGATAAGGAAACACGAGAACACAATTCTGTAGCAATGGTTCGCTTGCATATCCTTTGTTAATTCTTAATCAGACGCAATTCTGATACACTGTCAAAATACAAACAAAAAACATTTTTTATCCAATGAGTCTCTGCCTGCCTGGTATTTTAATGTGCATTCATTAAGGAGATAATTACAAACTGATCGTTATTTCTGATTCAGAAGGGTATTTTTCCTTATATTTACTATGACTCAACATTCCGTCCAATTCTATTTGTTTATCTTGAACAATATGCAGCTTAAAATATGATGTGACTTATCACGAAAGACTCATAGAGTCACTCAAAAATAGAATTCGAGTATAAGTCAAATTTCCTAATTTCGTTCTGTGAATAACTAATGAGTTTCTTAAAAAATTCGAAAGAAATGTATAAAATAATTAATATAAGTGAGTTCATTCATTTTTATGAAGAACAATAGTTTAATAATGAAACTATCTTTGGAAATTTTACTTATACTCTAAAATCTTTTTTTAGGGGGTGGAAAGTTTGACCAAATATTTACATCAGTTAATCTAAAGGAATGACAATTTTTCAACATAAAACTACAGCAGTCTTTCATAACCAACATAAACAACAACAGTCTTTCATTAAAAGAAAAAGTATCAATCGGTGTTATTGAGATCGTACAGCAGCTCGTCATCTTGTCTAACTTACGAATTCTGAATAGTAAAATTTTCCGCTATAAACTCTTAGTGTCGCCGTAAACTCTTAATCCTAGTGTCGTGTGAATCGTGTGCATGCAAAGATGATACTGTGCAAGCTATCCGTAACAGAAATTATTAACAATTTGTTGTGAAAGTGGCGCCAGAAGCATTACAGATCTTTATTTGGTTTGCTATACTATAAAAGAACTTAGGTGGCTGCATTTGTTGGTTGAGAACTTGTAATTAGTGCCTTTTGTGTGAAAAATTTGAAAACCCATGCAATACAACACACTTGTGTAAAGAGAATCATTTAACACAGTAAGGTCAATTTACATAGAACGACACTATCTTTTTGGAGTACCTTCGGAAGCAAAGATTTTATGAAAATCGCAAAATTATCATTGGTCAGAGTCTTTTCTGAAAATCTTACATACAATGACATTTATTCACCTTGCTTGGCTCAAACTAAGCCCGCTCTACTACATATGTACATTAGGGTGCATTGAAAAAACATTTCTTTTTTCAAATTTCGCTTACCCTTAGGGCTATTTTTTGGTCAAATTGGCTCAATAAAAAGTGTGCAAAATTTCAACTCGATTGGTTAATCTCTTCATTTCCCGTTTTGGACTTCAAGTTTGAAAAAAAGCAACTTTTTGAAAAATTTCTAAAAAATACAATTTTTAAAAAATTTATTGTCCCTAGCAAGAAGTTTACCTTAACTGACTCAATGATAACTGTGTAAACTTTCAGCTCGGTCGATTGTCATGTTCAGTTGCCGCAATGAGCCTAAAGTTTGAGAAAAGTGAAAAAAAAAGTAAATGTCGCTGACACTCTTTAGAGGCATTTCATTCCTTTAGCATTAATATTTTGTGGGTACATCAAGTCTCAAAGTACGTAAGAAATGTGTTTGCAATAGCCGTTAACAAATGGCGCTGTAAGAGCTAGCCTCCGTACTTTCCCGATCTGGCTCCTTGTGAGTGCTTTCTGAGGGCATACTTAGGACTATGTCTACCGGAACCATCTAAGAGAATGATTGTACTCTTGGTCTATTCTAAGTTCTATAGCGATCGTCGATCGATTATGTCTTGCATCTCTATCTGTTACCCGTTGTGGACGTGAGAAGGGGTGTCGAGGATTCCAGTTCCACTTGTCGAATATTTTTCAGGATAAAATCCATAAATTTATAATTTTTAATGTAAAAATTTCGCCCTTTAAGATTAAGATTACATTTATGAGCTCCCTCTCCTTAAAGAAGCGCTGTGTATGCAAATGTCCACGAATTGAAAAGCACTGTCTACCTGAACTCTCCCAATACGCGAATGTCGCTTGAATTATCTATTAGTGCGGCATATGAATCCGTTCCTACTCCGACATAACAGGATGTGATGACTAATTTCATTTTCCTTTTGCTTGTGACATCTCTGTATGCCGAATGATGGACATTTTCAAACATTTGTACTGTAGCTGCTTGAAGAAAACAAATATGCTGATACATGGTAATACGAGCTTTACTATGTGCAGCGCCACTGGTAGAACCTACTGTAACTACTATTTCAAAAATTCTGTATAAATTTTTTAAAGCTTATGTAACATAATAAGCAAATCGTTTGCTATGTTTTGGCATTTTCAATTTTAAAATCAAGGTTTTAATTTGCTGGGCATATTCTTTTATTTTCGATGTACCCTAGTGTCCAGCAAATTTTTTAAAATGTGCGCCGTTCGGCTTTTATAAATGTGTGGATTTTATACTGAAAATATTCGAAAAGTGATACTGGAACCTTCAACCCCCCCCTCACGTGCACAACAGGTAATAGATAGATCTGCAAGGCAAAATAGATTAATATCATTATTTAAAAGTATAATCATTCTTTTGGATGGTTACGGTAGACATAGTCCTTAAGTGAGCCTTCAGAAAGCAGTCACAAGGAGTCAGATCGGGAAAATACGTAAGCTTGCAATTACAGCGCCATTCGTTAACGGCTATTGAAAGCACATTTCTTACGTTATTTACGTTATTGTGACTTGATGTTACACACCAAATATTAATACTAAAAGGAGAAAAAATGTCTATAAAGAGTGTCAGCGACATTTATTTTCTTTCACTTTTCCTCAAACTTAGGCTCATTGCAGCAACTGAACAAATTAATCGATCGAGCTGAAAGTTTATACACTTATGATTGAGTCAATTTAGGTAAACTTCATTTCTAGGGCAAGAAATTTTCAAAAAAGTTTAATTCTTTTAATTTTTCATAAAGTTGCTTTTTTTCAAACTTTAAGTCCAAAGCGGCAACTGACGACCTTAACCAATCGAGTTGAAATTTGACACAGTTTTTTATTGAGCTAATTTGCCCAAAAATTAGCACTAAGGGTCAACGAATTCCGTATAAGAAGGGTGTTTTTTCGATACACTCTAATGTACGTGTCTTGCGGAATATATAAGGTATAAATTCACATTCCACAGTATTCCGTAAAATGTGACTTAATTAATAGTCCCCGAAAAATATGAAAGTCTTCATTGATTTTTTATTTTTTTTTTTTAGCTGCAACTGTTTTTGCTGTACAAAAGTGAAATCGCGCGTGAACATAGCTTTTAGTGCAAACCACACTCTCGAATAAATATTTGTTCTTTTTTATGAATTTTTGTCATTTTATTCAGCTTAGAATTAAAAGCTAGTAAAATATGTTAGAGGTTTCTAAAATATGTATTCCTACATATTTCGCGTGGACTACAGTGAAATTACTTCTTATTTAAAAAAAAATAGTACTTTTTCCTGAGAAAAATTAAAAAGAACTATACGACAAAAAAGAATATCTTAGTTTTGTTTCGGAATATAAATTTATTCAAAAATACTTTTAATTTTTAAAAGTAACTTTGACTTTAAAAAAATAACAAATGTAATTGCACAACTAACAGGTCCATTTATTCTATGTGCTTTTTTACTGTAATATATAATTTTACCTTTAAAACAGAGAACTTCTTTTTTTCATTTTTGAAAGCAAACACTCATTTTTGTCCGCAAATGAATATTTCAAAGTTTTTTTAAAACTTTCACTTTTGTTCATTTTAACTATCTTTACTTTATAGAAAAAGAGGGAGGAAAATCACTTGTAAAATATATCTTTTCAAAATTGAAAATTTCTAGTCTAGTTTAAATGAAGCTTGTACATAAAGCTACAAAAGCTACAAAAATGAAAAAAAATAGTTCCCTTTTAACAAACTCACTTGAGAATACACTATTTCACTTTCTTTATGTAATAAATTGACAAAAATTCAAAACTTCGATATAAATTTTAACTTTCACATTTATGTATCAAATAACATTTTATAAATTACATAGGTCTTGTTTTAAATAACATGCACTATATAATGTATCAAATAATTTTTCTAATCATCAAACAATTGATACTCCACACCGCTATCTATCTTTACTTATAAAAAAAATGATCTAACTCAAATTGAATAGGCTCTTAAATATCCAATCACAGACAATGCTAAATCAACAGACAAAGTCACAATAAATGTTTACCGCATTTGTCTAATTATTTATTGTCTTAATTGTCTTCGTTGCATAATATTTCTTCCTGCCTTATTTTGAACATATTTTTAATTTACCTTGCCCACTTAACTCTGGTAGATAAACAATAAAAGCATATCACCACCTTTTTGGTAAGCCCTGTATATAAAAGTTAGTGTGCCATATGCATAAAATATACGAGGAAAACATTTAAAATTTCACACAAATTTTTCATTTTTCTATGATAAATTATCATAATTTGCATATTTACATGTTTCCTTATGTGGTTTCTTTGAAGTACTTTTAACTAAATTGAAAGCGTAACATTTTTGTTCTGTATCCAAACATACTCGCTTCCTGAAATTTTAATAAAACAGGTAAAGAAAGTAATGTTTTGCAAACATCACCATTTCCATTATGTTAGCTGAGTAGATTTTCTTTTAAATGTTTTCCAACGGGAACCATTCAAAGGTTTTTCGTTTGAAAGTAATCAAATGAAATGGCTTTTTTTAAACTACCCAGTTCACAGAAATAAAGGAAATAATTTGTAACTTTTTGAAGTACGTATGCTTTTGTTGTTGTTTTAAAAGGGACTCCAATATGAGAGTAGAAGTAAATGGTAATAATGCGGGAGATTTGTATTTGGAATACTTTTTTATAATACTAATATGCAATAACTGAATAGTTTTGCTTTGCTTTTAGAAAATAACAGTACTAAAATTTACAAGAAGTAATTTTTATTGCATTATAGAGTATTTTGTAAACATGCTAGCCTCCAAAAATTATGCCACACTTTGTTTGCCAATATAAATGCTGCTAGTGTTGTCACTAGACGGTAAATAAAAAATATAAGAAATAGAAATGAGAAATTTTAGGAAACAAATTCTTCGTTGGTGATCATTTATTCATTAGACAAGTATTTCAGTTTAGATTCACCTACTCTAGTGTTTACTTTTTAAAAAGCATATTTTTAATAATGGTTTAAGTACTGATAACAGACAATATCTTTATATACATGCACATCAAAGCTTTTATAAGAGGCGTAAAGATATATACTTCCCTAAAATTCCATAAAATTTACTATAATGTCTTTGAGAAAGCTTACACAGTTTCTTTAAAATTAAGGACAATTACTATAAAAAAAACTATTTGGATATTGTTTTAGTTTAATATTTAAATTCAGTGGCACAACAGCCCATGTAAGTGTCAAATCCTGCAATGCCAAAGCCAGAAGTTGAACCATAGTACATCAGTTGAATTATCTGTAATTCAAATTTTGTCTTATTCGGACCAATCGAACGCATTTTAGAGGCCCATGAATTTAGCAACTTCTCTTTTTCAAACCATTTGAACAATTTAAATGTTTACTATATATCTCTATTTAAAATCTTCAAATATATGAAGTAATTCTGGAGCCACGTTTTATATTGTACTTTGCTTTATATTTCGTCTTTGGGATGTAATACCTGCTGCGATAAGATAGACTATGGTTTTCTTTTTGGCGCTCCACCTTATTGAACGTCCGTTCGACTCCGGAGTTCAGGAGGGGAAGTTGGGATACAATGAAACATGCTATCTAAAATCAGTAGGATTTTTCACAGAAAGTTGAAACTGATACACCTGTTATATAAATATATGTTCTAGTTACTGATGGGATTTGGTGACAATAGCATTTTTACAACAAGAGTTCTAGAAAATTAGTGGATTTTCCCCTTTGAAAGTAAATTTCGTTACTTAAAATAATTTTGTTTTCTTTTTTCACTTAAAATAAAGGTGTTATTGTTAAATATTTAGATTGCGATCGCCATGGACACATGCAGTTAAAAGATAATTGTTTTTTAATCGTACTCTATCTTCTTCAGACTCTGAAGATGGTGACAATCCAGATTGTCTTTCAACTAACAATCCAAACAGTACAGATTGTGAACTGCTCTCACATAGCATGTGTGACACAAGTAGGGTCGCTCTAAAGGATTATGTTTTAGTCAAAGAAGGTGAACTTAAATGTAAGGAAATGTACTCTGTTGGGGATATAATAAACTGAAATCAAACGGAATGCGATGTTGTGTACGCAAAACGACTTCAAATTTGTGCGTTTTATGGAAATATATAATTTTAAAAAAATGCAAATTCTATCAAAACTACCAGCTTCTGTTCCTTCAGGTAGTACAGAAAGGGAAGCAGAAATGTTAATTTTTGAGTTTTGTTCAAGTGAATTTAATATAAAATGAAAACCTATACACTAACTTTCAATAAATGTGTTTTCATCTCAAGCTTTGACAGTTTAATTAAATTTGTCTGTTTTTTTTCATTTAAATTTCATATTTATGTCTATTAATGTTTATTACTAGGGGCCAAGGCCCCCAGACTCGCTACGCTCGCTTTTCGTATGAGGCATTCGGCCCCTAATCAAGCTTATTCTTAAAAAAGACATAATTTCAACAGAATAAACCCAAAGATTGGATCAGATAGAATGTTAGTGAGCTACACATTGCTTGGTTCTTGCATCGAAGATATTTTGTTATGGGAATCCCTGTTGTACGGGTCCTGAGCTATACTCCACCTGGAGTGCGGACTCCGCTTATAATCGCGGGAGAAATTATTTGCACTCCTCAGAAACACAATGATATTTAATGTTGCCATTCAAAAGTCATATTAATTAGGAGCTAAAGCGTAATAAAATCAGAACATCTGTTTCAGCTGTATTTTTAATAATGTAAAACCTATTGGACACCTTGCGAATTCGCCACCCATGGCGATTTTTCATTATTTGGCGACTTGCGTACATGTAAAGTTAATAAAAGCTACGGAACAGATAGGATGGCTTGCCACCAATGGCGACTTTTCATTATTTGGCGATTGACACATGCTCACAACCTATAATTACTGTTCATTTAAGGTTACCGGAAAACCGTTATCCATATTTTCATTTACATGATCGTTTGCAGATTGGCGTACTTAGCACCACGAATTATACCATCTCGTCGCGCTAACAAATATCCAAAGTGTACAATAGCTGCTATAATGGAATAGTTAACGCCGCCAAATATTTCGACTGGTAGCAAATAATTCAGCTGGACGAGAACCGGCTTTAAAATAATCTGCATTTTAATTATTTTTCATTTTCAAGATATTAGTTATTCTGTTTTGGAAAAACGGATAATCGCTAATTCTAAACTCTTGTTGTCTAAGCGAACTTACTATTTGAAAATTGTCAACTTTGTGTAACACATTTTGAGTTACTTATTTCATATAGTTTTAATTTTGGCGTAAAATGGGTGTATTTCTACTTCATGTTCGACAATTTCACGTGATACTACATACTTGGAAACGCTTTGTTGCAAAGTAATGAATGATTTTATGCCAAATCTGGCAACCATTATGTTTATTTTTTCAGTTTTTTATTAATATCTTCTAAAATAATTTGATTTTCGAAATTTTATTCAGCTTAGCAGGTTCCTCGGAATTTTCGAATCTGTGGGCACCTTAGTCGAAACTCAAATCCCCACGGTTTAGGAGGAGATAGGCCAACAAGCTTTGACAGCGCCAGCGGCCTTTATTTTTTTTAGAATAGAGAGAAATAACAATAACATACATAAATGTCATAGAAATCGATGGATATTTACGACAGCTAGAGCACGGACGGACGGACAGACAGACAAACTGAAATCATAAACACTTTTCAACCTTGTTAGAAAGCGTTAAAAAGTGTTAATTTATAATGGCGATCACACTCAAACAGTATATACGTTTATTTCATGCATCGATAAATTTTAACACAGTTTCAAGTTACCGTTAAATTCATATTAAAAATTAAAATTCATTTTACACAAAAAACTCAGTAATCAATTAAAAGTTATTTTCTAATGTAAATATACACCGTAGCAGACGAAAACGTTTCGTTGACAAATATGAACTCCATGTATTTTAATAATCTCAAGATAGAACCTCCCCCCCCTTTTTTTTTATTCATTTGTTGCTGAGGCAGCCACGTTAGTAAACGGCGATTTTTCATTATTTGGCGACTTGCGTACATGTAAAGTTAATAAAAGCTACGGAACAGATAGTATAGACTGCCACCAATGGCCACTTTTCATTATTTGGCGATTTACACATGCTCACAACCTATATTTATTGTTCATTTAAGGTTACCGGAAAACCGTTATCTATATTCTCATTTACATAATCGTTTGCAGATTGGCGTACTTAACACCACGAATTATACCATCTCGTCGCGCTAACAAATATCCAAAGTGTACAATAGCTGCTATAATGGAATAGTTAACGCCGCCAAATATTTCGACTGGTAGTAAATAATTCAGCTGGACGAGAACCGGCTTTAAAATAATCTGCATTTTAATTATTTTTCATTTTCAAGACATTAGTTATTCTGTTTTCGAAAAACGAATAATCGCTAATTCTAAACTCCTGTTGTCTAAGCGAACTTACTATTTGAAAATTGTCAACTTTGTGTAACACATTTTGAGTTACTTATTTCATATAGTTTTTATTTTGGCGTAAAATGGGCGTAATTCTAAGTCATGTTTGTAAATTTCACGCGATTCTAGATACTTGTAAACGCTTTGTTGTAAAGGAATGAATGATTTTATGCCAAATCTGGCAACCATTCGGTTTATTTTTTCAGTTTTTCATTAATATCTTCTAAAATAATTCGATTTTCGAAATTTAAATCAGCTTAGCAGGTTCCTCGGAATTTTTCGAATCTGTGGGCACTTTAGTCGAAACTCAAATCCCTACGGTTTAGGAGGAGTTAGGTCCACAAGTTTTGACAGTGCCAGCGGCGACAGCGGCCTTTACTTTTTTTTTAGAATAGAGAGATAACTGTACATAAAACATATCTGCTGAAATTTGAATTTGACTCAGATTATTTGAGTGAAGTGTTATAAAAAAATTCATTGTACCCCAGTATTTGAGGTATAATGAAACACTGGCATTTACCTTTTGTAATTTTTTAAGTATGAAAATGCTATTTACAAACTCAAAAAATCATTTAGATGGGGAAAATAGTAGCTTAAAAGTGTTTATTAATTTTATTTTTGTACACGCAAATTTGTGACCTGGAAAAAATAAATAGTAAATTTTGTTTCATTGTACTCCGAGTCCCCTAGTTATTTCCACTTTGCCTTTTTTTATTTTTTTATGTTTTAAACACTTATGATAATAATTTTCGCTAATCTCTCTTTTTTTCTCTTTCCTTTTCCTTTTAATTCAAAATAATTTTTGGTGTGTGTACTAAGGAAGTTAAACTTTTAAATTTTCACAAATTTGTTTTTAATCCATCATAACTTGTTCGGAGATAAGAAGTTTTATCGGTTACAAGATTCAAAAGTTTATTTTTGTTTTTTCTATCTTTCTTAAATTAGAAAATACATTAAAAATAATTTAATATTTATTAGTTATGAAAAGGAAATTAAAACTGTTTTTGAAGATGAAAAAAAGAGTGTCCAATTATGGCAATCAACTAAAAGATAAAATAAAATTCAAAAACACCCATATATTTACATTTTTGTAGTGTTATCAGGCTAATATACAAAAAACGTGAAAGTGAATTATTTTTATGTTGCTATCCAGATCATCACATATCTATTTTTAACTAGCCGCCTCCGGCGACTAGTTGGTTCGCCATCTTAATAAATCTTGTTTGGAGAGATTACTGTTCTTCACCGGCTTCCTTGGCACTCAAATCTCTCCGATTCTGAATGGAATTTAAAATTAAGATGGTTACAAACAGGGGCGGCCCTACGGTAAGTGTCGTCCCTGCTAATGTAAAAAAGACGCCCCCTTTTATGCTACTTAGTTTTTGAGTTCGAAATGACGCCCCTTCGAAGCCGGCGCCCAGATGCGTTGCTTACTGTGTCGGGCCGCTCCTGATTACAAAAATAAGATGGTTAAATGATAAAAACCTGCAAAAAGGAACAAATTATTTTCGTCCTATATTAATTCTCAAGAGCTTCAGGATGTATTGGCCTTTATCAAAAATGGAAAGGAAAAAAAAGCTAAGAAAATCTGAAACATTTTCAGATTTTAAATACGCACTAAAGCGCTATGTATTAAAAGCGTATTATAATCCATGGGTCTTCCCTATTTTCTTTCCTTATTCCATTAAGTTGGAAAGTATATCATTATTCATGAGTGTGATTAAAGACAACTAAAATTGATATTTCTATCCTTTTTCTGGATGTAATACATTAGAAATAGATGGGAAAAGCTGTGCAGAAAAAGGCACAATTCGAACTGAAATAAAGTTTAAAAACTCATTCAGGTGTATTCATAATTCAAGTAGCAGAAGCAGACGATAAATAGCGCTTGGCGCTAGAATCACATCTCAAATCGTATATCAACCATTTTATTTGTTGCCAAATTAAAAAGTTGCACGTTTTAGTCTCGGAAAATTTCCAAATCCTATTTTTCTTTTGAGTATAAAACATTTCATTCCTGCTCTGATGTCACATGCACACGATGTTTTAATTAAAAAATAACCTTACAAAGAATGTAAAAAAAAAAAAAAATCGTTTTCCTTTTATTTTTACTTCAAGAGTCTGAATAATTTAATAAACTCGCCAAACATGGCAACCAAGATAGCTAAACTCTCCCTCTTCCCACTGCAGGGTTACAATTGCGAAATGGCGAGAACAAAAATGATCATTTTGCGACACGTTTTTTATCGATATCTCCTAAAATAATTCGAATTTCGAAAAAATCGCTTCGAGGTGTGTCGAGACCCGTCTTGGAGAATTTCCGTACAAAATTTGGTAGGTCTACGATCACCCGTTTCGGAGCTACGCGAGACACAGACAGACAGACAGACAGACAAACGGACAGTTTACACTCTGTTTTATTTATATAGATTATCAATTACTTAATTGTTACTTATTTCTAGATTTAATCTGTATTCAAAATTTATTCTTTGCGTTTTCGATTCGTATTTTCTTCGCTTTGCCTGTAAAGCGAAGAATTTTTTTTTTTTTTTCATCTGCCTTACTTAAAAGCGATCTTCCGTTTTCATTTATTTTCATTTGTTTTTTTTTTCTCTTTGCATGCGAAAAGCCTACAGTTCCTTTCGTAGTAGTATATTGCGCTGTTATGTTTTAGGTTAATACTCTTTCTCAAATCACGCCACTTCTGCGGTTTTGTCAGGGTAGCTATTTATTTCTCTTTTGCCGGTTGGTGCGTCCAGGATTCAAATGTAATTATATAGAAGTGTGTTTAACGTCTACTGGCGTCTCTTTGTTTTCGCACTTTCTTTGGCGTGCCCTTGGGCGTGATTTGCTTCTGTTACTACCCTCTTGGCATGAGTTTCTCGCCTCTACTGTTGCCTTGAGAAGATGCGTTTTTTGGATGTCTACCCAGCCACATCAGGACTTAATATTTTTGCATTGATATGTTAAAATATAAAAGTTTGCCACTGTAAGATGTCTTGCTCTTTTATCACGACTTTGTTATGAACCTGTGTGATGCAGACAGGACCTCCGAGAGAAATTTTATAAGGCGGGACAGAAATGTTCTGGGCCCCCGCCTTCCCCAACTTGTTTTTGCTTCAAGAAATATATTTTAAATTCTGCCCAATATTAATTTAAAAGTAGTTAATAAAAATAAAAAAGTTAATATTGTGGGGTCATATTTATTCTTACCTAAATTATAATTTTAATAATAGTATTTACAATCTGTAATAATGTATTATAAAAAATATAAAAAAATGAAATATCATTACGGTATTTTTATAACCAGATTCCAAAATCTTCCTTTACCTTACCACCCTCGCTGTCTAATATGTGTTGCAAATCACCATCACCAACAGTGTGTTATTTATCTGTAAATGCACAGTTCATACTTTGCTATAGTTAAACACACAGTTTCGAAAATTAATTTTTTTTTCTTTTAGTGATTTTTTATATAGAATGCTAAAAGAAAAGAATGAGTAAGGAAATCTTCATATTTAGCGATTTTTTATTCATGCTTGAAGGTTAAAAATATATATAAATGGTAGAATTAGCATATTTATTACTTAATTTTAATAATGGCTTTTCGTGCCTTTTTTACTTGCAAAATTTCGTATAACATCATCAAAATTAATAATTCTGGCAATCTCAGATTCGATGCTTAAGTCTACAAGTCGTTCTTGGGCCATGGTTGATCTTAAGAAATTTTTTTATGAGTTTCAATTTGCTGAATGATCGTTCAGCAGAAGTTACCGTTGCTGGAATGGTTAAAAAATACCCTAAGAGCAATGCAACCATTTGGAAATAGATCGTTCAGTTTATATTCTGTTAGTGTGTTCAATAAATCCAGAGGCTTTAATTGATTTTTCTAGCTGCCTAGACTTATAGATTTTGCACCACTTAGAAAAATAGCTAGGACCGGACACAGCGTTGGGCTGGGATTTTTTAAAGTAATTTTGAAAAAGTAAAGATGCAGAAAGGAAATTTGTTGTGCATTTAAAAAAATTCACAGGCCCCCTCTAGTTCCACGGGCCCCGGGGCAGTGCCCCGGCTGCCCCCCCCCCTCTCGCTGGGCCTGGATGTAGATCACATATTTAATTTTAATAATCATTTATTTTGGCTTTCTTTAATGTAATCTGTCCAAATTCAAGAATTCTAAACAGGGTCGTAGCCAGGGGGGGATATCGGGATATATCCTCCCCCCGAAATTTTTGGATTAGTGATGAAATGCCGTCTATTTATATACATATAAGTTCATATCCCCCCCCCGAAAAATTTTCCAGGAGCATATCCCCCCTCCCCGAAAAATTTTCCTGGCTACGCGCCTGATTCTAAATCTTTTCTGCTCTCATTTTTTGGTCACTTCGGCTTTTAAATCTGTATATTCGCTTTTCCCCGTATGCATTTTTCTCAATTGTTTATTTCTCTAAATGAGACATGGTGGCGTCGTTGTGATAAAAATAGATTGCATTGCGTCTGTTTGCAAAATCACCCGCCTTTTGTTAACCCCCTTCTTTGGCTTGGTGTTGGCTTTTTTATTTTGTGTTGCCCTGCTACATCTTTAAAATTATTTGCTCGCGATTACCTCATTTTAACTTTAGTGGATTAACCGTTTGGGTTGCTCTGCAATTGGCGTTATTGATCTCAGCCAAGTTATTGTTCTCCCCAATGTGTAATTCTCTGCTGGCGTAATTTTTAATTCCTTCCATCTTATTATCACTGTCCTTATAGAACGTTCTTTTTATTTCGCTGAGCCACCACCGCCCGTTGTTAAAATGTTCAGTAGTATATTTTAAATAAATAGTTTTAAGCATTCAATGTCTTTTTCTTTACTGCAACTAAGTGCATTTTGAACCTGGATTTTCATGTGTCTCAACGCAACTTAATAATTTAAAATACCCGTAAACAATTAACTTCTTTACACAAATTGGTGCCGTGACTTATGTTGCAGTTTTATGGTGGTGGCTTAGAGAAATAGCAAATGGAATCAACTCGCCCGATCAAGACACTTCTCCAACTCCAGACCTGGTCTGCTGCTCTGCTGAAAGCGCAGTCAACGTTTCGGCCCTGTGTGGCAGTGTTATTTTCTACCTGCTCTAACTTTCGTTTTAACGGAACACGGAGCTCCTTGATGGATTGACTATTCATTAATGATGAGTTTCCGATCGTCTCCTCAATTCATATATGCATTATCGATGATCTTACTACGCACCAACCTCCGACGAATTGTATGTGAGTTCTACACGTTCCTATGACTATTTGAAAATTTTTGTGTCGGCTTCCTGTCGCGCGGTGTACGGAGTATTGTTCTGTTTTCCTGCCTTGCATTACGCGTGAAAGTTACAACAAATGCTGAACTGTGCGAAAAGCCGTCGTCGTTTTTCATTCCTTTTTTCTAGAAATATAAAGTTATTTACCGTCAAATTTTAACGGGTATCATATAACGAATTCTTCACAAGAGGCAGCGTTATGTTCCTGGCCAAGCTCATTTTTAAAAAGTTTTTGAATAAAATAATAAAATTAAATCAAGCTTTAGAAAATTATCTACAGGATGTCCAGGAACACCTCTTCAAAACCTACTTGGCAACTAAGGGAAATGTGTTCAAATCTGATTAGTATTACTATCTGATTTAGTACGGCGACATAGATCGAAAGACAAACTTTCGTTTCCACAGATTTATTTTTCCTCTTACAATGGAAAAAAATATATAAAATCATATTTATGTATTTTGTGCATAATGTAATCATTACTGAATATCATTACAAAGAAATATACCAATTAAAACGAACATAATGGTATTATAAACTGGCCGTTCTCATTCAGTGATTCCATTCACGTCAGAACACAATGAGCTAAAATTGTCTTACATATCAAATATCACACTGAATTCCGTTTTTATCGTCTCCAGACGTTTCAAAATCCTCTCTCCATTTAAAAAATTCCACATCCGCCCCCTTCTCATTAATTTCAAAGTATAATCAGGCAAAGACTCTTAAAGCACAATTAACAGCGTCATCCCAGTGAACATTGAATGAATTACGAATTCTGAGAAGAAGTTCTGACAGAAAAATTCTCTTCCTGCTCTATTGTATTATACTCTCATTTAAATAAAACACTCAAGAAATTTCGAGATCACTGTGCCACTTTGCCTTAATGAACACGGAACTCTGCACCGCGGATGGGTCAGAATGTCGAGTAAGAGTCTTCGAATAATTAATTTGCCGTCCGATAAAACAGACATTTCTCGAGCCGAATTTTCCAATAAAGGTCTTTTGATTACGATGAAAAAAAAAGGAAATTGCATTTCATTTCAAGAAATTATTAGATCTGATGAATTGAGTATCTGCTCCGTAGAAAAAATTAGGAGAAAATGATATATTCGGAGAAAATGGTATATTAGGAGAAAGTGTAAAAGCTCCACAAATTTCCTTTCAATGGCGGACATTTGTAGTTTAGGCATTGGATTCCTTATTATCAAGGCACCCAATTGGTCGGCTAACATCGGCCCGCTATTTTGAACCAATTCTAGATGAGAGACCTGCTCCTGGATTTGCCTCTCCAGCGGTATCGTTTTAACAATACGACTGGTTTAACGTGCACAAGCTCCCTTTGACACTTATGGTCCCACGTCAGTTTAGATAAATGAGGTTGTCACTCTCCAAAATAAAGACAAGGTCAGAGCTACTTGACATTCGGTGCTCTGGTGAGAACCAAGTTCAAATCGACTGGACCACTGCTGTCGTGCGTTCGCACAGCCAGATGCGTCGAAATCGAAATTATTCTTTGACTATGTGGCACTGTGATTGGCGGTTCGAGCCACTTTCATGTTGCTGGTAGTCAAATCGATAGATCGCAAGGCTGAACTTTATCAGCGTTGGGACCACTTGGGCAGTCTATGTAGTTTATTTATATATTGATGCATAAAAGCACTTGAAGTTTAATTAGAGATTTTTATTGAACTGTTTCTAGTAAAAAATGTTCTAGTAGCCTGCATCACTATTACATGTTAATCGTATTTTTGAAAAAGTAATTTCGAGAAATTTAAGATACCATGAAAAATTCGCGTTGGTGCAATCATACACTTGTCAAAGTAAACAAAATACCCTAAAACAATGTCGTTGTGTTTACTTCCCAATTAAATATCAGCAAGAATAGCGGCATTGGACAGATTTAAAAAACATGCCAAGGCATCAAAAATAATTTTTAAAGTCGAGCCAAAATCACAACCAATAATAGTGGGAAATGAAAGCGTTGGGATTTACAGCTGACATTTGGACTTTAGTTTTTAATAACGTAATCATAACCGCAAGACATATTGTAAAATAAGGATTCATTATATATTGAAGAAAAACAATCTAACAGGACTCGATGAACTCTGCCCGCTTAGATCGGCATTAAATAGTGCTGAAACAAGTCTGTACGGCCGTTATTGATAGGAGTCGAAATGGCAGCCAGAAATCAACCAAGAAGACGACTTGGATATAGAAGATGGTTTAACTCTAAGGCCATTGGCCTCTTCGTATAGTTCGCAGACCCCTACATCATAGTTACTAGATATTTTTCCTAGTTCTTTATAACCTTCGAACAAACTACAATACGAACCAGCACCATCCCCATTTAGCTATAATATAAAAGATATATCATCATAGGGTGATTCCACTCTGTAACTGGTTTTGTATATTATTAATTTATGAATAATATATATATATCGATTTTTCATGCTAAAACCGTTAACGAGATGTTTTTCAAAGGTATCAACCTACTTTTACCTCATTAGGCGACTGTCAATTGCAGGAAACTTGCATGGTTTTAAGTAGTTACGCCAGTTTAAGTTACCAGATTAGACCTTTAGTGATTTTATTTTTCCATTTTACACGATGAAGAGTTTTGTGTAATAAAAATATGTAATAATCTTCAGATATATTTATGTCTTCTTAATAAATGATAATTTTGTAACATACGCGCCTCAAAAATATTTTTTCAAATCGCCTATTGAAAATTAGTCGATGTAAAAAAAATTATGTATTTAAATGTACTATCAATAACTAAGCACAACAGTGAAAGGTGCATACAAGACTAAATCGGAAATGGACTTGGAGAGCATTTATAGTATAATTACTTATGTTGCGCTTAAAATATAACATGTCCTTTTAACTTGCCTTTTACTTGCTAAATTACTATTTATGCCTTAGCATTTTACTGAATGGAAACACTTGTAAAATTCCGGATAGTTTTCGAACTAAATTATCATTCATTGCGGCCATACAGGAGTAAAAATAAACTATTTAACGAAAAAAGTATTTTCCTTATTTATCTTTAATTTTAGTTACTTTTGTTATTTTTTTTAAACATATATATATATATACATATATTGGGTTGGCAACAAAGTAATTGCGTTTTCTTGTATAAAATTCAAGCAAATAAGTTTTCAACAAGTTTTTAATTACACGTAAGCTGTGCTTGAACATACGATTCATATTTGTTACATTTTAAAGTAAGAATTTCACTGGCAGTATTTTTTTTCGTCCATAAAAGATGGCCACCCTCCCCCTTTTTTCGCTTCTATCCTCCTTAGAGGACAATATTAAAAATGTCCTGAAATTAATTTTTAGGTATTCGTGACTGCTGTATTTTACAGAAAGAATTTCACGGATATCTCTATTTTTATTTGAGATCACGCGGGATATGTGAAAAGAACTTTTTGGCCCCTTATCCCCCTAAGATTACGAATTTTGGAAAATGCTCTCTGATCTAGCACTTATGTTGAAGAACTCACGTACGTGCCAAATTTTGCATAATTAACTTCAGTAGTTTTGGCCAGGCGAAATATTGACATACGGAAAAACGCAATTACTTTGTTGCCAACCCAATATATATATATATATATATATATATATATATATATATATATATATCTGAATACACTGCGAATTCACAGGTTCGTCGTTCTAACCTGTCTAAGACCTAAAACCGTTCTAAAGTAGGTGTAGAAAGTTCGAGTAAAGAGTCCACTACTCAGGATGGAACACGGGCTTTATTGCTTCTAGAACTTCCTCGAACAATCAGCTGTACAAAATTCAGAGGCATTAACGGCCAGTAGCTTGTTTATAAGAGTTCACTCAGTACAGAAGCTTTCACAGATGCTCTAATCCACACACAATGTAAAACACTTCCACAAGCAAAAAATTCAGTAGAAACTTACGAGGTAAATCGCAAACAGTCCCTCAAGACTCAGCAATGAAGAATTTACTCACAGCACTTTTAAACAAGGCTTTTAAAACAAGCGGAAATACCACTTCTATATGCTCTTTCCACAAGCAGAAGTCAGATTGACAAGACCGGGGCCGCCCGCTTCTATTTATAAATGAGGCAGAAGCTATTAGAAATTTCACGAAGGTTCCCTCTAAAGAGCGAATTTTTATTACGTCATAGGAATACAGCTGAATCATTAAGATATTATGCAAAGCTAATGCAGGAAAACTAGCTTTACAAGCCCCATTAGAAAAATCGCATCATATGACTGAAATGTCGCAAAGCTTAGCGACTTCTTTGGCAAAATATCGCCAAATTTGGCGTCAAAAATAAGTTTTCAAAAGTGAGGTTAGTAAAGGCCTAGGACCAATATTTCTTGAGATTTCTAGAAAACCCCGTAGAAACCAATGCAGAAACCCAAAAGTCCATGCTTCGCGTTCTAGTTATATTACTGCATTATTAGTACGTATTCTAATTATTGGTCTAAAAACAAATTATTCTTAAGAAAGAATTTTAGTCAGCGAAATTTTTTGTTAATTACATGCAAATTCAGCTTATTGCTTACTTTCAATAGATAACAGAAATAATTTATTAATTAATTTTTAAACTAATTAATCTTCAAAATAAGAGTACTGCATATAATACATACATATCGCTCATTTGCTGCAACAACGTCATAACTTAAAAATCACGATTTATGAGTTGATACTATTCAGGGACAATTGTAATGATGAGAACTTTTAACTAACAAGGTGTGATTTCTGAGGCCTTTAAGTTTGACTGCGGAATGACGGCAGTACGGTTTTAGAAAATATGCGTTCCTTCACGGAACATCAAACGACTTTCCTGAAAAATCTTTTAAAACCATTTAAGAAATTTCTCTAGAGTAACTTAATTTTCACGTTAAATGACCGTAAAATGCTGAAATTTCACGAAAAGAATTTTCAACTTTTTGTATAATCAAATACAAAGTGTAATATATATGTGAGTTAAATACATGCAATTTTATATAATTTAATCTTCTTTATAACAAAAAGACAAAGATAGGATGTGCCACTTTATACAAGTGAACGTACAAAGTTAGTTTTAGCATCTTATTTCAGCAAGTAATTTACTGTAAGAAATGTCAAAACGTTAAGAATTATTTCTCCAATAAACAATTGTAGTTTAGCTTAATTTTCTGGAAAGTGATTACTATATCAAAATAACCTTCTTTTTTTTCTTCCCTAAAATAATTTATTATAACAATACTTTCTAAGAGAAAGATGAATCTTTCATTGTGCTTTAGTTATGTTTTTCATTCATGGAAGTACTTATTAATAGTATCAAACTAATGAATTTAATTTAAACTGTGTTATAAAAAATAGTTAAAAAGTAACATTTTAAAGTATATACTGCACATTTATGAGTTATGTTTGTTTTTAAGAATCATCCTTTTTCTGTGTTTATTTATTCTTGTTCAAAAAAGCCAAAGCACAAATCTAAAAAAATTAAATGTTTAAAATATATACGTATAATAATGTGCAGTATTTTGATATCGACATGGATTGATACTTATTTATTTTTTATTTTTATTTATTCATTATATTTTATTTTATTTTATTTATTTATTTTCGTTGGTATATTTGTAAGAGATCTATATACAAAAAATATAGTTCTATTCTATTCAGTACATTCAATAACAGTTAAAATGGCCATACATAAAAAATTACATTCACTGATATATCTATGACTAGAACTAAACACTTAATATTAATGTGTATTGGTTTTTCAGATGTAACAATGCATTTCCATGTGTGCATTATCTTTAGAGGTCGCTCTGTGTTCTGTAAATTAAAGTAAACCAAATAATTTCCATTCTGCCAGCTATTTTGTGATTGCATCGTCTTGTCTCCCCTGTATGTTGCAAAATTTACAGTAATAAAGACATCCTTCACGTTGGAAGAGCGGGGGAGGGGCATTTCCGCGAGAGAGGGGAAACGTTTCGGAGGAAAAAGAAGTTAATCAAGATCACATCGTTTTTTGACAGAACATTGGAATAATTCCGTTAATCCCTGAAATTTCGAGATCACAACAAATTTGGTCAGTCTAACTTTCGAGTTCTGGTTTTATTGAAATGTACATAAATATGTAAGAAAACCCTTCAAAAGTCTTCCACCAAAAACAAAAATCCCTAGGCATATTCCGTCAGAATACTGTAGACATTTACAAGCAGCCCAGCATAAAACCGTTAATCACTTTGACCTAAAACATGTTTATTTTTATCCCAGGATTTATTGATAAAAGCAGAATATTTATGACCACATACTTATTTCAGGATGGAAGAAAATTTATGACATCGTAATTTTATATTTACTAGAGTCTATCAACAGAGCTGGCAACAGGCGTTTAGAAAGCAGAACAAATACAATTAACTTGGTTAAGTATTCTGCGAGTAAGAACGACAACCACCAAAGAGTAATAAAATTTAAATAAATTTATGTCTGAAATGTTAACGTTGTACTCGAAAGAAGCATAAAATATATTAATCTTCAGATATCGAAAAGATGGAAAATAATAGATATCTTTTCAGATACATTATTTTACTGAAATTCCAAACTTCCTTTTAAATTCTAGATGCTAAATATGCCCTTTTTAACTACAACCAAAGAGAAAATATGATTCTAAAAAAAAAAAAAAAAGTTTCAACATTTTAGCTTTTATGGCAACATAAAAATCTTCCGTACTAATTTTATTATATTATTCATTACAAATTAGAATTTTCTAGAGAAAATCATGATTATCAATTAACCTTGTTTCCATTTGAAACATTTTGATTACCTGCTACCCTTTAAATAATGTAAAGGAATTTGGAAATCAATGTTTCTGTTAGATTTTTTTTTATTAAGATCTGTTGAATCACATGTTCATTTATGAACCATTTAATTATCTTAACATATATGCAAGATGTCACTAAAATATTGAGACAAACTTTTAGGGAAGGTAGGGTGCATCATCAGGATTCAGAATTGCATAGTTAGTCATGACCGGAAACGTCAGAGGAAAATGGTTGCAAAGGTACCACATCTAAATGGACCCAAGAAAGTAGTTCATTGGAAATATTTATTGAACATCATGACAATGGTTCAAAAGACGTACTAGAATAATACTAGAATAATTAAGTTTATGGTGTCAAAACAGATGATCGAAATAAAGGTAGATCTGAATGGACACAAGAGTGTGGTTCATTAGAAGCATTTATTGAACATCATGGCAATTATACAAATGACGTACTAGATTAATACAGTTCATAATGTCAGAATAGAAGCTCGAAATATGCATCATCCGGTGAGAAGCATTCCTCACGCGTATGATTTCTGGTTTCGAATACAGTTACCTTTTTTGATAAACAGCGCAGAGGAATTTCGTCAGGAAATCCATACAGACTCCACAAGCTCTTAATATATGATAACCTTAAGGCTATAAGTCCGAAGAAAAAAAACTGCTTGATGATCTAGGTACACAAATTAAAACAAACTATCTACACCACATACTCGAAAGAATTCAGGATGGTTCTTCATAAGCTCGATTGCACACTGAAATAAATGAAATAATATGTGCCTTTTATGAAAAATCCATCATGCATTTACAATGTACATTACTCCTTTTATATTTTAATCAGTGTATTTAAAACTATGTTATTATATAATTATATTTTGTTTTCTGCTTCGTAGTGCAATAGAGTAAATTTTTAAGAACAAAAAGATTAAAGATAATTATACATCAGAACTATATTTCACTTTTAAATGGAATCGTTCAACAAATAAACAGTTCGATCAACAATAATTTGACACTCAATTTGATTTCCTAATCGAAAATTAATTCTTAAAAGCATAGGAGTAGAAAATTAGAAAAGAAGAATTTATTCTGTTAGAAATTGTTTAAAATGAACAGAGATAAACATTTGATAAATAATTATATTAAGCGCGCATCTTAAAAAGATTTTCGTTTTACACAAAAAAAAAACTTTAACCACCGAAACTTTTACGAAAGAAAAGCTATTTCTATATATGTAAACTTGAATATTAATCGTTTCTTAAATTAATTTAACCTTTATTTTCGTTTTATATATATGGGCTAAAGCATAGACTTTAGCACATTGCCAGATTTTTCAACTAGGTAAAATATGCAATATATAAAGTTATTTTACATTAAATTATGCATATAAAAGCAATTATTCTACTAAAAATGCAAGCGATTTGTTCAATAAGGAATCTTGGAAAGAAAAGAAAAGTTTTATTATTCCAGATTTTATTCATACTTCGATATTTCTTTTCGTTCCTATTTAATAAGCACTATTTACAAACTTTTTTTTAATTCGAAAAGAATTTTATGAGTGAATTAATTAATTTCTCGTGATCTTAAGAACTTTCTCAATATATTGCAATCAACATTAATGACCTCCTTTTTCCGAGTTGAAAAAAAAATGCATTAAAGCAGATACAATAAGTCCTACATATAATTTTAATTTAACACACCGAATTCAATCAAGTTGCATTCAATGTTTTCCCTACCAAATGGAAATGATTTTTCTACGAAAATTAGTATTTTGGCAAACCATTGGACTGTAATGAAATCTGAGTGCAAGAAGAGAGCTTTTCGTTTATTTTTATTAGAAATCGGAGCTATTGGGTAGTTTAGATTGCATAAAATACTTGAATGTAATTATTTAGTTTTGAATTTCTTTCATTAAGCATTTTAGCAATGTATTTTTGAAAGGAAACTTATTTTATTCTTTACATAAAAGTAGTGCATTCAGCGCAGCTGTTTAAAGTTACTAAAATTACGTTTAGATTGTAATTCAAGATTGTGCAAACTTTTGTATTTGGAGTTTCAAAAGTATACATCAAAACATTTTTTATAAAAAGCACTTTTAATTCCTGCTTTCGAAGGATAATTTTTAAAATGTCTTACGTGATATTGTCAATACAAGAAATTTCTTCCAGAGCACAAGTATTTCAAAGTAACAAATTTCACAGAATAAAGGCTCACGCAAAAGCAAATATAAATATTAAGTAAAAACTGAATCACATTTTAAAATTTAACTAGAAGTGGAAGATGCCTTGCGCAGAGGACTTTTTAAAGGTTGCAAACACATATTCTCATTATATTGAGAGGAAACCACCTAGTACACCTGCACCAAAGACCAGAACTCTGGATCTTTACGCTTTAGCCAACTCCCAATATTCAGCATCTTATCCCCTCTGCCATGGTCGTCTATCTAGCATATTTCAAGAAAAAAGAAACCAAAGTTCATTAGTTCAGAAATTACTCTATCATTTGACTTTATATTTCATTTCACCCAAGTATTCCTTTATTAGAACGTTTAAATTTTTAGCTTTACCACTCCTAGACTATAAAAATTGTAAACGTTATTGCATTTTTCCACGAGTATTAAATCTTTATTCTGCAAAATAGTATAAGATGATCAAATGAGCTGTCAATATAATGACCCTTTAAAGAGAAATTTTTAAACTTTAATCCGAAATACCTAAAATAATGGGTGTGCTTAACACAGAGAAAGGAAACTAGTAATGCTATCAAAAGATTATCAACTACTTTTCATATTAGTTATAAAGTACTAAATTATATTTTTAAACATGATAGGAACACGTATAAATGACGCTTTCTTTCAAATGAATATGTTTGAAAACAGCAAAAATAAATTTCGGTTTACCAACAAACTTCAAAATATTAGCTAAATGTATCTAAAATTGAATTTTAGAGGACTATGTATGGAATTGTTTTTTTCCATGTACTGTCACAAAGTAACAAATTTCACAGAATAAAGATTTTTAACTCTAGCTAATTATCTATCGAGTCCTTAATCGTTAACTCACTTAGTTTTTTAATTCATTTTTTTGCTTTTCTAAAATTTAGCTGCATTTCTAGTGATTCTCTATTGCTTTTACGGCAGAAATTTGAGATTTCATAACTTGCATGACTTTTATTTTTAACAAACCTTCCTTTGAAAGTAAGATTTCTTTTTAATTGCGGATCTTGAAAAGAAATATTGGACACTTTTAGTTATTCGAACTTTTAAAATGTCAAAATGTTAAGATTAATGTAAAATGTACTTTCCACAAAAGAAATATCTTAATCAAAAGAAAGTTTCGAATTCTAATTAACGTAAAAAAAACAATCATGAAATGCATACAAACCATTTTTTTTATTTGAGTCTTTATGACTTTTGAAAAAGGCCTGATCGATCACAGATTTTCATGAAATGGATGTTTCAAGAATTTAAACTTTTAACTCGTTTTGACAAACAATACAGTTTAATAATATCAGTATCGAAAATTAATAGATTTTCTGTTCTTTTTAATGTGTATAGTAAAAGTTCTGTATATAAGAGTGTCTTTTGCAGTTAATAAATTTCTGAATTTTTCTTTTCAGGGTTTTTCTACACCTCATGTTGGAGCTCAGAGCAAATAGATGAGTCATACCATAAATTAGAAAATATGCTTCTGAATTTTATGATATCAAAGACAAATGCATACTTGTCACAAATGCAGTAACGAGGTGTTAATTTTTACATCAATAAATCCATATATTTCGATACTTAAATAAAATAACATACGAAGCTCATCAACTCTGATCACCTGCATTTTAACAAATCATAATCAATCATAAAAACTTTTAAAAATCACGTTATCTTTCTCTTAATAATTAGGGATTTATGTATGCGTTGTTTTACAATCTTAACAAGATTGCAATTGGTTGATTTTTAGTAGTACGAACTGTCTAGAAATCAGTATTAAATTAATGTTTTTCCCCCATCACGAAGTGTTCATTTCAGAACAAGATATAAATTTTTATCTCGACATGAAACTTCAAAAACCACAAAAAATTATTATAAGTTTTTTACTGAATATTTAGGATTAGGTGGAGTGATTTTGACCAATTTGTGCAAATTTCAACTTCGCAAATTTGTAATGTTTTTTTTGCTTTTTTTTAAAGTAAAATATTGCTTAACTAGGAGGGAAACTGACCTAAGTATATTTAGTTAAAAAATTTTGGTTTCCATGGCCTCTTGTTAGATTATAATTTAATGGGGATTCCCAACAAAATCACAAAATTGTAAGAAATTGGGGTGATTATGACGATCAATGGGGAGAGAGGTTATAACCACCTGATTTTTTCTTGGTATCTTCATGTATATTTTTAGTTGTAGCAATGGAAACTACTCATCTAGATTTTGTTGGTGATTGGAGTTATCCTGCTGCGTAAATAAAGTTGAGTAAATTATATAAATAAAATTAAACTTTTGTGAATACATTACTTCGAATTAAAAAAAAAAATTCTCAATTTCTGTGTGTTTCCAGCATCCGGGTACCCAGTACGGCCGTCAAAAAAGGTATGTCTGTCTGTCCGTGACAGTTTTTTTTTTTTTTTTTTTTTTTTACACGCATCATGCAAAATTAACTAAAGCAATTGAAATGAAATTTGGAACCATGATAGGTGAACATGCATCTTAAACTATAGGCACCAAAGTTTGATTATATTTCGCTAAAATTTATTAAAAAAAGGTAACATTTTTTCGATCATCATGCAATAACCAGTAAAGCGAATAAAATGAAATTTGGTGGCCTGATAAGGGGTAACTCAACTTAAACTGCAACTAATTTTTTTTTTCTTTCTTTTTTTTATAGATTTTAGGATTTTCCGAAAATTTTTTCAAAAGGCGTAAATATTTGTTTGCCATCACGTATAAACTACGGAAGCGAATGAAATAAAATTTATCACCAAAGGTGGTCACTTAAACAATAAGCGTAGCATCAAAATACTTCAATTTTTTTTAACATTTTGAGACTTTGTGAAAAGTGAGTAAAGTAATCTTCCTGAAAAATGGAATTGGAGTAGAATAAAATTTGGAATTATGCTAGATTGTAGGTTAATTTAAACTATACATGCCCAATTTATTTTCAATATTTCATGGATTTTGATAGTTTGTGAAAATCGTGTATATGTTCTCGCATCACCCAGAAACGACTCAAGAGAATAGAACGAAATTTCGTAGCATGATCTACAATAACTAAAATAATAAATGTCGAATTTTTTAAAAAAAAATTTAAAATTTAAAAGCTTCTTAAAGTTTTATTTTTTTTTTTTCATTTTTTCTAAAAGGGGGGCGAGATTTCTTTTGAAGAGTCTTGGAGGGATATAATAGTTTTCTATTCAACTTAAATAAATTTCTTGTATTTTCTAATGTTTATTTGCTTTTTTAGATTTATAGTAAATTGTGGAAATTTTTCTTTGAGGCATAGTAATAAAATGTCTACAGTGAACCAGACAAAATTAAATAACAGCCGAGAAATGACTTCTTGATTTTAAAATTTCATTCTGCACATGTGTTACTTTTTAAATCGATAATATATTTTTACCGAATATCTAAATACATGAATTGCTGGCAGTATTTATTTTTAAGGTAATGTGTAGGAAAGAAATTAATAACATTTATTATTTGAACATTTATCAAGATTTTCAAAGTAAATGAGCATTCAATTAATGTTATTTTGGGCACCGATAAAGACTTTTATTCTTACATACTTTTACTCCCCATACATGTAATTTCAAGTTAATGTAGAAATTCTAAATAAGTATCGTCACACTGATTTGCATGCCATTAACAGACTTTCTCATTAAAAGTTTTAGAGCACAAAAACCAGTTAACTGGAATAAAGCATAAGCAAATATAAGTTTTCACAATTATTTGCTAAAGGCAAGATTTCTTTTAACACTTTGAAGCAATAAAGGATTATGCCTAATTCTGTTTTCCAATTAACTTCCAACCAACTGTGTTTACTGGTTGACGAATTAATCACTCGCCGTAAACGGTTTTTATCCTCTCGTGCAATTAAGGATATTTCTTTGGAAAAATATAAAATTAATACATTCCACTAGAGCATTTTCTTGAGAGTACCATACATATAAACCCCTTCCAGGAGTTAGTAAATAGAAGTCTTAAATTTATTTTCTCTTGCCTGACTTTGGAAATATGCATATTTTACTAAAATTTTGAGGATTTTTATGTTTTGGCTATTGCATATTGTTTCAGTAATTCCAATACAATGTCAGTGAAGAATTACGCAGCTAGATATAATTTTACTCTTGATAGACAGTACTTATACACGGGAAATCTGTAAACGAGTTTACTGCAATGCACTTTGTATTAAAATTAAGTTGCTAATTAAATGTAAATATATGAAATAAAAATACAGCATTAATCTAATTTCAATGAATTTTCAACTTCTGCTAAAGTTTTAAATCACTTTACGCAATGAACACAATCTCTATTTAATGCAGAAATGTAATTCCAACTTAAATAATCACAAGCCATGCCTATTTGATATATTTTCACAAAATCAGTGCTTTTATCCGCACATATTTTATATTTATTAGGCAGCAATAACACGTGCACGCAGGGATAAAAAAATTTATATGCATGTACTTATAGATTACTAAGTAAGTAGCTAACAAAACTTTCAAAACCAATAAATAAGCTCTTTTTGTTCCATTATGTAAACTGTTTGAATTTTTATGATGACCGTAAAATATTTAGATTAATTCTTGTTATTATTTACAGTAACCATCAGCTTAGTTAAACTAGAATAAATAGACTGTAAATTTAACATATACAAACAGTTTTAGATGTTTGCTATTTTATGGCCGAAATACATCATTTTTATAATTGAAATGTTCACAAAAATTAGTATCTAATCAAGAAACATTAAGAGAAAACACTCATAAAGAAACTGGTGCTAAAAGATGAGATAAATAAAATGTTGTATAATAACACACATACAAACAAACAAACAAATACATACTAACTTTGTGTAATAATGCACATGCAATTTTTTCGACTGAAACGAACTTTGCGATAAGCGCCTTTTTATTTGTGTTATTATACATAGCAAGTTTTATTTATCTCATAGTACCTAACTTAGAATAAAATTCAAAGATTCTATCTGCTGAAATTATCCTTATATAGCTTTAATTAATGTTCCTCACGACAAAAAAAGAAGATGATGTAGTAAAAATAATCATGTACATTTAAAATACTAACAAAAGCTTATTTTAAGAAATTTTATTAATTATATTGCCTTTAAAATAGAATATGTTTAAGCGTTTTAAAAAACTCTTTCATGAATTTTCTACATTAATTGCAGTCTTCTTATGAATTAAAAATGCACAGATGCAACTATAATGAACTACAAAGCATGGATTCAAATGAATTTATTGATTTCAATTACTTTTATCGTTGCGTTTCAAAGGTCACTATAACGATCCCCTTATTAAAATCCGGAAATTGGCAAACCAATCTACATAAAAAAAAGAGCTGAACGTAAATAAGAAATATTTTATTAATCCCAGTCATAAATGAGAATTTTTAGAGCATCTCAAATCTTAATTATGAAGTGGGTAATTATTTTCGCTTTATTCTTCTAATTAAAGTTTCAGTGATATTTTATGCATCTTATTGATTAAACCTTTACTTAAATATTTTTAAAAGACATTTTTTTCTTCTAAGCATCAGACATAAGTACATACCCCTAATATTATTTTTAAAGGAAGAAGGAAATTACTAATCAATTTTGTTCTTTAGAATTAATAGAAATTTCTTTCTTTGAGCAAAAGAAATTAATGTAAGGTCTTTCTACTTCTAATTTTGGAATAACAAATAACATTATTTTTTAACAGTTGTTCATTGTTTTTTTAATTGGTTTATATATATACATATATACTCCAAGGCCTCTATATGTTAAGTTACAACCCATTATGCAAAGCTCACAGTAAAATAATGGCAATAACAATAACATTCATAGTTTAAATAAATAAGAACGAACTTTTAAACAACTTACGCAAAAGCGAAAGCTACCTCTTTAATTTTATAGAAAAGAACAGATATATGAGTTAGAGAAAAGTACACAAATATCAGGGTTTCTTAATTATGCGTGTAACCTAGGTTGATTTACAACTGTTATTGACCGATTGTTGACAATAGACCCCCATCAATGTTTGTCCCCATCAACGGACGATAGAAAAGGGCCCGTTTAGGTTAGGCAAGAGAACATGTTTTTTGGAAAGACCGCCATGGGCTTCTGTACTCTTCACAGACGAGTCCAGACTCACACTGGAGAGGGGTTTAGGACGTCTGCTGATCTGGAGGGAACAACGCACCAGATACGAACAATCCGACAGTGTTGAAAGACACAATTACAGAAGTGGTGGAAATGGTTTGGGCAGGAATCTCACTGGGTTGTCAAACTAACCTGCATGTGTTCTATGGAGAAGCTCTGACTGGTTTGAGATATCGGGATGAGATCTTTGATCCATTTGTCGGCCCATATGCTATTGGCAATGATTTCATTCTGATGGATGACAATGCACGACCTCACCGGGTTGTCAAACTAACCTGCATGTGTTCTATGGAGAAGCACTGACTGGTGTGAGATATCGGGATGAGATCTTTGATCCATTTGTCGGCCCATATGCTATTGGCAATGATTTCATTCTGATGGATGACAATGCACGACCTCACCGGGTTGTCAAACTAACCTGCATGTATTCTATGGAGAAGCTCTGACTGGTTTGAGATATCGGGATGAGATCTTTGATCCATTTGTCGACCCATATGCTATTGGCAATTATTTCATTCTGATGGGTGACAATGCACGACCTCACCGAGCTGTGGCTGCTGAGGACCATCTCGAGGATCATGGTTTGGACCAAATACAATGGCCAGCTCCAGACCTGAATCCTACAGAACATCCTCGGGAATATCTTCGCAGATAGATTGCTGCTTTGAGTCCTCCTCCAAGGGTTTAGATGAACTAGAAGAAGGATTACTCCGTGTCTGGTCTTCACTTCTCATTTCGGGGTCCGACAACTTAATAGGCAGCATGGAAAATCGATACTGCCAATGATTTCAAGTTAGGTGTTGATACATCCCCTATTAGAACTCATTTTTACTATGTTTCTATGACATTTTACCACATAAATATGAGATGTACTGTTTTTTCCGAAAAATGAGCTTTTCCACCAAAATTGTTTTCTTTCCTTTTTTTTTTTTGTAAATAATTTTTTATTTTAACTTATGTAAAAATCTATGTTGCATTCGATGAACAACTGTTTAGTGCGCATTTCCTCCAAATTTGTTGTTTCCCCATCCATTTATGTGCAAACTACACGCAGAAAACCGGTTGTACCTTAACTTTTGGAGACCAGTGTATATTGTTTATTCTACAGTATTGTTTATTTGTTGTTATTATGTGCTATCAATTAATATTTTAATTGGGATTCCATATTACGTAAATTCAGCTGTTTTATATTATATATATATATATATATATATATATAATATAGAATAGCCAACTTACGTATTGTGGTATCCCAAGATAATCCATTGATAAACTGAAAAAAACAGATAGCACGTGTTGCCAATTAACAAGCTTAAACCGAAAAAAGTGTATAAATAGAGCCTTCAAAGCTAATGAAAGTTTGGAAAATTTGGATATAATGCGCCAAATGAGACCAGGTGGGCTTTAAGCCTAACTACATGTATCCACATGATTCGGATATGGAATGGAAAATTGAAATGGTGTGCTCTATCGTCAGGCGCCAGCGCACACACATTTCAATTTAATCGAAAAAACAATAATAGCTAGGTTTCTGCAAGTTACCTGACCAAAAATAGGGTCATTTTGTAACCTGGGGGCGCGACCCTAGCTATTAGAAATAAACAACGAGGTAGTGAACCAGACATGAAGATCGGAGCTCAGTTATGGAGGCAGTACTAGTGCATGATGCCATCAGAGAAAACTAAATGCCATCATTAGACAAGTATTGCCATGGAGTGGGAAAAGAAAGAAAAAATCTGGAAGTATGGAAAGAAAAAAAATAGTAATAATTAAATTAAATAATTAAATGGATAAATAATAAAATAAATATAACACTAGTATAGCTAACCTATGTTTAACGTAGTACAAGCTACAGTAGCTAAGAAGTACTTAGGTGAAGTTGTGGAAAAATAGAAAAACTGTAGAAATTAATTATAATAGTAATGATAATGATAATAATTATATTAATATTACACATTTATTAATTGCTATTAATGCTAATATTATTGTCAGATATAAAGGTAAATAAGAATGCTAATATTATTGTAAGATATAAAGGTAAATAAGTACTTAGTATGGCTATACTAGTTACAGACTCATAAAAAGGAAAAAGTACCAGTAATTAACTATTCTCAATTATACTTTTTTTTGTATAAAATATATAGATACATATTTTATGATTTTTATGATTTTTTAATTTAATTTATAGAAAGAACCAACAACCAACCCCATCCTCACCAACCAATATTCTGATTAGGACATACAGTTTTCTAATTACATAAAGGATATATTATTGAAGTTAGAAATTTACCTGGATAATTGTATTTTAGAGATATATTTATATATATATCGGACAAAAATTGCAATCGATTCATCATTATAATTATAAGAGTGTTTTCCATTTAATTTAAATATATGTAGTAGTCTACTAATAAAAAAATTTCCTTAAATTTGTTATTGAAATTTCTCAATTGTTTCCTTTTACTTTACTTGATTCGAGTCTCTTTTGAAACTCAATAGTACTCAAATTTCTGCAACCGGAATATAATTGCAATTTGATTCTTAAAACATCTGGCTCAATTTTGATGAAAATAAGCAAGTAACCTTTATTACAAAATAATACTTTTCCATTCTTCCATACCTTAAAGATTTTAAAAAAAAATGATGTGAACACCAAATCAGTTTCTTTTATGCTATCTATTCACATTTTTGAAACACTTCATTCAAACTTATTTTATCTGAAATTTATAAACGATACTTGGGTTGGCGATTTCTTATGAAATATTAGATGTCGCAAGCTGGGTTCAGTTTTAGGAGCTTATTTTTTGGCACAGTTTCTCGACATTTTGCCAAAGCCCACTAAGCTTGACGACAGTCGGCGCGACATTCATTTTGGGCATGGTCGAAACAATAATTGACAGTTCATTTTTAATACATTGATTGTGGTCTTAAACCTTACTGCATTGAAAGTTTGTTAGGTGTCCCCGTAGATGAACTAATTATCCAGTCGATTCTAATAAGAAAAGAAGGAACTCAACTAGATGTTACACCAGTCTTACATACGAAATCGGACCGTTCTATTGCTAATCGTTTTTTTTTTTTTTTTTACATAACTGTGGACAGAATGGATTCACGACTCAATCAGAATAAATTGTACTTGCGTGAGAGCCTTGAGACGTTACATTGGAACGCTAAAGAAAAATTCGGAATCGTCAAAATAGATTTTTCTGTCAAAATACTGATGTCAATTTTTTTAGCATTCACATTCTCTATACTTCACACGAAGGATTAAAAGATGTAAAGATAAAGTATAAAATACTTGCAGTAAAATAAATATATCTAAATATCTTTAAAATGATCTTGCACAGCGTAAAATATTGCATGAACTACAGTAAACGATTTATTCATCCTGTGTCGCCCCACCATGGCCGAATGGATAAGACATTGAACATGGTAGATGGCTGAAGTGTAAACATACCGGGTTTGGGCTTATCGCGAAGCTGTCGATCTAACGATCTAGAGTTTTCGGCGGCTTTCTCCAGATGTAATGTGAATACGCGTTAGAGCCGCTTAAAATGTCCTCAGCTCTAGGTCGCACGCAGATTGGAAAAAGCCACCTGTCACTACTCAGTGAACGTTGATTTCCCATAGGCCTAGATCCCTTGCGAAGATAATTGGCCTTAATCCCACAACACAACAGAGTGAACGCTGATTTGTAGTATTGACGTCCAAATTCCAGCCTACGTCGCCGATGACAAGCAGTCAGCACAGGTGCATCAACCAGGGGTCTTCTGCTGAAAACCATATGCATGAACGTTCGCTGAACTGTCGTTGAGGAGACACTGTTGGTTAACCTCTTGGTCCATCTAGGTGGTCAGTAGCTCAGCGGTTGCACGTCTATTGGCCCGAATGCCTCTCCGCATACGTTCAGCTCTGTAATCTATGGCCCGGGGTCTACCACATTTGACACGTCTTTGCTTTTGGATAAAACAATTTTGCCGTTCACGGTATACTTGGTGTCACGGTATACCACGGTATACTCACGGTGGAACAGAAGCAGTTTACAAAATTAGCCGTTACGAAAATGCTTCCACCCTTAGCCTGAAAGCCAATGATCCAGTCCTTTTGGATGTCGTATAAATCGATCAGTTTCTGCTTTACGCCGACGACTGCATTGCTTCCCATCCATCCGTCACCCTTCATATACTCTTCACTGTGCTACCACCTGCATTCTATGATTGGTTGCTTCACGTTGACGTCAGAACCAGATGGTGGTCACATTAAAGTGACTGGACTGTATATATATATATATATATATATATATATATATATACGGTGGCTATCATTAAACTTCCCCTATAAATAGAAATCTGTAACTGAAACAGGTGACCAGATTGCCACCAACTTTGGCAAACAGACGGTATATCAGAAGTGCTTCAAGAAATTTTATAAAAAGTTTAGATCTAAAAAAGTCCATTGGGTGCCGCTTTGCATAAAATGACAGCCAATTTAGCAATACAAATGTCTAATTCGAAATAGTACAAACAATTTCAATAGTTATCATAAAAGTTTTGAACACTTATTAACTTATCTGGGTCATTTCAAGAACTGAATTCACTGGTGTTCTGTACAAAGTGCCACCCAAAAGACATTTTCTTAACTAAACCTTTTTATAACTTCCTTGAACTCATTTTGTTTACTGTCCATGTGCAGAAGTTGATGACAATTTATGCGCTCACCCGTCTCTCCAACAGAATACTGTTTTAGAAGATGTTTGTAACAAACCTGCATTTTCTCTTCGTCGCGTTTGAAAGTTCCTTATTCAAAATGTTTACTTGATTTGAATAATTGAAAAACATCATCCGAAATTCAATTGAACATTATATTGACTTTTTTTTTAAAACTGTAATTTTGTTAATATTATTTCTACCGAAAAACTGCTTTATATATTTACCTTTCCCATTACCATCCTGGGGCAATTCTTAATTTGCATAGGTATTAAATTGAAAATTATTTTATTTTACCTCATTAATACGAAATATTTATGAGTACATACTTTTATTTCCAATTATTCCTTCAATTTATCAAAGATTAACCACAAAGCACTTTTAGCAAATTCCGTATAAGTATCTTCATATGTACTTCCTAAATCACTTATAATTCAAATTTGTAGGAATCTAGTTTCCCATTATGTCATGTGTCTGCAATATACATGATTTACAACTTGAAAATCCTAGGCTTGTCTAAAAACTTTTTACCATCTGGAAGTTTCCTTCGCACACAACAATGCAACATTTAAACCACCTGGATATCATCCCAAAACTCTGTAGATAAATAAAAGAAATCAATAAAAATTATTGAACGTTCAACAATAAAATTATTTTTATGCATACTACCAAAAGAATATAAACCTATTTTAATCTTGGAAGAATTTACAGCTATCGGATAAGCTCAAAAGCAGATTCCTGAGTCGCACGTAATTCAATATATTCTATGGGTCTCTTATGTTATTTACAGAACGTAATTAATGAAATTTCAATAACTTAGAAACATCAGTTTTTCATATATCATAATACGCTTATCTCAAACGCATCGCTTTTTTCAATTCCAGAATAAAAAGACACCGAATTTTCTTCTGTATATGAGAATTTCTATAGTACCTTGTAAATATGTCAATACTTTTTTTAATTTAGATCACGGACATTCAAACCACGCTCTGCTGCAATACATATGCATCGTAGTTTATTTGACTTCTCTAGAGTTCTGAAAATATTCACGTCAATCTCGTTCTGGATTGAAATTTCAAAGTAATCTAGAAGAGATTTCCCCTTAAAAATTTATAAATTAGGAAGCGATGAAAGGAACTTACAGCGTTTTCCTATTATCTTTATAAATTGAATAATTTGTACAGAGTGATTTATTCTATTGAAACTTTATATATTATGTTTAAATGGCGTTTATATTTTTTACGTTGTTGCTTACTTCTTTTTCTGTTTACAAAGCTTAAAATGAAATTTTTCAATCTTCCCTTTTGTAATGGTTGACTTCAAGGCAAAGTTATATTTTATATAAATTCTTCGCTTTGAACGCCCAGGGCTAATTTGATTGTTGTGACACTTCATTCATCTGTATTTACAGTGGAGCTATTTTAAGATCTTTTCAGAAAATGAAAGTGATTCGAGGTTTGAAAAATATTTGACAAGTGATGAAAAACGTTTACTTCGGAAATACAAAAGAAGTTTATCCATACATTTTTTATGTAATCAAATTTTCACAGTATGCCGTCTAGCGTAATAATAGTCAATCATGTATGAGAAATATTTTTTCAGTGTTAGGGTGGTAACAAAAATATTTACTATCTTTCTCAAAACATTTAGTTAATAAGCTGTATTTAAGTACTTTCATCTCTAAATGTATTTCTTTCAGTTAATACGATCTGAGGTATTTAGATAAGTAGGTAGGTCAGATAAATACTGACACAAGATACAAGATAATTAGCTAGCGTTACAGTAATACACAAGATGTCTGAGTATAACATTTCGGAACGTCTAAGAGGGGTAGAGTGCATCCATACGACTCAGAATCGTATGGCAATGCTGGGTCTGAAATGTTTTTCTGACAAGGTAGATGGCGTTGCGAAAGGTCTAAGCGTTCTTGCATGGAATCGTCATTTCGGTGAAAGACACAGAATTGGTAATATGGACTAATTATACAAATGTGGAGTTAGTCGGGATGACAGTGTAGATGCTTACCACATCCGACCTAACCTGTGTCCTTTTCGTCAAAGCGATGGTTACTACTTGATCTATATGCAGCAGGGTTGCCACATTTATTTGGCGACGAACAGATTTATTTCTTTACCGATGTGACAGACAATGTCGTTCCAATACAGTCCAGTCCCTGCCCATTCAATTGTAATGTTCGTAACTATTTAGACGTTATATTTAACCAACAGTCGATCAGAAGTTGTGGTCCAATGGGCTGGCCTTTTTGATCACTGGACCTATCATGTTTTGATTTCGTTTTAAAAAGACAGTACAGTATATTCTCGATTATCCGGTTTGCAGACTATCTGTGCTCATTCCGGACTCACAAAAAAATTACAGAGAAACATTTTCACGCTTATCATACAGACGAAATCGATACAAGAAAACGATAACAGCATTCTTGAACATGCAAAAGAATTCGAAGGTTTCGAAAATCTGGCTGAAGAAAATTTAGAAGATTGGTTCCAAAGTGATGCATGTGAGCCTGGCTTCCAGCATTTGACAGAGGAAGACAGCATTACTATGTTGTTAAATCTAATAGTGATGATAATAAGGATGCAGAAGATGTACTAAATAAGGGAAATACAATTTCTCACTCTGCTACTCTACTGTCAGTGAACGATTGGTTAGATTATGTTGTACAAAGAGGATTTGATTACAGTGACAGTACTGTGATTCGAAAAATATGTGTGGCTATGTGACAAGAGATGAACAAACAGAAGCAAAGGCGCATTAATTTTTTTAAGAGTTAAAAGGAACTTAAATTTTTAAAGGAAAAAATTCCTAGTTTGAAGATATACAGCATGCAAATGTAAGAAATTTTTATATTTCTGTAGTGATGGTGATTTTTTTCTTTAATAAAAGGAAGTTTTCGGATTATCCGTGTTTTTCTATTATCTGTGCGACCCCTCCCGGTGATTAGCCGCCATGATAATCGGGAGTGCACTGTAGTTTGTGATACCACCATCGACCACATAGTGGAGCTAGTTGTACGAATCACAGTAGCTGCATATCAAATTCAAGACATGCTGGAAACATGCCAGAATATTCGGAATTCTATACGCCGTAGATGTGAGCCTTGCATTCAAATCGCTGAATGAAACTTCAAGCACATGTAATCAATCTTTAGTCGATGTTACTTTTGTTCGCTTAAATTTATTATTAAAACGAATATTCACTTACTCAGCGTCTTTTATTTCTGGTGTTTCAGAATGCACCACAGCGTCAGTATAAGCATTTAAAATCCTGTATTCCAATACGATTTCGTGCCTCCTAGAAGTTCTGAATCGTTATACTGAGAAACAGTGTATATTAGGTTAATTAACGTGGTAACCAATGACTATTTTAAAATAGTTGAAGTATTTTTTTTTAATTATGGGAGCTTTCAAATACTAATATTTCACAAGTATTGTTTGAATATTATTTTCAGACAATTTACTTCGATTCTGTTAGTTGGAGGAACTAAGATTTAAACGTTTAAATGATCATCCTATATTATCGGGAAATTTTAGAATTATTTTTAAAAGAAAATTCTGGAAGATATATTAGTTCTTTTCGAAATCTAAAATTTTTAATATTTCATAAAATAACTCGTTTTGTATGCTAAACACCACATTCACAGTCGTTGCATTAGTATTTGTCTTGCAAACCTTTTCAAAAACTGTTCTATTGCGACTATCAAAATTAGAGAAATTCTGATAAAATCTCTTTGAATCTATTATTGATATGTAAGCATATTCTAAGGTCTTGCTAGCTATAGGATGCTTTTAAGGACTTAATATATTCCACCCATTTTACTACTCTGAAAATTCGCTACTCAATAAAATAAAGGATATTGAGGCTGTTGGTGGATTCTTACAACTGGGGAATTGTTTAGATGATTGATGCATGGTCAGTAGACATGGTAGGCTAAATGAGAAAACAAATTACACATTTCACATGTTTGGCAAAAAAAAAAAAAACTTTTATTGAGCATTTGGATATAATGGGAAAAAACACTATTTGTGTGCATATGAAAAGAAAGAAAAAAAAGTAAGAAAATCTGATACACTTTCAGTTTTTAAATACGCACTAAAGGGCCATGTATTAAAACGTATCATAATCCATGCGTCTTCCCTATTTTCTAAATTCAATTAAGTTGGAAAGTGTATCATTATTGATGGGTGTGCCGCATTTTTCTCCTTTGTTCCATAAAACACATCTTTGAACTCGAAATCCATCTTAAAATCGTCACCTAAAACTGTTTCAAAATTTCCGTCAAGCATATTCCAACTATTCTTCGCCTTTTTAAATACTATTTGGAATGTGCATCATAATCCATGAGTGTGCCATATTTGACTTTCCCGGGTTGATTTCTACTTTGACGGCCCCACTCCCGCCAAGGTGGGGATAATTAAACATATGCAGTTACGACGACGATTTTTTGTATTTATGTGGCAACCTTAATTTAGAATTAAAATAGTAATTTGGAACAACATTAAGTACAGCATTTCAATACTTATTTAGTTGCCAATTGAAGTAATTTTAGTAATTAAGTGTCTTCGAATTCCTTAAGTCTCGCGTTTATCGCTAATTTGTTCACTTTAGTTTTCATCTAGTTCGTTTGGGAGTGCTGAAACTTGTGCATAACTCCTAGAGGCCCATAACTACAAAACTCGCCAAAGTGCGGAGATTTTTTAGGTTGGCGAGAGTGGGAGCGTCAAAATAGGAATCATCTCTTTCTTGTTCCAGGAAACTCACCTTTGTAATCGAAATCTAACTTAAAATCGCCGACTGAAACTGTTTTAAAATCTTCACCAAGCATATTCCAACTATACTTCACCATTTTTAATACTGTTTAGAATAAGCATAATGATCCATGAGTGTGCCGTGTTTGTCTTTCTTGTTCCATAAAAAATATATATTTGAAATTGAAATTGAAATCTACATCAAAATCGCCTACTAACACTATTTTACAATCTTTGCCAAGCATATTTTAACCATACTTTTCTAGTTTCTAGCCAAATTTGGAAGATATCACCAAGATTGGTTAGGTTTGAAGTTATATTTCGACAGCAAACATTGCGATCAATTATCAAAAATTGCAAATCTTGTACGACTTTCAAGATTTTAATCCCCCCCCCACCTCTGCGTTATCTATCAAACACATATGTATGTTATACGCATATGTGCTAGAACAGTCACTGTGGGCTACTTAAATGGATCCGAAAGACTACCTGGAAATTATGACTATCCGCAACCCGGTCTTACAATATCAGGAGCAATAACTCTGGCCATAGACGAAATTAACAAATATAGACCATTGGTTGGAGGGCACACGCTAAATTTTTCTGTTTCTGAAACTGACTGCGACCAAGAGAAAAGCAGATATCAGGTTGCTGTCTGTTCTGTGGACGCAAAAGGTATCTGCGTATATTGGACCACAAGATACTTGCATACATGAAGCAAAAAATGGCATCTGGATTCAATCTTCCCGCGATTTCTTACGCAAGTTACATTCTGGATAATGTTAGGGTCTTTGATAATTGTATGTGAATTTACTTATGCGGTAAATGCAAGAAATTAATAGCAGGCATTATTATTTTTTCTTTCTCTGAAATAACAGAAATTCACTAATTTTAGTAATTCACCGTTTCGTATGTCAGATTACAGCGAATTGAAACGACATATTATATTCGCAATCTTACAAAAGATAAATCGAAAATCAAATCAGTCTTTTTCGAATCACATCACGTGAACAACTGACTGCGTCTGTACATAAAATTTTCCGAAACGGATTTTCCTTTTCCAAAAAGCTGCTATTTTCGATAAAGATACGGTGAATATCTTTTCAGATCTTCACCGTGACAGTTCATGTCTACAAAACCTGTCTGCCAATCATGTCTACAAAGCTGCATAGACAAAAACCTCAGACTTAACGAAATAGCACCCTAGTGCTAAAAAATTGAATAAAAAATGATATTTTCATTAAGGAAAATCGTTTGTGGGGAGGGGGGTAGAGTTTCCCCAGACGGCAAGACGGAAATCAACGTTGAACATCTTTGAATCATGGAATCAATGAGACTAATAATAAAGAGCTGGGTTATTCTCTCCCATTCCTCTTGAAGAACTTTTCCTGTTCTTGAAGAATTTGTGGGGATAGTAGCAAATTCCACAGCAATTCGTCTGCTTAGGTTGTAACATATTCTACTGATTTCATGTCAAGAAAACATGCCGGCCATCCTATTCGTACGATCCCTTCCTCAAAAAAAGATAATCATCAACCAAGTTAGCACGAGGTAGTCAACAATTTTCGACCATTAGCACGAAGTCATCTCCAATTGCTGCAGCATAAGGACTACGGGATACATCTGAAGATCTCATATTTATATCAGCGACCATTCGAAGCTTCATTTCGAATAATGTGGAGATCGGTGCACCTATCAGTGGAGATGACAGCATAGACCATCACACACACACACCGACAAATCTGACCTTCCCGTGCACGAAAGCAGGATTGCTTCTAGTGACGCGTTCCTTGCAGGTGAAAATACGCTTGTTATCAGTATGAACGAAATAACGGGACTCGTAAGTAAAAAGAATATTGCGTCATTCATTTCTCCTCCAGTTTCCATGCTCTACTCTCCACAACCGAAGGGAGAATATACAGACCTACAACATGGAGACGGTTTCGGACAGTTTGATAGGAACTCATGATGCCAGTAGCCAAACGAAGATGCTGTTTAGGAAAAGTGGCATTCATAGTTAGGTGTCTCCGAGCCATTAGAGTCAAATATTAATCTTTATTGGGAGTTGATTGTATTGCCCAGTCTTCAGTCTGCACATCTAATCTCCAAAAAATTATTCAAGATCCGATTCGGCTTGTATTTTATCCCCTTTTAACTGACCAACGATTCTACATGATACTGAATAGGTTAAATGTTTTTGTTGAGACATTGCTCTCATCGGAACAACGCACTTACTGAATATCGATCATTTTTTTTTCTGCTTTTTCTTTCATTAAACTGAAAGGCAAACTTCATTCACTTCAGTTAAAACGTCGTTTTTAACGTCAAGCTCAAAATTTGAATACTCCGAAGTTTGAAAAAAAGTTGCATTTGGGAGTATCTTCTTCCATTTCTGGGGGAGGGGGGGGGGAAATCCCTTACACCCTTATTTCATATAAAACTTAAAATATCCTTTAATTGTTTTGAGGATATTTTAAGTTTTACATGTTCAGAGTGTAAGATACGACGTCTTTCATCTTGCCTAGTGTTTGAGAACGGACATTTTAAAGTTGCTACTCAGGGTATTAATTAACAATTTCTGGTGTAAAACACCCCCATCAACTCTCCATAAATGTAGCTCGTGTATATTTTAATTTTCAAATTTCCAATAAATGAAAGTTTTTCTAACTATTGACTTAACTCGCTGTTTGCATCAGAATAAGAGAAGTAGATAAAAATTTGCTCATAATGATGCACGTAAAAAATATAAATTACAGGAGCTCAAAACGTAGTGTTAGGCATTACAATATTTCTCTTGTCATTTTCAGCTATTAAGAAAAGACAAAATTATGTTTCAGTAACATCCCACTTATGAAGCACATAAATTAAGTTGCACTAATTCTTATCACAACAATTACTTGGAGAAAAACGAACACTAAAATTGCTTACCAGCCAAATGATTTCAGAAATCATTTTTGTCAAATCAACGTTGTTCGTAACCTGAAAACATATCGAAGATATTTTTCATTACAAAACTTGGTCACGTTTCACGAATCATTTACGGGAAATTGAGCAATAATCTTAATTTCTAAAGCTTTATGAGGTAAAATTACGTTTTCGATAGCAAACATATATATCTAAGGTAATATGGAGAAAAAGATTTCTCTTTCTTAGAAATTACTTCTCTAATAAAATCAATGGTACAGTTTCCTATTCTAGGAAAAATTATTAATATTCAGTAACTTTCACTGCTGTATTCTGTTTGCTTGTGATTACCGAAACATAGTAATATCAGAATTACTTTGAGTTTAAGAGGAAGACTTTTTGTGAAAATAAAATCGGCGTTTAATTGAAATATGCCTAAATGCATCAACTACTTTTCAGTTTGATATTCTGATAAGTTTTTACATATTTATAATTTTGTTTTTCTTTTTTTCTGTATCATTTCAATTATATAAAAGGAAATTATACATCTCAAAAGCTATACTGTTTCTGAGAGACTGGCGGAAAGAAGTTGGCCTTAATATTTGTGAAACCAGAAGTAAAATTAAACTAAACAGACAAAAATAAAATTCACTTGTTGGAAGTCGAACTTTACTGAATATTAGACATCAAAGTTTATAATTTATGGTCAAATTTACCGAACAAATCAGGAAATGACTTTTAAACCCTATTCAACACTCTAACATGTACATGCGCAAAATATAATATCATCACGAATCTAGCTGGTGGTAAATTCTAGATATTTCAAAATAAGCATTGAATAAGTAGTAGAAAATTTCAGCCATGCAGAAAAAAAGCAAGCATCAAAAGGTATGCCTTCGTATTTGGATTCAAATTAACAAAATGGAAAGTGCGATTTAAAGTTACCTCAATTTTTATTTATGCGTGCCATTACAGTAACAATAAAATTTTCATTATTTGGATTTCTTTTCAGAAAATAAGTAGTTCATCGTACACGTTTTTTAAATCTTTCCCAGTACATTTATTTACTACACCAACAGCCTCTTGGAATTCCCCAAATAAATTAGAATTTCAAATTAAGGGTTAGTAATACAATTAATTACGGCGAAGAAATCTTTAAAAACCCTCAAATCTGCTAAAACTGTTTTTAAGTTTCAAGAATAAATTTCACCCTTCATTGAAAATCCCATTTCAGGTTGTTTTAAAGAGTTTACTTTTATGGACTAGAAGAAAGCCATTAATCTCGAATCCTATAATCCATAAAACTTTCTTGACAATAACTAAATGCTCAGTTAATTTTTCAGGAAGAGTTCTGATATCGCTTTTAATGAAGTATTTTAATATCCTATGCGTGGATAAATTGCTTTTTTACAACAAAGAAGTTTTTTTTTAATTCTGCCTGAAGCAGACATTATATTCAAATTTTTGTAAAGCAAAAAAGGAACATTATTAGTTATAATAGCAGCTATGAAGATGTTATAAAAAACTAAAAATAGAAATAATATCTATAGAGTGTGTCTCAAAAAAGATGGTAACACGCATTAATTCTTTACACTCATTAAAGATAGGTAATATAAACTGAAAAAAATGTTCAAAATGAGGTACGAAAAAAAAACTACATTTAAAATAGTAAAAAATTACCACTCTATAAATTTTTATGCAATCCCTGTGATGCAGATCATCACATACCTTATTTTAATTCTTAATTCCTTAAATGTTATTTTTTTAATTTAATAGGTATTCAAAATTTATTCCTTGCACTTTAGATTCATATTTTATTCGTTTCGCCTATAAAACTTTATTTTTGCACCTGTCTTACTTAAAAGCAATGTTCCGTTTTCATTTATTTTTTCTTTTTATTTCACTTTTGCTTTTGTAAAGCCTAGCGTATGTGGTGGCGACGCTGGTCTATTATTTACAGGTTAATACATTTTCTTACATCACGTCATTTTTCTGTGAGGTCCGTTGAGCCAATTCGCACCTTTAGCTTGCTGGCGCGTCTGTATTCAAAAATAAATATATAAAAATGTGTTAAACCGTCTCTGGCGGCACACCGTTTTGGCACTTTGTTTCGCGTGCCCTTTGGTGAATTTTTGTACCTGTTACCTCTCTCTTGGCTCGTGTTTGTCGTCACGGATTAGCCATTGCTCTTGCCTGAGAAAAGCCTTTCTTTTTGGGGCTCTGTCACTGCCTCCTAGATACAGAAAGCCTGAGAGCTGAAGTTTTGACGTCATCATTAAGCCTTCAAGTAATGGCGTCACTCACTTTCATTCTCATAAAGTAAAACTATTTCAGTTTTCTGGTGAATGCTGCAAATATTAAAAAGTATCTTAAGTGAAAGATAAAAATTAAAATACGTTTGTGACACAAAACGATTCATTGTGATCTACTCCCTTATTACATTATATAATTAGTTACTGTTAAAAACTGCCCTTTTTTGTAAAATTAAATTTTCTATCTCAATTCATTAAAATGTTATTATGAGACAGTAAATTCACCAGAAATTTCGAATAGTTTTACTTTATGAAAATTAAACTGTGATGACGTCCCCTTTAAAAGGCCAACTGATGACGTAAAGGCTTGGTGACGTAGCAATGGTTAGGCTTTCTATATCTAGGAGGCAGTCGCTCTGCCGGCTACTGCGTGAAATTATTTTTTTTTAGAAGTATTCTACGTTTTCTATTATGTATGAATAAATGCTAAGATAACCGCAAAGTGTGTTCTGCTCTTAATTTTCTTTTTGTGAAACATTACTACTCACGGCCTGTTTTGAGTTTATCCTACGAACCTGGCAAGACTTCTTGATAATCCCCTCACAAAAAAATCCCCAATTAGTTTACGGTCTTATTCACCAAACACCAATTAATCCCGATATATGTGTTAAAGTCATCGGTAAGTTATACCACGCCGTCGCAGCCGAGTCTTAATTTACTATAAAAATTCAATATAAACTATCAAAAATCGGTATTTTTTCTTCCAGGAAGAAAAGCAAAACTCCCGAATTTTAATAGAGAAATTAACAGTTTACTTCCGCCATAAATTTTGGTATATATTCAATGTTTCAGAAATCTCCCCAATAACTGATGTTTTCCATTTGTCTCATGCAACATCAGTACGTAACCAGGATTTCTTTTCGGAGGTGTCTGAGAACTCAAAAACTAGAAAGCAATAAAGTAGATAATTTTTTTAAGTCAATGGCGTAACTTCATTGCATTAAAAACTGTTTAAACGTTGCATTATACCTTAAAAGAACATAATTTCAGTACTTTGGAATGATTCGTGAGAAGGCTGTGGAATTAAAAAACGCTAAAAAGCCAATAATACATCAATCGTATACTGATAACTAAATTTATCGTGAATGTGCCGTATAAACAACATGAACCTATCAAATTTTGAGAAAAATCTATTCTTTCTGTTTTTTCATTAGAAATATTTTAAAGGTGTTACCATAACGGCAAACTCATACTCAAGACTCTTTTTCATAGTCTTTAAAAAATCTCATTTTAATATCAGTTTACACTCATATATGTACTCACTGCCAAAAAGAATTTACTTAAAAATGAGTACTTTAATATCTTCGTAATTTTTTAAGTATACTTGCGCCATAAATGAGTACATGACGTGCTTGATTTTGTTGCATGTAAATTGGTTAACTAAAACGTGAAATAGTTACCTTTGTTTTCACCAGAGGATTAACATGAGAGCTGACGGTTTCTTACAAAGTATTGACGTTATCGCTTAAGTAACTTCAGTTTTAGAAACTTATTTTTGTCTCCACATTTGTCGATATTTTTCCAAAGAGTCGCCAATCTTGACGATATCTTTTTCACCCGAGATCATCTTCGCCTGTTTCGCCATTCGTCGCCTGCATAGCATTTCTGTGTTGCTGGGGTGTGCAAAACGCACCACGGGACTGATCTCAGGTTAATGGTCCTGTTATGTTTACTTATTATTACGCAATTTTAATAGTATTACTCACTGAAGGTGAAGAAGAGCGATATAACAGAGAGATATAGGAAGAGCAGGTCGCGTGCCCAAGCAATTTTGTTGTGAGACATCGCTTGTAGAATAAGCTTCATTGAGAACTGTGTTGTGGCGCGGCTTCTTAGTTTGTCAGAAGCTTATTTTTAACTGTTACAGTAGTTGAAAGTTCTGGTTGAGATTTTCCACTTAACTTTTAGCCTGTAGAAGGATTTCATCGTATACGAAATACAGTACATGAGAAAATTTCTGTAACGGATTGACTGTAATAAACCAAGTAATTACTCGATAATTCCTGTAACTTGTGCATAACAGATTATTCGCCTAGTTTCTAGAAGCAATAAAATTTGTGTTTCGTCCTAAGAGCTGGACTGATTAGTAGGACTTTTCATGCACCATGGACTTTTAAGCTACGAACCCGGAAACTCAGCAGTTTCTGCAACAATAATAAATGATACAGTAACTTTAATATCATATATCGAAATATATATGGATGTTACTAAATTAATTAAGCACTTGAGAATAGTGTTAAATAATTCTTAAGGCATTCAAAATTTTATCTTCAAATGATAGGTGCCATTACAACTTTATTTTATTTATTTATTTATTTATTTATTTATTTTAGATAGCGGGGGTTAAAATGTTGAAATTTGGTTTTCACGAATTAAATAGTTCATTTTTAAAAATGATTTATCCAAGAAACACTCGAACTTAGAATGATTTGATATTGTTCATCTTCGGAACAAAGTTTAAAGAATTTGTAATCAGTTTATAATAACTACTTATGTACAACTTATCTGGAGGTTATTACTTTGGTAACATTATTCAGTTATTAGTTTTTTTTCTGAGAAAAATATGAGATAGGTACTTGGAGCAGTATTAGATGGTAATCTATGAGTGGTACGCCAGAACGATGGTCAAACGGTTTTATCATCGTAGTGATATCGTTTAAATTTTTCCGAATGTTGCATTTGTGTCACTTTATCCACTTATAAAGCGCTGTGACTCGACTTGTGTTGATGTTATAAACACAAATTATGATCTAAATACTATTGACATCACGCTAATTTATATGCGATGTCAAACGATTGTCACAACTAAGTCTGTTGGACCAAATTTGACATGGATACAGTTTTACAGCGGAAAAAAGAAACGAAACTGATCTGGAAATTCATGCACAGATTTCGTTCGACATTATGTTTCATAAATATTTAGTTGCAACTATCTCTCAAATGTAGTTAAAGAATCACAAGATTATTTCACAGATCGTGGAATAATTTAAGATAATTATTCCACAGTAAAGTAAAGTAAATTTAAACGGGAAAAGAATATAGTGTCATTACTAATTTGGAAATTTCATATGAAATTTAAATAGTTTAAATTCGAAATTAGATCATCTAATTAAAGTTATAGGATCTAACTATAGACACATTTTTATTTATACACTGTCTACCAATAAGTATTTGGACACCTGTGATAGAAAAGAAAAACTATAAACTATATTCAAAATGAATAGTTGGTGGAGCCTCTACGAGAGGCAATTACTGCGTGAACCCTCCGGGGCATACTTTCCACAAGTCTTTGTATTACAGCTAGTGGTATTGTCTTCCACTCGGCTTGGAGTAGACATAGAAATTCCTTCACCGATTTTGGACGGGTAGTGCACCCCTTAATTCCAACTCGTCCCAGAGATTCTCGATAGAGTTCAGGTCTGGGCTCTGGGCAGGCCAGTCCATTCGATGAACTCCATTGGCACCATGCTAAGCCTTGGTTAACCTCGAAACATGACAACTGGCATTGTCGTCCTGAAAGTAACAGGGGTCCAACCCGTAAAACTGCCACAACGTAGGAAGCACATTGTCATCCAAAATAGTGCAGTAGGCATCGTTGAGCTTACCATGAATGGAGACCAAGGGTCCCAGTCCATACCAGGAGAAACACCCCCAGACCATAATTCACCTCCGCCGAACTTGACTGTTGGCACAATGCATTCTGGAAGGAGACGTTCTCCAGGCAGACGCCAGACCCAGACCCTGCCATCCGAACGGTAAAGGGTGAACCTTGATTCGTCGTTCCAAAGAACCCGTTTCCACTGATCTACTGTCCAATTTCGATGTGCTTTGCACCACATTAACCGAGCAGCGCGGTTGGACTTTGTGATCAAAGGCTTATGGGCAGCAGCACGACCATGAGAACCAAGCAGATGTGCTTCCTTACGGATGGTATTCATTGAAACAATACTCCGGGATGCCTGTTGAAACTCCTCGCGGATGAAGGCCATCGGTTGGGTGTGGTTCTTCCGAATTTTTCTGGACAGCACTCGTCGGTCTCTATCTCCCAGTTTCGTTGGTCTGCCGACTCGGGGCATATTCCGACAATCACCGCTCACCTTCCACTTCTTAATCACTTAGGCCACTGTCGATTTTGGATACTTCAGATCGCTAGATATGTCCCTTAACGATCGGCCACATTTGTGATACCTGATAATTATACCTTTCTCGAAATCAGAGAGCTCCGAACTGCGCGGCATCTTGCATGCGACTAATGCCGATGCTGTTTCCTACACGATATATACCGGCGGAGGCCGTGACGTACCTTAGGACCGCAGATATCGTCATTTGCATAGGTGTCCAAATACTTATTGGTAGACAGTGTAGTAGTTCTCTGGGCTACTTGACAAATACGTCCTTTAAAATGTGCTTCTGATTTAAGAGGCACATCGTGAAAGTTTTTTGCCTCTGAAATTTGAGAGACACAAGGCCATGGTGTCTCTGAAATTTGAGAGGCGTAAGAGCATGGTGCCTCTGAAATTCGGCATGTACCCTTGAATTGTGCCTCTTCGGAGCAGCCCCGGAGGCACAAATGTGTCAGAGGCGCAAATATCGCTCAGTGCCTCTGAAAAATTTCGTTCTGTAATCGGTGTGTTTTGCTTTCTATATACCTTTCATTTTTTAATACTATATGAGAGGCGTATTGGCTCTGTGCCTCTAATTTTTAAAATAATAGAAAGCACAACCCGTTTGTGCCTTACATGTAAGACTCACTACTTTGAGAATGAGCTTCAAATAGAACCTAAAATTATTTACACTTAAACGCGCAATATTTAAACGTTTAACGATTAATGTAAAACTGTCAGCATAAAGTATGTTACATTTAGCATAAATATATCTAGTTTTCGTTGCGCTTTAAAAACCCTTTATGCCTAGCGCCCCTTTTTTCGGACGGCATTTTCGCTATCACTCAAAAACGTTATTTATTTTTCTTAGCCTTTATTCACGAGTATTGAACCTGAACGCCACAAAATATGTTAACATGATCAAGTAGGATGTTGAAATTTCAGTTTTTATACATAAGGATTTTAAAATAAATCATCCCTTGTTCAAGAACTTTCATCAGAAATTTATCTATTATTGCTGGTATTGGCAAAAATCGAAGAAAGTCGCAAAAATGTCCGGGCACAAATGGACTAAAGTAAGATAACCTTGATAAAGTTTATCAATTTTTATTAATCAGAAAGAGTAGCAAACATAATATATGCGTTCTAAACCCATAGTTTTTTTTAATTGTAAAAAAATATCGGAAATCTGGCACTTTAAAATAAACATGTAAGAACGATCAACAATGATGAAAAATATGTTTGAGAGTTATGCAAAAACTTTCAAAAGTTGAGAGAGTTTGGAATGAAAGAAATACAATATTTGTAAAACGTTTTTTTTTTTGCTTTGAAAAAAAGGAAATGTTCAAATATAAAAAAAGTTAACTTACAAAAGTTTCACTACTTGCCGGTTATCGATTCAAGAAAAGTAATATTTAAGAGAGTTTGGAGGTTTTGTTTAACCTACAGAATTAAAATCGATTTGAATTATGACATTACATGGAAAAAAGTTAGAGATAAATAGGTTGAATTTCCTTAGAATTGTTTTTATAAGATATTTGAATTTACACTGTATATCTCATTCCTTAAAAGTTATGTTTGGTACAGTTTAATAAAATATTTTTCTTCTCTTAATGTAGTTTGATTTGTACTTATTTCACCTTGAACAACTAATTATTGAACAATACAAAGTGTTACAGTTCAATAACCATTTTTGTAAGAAAACTTTATTATTATTTTTTTTTTTTTTTTACTTTAGGAATACACTTTTCTTGGAGTATTGTTGTACATCGTTTGCTCGAACAATATATTCATTTTCCATAGATTTTATTTAAATTTACCAACACTTTTCAACTGGATAAGATTTAGCTCAGACTTCAATGTTGGGAAAATTATATGTCACGTAGAATGGTATCATGGGTGTGTGATGTGTGCTCCAAAACAATGATCTCGTGTTTTCCCGAAAACGTCTTCAGTTCAGTGTGGGATGGAGCACGGTTCTGGTGAATTAATTATCTAGAACTGATGAAGGGTTTCCTGTTGATTCCTGTCGATTTTGTGACATCTTAAATACTCAGCCGATGATTTAAGGAGATCATTAATTCAATTTTCGTTTTTATATTCCCATTGATTTTCAACGTTTTCGATTTTCTAGGTTCAGATGCTTTTTTACAGTTTTTTTAAAAGCGTTGTAGTGCATATCCTTCAATATGGGCGATAAAATACCTGATCTTGGCAAAATTTGGACTGAGAGCATTACTGAGAGCTTGTAAAATTTCAGTAGTGAGTAAATAAAAATAGTGATCCAGGTACCCCCTCTGCTGATCACTTTCCGTGGAGGAAATTTCAAATTGGGTGGTTTTATAATCCTTACGAGGCCTTAAACAGCACTTTCTTCAAGAATCCAATAAATGGCTTTGAAGTTTCATAATTTTCCCTCACGTCCACGTGAATTCTAATCAAAGCTTCCGCTGAGAAGGAAACGAGGTTTAAGTTAACCCTTTAACACGCAGTGTTGCCGCTCTGGGAACACCAAACTCTGACGTTTTGACTGTTGCCAGTCACGAAGAATAGATTTGATTTCTATAAAAATAGTTGCGGGTGACATAGCTCCACGAGAATTCTTTACTTTTTAACACGTCATTTCCCGTCAAAAAATTGTCACGATTATTTTTAACAGCTCTGACATCGGCTGAAAAATGGAAGAATGCGAGAACAGCTGGATAGATTGCCCAATGCTGAAAAAAGGGCAGCCGTTGCCATCGCTCGACTCAACTACCAGCAAGATGGCGGACGATCGAAACGTTCATCGCTGTCAGAGATCTAGAAACACTTTTTTCACGCAGCTGGCTGTGCGGCACAGAACAGCCAGCTGTAGCCACAGTGTCAGCTACCCCACCCTATACTTTTTCATAATTAATTTGTAGCCACAACTTTGGACATGCATTACGGAGAGCTTGTATTACTATACGTAATAGAAAAGACAGATAGTTTTTGAGTACCTGTTTTTATGTCTGGAATTAACTCCACTGGACAATCTCTCCTACTGTTTTTAATCTTAAATATGTGGTAGTCTCGTATTTTACACTAAAGCAGCTCTTCCTTATTGGGTTCAAATTGGATATTTTTCTTTGCATATATTTTGCCAGAAATCATTTTATGGGAAAATGAATCACTTTAAACAAAGTATTCCCGATTCCACAATAAAAGAATAAATATCAACATTAAAATGAACGACTTCATCAGCTTTCTTAAATGCTTGTAGAAGAGATTTCGTAATGGGAAGACATTTTGCATTGCTTTTCTCCATTTTTACTCAAATCTTCTTGTTCTGTTGGTGAGTGACGACTTCAAGGTGTCTGCTCAACATTGCTTTTCTTCATTTTTACTCGAGTCTTCTTGTTCTGTTGGTGAGTGACGATTTCAACGTGTCTGCTCAACATTGCTTTACTCCATTTTTACTCGAGTCTTCTTGTTCTGTTGGTGAGTGACGATTTCAACGTGTCTGCTCAACATTGCTTTTCTCCATTTTTACTCGAGTCTTCTTGTTCTGTTGGTGAGTGACGATGTCAACGTGTCTGCTCAACTGCAGCTTTTGGGTTACATCGTTCGCTCTAATTGTTTGCCACAGTATGTACCAGGCAAAATGGAAGTACAGTCAGTTTTAGACCCCCCCCCCCCACATTTTGAAAGTCTGTTAAAATAATAATGAATTTGTATTTTAAGAGTTTATTCCTTTTTTAATCGAGTCTATTTGCAAGTAAAAAGCCATACAAAGTAAAACCCTTCAACACGCTACTACTGAAGAATGTGGACTGAGCCTATTTCATTGCGGCAAGGAGTGGAAGTGAAAAAAACTGTGAAATTAACCATGTGCGCTAGTTTTAGAAAACTGCACGAATTAAGGGACCTATAAACATAAGAATACTACTATGGGTTCTATACAGATGCGTGTCATTTAAATGTTACATGAAACTGGGAAAGAATCTTATACTCTACTTAATAAAGTGCTGTTTTCAAATCATTTTAAAGTCGAAATGGGAAAATGAATCTATTAAAAAACTTCGTAAAATGACATGCATCAGAACCATCGTTTCGGATGGTAGAAAAGGTTCATCTTTTATTAGCTGCATAAAAGTTTCACCCTTCATGATGGTTAAAACTGTTCCTCCAGATTTAACTTTCCTACTTGTTGCGATGACGTAGCTTTTTCGTAGCTGAAGGAGGGTGAATTTGTTTGTGTCATCCTAAACGATTGTTTTGCGATATCCCATTTTTCTGTGTTATTTTACAAAGTGTTTAATTAATTTTACCTCTAAACATGAGCCTTCGTTTTTTTAGTATTCTTTTTAGAAATCGGAATGTTATCCCCCAACTCCTAAAACTGTGTATTGACTTCACATTAAAATGTGTGTCCAATTAAATTACTTAATTGTCAAAATTTTAATACACGGTTGCAAAATCAGACAATGATGCAGAAAGATAATTGTATTCAACCAAACCAGAATTTCGTTTCTTTCTTTTAGTGAGATTTTTGTTCACACATTTTTGTAACGATTTTGATTTTCTCCATGAAGTTAAATATTAATTTGAAAATAAAAGTGTGCTTGGCATCAAATTCTAATAAGGCTTATTTATCGTCTGCAGCATTAAAAATATTTTTTGCTTTAAAATGTCGCTGAAAAATAAACAATGGATTGAAGGCTATATTTTTGCGCTATCCGAAGACAAATACTCTTATTCAGTTATTAAAAAAAGATGTCAAAATCATAGTTTTCATATTTCTACACGTAAAATAAGTGACATAATTAATATGAAAGGAAAGAAACTTCAAAGTTTATATTTCACTGCGGAAAAGGCAAAAAATGTATAACCCAACAAAGGTACGTACACCTCTTATTAAATCTAAAGTCACATCTCATGCTTTAAAGGAAAATCCAACAACCCAAAGAACTATCGCAAAATCTTTAAATATCTCTGTAGGAACTGTGAACAAAATTATAAAATCTGATTTAAAGTTAATCAAAGCAAAAAAATAAAAACGATGTTCATCGCCTAACGCCGAAACATGTTACTCAGCTCAAGACTATGTGTAGATTGTTGTATGAAAATTACTTGGCGGATGAAAAATGGAAATATGCAGTTGCAATTGATGAAACTTGGATACATTTATCCGAGTGCAATAGAAAAAGATCGATTTACTATCGCAAAAGAGGAGAAAAAGACTTAACAATTTGGTTTAGAGAAAACAAGGAAAGTTTTTCTAAAGGTTTTATAGTTATTACAGGATATTCTTATAACGGAAAACTTACAATAAGGAGAGTAGAAAAAAATGTCAAAATTAATTTGGATTACTATCAGAAGTATGTTTTAATATCTATTTTTAAAGAAGAAATTCCATCCCTTTATCCAAACTATCTTCACTGTGTTAAGTTCCATCACGATAAAGCTCCAAGCCATAGCTCTAAAGCTACTGCTCTAATTTTTGATAAAATGATAAATGAAACTGGAATTCAAGCTATTCCCTTTAAATGCATCCCACCTAAGTCCCCTAACGTGTCTAACTATGGATTATGTGAATTTGGACTTTTAAAACAAGCTCTTTATAAGCGGCATCCCAAAACATTGGGTGGACTCTGGAAGACTGTGAGGGAGGAATGGAACAATATCAGCTTTGATGTTTTTTGAAAAGGACTTTTATCTTGGATATCAAGATGTAATATGATAGTTCAGAGAAAGGGCTATCAGATTGAACACATTAGAAAATAAAATTCTTATATTTATTCATGCATATATCTTTGCAAAATCGTTACAAAAATGTGTAAACACCCTCTGTACTTACTCAGTATGAAATTATAATCTCTTTTGTGATATGACTCCTAGACATAGTCAATATTTACACATTTCTTTTTATTTGCTACGGCTTATAAACTCGATAAGAATAAAATAATATTTCAAAATATTTTTGTGGAAATAGCGTCTTATACCATTAATACGCAGCATCTAACTTAAAATCAATAATCTGAAATCCGTTTTCGGTATTTCTCAGATGAAAAAGCTGAATATTGCAAAAGATGTTATCAAAGGCTATCTATCAATATCAACCACTTGAAATTCAGGCAAAAATACAATAAAAGGAAATACGTTTTTAAACCAGAAAATATGTCTTCCACAAAATTCCAATATAACACCAGGATAGAATCTATTTCTCAGAATAACCCACATGTACAAAAGTTCCTAATGGAATTGGATTAAAGAGCAATAGCAAGCAGCAAACAAAAACGTTAAACCCATTTGGAAGAAACTACTTTGAAGATTAGATAAGGAGGGGTTCCTGGGAATAAAGATCGTAAAATATCATTTACGGTTGCACCTTCTTCAGAAAAAAATTAAATCTCAAATATAATAGGTAGTTAACAGTAAGCAGTTTCATGGTTTTTCGAACTGCAGGAATTAATTTCACTGCATATTATAAAATGAATGCCTAACAACTCAAAATGCAAAACACCACGTCTAGCAGAATACTTTTGGTATTTAGGTTGAACTATTAAAATAATTGGTTTAGTCGAGAGAGAGAGAATACTTTTTCAAATATTCTAAGACATACTTTCTAGATAAAGTGGAGATTATAAACATAATATTTTGAAATATAGGATATTTTGCAATGTAATATTTAAGTACACCCATGTCCATAAATTAAGGATAATTCAGAATCACACAGAAATTGATCTCTAAAATAAAAATTTCACCTGTGGAATGATCACACACATCTTGAAGAAGAATATGCAAATTACAGGAAACCACCAGATGGCGTGGATGGTACGTCAACAATGACGAGAGTGTAAGAGAGGGGTATATAAGCAATGGTGGCAAAGAAGTAAAATTGTTCACAAGAGCTGTGAAAGCCTTTCAGTGCAAAAACCGCATAGTTATGGCACAAAAGAGGCATTTGGATGATGTTTTACGTGGCAGAATTATCGGACGACTGGAATGTGGACGTACCCAGCTGGAAGTATCCGAGGAACTTGGAATCGCCCAGAGTGTCATCTCCAGGCTTTGGCAACGATTCCAAGATGATGGTAATGTGAGTAGACGTTACAGCACAGTTCGCCCCCGAGTTACAACGCCGAATGAGGACCGCTATTTGGCAGTTACTGCCAAAAGAAACAGACGGAGTACAGCATCAGACCTGTCTCGTCAGCTCTCTTCAGCTACCGGTACGACAGTTTCAAGGCAGACCGTGTACAGACGCTTAGGGCACATTGGTCTATATGCTCGTAGGCCTGTCAAATGTGTTCCACTTAGCGCAACTCACTGTCGCCTGCGATTAACCTGGAGTAGAGAGCATGCATTGTGGACACCGCAACAGTTGTCTTGTGTGATGTTTTCCGACGAGTCAAGGTTTAGTTTTGAGTCTGATTCTCGCCGGACATTCATCTGGAGAGCGCCAGGTACCCGTTACCACCAAGAGAACACCATTGAAAGACACCGTTACGGTGGTGCAGGATGGCTCGTTTGGGGAGGAATTATTCTTGGTTCCAGAACTGACCTGCATGTTCAGAGTGTAACGATGACAGGCCACATCTATCGGGATGTCATTCTGGAACAACATGTACGTTTGTTTCGGGGCGCCATGGGTGCTGAATTTGTGTTTATGGATGACAACGCCCGTCCTCACCGTGCAAACATTGTAGACGAATGCCTTCAATCGGAGGATATCACCCGTATGCATTGGGCAGCATACTCACCGGACTTGAATCCAATAGAGCATGTGTGGGATATGCTTGGCCGACGAATTGCAGCCCGTCAACCCCCTCCCACCTGTCTACCGGAACTTCGGAGTGCATTGCTTGTTGAGTGGTGTAATATTACCCAAGATCAGATTGATCATTTGATACTCAGTATGCCTAGGCGTTGTCAGGCCTGTATTGCATCGTCCGGGAGACATACTCCGTATTAACCATCCTACTAACCATGTTATATTGTTTTTTGTAAATAGGTTCTTTTTTGAAATTTGGTCAAGGGAGTAAAACTTGCAATTTTTATTAATTATGTCAAACATATAGCATCTTTTTTGCACTTTAATTTTTGTTTAATAAATAGACTTTACAAATAAGTCAAATTTGTTTTGCTTCTTTCTCTTTCTTTGCCTGAACTTTATTATCCTTAATTTATGGACATGAGTGTATTTAAATGTTAGTATTCATACAAATTTTTGTTATACCAATAATTAGCTGAGTTAAAATATTAAATGTAAATAAGCTCAGGAACTAAATCAATTTTTAATGTTTAAAATAATATGCACCACACATAGTTAAACCATAAGTATTCTTCATTTGATTACGTACCTGCAGAAAGTATAAAATGGATATATGTATATCTAAATATGCATGTTTCAAGTACCGTAAACCGGGGCTATTTTTGTGCTTGAGAGGTTATTTTGGTCAAAAAACGAAAAAGAAGTTGTATTTAACAAACAATGCAAGATAAATAAGAGTTTTCGGGCGTGAAAAAGACTTTGCGCCCTTTTGTTTGTAATTCAATACCTTTGGGGTAATTTTAATTGTTTGTTATTGGCAACAGTTTTTATAACATTTCTTTACATGCAAAGATAATTTTTATCCTCCAAACTTTTTCCTAAGAAGCAATCTGGAAAAGTTTGTGGAAGGTAAGTGTAAAATATTGGTAGTTACCTGTTACCAATGCTTGATCATAGCTTGTCTTCTTTTTTTTTTTTTTTTTTTTAAGTGTTTTTCGTGATTGTCCAAAGTAGTCCTGGTTGACGGTATTAAAAAACAATTCGGAAATATAGTAAAATAAATGTGTTGAACCTTGAAACATACAGGGTGTCCCAATATAACGTTTCAGAACTTTTAGGAAGGTGTTGGGTGCATACGAAAGCTTGGAATCATTTAGCAATGCAGAGTCTGAAATGTTCTATTGATGCGGTGGTGTACACAGGTATGTCAGAAATGAAAGAGGCCATGTTAGTGAATATTCCCTTTAATAATAAATTTAAGTGAACAAAAGTGATATGGGTCAAAGAGGGTGTTTGCGTGAATTATGTGTCGTCCATCGACTTCATTTCAAGCCTCATATCTAAGGCATATGGAATTCTGAATATTCCGAAATATACAAAAATATTCCAGGAAATTTTATCTTATAATTATCGCGAATTTCTACTGCAGCTACTGAGGCTTCTGCAACTAGATCATCGCCGTTGACAACTGGGGGCCATACACCAATGTCTTCATGTGCTCACAAAAAAGAAATCAAGACTTGATAGGTCTATTGACCGAGGCGGCAAAGGCACTACACGACCACACTCGATCCGCTGTTGGCCAAACCTGATGCCTAGATGGTTACAAAAGTCACCATCGCATACCATCTATTGGAACGAATTGTCCCACTCCTTCCCTGTGGTTTCAATATCGGAGAGTCATATTGAAGCTATCTATACAAAAATCTGTTCGTCAGTGAAATATTTATGGCAACACCTGCTGCATAAAGTAGTGACTGCCAGTTTGGTCCGGTAAGGTCCAATGCGGAGATCATCTACAATGCCATCCCATCCCAACTACACGTTCGTGCAATTAGCCGTCCTACTAACGCTGCAACTTCGTGCGAAATGACAATTCCCTCCAAGAACTCTCGAACTTTCTCGCAAAGTCATCATTTCTGACTCGGCATTGCCATTTAGTTCGAGTCGTTCGGATGCACTCTACCACTTTCCCGGCCTTGTTCACTAAGCATTTGCCACGCCTATTAATCCAAACACGCGTTCAATACATACATCTTACTCATGGGTACGATATTTTTTATTTGATTTGATTTGATTTTTGGGATTATGTCCGATTGATTACCAACACGAGGGATCTAGGCCGAAGGGGGGTGCCAGCCGTGTGAAGTAGATCACATATTTCATTTTAATTGTCATTTCTTCTCGTTTCTTAAATTTAATCTATTTAAAATCAAGTATTCTAACTTATATTTCTGTTCACATTTACCACATTTTGGCTTATTTTAAATTTACTTCGCTTTTCCTGTATGTACTAGTTTTTTAGTTGTTTATTTTTCTCAGACTACCTGGAGCCTTCTGGCAAAAAATAGATTACATTACGTCATATTTGAAAACGTAATAAATTTGTGCTTCCCCTTCTGCTGGCGCTTTTTTTGCGAACTGTATTTTGATGCCACGCACCAACTTTCAAAATTATCCTTTCGTGGTTCGATTGTTTTAATTTTATTGGTCTAAATTTATTTCCGCTGTGTAGTTGGCGTTGGTTATTACGGCTAAGTTTACGTTCTAGCCAATGTCAAGTTCCGTTTTGGCATAATTTTTTATGTGACTCTACTGCTTTTCGATGGTCAAGTGAACGCGTATTTTTTTAGCACGCTGGGCCACTACCAGACTCTACAATATGTAAAAGCTTATCTTAAACTGTTTCTTTAATTAAAATTTTTTTAAAGAAGTGTATTTGATTCTTTATTTTGGAACTAATTGCGTTATCGAACGAACCTGCGTTTTTGCAGCTTCAAAGCTAATCAATTTACGACTTTAAAATAGCCAAAATAGCATCTACAGTATACGCCATGGGGGTTTTCTAAAAGGTATATTAGCCGTTATCAAGAAACGGAAAGAGAAAAAAGAAAGTAAGAAAATCTGAAACACTTTCAGATTTTAAATACGCATTAAAGTGCTATATATTAAAAGCGTATCATAATCCATGCCTCTTCCCTATTTCCCTTCCTTATTCCATTAAGTTGGAAAGTGTATCATTATTCATGAGTGTGATTAAACAAAATTAAAATTGGTATTTCTAACATCCTTTTTTCTGGATGTAATACAAGAGAAATAGAATGGAAAAAGATGCGCAGAAAACGCACAATTCGAACTGAATGAAAGTCTCAAACACTTATTTTTAATTTGTTTGTATAACATATATTTCGGATTTGTGTACAAGACCCGAAGTCCGCTTATAAATCCACGTCAGAAGGCAAAACTTATTCAGGTGTATCCTTTATGCAGGCGTAGCAGACGATAATATGAATTTATTTATTAAAAACTATGTATTCTATAATTTTTCGTCATCTCTCGACTGTCCCGTAAAATAAAAACTCAACTTTATTCTTTTTTTTATAAAAGATAGTTTTTTGTATATTATAGGAACAGTGTCTTTTTTTGTGCGATAAGCCTATATGTTAATCCAGGACTTTAACTGTCTTTAATTCCAAATTTCATCCACATCCGCCTAACCGTTTCTGCGTGAAAGAGTAATAAACATACATACAAACATTGACATTTATAATATTAGTAGGATTACATTCTTGACTTTATATTTTGTTTCTAGTTTATAAAATAACAAATAAGAAAAAAAAATATTTGAAAGTGTACTAGAGTGAATCCAAAATAAGCAAAACCTCTGAAGAACGGAAATAATGTTAGTACCGTCAAAAAGCAGCAGGTTTTGGACATGTCATTCTTTTGAAGCTTAAAGTAATACCAACTCAGTGAATTATTCAATCGTGATAAAACTAATCTTAGAGAGTTACCAGGTAACCTTCTGTAGGTCTACTGCAACCGAAAGTAAGTAGGTTACCGTAACTCTCAAATTTGAATTTTCATTGGACTAATTGTAATACACCTACCAGTGTTCCGAGGTCGTTTCTCGAGACACAGCTGTCTTCTTTGTTTGATCACCGAAGGGTGAATTAAAACACTGATTTTTACTTATTTCTAATGTAATATTTTAAAAATAAAATTAATTATTATATCAGTATTTTGTTTTATTGCATCTATTAGTCGCCTCCATTCTCTCCTTATGTTTTTTACATTTTGAAACAACAAAGTAGAGCTTCAAATACATTTTTAAAAAATGATGTATCATTTTTGAAATACAATTTCGTAAGCCTCTTTATTTTTGTTGAATAGAAATGATGTTTCTCTTATACGAAACTACACCAATACGCAAACATATGTCTCCGTGCACAATAGGATAAATCACCTTTCCCTCGAAACAGATGAATGCGAATAAATTTCTCTGAAAGATATGAAAAAGTTTCGAAATGCTCAATTTCGAAAAAGAAAGTTGTTTCTAAAATAGTTTCTTTCTTTTTCTATTAAAAAATCTGTGGTTTTCTTTTAGAAATCAATTTTGGAAATTCTCTTAACACAGGTTTTGTTTTCATGGAAAACTATTAAGGGAGAAAAACCTATATTATTGAGAAATGAAATGCAGAATGGAAATAGGAAAGCCGTATGCTTTTTCCGAGATGCTTATTTAATGTATAGATTTTTTTTTAACTTATCAGAAAAGTATGCTATGTATTTTTGATAGATATTTTGTCAAGCAGAAGAGAGATTTTCCACCTGCAGTTTTAAATCAAAACGGAAGAAATGCTAACCTACCTTTAAAACAATACATCACTTATATCGGAGATTTCAGCTTTTTAGAACGTTTTCCAAATATTAGATTAGAAAAATGTCTTTTATCCCAAAACTGAAGAAATCGTAACCACCCTTCTAATTTCGGCGTGTGTAAGAATTTTTGTTTTCTTCTTAAAAGAACAAATTATTATGCCACGTTTTTCTAATGGTGCATGTGGTGAACCAACTAAATTAAAGAGCAAACATATGACTACTCAATCGTGAGATGGCAGTACTTTCCCTTACGAGTGGTAAAATAGAACTATTTCAACTTTTAAATTCAATTTTCTTTTCGGATCAAAATGATACAAATGGAATAGAAGGTTTTTAAAATGGTGTATAACTTGTTTTATTTAATTTTTAACTATTGAGCAGGCCCGCCGAGAGGGTGAAGACAGAGGGACAATTGCCCCGGGGCCCGGGCCTGTAGAACATACATTACAAATTTTTAGCGTATAAATCCCATTGAAAAATAAAATATTTGTGTCTCCTAAAACATTTTTTGGCTCACGCAGTTGCCTTCGTACAAACTTAAAGAAAAAACCACAACTTCTGAATTAAGCTTGGAAAATATTTTATTTAATTATACTGGAGCTCTTATTAACACTATTACTGTCTATGCATTATACGATCTACAGTGTTTGTAAAAACCTGAAATTCGAAATTAATGGACAAAGAACAATGAGAAAAGACAGAGAAAATAGATATGGTGGCGGACTGGCTTTTCTCGTCAAGAATTGCATCAAATATAAAGCAGTCACCTTTCCTGAGAATGATGACCCTTTCTCTAATACAGAGGCCCAAAAGTTGTGTTTTTTCCCATTCGCACGATTCTTCTGATCAAGGTATGCCATCCGGATAATTCCGACCTTAACACTGAAATGTTGAACTGTTTCTGCTGAAATAACCCCCGATCCGGTCTTCATACTGGGAGGCTGTAACTCGAAGAGCCCAACCTGGGGCTCAACATCGTTAGATGTAAAAGGAATGCAAGTCGAAGACTTGCTACTTGATGTTGGTCTAACCATCCTTAATGATAAACAGCCCACCTACCTTTCCAGAATAACAGGAGCAGAATCGGCTATTGATTTTACAGCTGTTAGTCATCAAATCTCTAACCTTTACAGTTGCAAAAGCCATAATTGGCCATAGACCTATTATCACAGATTTCAGGGAACAACTTTAACCAGAAAAACAAAAGAAAATATCTTGGAACTTTAGAAAAGCAAACTTTTCCGGCTTTACCAGTACTCTGGATGAAGCGTGTAAATTTGTGGCAAAACACGAAAATCTTGAACTGCGACAGTTTAACAAAAGTATCACTCTAGCAATCAAAAAAATCATACTAAGAGGTAAGAGGGAAAAGCACTGGATTCCTTTCTGGAAGGTTGCTGAAATCTATACTCTCATTACTAAAACAGACCAGCTAAATGAACTTCTAAGGACTAATAACACTGCAGAAAACAGGAAAACACTCAACGAATTAACACAAAGCGTTGAAGAGAAAATTGCTGAATGCAAAAGACTTAAGTGGGCCGAATTCAGTGGTACCTCGGATCGCGAAAACAACTGCAAGCATTGTCAAATTGCTAAAGCCTTGAACAACGGATTGGTCAATACTAAGACTCAAACATCAAACGTTATCCTTTCATCGAATGAAACTGCTGTCACCAACAAAAAGTCTGCTAACCTTTCAGTTAAATACTATTCCAAGATGAGAAGACTTGACTTCCAACCCGATGACAAAAAAAAATTAATGAAAACTGTTAGAAGAACTGTTTTTAAAGCAAGAGCGTACAAAATGGTTGACAACTTCTCCAAACCTACCACCAAGAAAGAACTGGACGCAGCAATAAATCAAATCCCCTTTGGGAAATCACCAGGCCACGATTTAATTTTTGGAGAGATGGTGAAATACTTTGGAGAAAAACACAAAGTATTTTCTAGATACCATCAATACATCATGGTTAAAAGGAACACTACCTTGAAAACTTCCTTGGAAAACTTCCATCATAGCTCTTATTGTTAAACCAGGGAAATCTCCAGAAAAATGTAAAATCTACAGGCCTATTCCCCTTGCAAGCACCCTATGCAAAGTTATGGAACGAATTGTTCATAACAGTGTGATGACAGAATTCTTACATTAAAAGAAAATCAACTTTTATTAGACGCCTTACAGGAAACACCACTCAACAGATCATCTTTTCTACCTCTAGCAATCCATCATTGACGGCCTACAAGCTAAACCTCACAAAAAGACTACTGTTGTTTCCTAGATATGACCTCAGCTTTTGACATGGTGTAGAGAGAGAAACTCATACAGACCGCTCACAAAATGGCTATACAATGCAATGCCTTAATTTGGATATCTGATTTTCTTAAGAACAGAAAAATAATGGTACGCTTCAATGGTGTCTACTCGCATGAAAGAGAGACATGGGGAAGTGTACCGCAGGGTTCTGTCCTCAGTTGTTTCTAATTTACGTCAATAATATTCACCCCTATCTTCAAAAGTAAACAAGAGTGGCCTGTTACGTAGACGATATTGCTATTTGGCACTCTGATGAAAATCTGAAGCAATCCGAATATTCTTTAAACCAATCACTCAAAGGAACGCAAAGTGGTCAACTCCTTAAAATTGAAAATAAATCCACAGAAAACGTCGTACAGCATATTTTCCACAGACAGAAAACACAGGCATCTATTCTCACCAAACTTGGTCCTGAACAATCAATCTCTATCAAAAACAGGAAACCCTGTTTACTAGGGGTAACTTCAGAAGCAGAACTGAGCTTCTCTGAACATATTAAGAAATGTGCTAATAAATCTTTTAAAAAGTTGAGAATCTTGAAATGTCTGTGTGGCACAGATTGGGGAGCAAGTCCCAAAACTTTGAAAACAACATAGACTACGCTATTTTGACTGGCTTTTATTATTTTCCAATGGCGGGCCTCTGCCTTGGAGGCATTGGACACTGCTAAGGCTGGAGTTGTTGGTCTTTTTATTATGGGGGCACCTAGAAGGTGGACCAATGTCGCCCCCTACGAAGGCACGGACATAATGAAAGCCACGCCTAGTCGGGTATCGAACCCCATTATGGAATATGCATCGCCGATTTAGTTCGAGCTCGACGTTGAAAAAAAATAGATTGCATACAGGCTAGAGCGTCAAAAATAATCATGACCTGACATTGTCAGTGAAGCTGTCGTTTCACTGAGAATATCAGGTCGCAGCAAGAATGCGGACTACAACTACTTGAAAGCAGAAGGAAACTCCAAATTATCAATTTTACCAACAAGATCAGAAGTCATGATAAAGATCGCATTAGCAATCAAGATTTCCAAATGTATAGCAAAAGTACCACGCTCAAACGATCCTCGACAATGCAATTTGATGAAACACCTAGACAACAGATTGGACTTGGGCACAGTAAGTATGCGATTCTACAGGAACCAATGCAAAACTCAACACTTCCCGAAAACAAAGAAATTAAAACTTATCTTTTTGAACCCTGCTCCAAAAGGGAACCAGCAATCAACATCAGAGACAAAGGAATCAAAACCATCGATTACTATTCAAAAGAAGACTGCATATTTTCCTTCACTAAAGGATCTTCAGACTAGACTTTATAAAACAGAGGGGCTGGCTTAAATTTCATCTTTCCGCAGGGTAAAAGAACAGAACAATTCAAAGTTGATGCAGGTAAAATATCCACAGATTTCAAGTGCGAGCTTCCTGCTATTCAAAAAGCCTTGAACGAGTATATTAATCTTCAAGAAACAGAGAAAGAAAAGGAATTTATCATCTTCGGCGACTCCAAAGCTGTCCTTCAGGCAATTCATAAAGGAAACTTGGGACTTGTTCTGAACATACACGACATACCGCACAAAATCTTCAGCTTAAATAAAAAATGCATCATGCAATGAGTGCTGCCAGTATATCTTGGAATTGATGAAAATGAGACCGCGGATGTCTTGGCGAAAGAGTCAAGAAAGCTCAACATTGATAAACTACCCTATGTTGTAACACTTAATGATATTAATGCAGCGGCAAAGTCAAGATTAAAAGACAACGGAGTAAAACTTAAACATCAAATCTGTGAACTAGACACAAGCAGGACCCTGGCGAACACCCTTACCAGACTCAGAACACATCACCTGAAAGGTATGAAAATCCTAAAAGATGGAACTACAAAGTACCTGAACTGCAGAAACTGTGGCCCTGGCACAGAACTGCCACCTGAACATCTCTTATCCTGCCCTGCCATTTCGGCCATTTTACAGCAGATTAGTGACTATCCGCATGAAGGTCTTTATTCGGACATTTGCCTTGATATAGTTGAAGCAGTGTATAAAAACTTCGGTCCTATATAGATTTCTATTTTTTCCATGTCCATATCACGACAACCAACTAGTGTTTGTAAAAGGAGCTAATCGTTTGGCTACGAATTTTATAATAAATCTGCTTTAGTTTTCAAATAGCGAACTCAACATTTAAAAAAGTCTTATATTTAATTGTATCTAATGATTATCTATAAGCATTGAAAAAGAATTTCAGACCTATCTGTACATTTTTTAAAAATTATTTTGATAAAATACCTGCAATTTGATGGAAGTTTTATCATGTACAAAGTTTTGTATATATGATGTACGGTAAATTTAAAGTATACTAATTCAAAATGTTTAAAAAACTTTTCTGGATATGCAAAATGGATTTTTTGGGGGGGAGAGAGCCCATCGCAAATACCTCCCTTGAGGCCCGAAAATTTTATCGGCGGCCCAATATTGAGCATCACAACAAAAATATTGTTAAAATTGACATGAATGTTTGAGAGTTTTCTGCTCAAAATTTATTTTTAAATTATAAATAAATTTTGTAAAAACTGCCAAGTTGCCTGAAAAGAAAAATTCCTTTACATTCACTGAGATGCTAAATGTTAAATCAGATTAATTAATGAACTCTTCATAAGTCAAAGAGTGTGTGCAGCATTTTCAATGCTTTCCCTTTAAGTACTACATGCGGGAAACCTAAAATTTATCGGATACGGTAAGAAATGCATAATATACTATACAACATATCATTTTAAGTCATTTTTAAAAATTTACTTAAAATATGCTACCCAACAACTTGTCTCGATAATTAAAAGTTTTTAAAAGTATAATTATCTTCGCAGAAAACAGCAAATGTTGCGCTTTTAAAACTCCTTCCTTTCATTTCCATAATTATACTTTGGATTTAGTTACTGGAAAATATCAGCCCAATTTTCTTGCTGTTAAGTATAAATTTGGCAGCATATTACAGCTCAGGATAATAAATAACACTTTTATCATTTTCGAGCTTCAAATTTCGAAGTAAAACTTTGAGGTTTAAAGTTTTAAATAGTGAGAGAGAACGCTACAACTAATACCTTTGAAAAATTCCTAATATTTATCACAGTAAAGCTTCTCATAATTGTAATATGACTGAATTTAAGTAAACTGTGTGAATGATGTTGCAATAACCTTTATCATATCATTTCATTTTTTAATCTATTAGTGTAATAATATGTATACTAGTATCTAATGTTAAAAGTTGACAATGATTAGCTCATTTTCAATTATCATGCTTTCGCATTTCATGTGAACTTAAATTTTCTAATTCTTTCAGAGATCTAACAAAGTAGCGTTGAATAAGAATTTAGATCGAAAATATCTTTAACGTACCATCAAAAAGTCTTCTAATACGCAGATAACAGTTGAAAGACGTTGAGATTTTTATTTATCGTGTTTTAACTTTCTTTTGTTTGTTCTCTATGCTTTTCAAGAAGCGTCAATAAAATTTGATTACAGCACTCCTTGTGCATAAATTTTAAAATTTTGAAGTTTAGCTTACGTTTTATTTTAATGCAACCTATTTTGAGTTTTCTGTACTAAAAAACGCACATTTCATAAGTGAATTAATCTTAAGAACAGGAAACCGATATCTAAAACGATAGGAGCTCATTATGGCCTATACATAAGAGCATATTCACTTAGTGTGAATCAGCTTAATTATTCTCTGTGTGGGAAGATGCATAACCTCACATACAGAGAAATTAATTATTATGCACATTCAAATAACCGTGGGCTAATATCATTTCAACTATAGATTAATTATAGATGTACCGAATATAGCATTCTACAGTCTTACCAAAGTAAGACAGTTTGGCTTTCCACATAATTACACATTAATTGCTCCACAGAATTCACTATACATACACACCAAAAATGCTACACAGGACTTCGAGGCAAAATTGTGTTTTCTGATCATTATTTTACGTAAGATCTATTCATTTATCAGTTTACATTCTCTTAAAACAGCGTCTTTCTCGGTGTACGTTTAACATCACAAATAATTAATTAATTGTCCTTCAAAACTGTTCAATTTAACCGAAGTTTAATAAACAGTATTCTGTTTTACATGGTACTTCTTTATAGAAAGAATAATATATTTGTACAGCAGATGCATGACTTCGGCTTAGGCATTCTGTACTGAATAAAAATATGACACAAACTTTTTAGAAAATTATGCACTCCTCTTACCACCAAAGAAGTCAACGCTATTTATTCCCAACATATTGCTCAAACGATTCCTTACCTTATATTCGATGTACAAATAAAACGACGTCTTCACGTCAGGACAGTCAGAAAAATATTATGAATGTATGACTGAATATGACTATGCATGTATGGTCTTCGCACATCTTTTTCTATAACATGTCGTCGCAGCTTTAACCGTAATGCAGTAGGCTTCTGCATAGGAAAGATGGATGGTAGAGAACTTTACATGAAAGCTCTTGGTTTCTTCTGGGAAAATAGGCAAATAGCAGGTGAAGACTTGAGTGGGGATCAAACCTCTTCCTAGAAAGGCAAAAATGACTATTTGCTCTGATAAATAGAGGGCGTTGATGTGTTTGGACTCATTCCATTTATGTGACTACCATAGCTGCCGTCAATGTAAAATAGAATATTCTTTGAATGCTTTTAGAAAAATGCAGATTGTTCTAAAACAACTGAAAATACCATTACAATTTAAGTTACTTTTATTCTGCCCATGAGCGTGCCACTAATATGGCAACAGTTTCGAGGCAATGTTTTTTCTCGTTATGCTCAATCTAGAGATTCCTATTTCTATGCTCTAAAGTCTTCCCATGATTTGCTCTAAAGCAAACCTTTTAGCATTAAATATTTTTTTCAATATCATTTGCCATGTCTGTTTTCAAAATTATTAACGTTGTGTATTCCCAACGTTCTAGGTGCCGTTCGTAATGTGGCATATTATTGGCAGCCGGTTTGTTCGCCTAACTCTGTTTCCGCCAAAGTGAAGTTCTTGCAGCGTGTGAATTTTCGGTCACTTCACCTCTATTCGATTGTAAAACTAAAACTTTTTTTTCACGGTAGCCGACACCAGAACACATTATTTAGTTGCTTATTTTAAACTGTTTCTTCGATAAATAGTTCTTTAAAAATATGAAGATTTTTATATTAAGCAAATAAATGTTTTTGAAACTGTGTTATGCAACCACAACGCTAATTAACTCCGAATTTAAAATAGTTAAGTAAATTCTTCAGTATACAGGTAAACCAAGTCTTTGCTTCTTCATAAAATTAATTAATGCGTGTTTTACTTAACTTTTTATATGATTTTAAAATTTTATTCCGTATTGACGCAGTCTGAAAATCCTTTTACAAATCATGTACCAAAAATGAAACTATGTGATAAGATATATACCTATAAAATACAACTAAACATAATTTATATTGAAGTGTCACCAAGAAAAGTTCTACGCAATCATCTAACGTAGTCTGCAACACTTAATTATAAACACATATTCACCAACTAATAACTTCTAAGAATATCTAAGAATGCATAGTTTTTAGTTTTAAAAGATTTTTAAAATTCCATTTTGGGTAATTTGCTTATATATTATTCAAGTAAATGGCGAAAAAATGGTTCAAGCATAAATTAAATCAACACTTGAGAATTTCATCTGATACAACATCTGCTACATAATATGATTCTCACTTAATTTACGAAAAGTGTAGGCGGGAGGCTGGAAATATTGCACTTTGTAGTTTTCGTTTAAAATTAATTTAATTTTAATAAAAACACGCACTGAACTACGATTAAGAGCAAGCAGCTGCTGGTGTTTAAAAAAGAAAAACATGCTGCAAGCTTTGCTATCGTGAATATTTCTCCTCTTTTCGTATAAATTCTTTATTCAATAAATAAAAAAGTATTTAATTAATTTTCCAAAGTACTAATCGCATTTTATAAATGACTGTGCTCAAGATCATAAAACATTTTAGGTGTTTAAAAACTGCAATATTATAACAGTACTGTACGCAATATTATCGCTCAATAGATTAAGAAAAATATAAATGTTTTCTTTTCAAATAGTTTTATGACAGTATTTAGAAAATAAAACTTTTATTTCTTTTATTCGTGTTTTAATTCTTTAATTAAAATAGTGCAGTCTCTTTATGTTTTGCAGTGTAAAATTGGAAATTAAAAGATTAAAACTTTTTAAAACAACAGGTTTAGTTTGTTTCTCACATTAAATTAATATAATACATTTTATCTTAATTTTTAAAAGCTTTTGCCTCAACTCAAGAAGTCATAACAAACTCAAAAAAATTAAAATCAACACTGGTTATTATATTTTTAATTCCAATTCAGCAATTTATTGAAATTCATTAAATAACAAAAATTACATGCAATTTAAATATTTAGTTACACAATAGTAATTTTTCTAGACATTTTGAAGAAGTTTTTTTAGATTTAAATGTATTGCATTGATTTTAATTGTTATTAGGTAAAATCATTTGTTTATAGAGTTCACTTAAAATTCATGTTTGATATAAACGAGAGTTTTTAAAAAAGTAGCAATTACTTTGTAAATCATATTTATGCCCTTTAATAATGGTACAACAATATGCCAAAATTTCTTGTTCAGATCACTCTTAAAATAAAAAAAAACCTAAACCTGAAACCAAAACCTAATAAAATAACCGTCTAGAAAGCTACCTAATTTCATCTATAACTCTTTTCAAATGTTTTAAGAAATGTGTGAAATTTATTAGCTTTTGGAATCTTGGTTTTACAGTTTAGAATGCACTTATCTAACAATTTAATTCTACTTTCATCACAAATATTCGTTTAAAAATAAAATAAATATTTTCTTTAAAAAAAAATACTTAAATATTTAAATTCATCATCTTTTTGCTTTCTTAAACGTATGAAGCAACATTTTACAAAGTAAATGTACGGTAAAATAAAGAATTTGAAACTCTGCTAAAAACAGTCTAGCACTAAGACACATATATAACTTTTTACATTTACGTAATCATTCACTTTCTAAAGAGAGAATTTGCGCTCAACAGTCATTTTCAAATGCTATCGTGATATTTTATTTGCTATTTTCTATCTCATAAGTTACTTTAAAACTTTTTCGGAGATTTAATAGTTTCTTCAAAGAAGATTATTTTATATCCAGAAGCTATATTTTGAAAATATTGAGAATGGTAGTTATATTCCAAAATATACGAAGTTATTCAAATACATACGATGAAAACTCACGAAAGCCAGCAAAGTACAAAAAGTTACTTATAGATTTGATATAAAAAGTAATTCTTAATAGTAAATAAAAAACTTTTATTCTACAGATAAAGCTTTATAACTTAAATTTATTACTACAGGAAAGGTTATAAATGCAATATATAAATGGTTCTCAGCTGCATTATATGCCCTTTAAATATAAGAGATTTAAACTAAATTTCAGGAAATATTAGATTGAATGCGAATAAGTATTTATATAGTCAAAAATTGGATTTTTTTTTAATTTTCGTGTGCAAATGAAGCGTCATCAGAAATATTAATTTATTTTTTCATTTGTTTTATCTTAAATTATTTATTATTTTATGTTGGTTTAAAATTACTTTCTACTAATTTATATTTAAATATATTTATATTTTTATGAAATTTTTGGTCATACACTTTAAGTTTAAAAATGAGACAATTTTCGGATATTTATTTCAAGAATATTAAATGAATTATGTACAGAAGAAAAAGCATACTTTATTTAAAAAATCCGCTAAATTAACATCTGACAGCAAAACGATGTTGAAAGCATAGCTCTGCTATACGTTTTTAGTGCAACATATTTGCAGGTTTGCACGAAAATGAAAATGTTGTTCAACAGATTTGCAAATACAAGTTAAATCTATATGAACCACTACGATTGAAATTTTACTATAACTTTCTTGTATTCACAATCTACCGACTGTTTATAATAAAAGTTAAGACTTCAAAACACTAACTTTGAAACTACAAAATGTGCAAAGTTCCAAAATGTGCCGATATATGACGCTGACAGTGTTCAGCATTGCTGCTGTGGAGCATGCAGATTACTAAGATGTGGCATGTGCAACTTACCTCTCTCTCTGACATACCTCTGGCAAAAATGCTGAGCTCTAGCGCTTTGCCTGAGTGATTCATCATGGCTGATGATGAATTGCGCTGTGTTACTGTGTTGTATTAAGGTTAAGCTGCGCTAGAATCATCTGCATAGGGGAGTGCGGTGTATTCGACGGGGGGCTTTTTAAGAGATCTTAAAGCGTATTCACGTTTAATCTGGAAAAATCCAGCCAAACCTCCAAACCGTTAAATCGATAGCCGCGCGGTAGGCCAGAACGCTAGCCCTTCACACCTCAGCCATCTATCGCCATGCAAAATGTTGGCGATGAAGGATCATGCTCTGGTTGTAAAGCTTTTCTATCTACGGTGACTGCGTCCGAAAGTTCTGTACTTTAAAATCCATAAGTCCGGCTCAATGTCCACATATAGCCTGCGGACAATGATAGATAAATTCGAAGAGACCGGCTCATTTGACGTGGATTGCGAACCTGGCCAACTTGAAGGCAATCATCACACATCAGATTCATAGCATAGCATGGCATAGAATCAGCGCAGGTACCCTCCTATCTGTTGTGGAACATGCGCTTCCAAATAGTAGCGGAACGAGGCCTCCGTTTTTCCCTAGAAATCTTTTTCCACTATCCCTATTTTTGCTGTAAACACATATTCTTGTCTCTTTGTAATAAATTTGTCTTATGCCCTTGGAGAATATTGTTTTCTTTTCAGACAACAACATTCTTGTGTTTAACTAATACATTTAGGCCTCTCCCTTTACAACACCCTGACAGTGCCACCTATCGGCACATTTTGGAATTATTTTGCCAAACAAAGTTTCATTGCCTTCGATTCTTCTTGTAAAATATCAAGTCATTCTGACCCGTAGTTTAAAAGTTAGAGCATTTTGAAATCACAAATTTTATTATTATCACCCTGTAGATTGTAAATTATAGTTTTACTGAAAAGCCATCTTTTATCTCAAACCAAGAAAATAGTTCACAACATATTGACCTGCTTAATATATTACAAATCCTCATTTAATACAGTGAGTACAATTCTTTTTCTAGCAACATGTTAGGGGATTTACAAAAAATAAAGAAACTAAAATATCAGAAAACGCTTTCACCTATTTTAACATCTTTAGCATAAACAATAGCCATAAAAGATCTTTTATGAATTAATTTAGTAAAATATGTTCTGATCATTGGTACAAATTTTGCATTGTTACAAAGCTTGAAAAAGCAGAACTTCAAGTATTTCTCAAAAATACTCAAAGTTTTATAGCACAAAAAATTGTTACTATGTAGGATATTTAAACTTAACTTTGTGATAAAATGAATTTTGGTCTATTTCTGGACTTATAAATTTTTCCATTGCCGAAATTAATCAGAGCGATAACGACAGTCAACCATTCAACTTATGAATCCGAATAATATTGAAATTTAACTCAGTATTGCCACGTTCCGGAAATTCTATGGACAACACCAATATGTTTTATGTGTAACTGAAAAACGAAAAAAATTACGCACACTGGGAAAATGACGTTTGCATCTTTAACGGCAAATTTGTCCCAATGGCTATATACTTGTTTTTGCAACCAATATCTACCGAATCTACATAATTTCTTACATAATTTTGCAACCAAAACGTTTTGCGCCAAATTTAGCAACTTTAATGCATCATCATTTGTTATTAGTGCTTTCGCCAGTACGTACTTGGAATTTTTAAGCAATAGTTCTATGGTGAAGATAAGCGGAGACGTTGAGTTATAATTTTAGGAACTGAGAAACATTAATGATCGTATACTTCAATACGTTGCTTGAACAACAGCCTGTGATTCGTCGCACTGCAAAATGAATAGCAATCAAAATAAAGAGCAAAATTGTTAATTTAAAAATAATTGTAAGATGTTACGGTGGCTGGCAGCATAGAGAAAACATGCGTAACTTAATGGACAAGGACAAAGCGATAAATGCTCTAAAAATCTGTGAGAACATGGAAAGTCAATTCGGCCATAGAGCAAAGAGCGATAAAGAATGGTAGCCAAATAAATTGCCAGATTAAAAAAATGAGTAGGCAGTTCGAGATTAATCAGTAGTAACAAAATTTCTTTGTGGGTTGCCGACAGGTTGTAAGAGAAAGTCTAGAGAAGTTTTAGTACAAGAAAATTTATAGAAAACCCCGTGGTAAAACACAAGGGTAGAATTTCCACATGACACGAAGACGCCTGACAAATAATATTAGAACAGTTAAAAGCCAAATTAATTTACGAAATAGAATTAAAATAGCGTAACAGATAGAGATGGCAATTTGAAAATGGCAAAAGAAATAAATTTAGAATAGGAAAAGGAAAATCGAAACTACTTAAAAATATGTGATGAACTGCATCACAGAATCTACTTAATTATATTTAGAAATTATTTTCAGTAAAGATTAAATACAACAGCTACGTGGTTTTAAAACACTTCACTGACACTGTTGAAAAATTAAAAAACACTTTCTTTGCTCACATTCACTTATGAAAGCACTTTTCAGACATATTTTTGAACATTTTTCTTATCAGGAAATCTTAAAAGTTGCATCGGGAGATCGCAGAGATACTCTTCCGAACATCACGAGTTTTAATAAACGATAACAATTTTTCAGTACCTTCTGTTGAGTAATATTTTTCAACAAAATAACTAGCGAAATAATGCACCAGCGAAAATAATAACTAGCTCTTTCACATATATAATTTCCTCCGGTTTTATCTCGGAAAAAAGTGCCTTGGATATCCTCAAAAAAATATTTTTCTGTCATCGCCAATAATGTTCGTGTCTAGAGAAAAATCCCGAATATGCCCTTTTAGTGCCCTCCTGTGGTATGTCATACATGTTAAGTACTTGCTTAGAAAGATGCCTTCCTTAAAAATGTTTTTCTGCGAAAATATAGATGCATTAACTAAAGATTTAGGTCCCTGTGTTTATGACTAGTATGAAAATGAGGACGATTTATAAAGGCACAAAATTAGTTTTCCCTTTTCAGGTTCTTTTTTACAATATTAAGATAACTGTATTACGCCCACATTGAAGAAAGAATTTTACTTTAATAAGGTAAACTTGTCAATGGGGTTTACAATGTGAGCTACTTAAACAGTTTATGATACACATAGATTAATTTTATTACTTTTAGACTTTCTTAAAAATGGAAAAGTCATAACACTGTGAATATTTATTTTTAATAACTGTTTCGGAAAAAAACATTATCGAATGCTTGAAATTGTTCTTGATTGGTGAATTAAAAGCTAAAGTAATCTTTAAATTTTCATTTTCTTTAAAATTCTAATAGATGTGATTAGTAACATTCTTGGGTATTTTGACGTTATTTTGCAATGCAAAGTTTGAAATAACTTTCCTTGCACAGGGTTATAATTTTTACTTTACTTTTTATATAAGAAACATAGATATGAAAATTTAAGAAGTAGCTATTTTAATTTCTTAAAAAATAATGAATTTACTTCAGTTTAGTATAGATGGGCATTCTTTTTAGTGTTGCATATTATGCTCTATATTATATAAGAAAAGTTATGTTGATTTGTTTTAAATAGTCATCATAGTAGCCAATAAGAAGCACTCATATTTAAGTCTGAAAAATAGCGACAGTTTTCCTTTCTCTTTAATTCTACATTCGCGATATTGTATATAGTTTATCTTTCGATTTTTGGCTATGAGATGTACTACAGCAAGATTTAATATTTACAGACACTTCTTTCCATCCACATTTAAGCTTTTGCCCCTTTTATATGCCGTCATGTTTAGCATGTTAAATAAATGTGTTTATGTGAAGAAAACGGTTAGTGCAAATGATTTTTTTTTCTAAAATATTCCGTAGTTTGTAAAATTTAGGGACAAGAAACTAAAAATATACTTAACTACAGTTATGTTTTATTACAGTCATGAGTGTCTATCAGATAGACAATTGACAAACATGTTTAGCGATTGTCCCATAGCTATAGGTGCAAAATTTAAGTGCAAATAGGTTACATTATAAGAAATCAAAATCACATAGCAATGTGGGAAAAAACAACTGTTTTCACTTACCTGTTAATTATCACAATCTCTAAATTTCTTTTTAGAAAGTGAAGTGTTGAAGTGTTCGTTTAATTTCTTAACCAAGTTTCATAAACAAGGAGCTTGTCCCCAAAACTTTCACTAGTGAAATAAAATGTAAATTTTAAATTATCAATTTAAGTCACTTGTTTTGTGTAAATCATAGATTAATTTTTGACGAACAATGTTCGGAAAGTTCACTATTATTTCAGCATTTGTTACTAAGCGATTATTAACAGATACATGCAGACGACATATACTAACTGCTAAGTGATTCTTGTTTCTTATAATGTGCCCTACCTTCCCATAAATTCTGTTCTAATAGTTCCGGGACACCCTGTATAATCTATAAAACCAGGCGTCGTAGTCGGTCCTATCTTTTAAAAATTCCTTTCTCTATAAATAATAGAGTAAAATGTACTGCTGCTTCAACAGTTGTTAAATGTTCTTTTACATGTTAAGGCTTCGCCTATCAAACCATTTAAATACTGTGCTGTCTGTATAAATAAAACTTTAATGAAGGTAGGAATATAAATAAAAATAGGGCCAACTGCGATGCCTGATAAAACGCCTCTGCAGCGCAAAAGCCTTATGTTGTAATGATAAAAATTAGTTTAAATTTACATCTATTAGTAAAGGTGCTTTATTGCGGAGCTTTATGCAATTGCCCAATTATGAACTGGTGTTGCTGAGAGCATAAAAGATTGGTGAGTTATGACCACTCCAGACAAACCAATCTTCACGTTAAAAGCACTTGGCTGACGTGTTGCAAGTCTATAAAAGGCTGCGCTGAAAAAAAAAGATAATAATAATAATAATAATAATAATAATAATAATAATAATTCCTGAATAACTCATTTTTAGTTGATAATACAGTGATTGTGAATCTCTGCATACAAGAGATAATACGTTTTTTTGCGGTTTAAAGTAATGTATGTATATGTGTTAAAAACTGGTGCCTACAAGAAAGAATTTAGCTTTTTCATAGTGAAAATTTTATTATGTTCATTATGATGCTATAATGTAAATATCACATTTTTCTGAAGATAATTTAAAGTAAACTGTTTATTTTCATATTCATTTTTTAAAAATTCGGCATGTTGTTCCAAAAAAAATATAAAAAACTATTTCAAGGGAAAAAGAATATTAATCATTATTTAGTTCAAAGATACTTGTAAATAATTTTAAACATTTTCTTATAGATTAATTAAAGTAAAGACTGTGTTTGGCAAACTGACATAAATAACTTACCATTATATAACATAAAAAAATAAAGAAAGAAATACGTATTTTTTTTTTTTTACTCAAGTAGATAAAATATCCTTTGATCCTTCCATTTTTTGTGACTTCAGTCATGCATATATTTATAAATATTTTATACCATTGACATATTAGAAAATATTCTTCATTTATAAAAAATAACATAAAAAAACTATTCCAGAGGCAGAAGTGGGAGAAAACAAAAGAATCCGTTACTTTTAGAAAAATTAATAAATTATTTTGAATTCAATTAATTATTTTACTTTCCATAAGCTTATCTCTTTTTCAATCGATTTCAGAAAGTAGAGTCGTTTTTTTTTAGGAATGCGATCATTTTTATTGATTAATGAAAAAGTTACTGAAATTTGCGTTTCTGAGTCGATATGTTTTTGGCCTTTTCAGTTACACTGGTATAAATAGATAGCCGTTATCTTCAAACAACTGCCAAAATAAATTGAATTTTTTTTCCTTTTTATAATCTTAAATAGTACATCTAATTTTTTTAAAAATCAGTACGTCATGAGTAAAATACAATTGTAATATTTTCACTCCTAAAATATGTACAGGTTTTTCCAAAAAGACGTTACCACTTAAATGGAAAAGACGTGTATTTTGAAAACATAATACCAAAAGAACTTAACACGCTGTAACCAATTGGTTCTCATTGCAGGTGTAAAGTCTTTGCACCATACAGACCATAGCTCTTTTACACATTTCCGTTAGGTATTTAAAATTATGTTCTGCCATGTATACAGTAACATCTTTCTGGGCAAACCCACACTTATATATTACTCATTAAGTGTCTCAAACACATGTTTCGAAAGATGTCTATTATTTGTGTAATGAAGGCAAGAATTTTCACAGGTAGTGATATATTTTGACCCTCTGACTTCTGTGCAAATACAAGTTAACTATTCTGGCTTTCATTTTGTACATAAATAATCGATTTATTCTCTCATAAATCTATAGATTAAGGGGGGGCATCTGTTTGTTTAATTTTCTATTCAGATATAGTACAAACTTACATCTTAGTTTTCTATTTTTGAAATGCACTACATATATCACGCGCACATTCTTTGAAATGTGTTACGATTGGCGATGGCTTCGTTACGATTTCATGATATTTGTACATAAGTGGAACCTGGTAAAGTGACCAATTGTATATAATGACCACTTTTGTAAAATTTCACTTCACATTCACCACACTAGTAAAATGTGATCATTTTTTAAGGTGACCCCTTTTGTATTTCCTTGTGGTGAACGCGTTAATCAGATTCCACTGTAGTTGCAAAAAACGTCGACTCGTAGCACTAATTGACTCTTTTTATATTATATCAATGCATTACATTCAAGTTTTGAAAGGGCCAAGAGATTAAATTTGCCCGTGATCTTCTCGAATTCGGCAAGAATTGTTGCTGCTTGTATTGTATAGAATTCCACAGTGAAAAGTTTGGAACGTAAGCGATTACTTTCGGCATAATAAAGATAAAATTCCAATATAATCAAAAATTCATCAGAGAGAGGCAATTGCTCTCTTCGATTTGACTTAGATCTTCGGAATTCTTTCCATATTATGAAAAATCCTCTATTTAGTTAATAACTTCTCTAGTATTCCCACTCCTTTTTATAATTTAAAAAACTTTTTAAATATCTTCCATTTTCCTTTCTCGCTTTTTACCACCAAATGGCATCACTAGTTAAGTACTTCTGGCATAATATAAAGCACACCGTCTCTCTTTCTAACCACTCATTTGGGCTTAAACACCAGTTAAGTGCACATGTGCAAAGATGATACAACTGGTAATTATAATTAGCATAAATACGGGTTAGGAACCCTTAGAAAGACCCCCCCCCACCCCTTGGCCTAGATCCCACTTTGACTGTAACCCCACAATACACAACACACTGCTTATACTCGAAGCATCTGTCTGCACGATGACATTTCTTATTAATCCAAGTCCATAAAGTTTTCTTTTGAGCACTTTCCAACAAACTTGAAAATTGTTTATGATTTTGGTTTGTCTGTCTGTCCGTCTGCCCGCGCTCTAGCTCCGTAAACATGCATAGATTCCTACGAAATTTATTGTATGTTATTACTATGTATATCACCATGAAAGCTATTGAAAGTTAGTGTACGTAGCATTTAAAGTTATTTTACAAGAGCACTCAAAAGAATTCCAATACATTCAGCTATATGGACAGTCATTCTATAACGTATTTCAGAGATGTTCGGTAAAACATATATACCTGAGATATTTCAAACAAACCAAAATGGATATATGTTATTCAGGATTACAAAACAATAATCTCCATCGAAAATAGTGTCTATAGCACTCATAGTTCTTCTACAGGAGCACTCAAAAAAATTTCCCCTCCGTATGCTCTGTGGTAATTCAGAGACATTAATCCATTTCAAGCACAATGCTATACTTTATATACACGTTTATAAATGCTTACTCTTCATTTAAAAGATGGAAATAACATCCAAAAGTTTTTTTACTGAATCTCACAAAGTATAATGATAGGATGTACAACTTTTAGGGGTTATCAATTAAAATCTCGCCAAATTTCGCGTAAAAAGATTTTTGTGTTGGAAAGTGTTTTATAATCAACGTGATTGTAATGATTCATCTTTCTTTTTTATCCTTTCAATATATAAATTTAAGATTTCTACGTAACGTAACGTTTAATTAAGACATTCATGAGGAACTAGTACAAAATACTAATTCCAAATAATATTTTAGGTTATCGAAATATGATTCCGCATATTTTAATTTAGAAATTAGAGGCACGCTCGCATTCATTTTTCCTAATGCAAAAATCTCTTCTCATAGTACTTCATAACCATGACCACATATCTAGGGCTCACATGAGCGATAATAAATCACCTAGAGTTTGAAAATGAAGGATGCAAAAAAAAAAAAAAAAAAAAACTTCTTTTAGAATACGAGAGAATATAGATCCTTTATTTTTGACAAAGAAAATTTTCGATAATTTCTATTAAAATCTTCCCGTTTTGTATTCTTCTAAAGTTGATTGAATGGGAGCTCTGTTGGTACAGTTTATAAAAGAATCCATTAGAGCAAAATCTGTACAGAAACAAAGTTTTAAAAATGAATAATTATGCCAATCTCTCTCTGCTTACACTTTCAAATAGTTTCAAATAGTTTTAATAAGTAATTTTGCTGTCGCTGGATCCTCTGCTGAAATTGTTCATTCAAATCGCAGCATATTATTTGATGTCGCCAAATTAGTGTAAAGACAAGTAGGTGTTGTTATTTATAAGCTGATTTTTTACTTCCTTGTACGTAGTATAAGGAAGTAATGTGATCCCGAAAAATTTTGGGGGCCAAATTTCGACATAAAAACCGATTTTGACTACCTCTAAATTTAATTTAAAAATTTTTTTCGATGCATCTCATCGTAGGCTAGCATGCACGATCATATTAACGCGTCTGCAACTCATTTTGACCAGTGGCGAGTCTACTGTGGCCAGTTTTTCCATGCCGTCTGTACGTACGTACGTACGTACGTATGTATGTAACTCGCATATCTCAAAAACTATTGGTCGTAGAATGTTGAGATTTGATATTTAGGATTGTTCTATGATCTAGTTGTGCACCTCCCCTTTTGGTTGCAATCGAATGGATAGTTTATGTACAGGACCGCCCAAAAGATTCGAAATACATTACGCTCTATGGGCCGAAATTCATTAAACTCGCCTAACTCAAAAGCTATTAGGCGTAGAATGTCGAAACTTCATATTTAGTTTTAGTTGTGTTATGTTGGAGGTTGGGTGGGGTTTGGGGGGGGTGGGATGTTTGTTTTTGTTGTTTTTTGGTGTGGGGGGTGATTATGAGTTTTTTTTTATTTGGTGGATATGAGGTGTGATGTTTGGTTTTTTTGGGATTTGGAGGTGGGGTTTTGTTAGTTTGGTTTTGGGGGATGTGGTGGTTTTTGTTGTAAGTTGTTTGGTGTTTGGTTTATTGGGGGTGGGTTGTGTGTGGGTTGGGGGGGGGTGGGTTTGTTGGGGGATTATTTGGGTGTTTTTTGGGTGGTTGTGGTTGTGGGGGTGTTGGGGTGAGGGGATGGTTGGAGTGTGTTTTTTATTGGGGGGTTGGTCGAGTTTCGCCGAAATATCGCCAAATTTGGCGCCAAAAATTAGTTCGTATTTTGTATAACTCTAAAACTTTAACCCGTAGAATTTTGAACTTTTGTATTTAGAACTATATTATAATATCTAACGGTTTTCAATATCTTTTTCGACAGCAATCGACTGGGAATTTATTTACAGGGTGAGCCAAATGACTTTAAATGCATTAAGGTGTATGGATGCATTCAATTCATTGAAAGTCTGTGGTCAATGACTACTTTGGCTATCCCCAAAATCTCGCAAACTATCTCAAGTTTGTCGGCTTTTGGTGAAATATCGCCAAATAAAGTGTCAGAAAGAAATCTTTCAAATTGAACTCAGCTTGGCGATATCGAAATGTTTGGCTAGAAATCGCTATATCTTACTATTATTGATATTTTATATCTTTCAAACAAATAAGTTTAGAGGAAGTGCGTAAAAAACATTTTTGATTTAATAGACGTGCAAGGAAGTCATGTGTTGGACACATCAGATTTTTTTAATAACATGTATAGGGTATGTCCATGAAGAATACATGTTGTTCCCTTCTACTTACGATATTGTAAAGGCGCGTTGCGTCAGGTAAGACGGTGAGAGGACCAAAGGGCTTACTTCCGCAGCACCGAAGGATGTCAGCATGTAGATGACACACTTTGATGCTGTAACAGACATAGACGCAAATACACTTGCGCGGCAAACCATAACTGTTATAAACTGACACAAACTAAAACTAATATAACATAATTCTTAAATTTGGATGAGAGGATGCATTAAGATGAAAGAATAATGGCAAAAATTATGATGTTTGGGTGCAACACGCACACAAATTATGTCACATCTTATGAGCTAGGTAAATTAAAAAGTCAAATCTTAGTTTTAAATAACTAAGATGAAGTTGCCGTGTCTTATTAGAAATAATCCTAAGAACATATAAATGAAACAGATAATTCAATAGATAGTAAATTTGACTTTAAATGAACAATAAGGAATAAGTGTTCAAGAAATTTATCCAAATTTCTTAGATGAATCTGTTTACTTAATCTTTTCCATTAATTCTATGATAAACAGCAATTTTAGGGAATCATGAAGAATTGTACAAACATGGATACCTTATAAAATATTTATCAAGTCAAAAAACTTTTTAATATGTTATAAATCGTTTTAGTCCTTTATGCGTTAAACAAAATATTTTAACATGCCAAACTACTTACGCAGCCAATTAATCAAGCTCGTTTCCCAATAGTATCCATCTGTTTAGGCTGCAACGATTTCTATTAATTTTCTTCAAATCTCTTCCTCTTGTGTACAGAGGTAGTTATAATGGTTAATCTATTATTTTGTCTACATTGCTCCTTAATAAATCATGTACGGCGAGAATGAACAGTCGAGGGGTACATATTTCCCGAATCGTTCTAAAATTCTAAGAAAAGAAATGTTAATAATCTGATGGTTTAAAGTACCTTTTAGAAATTTACGTTATCCCAAACTAATTTTAATGCACTTAAAATTAATTAGATAAATATTTTTCGCTTCAAAACATCTTTCAATGGGTTGAATGAATTTTACATTAAATCAAATGACTGTTGCTTCATTTAAATTCTAACGGTTTTCAGGTAAGGTGCATTATGTCGAGACGTCACAAAAGGATGTTGCTTTGCTTAAAAAATATAATAAGTAAAAAATAATTCGCTTTTATTTTGGCAGCACCTCATGCTATCTTTCGATTTCGCCCATATATATAAAATAATAAAAAATTTGTTTAACAGAATTTTAGCAATTTTTATTCTGTAAATAATAATTTAATACCATTCGTAAATAGTCAAAAAATAATGGATTTTTTACTTTTTTGTTTTGTACGAAATAATTTAATACCTTTCGTATTAGCTTGAGACCAAAAAAAAAAGAAACCGTATATGGTTTCTGTCAAAATAACCATACGTAATTTCTTCTCCTGAATTAAAATCTTGTTAAATCAACAACATCATCCAGTTCAAATAGCGCCAACGAAATTTTGTTAAAATTAACGAAGTGATATTGATAAAATTATTTGGTTATTTCAGCGAAACATTTTTTTCGATTTGACCAAACAATTTGATCAAAATAAACAAGTGCTTTGTTTAAATGAATTACGGTTAAAATCAATCAAATTAATAGTTTGAATTAACAAAATTTCTTTGTTAATTGGTATGTTCAAGGCTCATTTAACAAAATTACTTTCTTGATTTTATCACCTTTCTTACATAACCCACAAACAGTTGGTTGAAAGTTTCAAAGGGACTAATAAATTTATTTTTTTCCAAATTACATTTTCATTTTAGAACTTTAGCTAAAAGTTTGATAGCACTTATAATACAACGTATTAATAAAATGAACATCACTAACATTTATTGTAAACTGATCTTTCGTCTGCCTAGCACCACCCATTCCCGAATGCGTAAATCTTCAGTTGAAAAATTCTGATTAGTTCTGGATTCAATAGAACGTTTTGTTAGTTCAAAAACGCATTTTTTAAACCAATTTAGTTGAATCAAGCAAACTTTTAAAAAAAAAATCAAAAAAAAATCAACTACCAAACTTTTTAACCCAACAAATTTTGTTAAATTCACCAAAACACTTTTTAGCGTACAGAATAATAATTACTAACTACAATAAACGGTATTAGAGAAAAATGGACAAAACTGCATAGAAGTTGTAGCCATTTATAAGAAATATTATTTCAAAATCTTATATTATTCCGGTGAATGAAATTTTACTTCAAAAGTTACTTCCTCGGTTAAACTAACCCGATTAATGAAATATTTTTGATTCATTAATACATTTCGGTATCCCTTTAAAGAACATCTAAAGAGGGAACCAACATTAAATTGCTGTGACGCAGAAATAAAGTGTAAAAATTACTTTAATCCCAGCTGTATTAGAGTAAAAGTTTTAAAATCTGCATTCTAAATATGTTCTAAGAATCTTTTCACTGTTTGACGCCTCAAGTAAGTTTACGTACTATTCTAATTTAACGTTTTCATCAAGGGATAAAATCAAGCGATTCTACTTAGTGATACAACTAAGCAAATATCTCAAATTCCAAGGGAAAATTAGACAATATGTGGCGCTCATAGATAAGATTAATTATACGTCACTATAAAACTGCCATAGTGGTTTGACACTTAAGTATAATAATCGGGGGAAATAAGCTACCCGAATGTTAGCGGTCTTTCCCGAAATGACAAAGATTTTGGTATAAAATAGTATCATTCTAAAAAAATTATTTAAAAATAACTGGTAAATACAAGGTGTTTCACAAAGCACCCCTAACGGCAATCGATGGGAAAATGAAGCCAGTGATTAGATTAATTCCGGGAGAGTCACCTTATCTGGAACACATGCCGCACCCCCTGTATTTCTGGTAATTGTTGACAGATAGCAGTCCCACGCGCAGTATAGCTGGGCAGTGAGATTTCCTTAACTAGTGTATAGCAGGAATCCCTTTCTGTGCTTTATCTGTTACTATATAATCCTTATATTGAGATAAGTGCATGATTTCACTATCCATTTCACTATCGCATTTTAAACATGTTATGCTTAAGTGCTTTTTTTACACTAATTACTGAATCCATACATGATTTCGAAGTCAAAACTAAATGTAGCACCTGTATAGGGCACTGTGTGTATGATTACACCACTTTCTGTTGCAAAGACAGGGAACTGTGAACCATTCAAAATGGGATACATGCCGCAGTTTCTTTTGTACGGGATGCAGCTTTTAGTAAAATTTTAATTTACCTCTCTCTCTTATTTTTTATATTACTGAATGCATGGAGTATATTTGCTGGATTTAACTAAGTGTTAACTTTTTTCCCCTCTAATTTTGCACAGACTCACCAAGTTGGGCATGTTATTAGTCGTTAATTGTAACTGTAATAATTTTGCATTTTAACATTCTGGCTTACATGAGATATTGATCTTAAAAACCAGATAAATTTAAATTTGTTTACGCATTTTATTAGAAACGACCGCATTTTATAAAAGAATTAAACAATGTTAAAAAAGGGAATAAAACAATATTAAAACAAATTTTAAAAAATAAGCACTAATTTACTCCTTTTCCCCTCTCAAACACACTGATGTTACGCTGTTGATGAAATAACAATTAAAATTCAATTAAAAAAATAAGTATTAAACTTATAATAGTGAACTAAATCGGCAGACTAATATTGATTGAAACCTAATAGTAAGTCTCTTTCTAGTCCTTTATTTAATTTTCGTTATTACATAGGTAATTATAGTCTAGATATGAATATTTATTTTAATACTTTTTACTTATTATTTCATTCTGTTCTTATGACATGCGCGTCATAACTCCCACACAAGAGCTGCGTCGCATCCGCAGTGCAATGTTTTAGAAAAAAATTCTTAAAAAATATTATTATTATTTTTTGTCGCAGTACACACGTTTTATATTCTATATTATATTCTACATTGATTTATTTTATTATGTGCACAGCCTGGGAATTTTTACAGAAATTCAGAAAAATGAGCGGCATAAGTCCAGGAGTTACCCTATGTTTATCAAAAAAATCTTAAGAATTTTTTTATAGAAGTCACAAAAATTTAGTTACAAATTGCGCAGATATATGGCGCTGCAAGATGTAAGACTGCAAGCCGTAAGTTGTCCCATATATGACCACTCCATTGCACAAAACTTACCGATTGAGCTGCAATCTCCTGCAAAGGTGCCTTTCTTTTCTTTTCTTTTTTATTTTTATTTTATTTTTCATTTTTTTCTTTTAGATGCGATGATGATGGACGGTATATCGCGCTTTTGAAACACTTGACGCCACTCAATTATCGTTGGATGATCGACCAGGTACGTCAATGTTTATGCAAGATTGGGCTCGCTTATAACATACACAAGACTTTTCTGATTTTCGGGACGAATAATTTGATGAAAGAGCTATTGAGTTGAACTATTCGGCATTTATGGGAAAAACATTACCGTATATACTCGTGTATAAGCCCACCCGTGTATAAGCCCACTCCCCCAGTTTTCTCCCAAAAATCTTTCAAAATTGGCTGACCCGTGTATAAGCCCACCCTCCTAACTTTAAAAATGGACGCGTCCATGAAATACTCCCCCTACCAGAATTCGACTCCAATCTAATATCCATTCCAAAGGATATTATAGTGAAATCGTTCAAGAAGTGCTGCATTAGCAATTCTATGGACGAGTGCGAAGAGTCATTAATTGAGTCGTCGGAAGAATCCGACTCCGGCGAAGAAGAAGATGATGATTTTGTTGACATTTAGGACGATGAAATCAGGACTGAAAGTGACTTTAAAGAACTTTTCGGATGCTCCGATGAAGAATGATGTGATATGTATAATATTTGTATTTTTCTTCTTTTTTTCTTGTAATTTGTAACATTTTGTCTTAAAATACAAAAACTTAATGCGTTAGATCTTACTTTTGTTTCCATAAAGTTAAATTGGTTGCCCCAAATGCATGGGCACCGGAAGGGGGGGGGGGGAATTGACATGTCAATTTCCGGGACCATGGTTTTCCCATGTTCATAGTATACATATTTGCGCTTATGTGTGTAGATGTTTACAGCTCTCTGAACATTGAATTTCCGATGATCAAGTTTTGAAAAATTTTTTGACCCGTGTATTAGCCCACTCCCCCACTTTCAATCCAAATTTTTGTCCCAAAAAAGTGGGCTTATACACGAGTATATACGGTAATTGGCTTTCCCGTAAGTCTCTGGGTCCAGGCCCGGACTGGGAGGGTGGGACCCGCCCGTCTTAAGAGAAGGGGGGCCGTGTTATTGTGTAACCGATAAATATTAGGATATGTTAACTTTCGGGGTATGGGGGAGGAATGGTGTTATTATTAATTATGATTGATAATTAATGCATTAATAAAATATTGATCTATTAATTAATATGCGTCATTCATATTAATTAATCCCTTGCTCATTCGGGAACCCTCTCTCAAAAATTTTTGAGAACTACATTTAAAATGAAGTGTTTGGAAGCCTTCTAGGGCGCAATTGCAGCTACAAAAAATTTTGCAAGTGTCAAACTTCGTTTAGTGCTATCAGTATAGCACTCTTTTTTTTATTTTCTTTCTTTTTTCTGTTTGAGAGCCTGCCCTCAGCAGGGAGGGCCCGCCGAGGGTGGGGGGCCACCCGTCTGCAGACAGTCGGACACCCTGGCCAGTCGGGGCCTGCTGGGTACCACCACCTTCCATAATATCCGAATTGTTTATTTATTTATTCACTTATTTCTTTTATGAAGGGGGGTGGTTACGGCTCTGACGTGCAGTGTAAGCAATGCACATATTAAATCGACTTTGATGGGATTGTCCTCGGTATTTGAGCTCCCTTTCTGGCATCCGTATTCCTTATAGGTAGTTTTATATTATTTTAGCGCAATCTATCGGTGCAGTTTGTTACTAAAATTGTGTGACTTCAGAATCAAAATATTGTGGTTTTTTTAATTAGCATACCGCTTGTCCCATGCTTATATCTAACACCGTGTTTGAGTTATTCAATTTCAAAGTTAGGAGGTTTTCGTAAAACACCCGGTATACTGGAAAAATAAAAAGCACATGCTAGTCATTTGTGTTACCAGAAATATAATATCAGGTTGTAACGAAAGTTTTCCGCCAGATTTGCTTGAGTCAGCTCATGCGGTACCGTGCGATTGATCTTATATGTCAAGTTTATACGATGCCTTGCGCGACCAATGGACATGGTACTAAAGTCTAACTCTTTTAGCTAGCTCTGGAGTGGATGAATATTTTATCTTCTGCCACACATTCTCCTAGACGGGCCTCATCAGCACCAGTATGCCGGCTAGAGCGCTCTGCTTCTTAAATGTCCTAGTCCTCGATTTTGAGCTTTCGGTACCAAATCTTCACAATATCGTATGATACAACAGTAGTGCCTTAAGCTGTACACATGATTCAGTGTCATTCTGTAGCTGACTTTTTGCAACAGAACTGAGAGTAAATGGTGGTTCAATCTGGTAGCGTGATAGTTCCATTTTAGACACTTTATACTTAATCATATTGTTTTACAGATTTCACAACACAGTGCTCTAAAACAAGTCTTTTACTTTCAAATAACAAAAATTGTTTGACAAAATATTGGAAAAGACACCAACGTGAACTGTTTGTGCAGACAATACTTCCAGTGGCGGAAAACTTTCGTTACAACCTAATATTTAGATAACCAAATGTGAGTTTTAACACACCTCGAATAATTAATGCTTAACGAACTGAAATTTAAGAAACTTAAAAGAAATATAAATCCCATATACAACAGCTCTAAAGACAATCTGTGCCAAGTTAATATCACTAGCAGAAATGTCTAGTCGATACGCGATTATTTATGTAGAGTTAGGGTACGGATCGACAGACAAATTGTGAGCATAAGCACATTTCACCATCTTTCTAAAGTAAAGTAAAAAAAAAAAAAAGAAACCAAATTCTGTTCACGTATTGATCTTTTTCTTTTAAAAGGAAGGAACTACAGCGTTTTCCGTAAAGGTATGCACTTGTTCAATTCAACTATTTAAGTTGTTTGATCCCCTGAAAACTGAAACGAACCACCAATATTTTTTTATCATTTTTATCATTTTTTTATCCTTAAAACACATTCGCTAGTCAAAATACCGATATTTCATCTTTGTTGTAGTATTGAAATCCCATCATTTATACGTAAAGTAGTTTGCATTCGAATTCTGCTTTGAGTAAAAGTGAAGTTAGGGCTGAAACAATTTATCATATGTGTATATATGTATGTATGTATATAATCTAAATTAGCGTAATCTTTTTGTGAATTGAATCAAAAACTAAAGTAAATGTCACTATCTCTTGGTACAAACGTATGATAAGGAAACTGTCCATGCACTGCAATTATAATGTCGAAATAAAAATTATTTTTAGAGGATTCACTCTCATGCGTGTATTCAATGCACCATAATTATTGTACTATTATGACTATCATCAGATGTTAAAGCATTAACTAGGAAATTTTTCACTCCCATAATTTAAATACTTCTCTACAAGCTTTGATTTTTGAAATTAGGAAAATTGCTAAATATTAAAAACTGTGTCCATTCTGAATTTTTTAAAACAACTAAGTTTTTCCTCAATATCTTTTTAAACATCTGTGCAAAATTTCAAGCCAATAAACATGATGACTCAAATGCGTAATATGACACAAACAATAAAACAAAAAGATTTCCTTTATTATGGATTTCAATCAGATTTAAAGTTAATTCGCATAAAAACAGGATTTTTTTCTGTAATTCCCCGTAGGGTATGGCGAGGTAAAATGGGTAGGTACTTCTTTTTCATAAAAATATAAAAAAATTGTTTTTATTAATATTTTTAGCCAATATTTTCAGACATTACTTGGCAAGATTTATACTCATTAAAAAGTTTATTTAATTGCATTTGGAAACAAAATATTAGCTTTTATCTGCTTATTGAATCCATGTTCTTTTCTTTAGTCTCAAAAAACTTTCAACATATACATTCCTTAAAACTTGAAAAGTTCCGTTAGGTCTTAACAGCTTTTTATCAGAAAAAGAAGAATTTTTGAAAATATTTTTGTTTCTGTTTACGTTTCAGTGTAGTTAGGTAAAATACGCTGCTCAAAACAATTAAAGGATATTGTATGTTTTATATAAAACAACGGTATAAGAAAAATGTTTTTGCAGAAAATGGAAGAAGACAGTCAAAAATGCAAATTTTTCACATTTTCAAGCTATGGAGTACGCAAATTTATAGTTTGACGTCAAAACGCTTTAGTGGCAGTGAGTAAAATTTGGCCTTCAACTTAAGATAAAGTGGAAAAGAATGATCGACGTTCCGTAAGTGCTTCGTTTTGATGAATGCTATATCTCAATGAAGGATTTTAACTGAATCAGAAGCTTGGACAGTTGTTGGTCGGTTAGAAGGGGGACAAACACAAGTCGAAGTATCAGAAGCCATTGGAGTCACACGAAGTGTGATATCAAGGATCTGGAACCGTTTCATAGAGACTGGAAATGCAATACGAAGACCAGGGCAAGTTCGTAGATTTGCAAAAACGCCCAATAAAGATCGATATTTAACGTGACGGCTCGGAGACACCGAAATATGAATGCCAGTCTTTTTCAAAAACAACTTCATTCGGCTACTGGTACAAGAGTTTCAACTCAAACTGTCCGAAACCGACTCCACGCTGCAGGTCTGCATGCTCACCGACCAATGGTATGTGTTACGTCAACAGCAAGGCATCGTAGGCCCGCATGGAGTGGGAAACAGAGCATGTTACTGGACGAGAACTGAATGGCGCAATATTATTTTCTCTGACGAGTCTTACTCTTCTGTTCATCCTGATAATAGGCGTACTTTCATCTGGAGGGAACTTGGAACTTGGAACACTCTACTGCGTTCGTTCCGGAAAATGTCAGATTTGGCCGTGAGGGAGTGATGGCCTATGCTGGAGCTGGTATCTTCACTAATGGGCGCACCGATCTCCACATAATTCGGAATGGAGTTCTGACTGGTTGTCGATATAGGGATGAGATTCTCAGATCTCTTGTTAGTCCCTTACGCTGCAGCAGTTGGATATAACTTCATGCTAACAGACGACAGCTGCAGACCACATTGTGCACGCTCGGTAGATAAATTTCTTTTCGAGAGAGGAACCGTACGAATAGAATGGCCAGCGTATTCTCCGGACATGAACCCAATAGAACGTGTTTGGGACAATCTAGGGAGGCGAGTTTCTGGCCGCAACCCACCACTACATACTCTCCGAGAACTGGAAATAGCTCTTCTAGAGGAGTGGGACAGTATACCCCAGCTCCTCATTAATAGCGTCGTTAACTCCATGCCTCAAAGTGTTCAACGTTGTTGGCAGTCCGGGGAAATCATACCCCCTATTAAAAAAAATTTCTTTCAAGGAAAAACCGTTTTTTATTCGTTTTTATCACATGCACAAATTGTGTTTTTTTTTTGCTTTTGTACCCAAATACTCAGTAAAATACATTATTTTCTGCTAGGCATATGTATATTTTTTTCTCATATAGAGTAAGTACCACGTCTGTCGATTATATATCAATCATCTAAACAATTACCCAGCCGCAAGATCCACTCATAACCTCAATATCCTTTAATTGTTTTGAGCAGTGTAGGTAGACAGTTATAGCTATAAAAAATAACCGCACATTTACTGTAAACTTTCTAAGAAAATTCTCCATTTATGTTTGAATGCTGTAGAATTTCCGTATATCAATAGTCAACTCCTCAACGGAATTTCTTGTAGAGTTTATAGGGAAAAAATTCCGTTTCACGGAAATAAGGCTGGCATCTCATAAATGGTAACATTAATGGCAACTGGTAATTTGTTAGTACATTTTCCATATTTTCACAGAGACTCTGTGTGTGTGTAGACTCTGTAAATAATATGTTTCCAAATGTTCCTAATAAACTATTTAATTAATATAAATTTTGCATACTAATGTCTGAAAATATAGGCTAGAAAATCATTTTAAAAGGAACTATTTATATTTTTGATAAAACGAAATAGCTACTCATTTTAACCACCTTACCCTGCAACAATGATATCCCGAAATACAATTTTTAACTAGATCCTAATTTTAACAATCCTGCCCATAGTATTTTAACATTTGAATAAATTCAGTCTCGACAGGAAATAAATAAAATTTGATAATGTGTACTAATTATTTTGGGTTTTTTTTATTTATTGCCCTTTTTTTATCCCACCTCCTACTCATCTCAACTAACCCTTATGGAAAAAAACTCCTAACGAAATTTAATATTTTTGCATTTGAAACTAACATAATTTTCTTTCCATATGCAAAGGGGATGAATGCATTGCATAAAATAACACAAAAAGGTGAATGTTTAACATTACGGGTAGCAGAAAACATTCCATCGATTAAAAAATGCTTGTTTCTATACCCATTTTACCCTTCCATTCCGCACTCATATGGCACACAGACTTGGAAATATAGATACTCTCTGTCCCATAAGAGACTTGAATGAGGACTACCCATACTTTCTGCTGTTAAACTGCGTTCCGTTGAAAAATAATTGTGATCATACGAATGCGCATGTATTTACCAAAAAAGTAAATTCAGCGAAAATACTTAGACGCTCTCAAACCATTCGAAATTTATTGATGTGATTTGCACATAGAAAGTTCATTCGTGAGCTTAATTACCCGAAGAAAATTCACTCCTTGAACTAAACATGCTTATGCGAAGCTCATAAATATGCTTAATGTTAAGTGAACCCTGAAAAAGAGACATTTATGCACTTGTTTGGAAACAGTCAAAGGTAATGCTGTTCTCTTCAAATGAAATTTTAAAACATTTTAATGTTTTAGGGGCAAATTCGGTTTCTGCTTTGAATATTTGAACTTGGTTTTTTTTCGTTATGAAAACCATGCTAGTCACTTTATGTGAAGCACTAAAATTTTATCATTTGAAATGCTGCTTTAAAATCTCAGTTACAATCTTATAAATAAAAATGAAATTCTGTTTGTTTGTTTGTTTGTTTGTTTGTTTGTGGATTTGAGTTGTATACAAATCCACAAAAATGGACCTATCAGCCTGAAATTTTGCACAGATATGTAAAATAATATAGAATAAATTATAGTCCACTTTAAAACTTTGAAAGTCCACCCGTTCTCGGAATTTAAGAGATTTTTTATGTTCTCCACGCAAAAAGCTTTCCGTAATTGTAACCCCTGTAGTGAAAAAAGTGTGAAATAAGGATCGTGGTTGCCATGTGTGGCGATTTTGCCGAATAAGATGTTTTAAATTCTCAAAGTAAAAATAAAAGAATAATAATGTTTTTTTTGTTAGTTTATATTTGTAAGATTATTAATTTTTTATTATACTATCGTGTGCATGGGAAATCGGAGCAGTAATGAAATGTTTTATACGCAAAACAATAAAAATTGAAGATTTCCGAGGCTAATATGTAATTTTTTTAGTTTGGCGAAAAAATAAAATGGCTCAAATGCTCATTTTAAGAAAGTGAGTTCTAGCGGTTTGCACAGCTTTCGGCTTTGCGCAATTTATTGAGAGCTTAAGGAAATAGATTTTTGAAAACAAGTGCAAAGGTTTTATTAGAATACAGCGTTAAATTTTAATGATCCGTGAAGAAATAATGCAGTTATTAAGGGATTTCAAGCGATCTATCTTCAGAATTCTCGCCAATTGAGTACATTGATTTAAGTTGGGGGAATTTCGCCAAATTTCAGAAAATTGAAATCTTCTCATTTAGTACATCGGAGTAACGATGAATAAAACACGTTATAGTTGACAATTTTAAAAAATTCGGCTGTATTAAGGAATTCCACTTTTCAAATAAAGGCTTGCTTTACTTTTTCGTGGTCGAACCATTTCCCTTATTGATTGCCACTAAGTCAATGCTTCGAATGATTTCCTGAAAAAACGCTTGAAAAATGGCGTATGTTGGCACTTTGGTGAGGCTTAGATTTGAAACTGGATTTTATTTGAGACTGGGATATATAATGACACTGGTTATAGATAAAAATGAATGTTCGTATGTGTGTATGAGGTTGAAAAACTCCAGCACCGTTGAGCACCGTTGCACCATGAAATTTGGTTCACCTAAGTCTTTTATCATGGAGAAATTTTTTATGCTATCCGTTTTCCTCTAACTTGCCACCAGGTGGCGCAGCAGAACGTCGAATTCTATTCCGTTTAGCCGTTTACTATGCGAATATCGTCCAACTGATTTCGATGAAATTTGGTACACGCTGATATTAGAACACGGAGAATATTTTTTCAGTATCCATTTTGCTGTAACTTGCCGCTAAATGGCGCTGCAACGCATCAACTTCTATACCGTTCGACCGATCGGCATAAAATTTCTTATACTTACACATTTTAGCACGAAGAATATATTCTAACTGTGTTCCTTTTGATGTTACTCAACACTAGGTGGCACTGCAATGCATTATTATTTTAACTCGCCACTAGATGACGCTGCAGCAGGCCAAATTCTTGACCATTCTAACGGTCGCTATGAAAATCAGTATACATAGCTATTTGAACAATGAGAATATTTTGGCGTTATCGATTTTGCTATAACTCGCCACTTGACGGCACTGTAGCAAATCATTACTTTAATTAACCACTAGATCGCGCTGCAGTGTATCACTTCTTGACTGTGCAACTGATCGCTATGAAAATAGGTATACATAGATATTTGAGCACGGGGAAGAGTTTCGCGTCAGATGTCGCGCAACACATGAACTTCAGGGCTGTCCAGCCGATCGTCCTGAAATTTCGTATTCATCGATACCTGAATGCGAAGAATATTTTCGCCGTATCCGTTTTGCTAAAACTCGCCACTAGATTACGCTACGCCGCATGGCCTTCTGCACCGTACAAACGATTGCCTTGCAATTCGGTATGCATGATTATTGGACACAATATAACGCGATAGTAATAGTAATCACCACAAATCGTAATATCAAAAAGTCCATTCATTCCCGTGCGAAGAACGGGTACTTCAGCTAGTTATGAATATAATTACTTTCTGAAATTTTTACGATGTAGTTTTCAAAAAGATTTTGTAACAGGAAATTTAATAATTTGATGTACACTTCTCAAAAAAATTAGGGAAGAACATGGTTTTAACGAAATTACGCAAATACCGCGACCTGGACAAAATTTTAAGCTCTGAAAGTTTTCAATTTGTTTAAATCATCAAGTAAATAACCTTAGCTCTACATTAATAAAATAACGATCACTATTTAGTAAAAGACTTCTTTGTTCAATGTGGGTCATTAATAAATCGGAGCAAACAATTAAAATAGGAAAATACATAATTTTTTTTTAATAGCATGGAGTGAAATCTAGACGAAATAATAAACTCAGAGTTGGGAATTTCTATATTGTGGTATTTTTATCTGAATAAATGTATCTTATGATAAGAAACTGACAAATGAAGTCGTTAGGGATTGTTATTTTATCCCTTTATTTTCTGAAAAGCGTGAGACAATAGCATGCGATTTAAAACTAAAAATTCAGTGAAATATTTCTTACATTGGCTTTAATTGCAAACCATATTTACCCATATTTTCATTTATATTGGTAGTTTTATTAAAATCTTTTACTGCCTACCTTAAAATATCTTTTAGAATAATTCTGAGTCGTTCTTATTGCATTTTGTTCATCTTGTCATGTTGTGACAAGAACAGTTAAAATCCGCAAGTTTTGAAATACCTAAAGGAAAGGTTCTCACAGGAAGACAATTTGATACAATTTTAGCCTTCAGAGATCCTGAAAAAAACCAAATCCAAACTGCTATTTATTTTTAAAAAATCTTAAACAACCACCAGGTTATGGAAAGAAAAACCACAATGGCCAAAGTTCGAAGATAACAGAATGAAATCAATATCTATCTTACGAATAGCATCTAGTACTGAAGCTTCTATCCAAATTATAAATGATTTAAATATAAATGTGAACTTTTGAACTAATAAGACAAAACCGCAAGCAAGCACTGAATATGAAATTAAAAAAATTAAAGTTAAGCTGAGAGTTGAGCCTTATTTCATGAAAGCCAGACTTGACTTCCACAAAAATGTCATGGACAACGAAGTGGAAACACATTCATTCCCAACAAAGTTTTGAAAAGTGTTTATGATTTCGGTTTGTCTTTCTGTCCATCCGTCCGTGCTCTAACTCTCGTAAACATGCAACAATTTCTACGAAACTGATATATGTTGTTCCTAAGTACTGTACCATGCACCCTATTTAAAATGGTGTATGCAGCATTTATAGTTCCAAAACATTTCCAATACATCACGCTCTCCGGGCAGTCATTCTTTAAAGTGTATTTTAGAGATATTCGGCTATTTCAAATGAAACAAAATTGATATATGTTATTAAGGATTACGAGATAAAGCTCTCCATCGAAAATAGTATCTTATCATTTTAGTTCTACAGGAGCATTCAAAATAATTCCAATGCATTACGATAATTCAATGGCAGTCTACAGATACGCATCTATTTAAAGCACAATAGTATCCCTGTGGTGGATTAATTTTGTTATGGTTAAAATTTGATGAAAACTAAAGCCTAAGATGATCGTACAGTGGTATTATGCCGCGCATAACCTGCCTGGCAAGTACTCCTAGGATTACGCTAAAAAAATGAAAAATGATAGACATACACCAAAACTAAAAAAACTAAAGACTCTATGAATTGCAAATAAATTCCATTTATTCTTAGTCATTCCACTAATATTAATTAAAAGACGATATTGACATAATTTTAAACTTAAACATGTCTGGGGGAGATGTGGTTTTGGAGGATAAGGGGTATCCACAAAAGGTTTGAAACACAAATAATAAATAAATTACTTGGGATATTCACCATTATGATGAGGTAGCCATCTTTACACAGGACACGATCGACGCGTGCACTTTTGGAACCGCTTTCTTTCTCTTAAGCCATCATCAAGCCACCGATTCCATGTTTCTTTTGAACACAACTTGATCATATTGATTCGAAGCACACACTGATTTTTTAAGCCCGTTCACACCTTTACCAAACTCTCTTCTGCTTCTTCTTTTTTTTTTTAGCACACTCGTTCTGTCGTCTTTTTTTCTTCTCTCACGGGGCTGTTTCCTTTTTTCTTACCCCCTCTTACATCAGTGGTTGGAGTTTCTGATTTGTTCGTATCGGGGAATTAATGCATCCTCTCGTCGAATCCCAGACATGTAGGTGGGTCATCGGGGAATATACCCCGCCAAATTTGCATATCATTTTCGGCCATAAATATTTTCGGCCATAAATATTTTAACGTTGACAGTTCATTGTGCTATAGTGTCCAGACTGTCCATTGCCTGGCGCCTCTTCTAATTTACGGTCCACTTGTGTGGTCTTCCCATGGGAACCGTCTCAAAATTATATTTTACTGCTGTTTCACTTCACCACATCTCTCCCCCGTGTACATAAAAAAAAACAAGAAAAAAAAATATTCAATGTCCACAGTCACTAGTTCATTACACGTAGCTACACATGTGCTACGTTTTAAAATTTGGCACTTGTCCTGTATAGTCCATGCGATATAGTCCATCATACGTAGCAAATTATGTGCTACGTTCTACCGTTTAGTAGTTGGAGTTTAGTCCATACACAATAGTCCATCACGCGTAGCTACACACGGCGAAAGTCTCAGTTGTGATACATTTGTTCTCCCGTTGTGTCTCAAGCATTTTGTGGTTTCACGTGAACATTTTCATTTTCCTTTGCGGCTTTGCTTTGTCAGATTTTGTTAAATCTGGCAGTATCGATAATGTTTCCGAAGCACTTTGCATTAATAACATTAATGAGTTACCTTTGTATCTTGTTTCTCCATTTCTTCAAAATAATATATTGTACACCAATGGGATTGTACACACATTATTATGTTTAATCACACATTCTGTACCAACATGTACCATATTTATATTATTAGAGATGGATATATATATATTAAGAATAACATACAATATCATGTGTGTCTATTACTTGTTACACATATATATTTATCTGCATATCATAAAAAATACTCGTCTTCCTTCCCTTTTTTTTTTTTTTTTTTTTTTTTTTTTTTAAATTTATTATTATTTTTTTTTTATTTTTTTTTTTTTTTTGCTCAGACAGGGGATTCATTCCTATATTGCACACCCTTTTATTTATACGGTAAACCTCACGTACAACTGTTCCAAAATATCTAGCCATAATTATCGATGCGTTCTTATTTACTCATTCAATTCATTTCTAAATTCCCACGTCTGTACCTGTAAAAGAGTTTCACCGCTAAACCCGTGCGTTCTGGAACTACCCTCTCTCCTCTTGTATTCCTTTTAAGCAGATCCTTCCGGCTGCGAAACTGTTTGTCGCTTGACAATCGGGACTCATGGTTGAAATTTCCGGTTTTTCACTGCGTATAATACATCCGCGCGTTTGGAAAAGGGGGAAACTGTAGCTCGACGACTCAACTCGTGCTGTATGCAACCGGTTTATCTCCTGCGCCTGGAGTGACTCGGCACATTTTTCGCCTGTGTTTTTTTAGGATGTCAACGTCGTGTAGAGGTAAGTGATTGTTATTTAATTATTTTGTTAATGAAAGCTTATGCCGCCCTATTAACTGTAATTTTGTAAAGAGAAACAAACTTAACGTTACTATTCTTACGCATTATTTTGTAAAGAACCGTTCTGCATGTCAAGTCCATGCGGTCTGATAGGTTATTATTCTGTGAAATCCCTATGTTTACTTTAAAATAAATAGTTTTCTATTATTCTAGAGCGCGTCTTACTCATCGTGGCTATTGCCTGCAATTGCCCGATAAGTACCAAAATCCAAGGGGAAATCTGCAGCTTTCCGTCCCAGGTACTCTGGTGACGCAACTCAATAATTTTATTCTAACTTGTATTAATTAAAATTTGATTAGTAAAATTACTGTACTATGTATTTGCCTCGCCTATAGCTGTATGTCCGGTATTTATTTATATGCATATTTTTGTCTTTTCATGTTGCCCTTCTCTTGCATCCTATGCGTGACATCCGAACAAACGACTCGCCCCTATGGGAATGACTCCCTGCCGGTTTGTTTACCAACAGCAAAAGCCAAACGACAACACCAGCTGATGCCTTGCTAACTTGTGTTTTACTTTTTATTTTATTTTTATTTTTTTTTTAACATACGTATGTGTGCGCCTGTTATCTTATTGCTTGCTATTATTATCTACATTATTATATTTTGTCCGTCTCTTTTTTTTTTTTTTTTTTTTTTTGTTAACATTCCCTTCATTTTCAGCTTAGCTTTTCTGCAGTGCACAAGGTTACACGGGATATCCCTTTTGATTATATATATATCATGTCATTATTATTATAATTATTATTATTATTACTGTTATGATTAGCTAAATTCAATTGCCTTCCAGGTCGCGTTTTTCTCTTTTCCTATCAGTTTTGTAATTCTTGTGTTCGGTTTTCCTTTCACAGAGATTCCAATCCGCTACTCAGCTATTTACGCAATTGAAAATCAAGAATCATGAAAAGCGACCCTCTGGACCTCACAACTCGGCTACTGGTAAGAGCCCTTTTTTTTTTTTTTTTTTTTTTTGAATCTTTTTTTTTTTTTTTTCTTATGCTTGTGCTGTTTCTCGCCCCTTCCGGGAGCGGTTGCGTAACCAATAACCATAACCAGTGGGGGCGTAACCAGTGGGGGTTTTTGACTCGTCAGAGTCTGTTTCTTGTGTCTGGGGTTTTACCCGAAAAATGAGGTTTTTATGTACTTTTTTCGATTCTACATGAGGTTTATTCACTTCTTTAAGTAACAAATTATTATTACGAAATAGTTTCATTACCCTATAAGGGCCGGTAAAAATGGGGTCAAATTTACACTTCTTGTGCATATTTCTCATGTATGCCAAATCCCCTATGTGGATTGGAGTATGTTTAGCGGGTTTTTCTAAGTTCTGCGGTTTAGCCGCTTTTTCTTGAAATATCCAGGCCTGTTGTCTGTTATTTAAATTCTGCTTAATTAATTTGTCCACAAATATTTGTATTTCCTCCTGGGACCAACTTGATTCGAAAATATTTTGTCCCTGTACGTCAGTTGTATTGTCCAGGGGTATTTTAATGTCACGACCCAGAAATAGTAACGCCGGCGGGAAATTCGTCGCCCTATGTTTAGAGACGTTGTAATAGAGCTGCGCCCATACACTTGCATCTTCCCATTCAAAAGTGTTCTCTGCTATGCATCGAATACACTGCTGAAGCGTGCCTTGTGCTCGCTCTACCGTCCCATTCGATTGTGGGTGGTAGATCGACGAAAAACGACTCTCTATATTGAGAGATTTTAAAAAACTCCTTAATTCCTTTGATCTAAATTGAGGTCCGTTATCCGATATAATCGTATCTGGAAGCCCAAAACGAGAAAAATAACTTTGTAAACATTGAACTATTTGATCTGCAGTGATTTTTCTACATGGAAATAATTCTATATACCTTGAGAAACTATCTCGAGACTATCGGCCGAATATCGGGGCAATAGAGGGATTAGTCCCGTGTCTGGCGTTTTGTTATGCTGGCTTTGTGCCGAACTTTGGGTATTTCGATTCCTAAGAGACTCTGGCGAATCCTGTCTAACTCTGGGACGACCCTTTTTTTTTTTTTTTTTTTTTTTTTTTTTTACTTTAAATATTTACAGATACTATTTTACCTATTTTAACACTATATATTCCGTTACCTTATACATATACAAAATGCACTTTGACACTTTCAACATACACATAAATGAAAAATATTGTACATGAATACATACATATTAAGCAAATACTAATTCAATTGTTCAGTTCTACTGATTGTTGCATAATATTCCATCAATAAAATATTTATTTATTTATTTTATTTATTTACTTAATTTTATTTAATTTAATTTTTCTATATGTCAATACGTTGTAATGACTACAAACTATCTTATTCACAACATTCTTTCTATTAGAGAAATTAATTGTTTTAACAAAAATACCTTCTTTGTCACCTTTAAAATCAAAGTTCTTTCGTATATATATATATATATATATATATGTAATGTATAAAAAGGTAATTTGGGTTTTACTAGTTTGGGTATTGTTCAAGCGGGTACTTTCACTGTAAGTTTTACTTTCCTGTCATACTTGCCACGCGCGCTTTGGAGCTATGTTTTATTTATTTTGTTATTTATCAGACATCAGGCCGTCGATTCTGAGTTCTTTAGATGTACACGTGTCCTCACGCCCTCTTAGCCCCGGATGGCGGTCATGTTGGTAAATGTGTGTGGTTCGATCAGAGATAAGAGAGAGGATTCGACTTGCCAATTTAACAAAAAACCTAAACAGAAGAAATTTGGTTTGTTACAGGCTGTACCTGCTACTGATAAACCCTTTGAATGTCTTTCGATTGATACTGTAGGAGGTTTCAACTATTACAATTCAACAAAAAAATATCTACATCTAATAATTGACCATGCTACAAGATATGTTTGGGCCTTTCCTTCGAAAAGTGTCACTACTGAAACCTATGTAAACTGTCTAAAACAAATATTCAACATTCAAGTACCTCAAAAGATACTTAGTGATAGAAATGCAGCTTTTACTGCTTCGCGTTTTAAAAAATTCCTTAAGAACTACAATACTAAACAACTATTAACTTCAGCTCATCATCCACAGACAAATGGAAAAGTAGAGAGGGTAAATCAATCCATAGTTACTAGATTAAAATGTAAAGTTAACTCTTCACCTTCTAAAATTCCTTGGACTAAGTTACTAGAGCAGGTTATTAGTGAATATAATAACACACCTCATTCAGTAACGAAGTTTACACCTATGTATTTAATGTTTGGAAAATTGCCATATGACTCACCTATTTCGGAAAATACCTATCCTCCTGTTGATGAAGCTCGAAAATTAGCAAAAGAAAGGACAATAGAATTTCATAATAAAAATAAAATTAGATATGACAATAAATTCATAGAAGCTAATTTCGAACCAGGAGATCTTGTAATTTATGAAGAATTTAACTACCCAAATACACGTAAATTATCTCCTACTTTTTCAGGTCCTTATTCAATTGTAAACAAATGTTCTTCAGTTACATTCGAAATTGATAAACCTAATTACCATACTAAGAAACCTACGGAAATAGTTCACTCTTCTAAATTAAGACCTTATTATCCTCCTGACAAATTAAAGCTAGCCCACGAAGGTGATTAAATTTAATTAACAATAGTTGATCCTTAAAAAAAAAAAAATAAAAAAAAATAAAAAAAAAATGGAAAAAAAAAATAGAAAAAAAAAAAAAAAAATGTATTCAAAATTTCTAAGTATTGAGTTTGGAACCCTGAATACTCGACATAAGTCTATCGTCTATCCTTTTTTCTTTTATGCTTCTACCAACCTTTCTCTGTCACCCGCTTCTCTTAGTCATTGAAGAAGTCCCCAAGTCCGAGTGTGTGCGGTGTAAGTAAAACTGCACCTTTTTTCTTTGTATATTTTATAGATATTATGCAAACAATAAATGAAGCTAGACTTAACTAGGCTGGGACTTCCTCTCAATAATTCCCCAGTTTTTCCCAACTGTCTATTGAGTCATTTCTTCCCCTTTTTTGGAAGCTATGAGGCAATGGCTAAGTGTTCTCTTTCGTAGTTGACAACTGTCTTCCTTTTTCGGGATCATGTGAACAAATTTTTGTTGTCATACTATGGAGAGTTTAAAGTTTGGGCAAACTTAAAATGCCTACAAGTGGTATTTACTATACCCCATACCTGTGTGACGGTACTTCTGTTTCACAGCTATGGTCTTCGAAATTTTCTACACACTACGCACATTTTTACATTTTTTTTTTACATTGCCTTTACACTAAATAAATTTACTCCATTTTGCCAACTGCATTTTGCCAACCATTTTGCCAAGTTATTTTCATTCCATTCACTTTATGCCATGCAAGCCAAAGCCATAAGTATTTGCCAAAGAAAATGAATGTCAGCCATGTTTATTCCATTTTGTTGAATTATAGTACTATATTGTTGTACAGTATTATTGTATCCCACCTAGGTTGTAAATATTTTACTTGTGATGTTTTGAAAAAATTTATGCGCACTCATTGTTTTATTTTTATTGTAAGATTTTCGTACTATTGCATCATTATGTTTTGTCAAATTTTAGAAACTGCATCCTGCCTCTCAAGTATTGTACAACATAACTCCAGAATTCTAGCCAGAAAAATTTAAGGTGTCTAAACTTGAAAATTAGATTAGTTCGCAGTTTTAAGATTAGGATGCAAGGACGTCTGACTCGCAAGTGAGAGACTGGCCACCTCAATGATATTGCTCGTCAAACTTCTTTTGCCGGGGGGGATATTGTAATGTATAAAAAGGTAATTTGGGTTTTACTAGTTTGGGTATTGTTCAAGCGGGTACTTTCACTGTAAGTTTTACTTTCCTGTCATACTTGCCACGCGCGCTCTGGAGCTATGTTTTATTTATTTTGTTATTTATCAGACATCAGGCCGTCGATTCTGAGTTCTTTAGATGTACACGTGTCCTCACGCCCTCTTAGCCCCGGATGGCGGTCATGTTGGTAAATGTGTGTGGTTCGATCAGAGATAAGAGAGAGGAGGAGTTGTGTCTTCGCAGACCACGTGGGGTGGTAAGCGTAAATACTCCCGCACATCGAAAATCGGGGGACTTCTGCCACTGGAACTGCTTCATGAGTCCACGCTGATTCTTGTACCCGTCTCCCCTCCCCTCTTCTCATTCTAAATTGTAACTTAATTGTAATGTTCAATAAACCATATTACCTGCCTTAACTCTGAAGCCTACTTGAAATATCTGATGTCTCATATATATATATATATTTTTTTTTTTTTTTTTGCAGCAGTATATTTACACTTACAAAACACAAATAAAATATTCAAAGAATATCAATGCATGGTTTTTTTTTTTTTTGAAACTGAGAAACAAGATAGTAACTTTGTTATTATGATGCACAATTTCTCTCCCAGACTTTGTTTTATTTTTGAAAAATCTACTATATATATTTATTATTATTATTATCATTAATTTAACTATCATTTGAGTTACTAGGAGTACATAAAATTGCCTTTTTCTACGGCACCATTATGTGGTGGATTAATTTTGTTATGGTTAAAATTTGATGAAAACTAAAGCCTAAGATGATCGTACAGTGGTATTATGCCGCGCATAACCTGCCTGGCAAGTACTCCTAGGATTACGCTGAAAAAATGAAAAATGATAGACATACACCAAAACTAAAAAAACTAAAGACTCTATGAATTGCAAATAAATTCCATTTATTCTTAGTCATTCCACTAATATTAATTAAAAGACGATATTGACATAATTTTAAACTCAAACATGTCTGGGGGAGATGTGGTTTTGGAGGATAAGGGGTATCCACAAAAGGTTTGAAACACAAATAATAAATAAATTACTTGGGATATTCACCATTATGATGAGGTAGCCATCTTTACACAGGACACGATCGACGCGTGCACTATTGGAACCGCTTTCTTTCTCTTAAGCCATCATCAAGCCACCGATTCCATGTTTCTTTTGAACACAACTCGATCATATTGATTCGAAGCACACACTGATTTTTTAAGCCCGTTCACACCTTTACCAAACTCTCTTCTGCTTCTTCTTTTTTTTTTTTTAGCACACTCGTTCTGTCGTCTTTTTTTCTTCTCTCACGGGGCTGTTTCCTTTTTTCTTACCCCCTCTTACATCATTGGTTGGAGTTTCTGATTTGTTCGTATCGGGGAATTAATGCATCCTCTCGTCGAATCCCAGACATGTAGGTGGGTCATCGGGGAATATACCCCGCCAAATTTGCATATCATTTTCGGCCATAAATATTTTCGGCCATAAATATTTTAACGTTGACAGTTCATTGTGCTATAGTGTCCAGACTGTCCATTGCCTGGCGCCTCTTCTAATTTACGGTCCACTTGTGTGGTCTTCCCATGGGAACCGTCTCAAAATTATATTTTACTGCTGTTTCACTTCACCACAATCCCACTATGTATAATTAAATAATGATCTAACGACGACTGCATGCTCCTTCAAAAGTTGCGCCAAAAGTCACCAATATTGGCGACATTTTTGAAAAATCGCCAAATAGGGTGCGAATTTTGTTTTCGAAAAATGAACCGTAGCTTAGCGATATTTTCATTATTTGGCGGAAACTCAAAAATATGCCTAATGTGATAATATTAAGCTAGGACGATTTTAATGGGAATTTTGAAAATTCGTTACTCGCTCTCGAATCAACTGATTTAGTGCGTTGGGTTGCATTAAGACAAAGCTAGGCAAGGGCTATCTGCCTAGGAGAGGGGTTGCATTGGTCGAAGGAATTTTTAAGGGCTTCTAACGCATTAACCGATTTATACACAACAAAATTGCAAACATTGATTTTTTAGCCTGTGCAACATTCATTTTAGACTGCTAACCCTTAAAAGTAGAAATTTCTCGTTCTCCGTGTTCGTGCGATACCGTTATGATGTATAAGAGGAATATCTATTTATATTTTCATCTTTCCAACAAGACTGAGTTGTATATGATTTTGATTTTTCTGTCCATTCTTCTGCCCAACGGTCCATGCGCTAACTGCCGTAAATATACACTGATTAGTACGAAAATTGTATATGTTGTACAGTGCAATGTACCCTATTGAAAGTGATGTATGTAGAATTTATAATACTTTTATAAGAGCCAAAAGAAAAAAACTTCAATACATCACGCTTGGTCCGTTATTCTTGAAAGCGTATTTTATAGATATCTGTTTTTTAACAAAAGCAAAGTTGACTTATTAAGGCTCATAAAATAATGATATCCATTGAAGATAGTGTTTGTGTTAGTAGTAGTTCTTCTACAGAAATACTCAAAAGAACTCCATTGCGTTACGATGTATAGCAGTTGAGAGACATTAATCTATTTCAAGCTCATAACAATAGGTATAAAAATGTTTATAACAGTATCTCCGAAATATCGCCAGTTAAAGGACAATAAATCGCCAAATCTGGCGCAAAAATACTGTTGTGTTCGAAAGCGTTTTATAATCGATGTGTTTGGCATGATTTATCTTTCTTGTTTTACTATCAGAGCGGTGAAATTCAATCATTTGGCTTTTGTTTCGAGAAAATGTGATTTTAAAGTGTGATGACAACGTGATGTACTGGAATCGGTGGATTGGAGTATTATTGGGAGGTTTTTATCTGGGCAAACAGGAACGAGTGTATCGGACGCTGTTTGCGACTGGAAAGAAGTGGGTGTCATTTTGAAGATAGTGAAACCGATTCCCAGAAACAGGCAGTGCTAGACGTCAACAAAATTTAGTTTGTCCACATGCTTCCACAGCAAATAATGGCCGGTACTGTTAACAACTCATCGATACAGAACATCCGATGCTACTCAACTGCAAAGGCAGTTGCTTTTGGCAACAGGACGAAGAGTCTCAAGCCGAACAATCCGAAATAGGCTAATAGTTGCGGGGGGGGGGGTATCTATACATGTAGGTCAATGGTGTACAGTCCTTTCACTGCAAGGCACTCTGGAACGTCGAGATAGGATGCAAAGTGTTTAGAGGGCTGTTTACTGACGAGACCCGATTACGTTTAGAGTGTTACAAGAAACGTGTTTTGGAATGGCGAGAAGGGGGCACTCGAAATAACCCCATATTCGTCCAACAAAGATCACATTACAGACGAGATAGTTTAATAGTATGTACTGGAATCTGCACAGGTGGACGTACGGGCGTGCATATGATTCTGGATGCAAATTTGACGGCTTAAAGGTATGCAGACGTCTTTCTGTGGCCTCATGTCGTATCTTACATTGCAGCCATTGGTGATTTCTTTCTTTTAATACATGATAACGCTTAACCTCATACATCATGTCTTGTGGATAACATTATTGAATCTGAAACAATACAGCGTATAGAGTGGCCAGCATTTTTAAGCTAAATCCGATCAAGCATGTTTGGGACACGCACGGGCTATGCATTTCTTCGACTCCTCCTTTTACTGTCCAAGATTAAAGATCACACTTCTTCAAGACGCATCCATGAAAAACAGGTGTGAGGCAGTCTCAGAAATTCGGGGGACAACAGGCCATACTGAACAGTTGTATCATTTAAAAACAATAAGCTTTTATCGGTTATCATGTAACCAGATTGTTGCCTTGAAGCATCATTTCATGTTCCTTCTACCATTCCAAAGAATTAAAGCTCCCGTGCATTTTTTTTTTTGTGTGTGTGTGTGCCAGCATTGAGTTTTGTTACATACATATTCTCCGTTCTATGCTCACGCATTGTTATCGCACGTTTTTTTAACTTCTATTGCTTGTTCCCCTAATTTTTGTAACGTATAAATTAAATCCACGTTTAACACTTTGCGGTCTGACATCCTACTACTAATAGTGCAGATCTCTATACATTTGCACTGCAAATCCTTTTTTATTCTCAGATAAAATAACTTGTAAGAATGATTTAAATAATATATTGTGTCTTGGTATAACTGTGGTCGTTATAAGAAACCTATCCCAATATAAGCTTAAATGTTACTTAAAGGAATGTGCACGAGATTGTGATTATTGAGAACAACAAATTTCTTACAGTTATGTTTTCTATGGAAATTTTTCGGAATTTTTCAGTGATAACATCCAAGTTTTTCCTTCCAAAGTTGATCAACGTACATGGAAAAACCCAACTGGCATTGGAACATCTATGACGAAAATTGCTGGCTTAAAGCATTTGCTATAAAGAGAAAGGTAACTGATTAAACACATCACACAGAGGAGCTGCACAGCAAATTCACGGTCAGCAAAATTTACGGGAGTAGACTGCAGAAATGTTAAAATAATAGTGGGGAACAATGAAAGCTGTAATTTCCATTTTTAAAACTCTCCTTCATCTGTGCTGTGAATATTAATTTTAAAATACTAGTAACAGCTGATTTCTAGTAATCTTACTACTACACTGCTCACGCTAATTTTTTGTGGTATAATATAAAATATTGTGTGCAAAGATCTCTGTCATTTTGTGTGCCATGGCAAGCACACACAGTGGCATCTTCCTAGGAGGGTTCCTTGGGCGGTGAACTTTTTAAGGGATTCTAACACGTATTCATGATCCATCTGGAGAAAACCGCGCAAAAGATAGTTAGATGGGCAGCCACGCGATAGGCCTGAACCCGGGCCCTTTACACTTCAGTCATCTACCACGTTCGGTGTCTTATCCATTTGGCCATGTTAAGGTCATCTCTATTTCAGTTTATTCAATCAAATTGCACTAACGACAATTTAAGTATCACTATTTTGCTGCCTTTCAAAAGTCAGCAAGAAAAAGTTTGTGTAACTCTGATAAAATTTTCCACATTCTTAGAATCTTTTACGGATAATTTAGAGAAACCGCTCTGAGCATAGATTTTTTATCGACAAATTTTAAAACGTGTAAAGCTGGTTAGTTTAATAATTTTCCAACACATTTCTTTCTTCAAAAGTTTCATATTTTGACAGAGTAATACATTTAAAAATAGAGTTTTCAAAATGATGAGACGTCAAAGAATGTTATTAAAGAAAATCCTCGTTGTTAAGAATGTCAAAGTTGAAGAAAGAATTTCGAAAGTTTAAAAGATAATGTGCTTAAGTCGTCATTCCTGTAGCACATCTGACGTGGCCTTTTCAAAATATTCTTTGACTTCTATCTGATATTTCTCGTATTAAGTACTGTCAGCGATTGGGAATTATCTCAAACCAATACCTCTGAAAGATTGTTAAATCCTGTTTTCAACATTCTAAAAATATATCGCTTTTATTTTGAGGGATTACGTTGAGTATATTTTTATGAAACAATGAAAACTTTCGATGTTTTTATAGCAAATGTTGAAAAGCTTTAAAATGTTTGTAATTAGTTACTAATTAATAACCTTTAAGAATGTTCTTCTTATCCTATTATTTGATTCTTAAAACGTGCTCATAAAAAGCTTTTAAAAAATAACAGTAATATAAAGATCCGACTGTCTAAACTTTTATTTACTCACTAAAGTGCTTTTAATGCTGTGATCAGAAGTTTTTTATTGAAAATTCAACGTAAAATGCATTTTCTTATGTTTATTTAATAAATATTTCAACTAAATATATCTAATAAAAATCAATCTATGTTTTCTTATGTATTCAGTATTTTTTTTTACTTTCATCAAACGATATTCCTAATTGAAATAAAAAATTATACTAGTAAATCTTAGAGTAAATCAATACAAATTATGTACATAAAATTTTTAAGAATTTACCTCATTTTTAGCATTTTATTTCAATACACAGGTATAAAAGATGTTTCATAATAAATAAAGTTAAACATTGACTCAACAGCCCACTGCGGTACCAAGGCCTGCGTTGCCCAACCACGCCCATGGGTTCTAGGGTGCGGAAGCATATGCCTCGACCAGGTGGTCAGCCTGATGCGGAGCCTCCAGTGTTTAACTTCCAAGCAATCTTGATACTTGTTTTATTGATCCATTCAAGGGATAAATGACTGAGTGAATCTTGCCCAGCCGGGGATCGAACCCCAGACCTATCGCACGGCGATACAATGTGCTAACCGTTACACCACTGGGTTCGCTTTACAATTGCTCATTTCAAAACTTTTGACAGTTTTAATACAAAATATCAGTTAATTATTCTTATATAGAGTCGGAGCACAAGCATTATACTCTACACCTCTGTGCTATTCAATATACTTTACCTTATATATATTTCTGTCATCTCATGCTGAAAAATAAGTGTCATTTCTCTCATTTGCTTGTTCACTCACCTCTTACTCAGGCGATCTATAAACAAACGAACAATATAATTTAGTCACAAATAAACAACCTTGTTTTATCCCACCTTAAAATCAACTAATTAACGTTTTACATTTTCAGAATGTTTTCAGTAGATACCCCTAGGTAATTTTCTTCTTATTCTTTTATGTATTTCCTTTATTTCAACTGAATGGCTGTAAAATAGTATTAAAAACACTAAAAAAAAAACAAGAAACTAATCAATTGATTATTAGCTTTGTAAATGACCAATTCAAAGGAAGCTAATTATCTTTACTGCTTCAACACGCCAAATACTTATCAGTTCTAAACTGAAAATTTTCCTATTTGTGATGTTAAAAAAAAATTGCTTCTTTTATGTTTGTTTTACTATCATCATTTCTATCGCTTGCTTAGTCCTATCACTTGGTCGATTTGGACAGTTAGTTGTTTAATGAACCTTTTTATTTACCGATAAATTCTTCTTTTCTAGGAACTTTCAGGAAAAACAATTATTTCAGCTTGAAACTTGATATCTCAGCATTAAATTTCGTATTTAAACACGATTAAAGGTAATCTGTTGTTTGTGTAAACTAAGAAAATTATATTTATTTAAGCTACAGTATATTTTACAAAGTTAACTATACTGTGCGTTCCTTAAATCATTAATTAATAAATAAATTATTGCTTAATTGTTACTTAGTCTATTTTTTTCCTTCCATATCAAGGCTTACATCTCATATTTAGCTGAATTAGTGCAAGTTAACTATATTTAACCTCTAACACCTAAAAAACATAAATTAGAATTTAATTTAATTGTTATTTCAGCTTTCCTAAAGACTATTTCATACTTTCTATGAGGCTAAAAAAAGGCAATTTTCAAACTTCTGATAAAAAAAGGCCTTTCACGTCTATTGAACGGCTTCAGTTTTTATTTCATTGTTGTGTTTCTGAAACAAAGTTATTAAAACAAAGCAAGAATATGTCACTGGGTTTTATAACTGAATTAATCACAGGTCATACTTTGCAACCTTTTACGGCAAAAAAAGGCTTTGACTTGCAAAAATTTTCATGTTGCCTCTGAAACGGAAAAGTACCAAATAAAATCTAAGCATTTTACCAAAAAAAAAAAAAAAAAATATTTTAATCTTGCATGCATCTTAACCAACGGGCTTAAAGAAGAGGAGGGGGGGGAGGGGAACAAGAGAAATTAATGTAAAAGATCCTATTTTACTTTCATAAAATGGATGTATATGTCAGTCTTCTTACTAACCCCCCCCCCGACAAAATCGCATTAATCCGCCACTGATCTTTACTCATACCAAAATGATTTATTTTTATTGAATATTTTACAAATCTAATCCATACTATATTGCATGCTTAATAAATATAAATCAATGTGATTTACTTTCTTTTTTTTCTCATGTCAAACACTAGTAATACATCAACATCTGCTTCCTTTCCAAACTTGTGTTTAAATAAATGCAATTATATTGAAATACAGGGTGGTCTAAAAGAAACTTCCCTTATATATGAGTCCCTAGTGGCCGAACCGTTCAACCAATCGAAATGAAAGTTTAGATATAGTTATTTGAATGTAGGGGGTCCAGATTGTGATGATTTAAAAAATAAACCTCTCACAGTTACGGTTACAGTGACAAAATTTCGAAATTTTCGAATGGCAACACCCACTTTTTTCGTGCGAAAACTGATGAAAGCATCGTAAGAAACCAATCAAAATAAAAGTGAAAGTGCAACTGATGCACTTTGCATAATTTACTGGGCTATGCAGTAGCACCAATCACAGAACACTCTTGCAAAGCACTGCTTGTGATATAAGCAGTGTGGGAAGATTGTTCCTTCATGTTCGTGCTAATCCGTTTCGTTTCGTGCGAAGAAGATGACACTTTCAGGGAAACAACGATGTGAATTGATGAAGCTTTTTTATCTGACCGGAGAAAATGCTGCCGTAGCATTGCGAGTTTATTGTCGAAATCATAAGCTAAAACGATAGGCTCGTGTTCCGTAAAAAGTGTACGTAATTTGGTAAAGAAATTTGAAGAAACGGGATGCACATGTGAAAGATCGCGATCCGGACGACCCCGTGTTCCTGTTGAAGTTGTTGCGGAAGTGCATAATACGATTACAGGTCCATCGCATACAGCAAGGAGTGTTTTCCGCAATTTGGATGTACCGAAAACCACAGTTCTCCAAATTCTGCGCTCTGTTCTGCAGATGTGTCCTTATCGATTCCAGCGAGTCCAGGCGTTGGCATCTGGAGACAACCAACAGCGTGTCGACTTTGCGAATTTATTCCTAATCAGATAGGATGAAGATAGCAGGTGGCCGCTGCGGACATAATGGACGGATGAGGCACATTTCACCCTGCCAGAGAACGTAAACTCCCAGAACTGCGTTCATTGGGCGGAAGAAAATCCTCACGGTGTGGCACCAGTGCCTTTATACGACAGACACGTGACTGTGTGGTGCGGCGTCGCAGGGTCATTCACTCTGGGTCCTTCCTTCTTCGAAGAAATCACATCCAGTGGTATGCTAAAGTGCTCCGTCACAGTTGCTCGGTATAAAGCAATGTTGGAGAATTACGTAATTCCAGAATTGCAGCAGTGAAATATCATTAATGACATTGTACGGGTGCAAGATGGTGCTCCTCCACACATTCCCAGAGGTGTTCGAGAAGTGCTGCAACAGCACTTTGGTGATAGAGTCATCCAACGTACCTTTGCAGTTTCGTGGCCACCTCGTTCTCCCGACCTCACTCCGATGGATTTCTGATTCCGGGGTTATCTGAAATCAAAGGTGTACACATCAAATCCGCGGAATTTGTCAGACTTGAAAGATGCCATAATATGGGAAGTTCTGCAAATTCCTCGTGCCATGATACGTTCGTCATTGTTATCGACAATCTCCCGCATGCAATGCGTTATCGTCTGAGAAGGTGGTCACGTTGAAAACTTGGAATTCGAATAAAAGTCTTTTCTCCTCTCTCTCTTTTTTCATCATTGGTTCTTTACGATGATCTTCGATGCATATGTTTTACACCGCCAATTTACGTCATACGTGTCTCGTTCCAACGCCATTTAAGGTTTTTCCATGCTCTGATCAATTTCCGCACGAAAAAAGTGGGTGTTACCATTCGAAAATTTCGAAATTTTGTTACTGTAACCGTAACTATGAGAGGTTTATTGTTTTTAAATCATCACAATCTGGACCCCATACATTCAAATAACTATATCTAAACTTTCATTTCGATTAGTTGAATGGTTCGGCCGCTAGGGACTCGTATATAGGGGAAGTTTCTTTTAGACCACCCTATATATAATGCTCACGTAAAAGCTATAAACAAAATAAAATTATAAATTCAAACTCTTATTATATTTGACACTGTTTGCGCAATTCCCAGAAGAAAAAATAAGAAATTAACATAATATTTACCATTGATAAATGAAAATTTCAAAACATTAGTTTCTTCTAAAATATTTGCTTGCATAAAGAAAACCTTATAAACAGGGTGGGGCGAAGTCTAAATAAAATATATACTACATTAATATTCTTGGATTTCAACAGATTTTAAAGTACTACGTCTAGATAACTTTGTTTTACATATGTAACATTTAAACACTTTATAGATTAAAGTTCTTGGAGTAAAAAACTCTGAATTTTATAGAAAAGATTTACATTAATTCACTCCATCTATTCAAACATCCTACTGTTGAAATATCGCTCAGGCAGCGTTTTCTGCTCTTCCCAAATTTAAGCTTCAGTTTGGATTGAGCATTTTTGTGTATTCGCATAAATCATTTTGATGATTCTGCTTTTCTGTTGCATCAGCATTATTTATCCCAAGAAGCGTAACACTTTATGCTCCGTATTTGGATATATATTCCGAAGGTTTCACACTTTTAGTAACTGAAAAGCAGAGACAATTTTTTTTTTCACTTTCATGGTTACTTCATTGAAATCAAAGTGGTTTCTTTAGAAACTAGTACAGTAACAAATAAATAACTGTTAATTTTTCAATCTCGCTTTCGAATATTGCTATTAATGGTATTTCGGCGATTATTCAAAACGAAATTGCTTACGCATTTATAACCTCTTCATTCCAACTGTACACATACAGCCTCTCAAAAAAATATCCGAGTAAAAGTCAAACTTCCTATGATGATTTCGTATATTATAAATTATTTTTCATAAAATATGAATTAGGTTATTAACCCATTTGTGCCCGGATATTTTTGCGAATTTCTTGGATTTTTGCTAATACCAGCAATAATGGGTAAATTTCTGAGGTGAACTTCTTGAACAAGGGAGGATTTCTTTTAAAATCTCAATGTAAAAAATTGAAATGTTAACGGACATCTGTCCTTGATAAGTCTACAAAGTTTGAATTAAATCTGACCGTTTAAAGTGGGTCAAAATCGAGTTCAAAGGAGTCGGTTACAAACAAACAAACATACAAGTGAAACTAATAAAAGCGTGTTAAAAAATCACTTTATTTTGAGGTCATTTGTAATAGTTTTTTTCTCTAACGTTTAGAGTTCTACGCTCAACAGACGAAATTATTTAAGTATTAGCTCGTCGACCATTTTCCTATATTTTTTACCCAAAACTCTGTGATTAAGTGTCAATAATGCCTGAAAACAATTTCATTTATTGCCAGATTACAGCCAACAAAAGGAAAATAAAACATCAAATTTTCAGCATTTGATATCCTGCAGATGATATTTTGTTTTTCTCTATTAAACTTCTGAGGGAATAAATATTTTTGAACCTTTTATTGCACCGAAAAGAAGTTTTATTTGAAATTTGAAAGTAAATTATATTTAATCGTGGGTTAATATCAAATGATAAGCATCATCTATGAAACTATAGCTCTGGAAAAGGTTCCAATTTCTCCGATAATAACCTACCCCTAAATCGCAACGACTGAAAGGATTGAAAGGCATATGAGCCTCTGAATAATTTGGATTTATCAATGTTTCTTTAATGGCCTTCGTCGAAATGTTACCACACATAAATAAATTGAAAAATAGAATAGAAACAAAAATCCAATTCCTTTTAAATTACCATCAGGTTAATGTTCTAGTTATTTTATTTTGATGTGTCTAAGAACTCAAAGGCATTCCCAGCAAATCGGAATTCGTAATCCAATAAGATTCTGCAAACGACATGACAGAAGGAAATAATTTCACACTGTATTTTGTTTTGCATCAGAGTATGTTATTCCTAACCTAGCCGCAATACCAGCAAGATTTCCGAATACATTCGGATTCTGATTTGTTGTGAATAACCGCTTTGGTCACTCATAAAAGATGATCAATCAATATTGCTAATTTCAATGAGATATTTCAATGATGTTGATAATTTCAATGAGAGTTTAAAATGAATGTAGTTTTCATAATTAAGTGTCTTCAAATTCCTTAACTGGTGTTTTATCCCTCATTTGCTCTCTTTCGTTTCCATCTTTCTCTTTTGGGAGCTTTGAAACTTGTGCATAACTCTTTAAACCCATGACAGCAAAACTCACCTAAGTGCGGCTATATTTTAGGTTGTCGAAAGTGATTGGTGATTGTGCTCTATCGACACAGCATCCGACATCATTAAATTGATACTTTCAGAAGAAAACTGCCAAATGAATACAGTTATTTATATCATTTCGGAAAAATGCATCACCTGAAATTTTGAACTCCTGTTATCCACGCGATCGTATTAGCTATTTTTAAATTTATGAACCTAAAGAAATACATTTCGACTTAATTCTTTCTTGTGCTTTTTAATTTGACTTGAAACTGGCGAAATTTCTTACGAAATGCATTACTCATGTGTAAAGGACGGCTTTTATTCTACTTACTGATTGGTCGGGGAGAGTATCCGCGTGTTCAAACTGCATCAGAAGCGTCTTCCAAGAATCTGCCTAGATCTGCCTTAGTGTTTTAATATAAATACACTCATGTCCATAAATTAAGGATAATTCAGAATCACACAGAAATTGATCTCTAAAATAAAAATTTCACCTGTGGAATGATCACACACATCTTGAAGAAGAATATGCAAATTACAGGAAACCACCAGATGGAGTGGATGGTACGTCACAATGACGAGAGTGTAAGAGAGGGGTATATAAGGAATGGTGGCAAAGAAGTAAAATTGTTCACAAGCGCTGTGAAAGCCTTTCAGTGCAAAAACCGCATAGTTATGGCACAAAGGAGGCATTTGGATGATGTTTTACGTGGCAGAATTATTGGACGACTGGAATGTGGACGTACCCAGCTGGAAGTATCCGAGGAACTTGGAATCGCCCAGAGTGTCATCTCCAGGCTTTGGCAACGATTCCAAGATGATGGTAATGTGAGTAGACGTTACAGCACAGGTCGCCCCCGAGTTACAACGCCGAATGAGGACCGCTATTTGGCAGTTACTGCCAAAAGAAACAGACGGAGTACAGCATCAGACCTGTCTCGTCAGCTCTCTTCAGCTACCGGTACAACAGTTTCAAGGCAGACCATGTACAGACGCTTAGGGCACATTGGTCTATATGCTCGTAGGCCTGTCAGATGTGTTCCACTTACCGCAACTCACTGTCGCCTGCGATTAACCTGGAGTAGAGAGCATGCATTGTGGACACCGCAACAGTGGTCTTGTGTGATGTTTTCCGACGAGTCAAGGTTTAGTTTGGAGTCTGATTCTCGCCGGACATTCATCTGGAGAGCGCCAGGTACCCGTTACCACCAAGAGAACACCATTGAAAGACACCGTTACGGTGGTGCACGATGGCTCGTTTGGGGAGGAATTATTCTTGGTTCCAGAACTGACCTGCATGTTCAGAGTGTAACGATGACAGGCCACATCTATCGGGATGTCATTCTGGAACAACATGTACGTTTGTTTCGGGGCGCCATGGGTGCTGAATTTGTGTTTATGGATGACAACGCCCGTCCTCACCGTGCAAACATTGTAGACGAATGCCTTCAATCGGAGGATATCACCCGTATGCACTGGCCAGCATACTCACCGGACTTGAATCCAATAGAGCATGTGTGGGATATGCTTGGCCGACGAATTGCAGCCCGTCAACCCCCCCCCCCCACCTGTCTACCGGAACTTCGGAGTGCATTGCTTGATGAGTGGTGTAATATTCCCCAAGATCAGATTGATCATTTGATACTCAGCATGCCTAGGCTTTGTCAGGCCTGTATTGCATCGTCCGGGAGACATACTCCGTATTAACCATCCTACTAACCATGTTATACTGTTTTTTGTAAATAGGTTCTTTTTTGAAATTTGGTCAAGGGAGTAAAACTTGCAATTTTTATTAATTATGTCAAACATATAGCATCTTTTTTGCTCTTTACTTTTTGTTTAATAAATAGACTTTACAAATAAGTCAAATTTGTTTTGCTTCTTTCTCTTTCTTTGCCTGAACTTCATTATCCTTAATTTATGGACATGAGTGTAGATTATATATGAGCGTAAACTAAATCAGCATCTGCTAATCTTTTTTTGCAGTATTGATTAATTATAGGTTAATACAGCTATTTATAGTTACTCATCAGTTTGCATTTAGAATTTATCTATGTTTTCAGTTGAAGATTCATTATTCATTTTGTCAGAACAATTTTTTAACCCTTACAGACCATACGTTCTTAACTGAGGACACAAGATGTACTTATACTATCGCATGTCCTAATTTGTACACATTAAGAAAAACTAATTTTCCTCTTAAATTTAATGATAGGAATTTTTTATTTTATTTTCGAAGTATAAATTTAATCTCCTTTATCAAAAGAAAAATTATTTAATCAGGTCTGAATGGATTAAAAAGACGGAAACATACTTTTTTTTACTCGAAATCCCTAAGTATAAAAATGTCATAGATAAAACGAACATTTCTTTGAATAGCAAGGTTAGAAAATGTTCCAGGCGTTTAAAATTTATGTGTTTGTTGCGATTTCTTTTTTCTATTGAATATTTGAATCAAAATACCATTTATAAAAAAAAAGTTAATATTTTTTTTAGCATTGTGTTTTCCTACCAATGGCAAATACTAGAATGATGCTGACGTTTCATTAAACACTCACATTTTATTCTCTTATAACAAGAGATCCTTTTCTAGTTTGCTGATTTACTTAAACGCTTCTTTTATGTGTTTTTGTACTTCTCTCTTCTTATTTACTAATGATAAAAAGTGCGTTATATTTTATCCAATCGGCTGACAAATATTAGCGAGGATACGGTGAAAGAGGATCCACATTTATAACGCTCCTTTCGGTTTAACGTGGAGCCTACTACTTCCCGGGATAGCTCTATCATAGATTAAGTAAATGCACTTCTCATCTTCCCTTAAATGACAAAAAGCACCTTGATGCCCATCTAAAACTGCCTGGATACAAATCATGATGTTTGTGAAATGATCCTTTTGTACATAACCTTTATTTATAGCCTGGTGTAATTACTTTTTTTCCAAGTAATCTTCTCGAACTGAAAGAGGATTGTTATTGTGTATTGTCATAACAAAAAGATTGCATTTTTCTCTCTGACAGCCTGAAGTTAATGTTACATCCTTTCAGTGAAGGATTTCGTATCCTTGCTTAATAAATGTCAAGTTATAAAAGGCTTTGACATTTTTCACTGCATTTCCCCTCCCCCTCTTTTATCAAAACGTAAAATATACATGTTTTTATGGTGTAAAGTAATTGATATGTGCAGCGGAAGATAACATTTTGATATTGAACTTTCAGAACTAATATTTTTTTTGTTTGTTTGTTTCAAACGGGCTTAGGTAAAAATTAAATGTATTGAGAAGTATATTTTCCTATACATGTCTGATTATTTATGAAGGAAGTATTGCTAGTTTTCTTGAAAATCAAATATGTCTTTAGAAGTATGAAAGTTATTAAAATTTCTTTATAAATTTGTGATTATTTAAGGAGAATTGGTTATTTCATTACTATTGCTTGAACCCATTAAACGCAAAATTCAATAATTTATGTGTTAATACACACCGCATACGTGTTTTGATCCGAGTAATTGATAACATCCTCTTTTTGTAGTCGGTTATAAAAGGTTAAAAATAAAAGTTTCAAACTTTATTTCAGACTGTAGCTCGAAAAATCATGTGATTTTTGTACATAAACTAATTATATCAGCAGCTTAAAAATGCTTAGGGTGTCTCTTCATAAGCTATACTCTGCACTGGGATAAACGACAAATCTGTATCAGTTATGAAACTTTTAAAAAAATTCTGAAAATACAAAAATTTTGCAAAAGTATCAACTTTTGGAAAAAATTTGGCTTACAATTTCCTGTTTAAGTTTTTTTTCCTGGAATACAGAATAAGAGAAGATACTTCGTTTTAAGAATTTTATTTTATTTTTATTTTATTTTATTTTATTTTTTTTGGAACTATTATAATACTCTAATATTTAAACTCTCTACGCATATATTCTTTTAAGAATACAGTCTTAAAAGATAGGTTTCTTTTCATTCATTTCAGTGTGTTGTGCATCTTATGAAGAATCATCCTGATTTATTAATTAATTAATTTTTTTGAGTCCCTATTGGAATTCATTTATGTTAATAGGTATACCAAGAAGTTAGAGCAACTTTCGTTTCTTCGAATGCAACTTTGAATAATTAAACGTACAAGTGCAATAAATGCACTTCTTACGAGAACAAAGAATGATCTTTTTTTTCTTTTACTTATTACCGAAAAAATAATTTATGTTTTTTTATGTCTGTTTATATGACCGTTATAAAATATTTAGTATTCGTAATTCTGGCAGCAGATTCCTGAAAGCTTATTATTTTTCTTCTCAACAATAAATTATTTAAAATTAAACATTGCATCGCAATTCCCATTTATAAATGCAGTTTTAGACAATAATAATCAATTATTGCTAAAGTAAACGTCAGAAGTTTCCTTACTGATTAAAGTTTTTGTCTCAGACTAGATGAAATCTTCATGGGAATGTATGTTACAAAAGACTTAAAACAAAACTTTAGAAGTTAGGTTTTTAATTTATGATCGATTTGAAGAGAAATGTGAAAGTACTTAAATTTTTAATTCAGTTTTTTGAAATTTTCGATATTATTTTAAAAAGTCATTTGGACCCGGGTTATCAATTAACTTGTAATCGCTTATAAAGCAAACAAGCTCTAAGCTTTTGACCATAGGTAGGCAAAATACGCGAAAATTAGTCGAATTTTGCGCCCAAAAATTGCATGTAGCTTGCACGAACTGTATAACATACAGGACCGATCATGGCCGAGTGGATAAGGGACTGAACATGGTAGACGGCCAAAGTGTGAAGGTCCAGAGCTCTGGCCTACCTCACGGCTGTCCATCTAACGGTCTGGAGTTTGTGGGCAGTTTTCTGCAGTGTAATGTGAATACGTGTTAGAACCCCTAAGAAAGTCCTCCACCCAATTAACCCCCACCCTCCAGGCAGATAGCACCTTAACCACAGAATCAAACTATACAATACTACACTATATTATTTGTTATATAAGTATTTGTATAAAAAAGTGACTTGAGAGTCCATAACAGTTTATATGTATACTTTTAATAGATGAGGTCTTCATTAGATACACTTTTAGAGAAAGTTAATGCTATTTCGTAAGATTAATTTTGATAGTACAGTGGGGTCTTGACTTACGCGAACGATGCGTTCCAAGACCCCTCGCATAAGGGAAGATTTCGCGTTATGAAATCGGGTATACATACGACTTTTTGAAACACACACACACAAAAACTTTATACATTTATAAACACTCCTCAAAACGTTTTAAACTATTCTTTAATTATATACTAAGACTTCGAACATAAATTAATGAAAAAAGCCACTTTTAGACTGGGACAGTTTGGGTACTTCCGCCTTTAGTGGTGCTGCGAGTAATGAAATACCGTTCGCTGATGGGCTCTATCTTCTTCAGTAGACAATACTTACCTGCACATCCCGGCCTTCTGGTTTGCGCTTCTTACTGTTGGATAAAAATCTCGTCTTGTGGGCGAAGAGTCTCCGTTAGCTCTCAGACACGTTACTCGTGAAAAACTCCCCATTGTAAGTAATATCCCATTTGTGTAAGATAGATCACGTTTTTAAACACGTGTTCACTATATATTTCATTAATTGCTATTTATTTTTATAAATATATTATATTTTCTATTGCGCATTTCCACCGATTGACACACCAACAAACAATACAGCAATTTTACATTTTTAAAATTATTCACCAAATGGAAAAAACTTTGAACTTACATTAATTAGTTCGTGCACTGCTGATGCAATGGAAATTAAAATACCATGTTTTAAACATATAACGTAGTTATCTGTCTTGTATAAAAGATGTAAATGTTAGCAAATATTTTCTTCTCAAGAATGTTTTTATATTTGCATTTAATCTCTTCATGGAAAAGAAAATATTAACTCTAAAACGCCGTGATGTATTAGTTTTCATTTCAAAATCATTTATAAAAATAATACAAACATTACACACCAGTTTTCAATACCTGTAACTGTCATTTCCGTTTGATGTTTAAACCCTACAAGACCCATAAAAATACTTCAACATTTTCACATTTTAAAATGCATTAATTCTCTTTCTTTTTCCCAAATAACTGTCAGAATAGATTTATAAGGTCGTTTTCTGTTCACATCCCACTTATTTTTAATATACTGGATGGTGGCTGAAGAACGAAATTTCACAACCTCTTAAAATATAGTGTGATGGGCTAGAATAACAGCTCATCGAATTTTAAAAAGTCTTTTTTGTGAACTGTGCTTAGGCAAATTTAAGAAGAATGGTAAAAGAAAAGCGTGAAATTGTAAATTGCAGTTTTAAAATCAATATCTTTCTGAATCAGTTTTTAAGCTCGCCACATCTTTCATCATTCTTTTGTTTTTCTGATATTTTTTCTATTCACTTTTACATGCATATAACTCATAAAGAATGATAAAATGCTCTGTGCTGTTATAAAAACGTTTGAAAGAAAAAGTAATAAAGTTGTTTTTAGAAAAAACATTAGTTACGTAATGTATGTCTGAAGATAATCAATTTTGCTATGTCAGAGCTAAGCCATGAAATTTAATAAGATAATTTAATTTGCAGTCTAATATTTAAACTCAGAGATTGAAAACAGAATAATTATAATAGTTATAGCTGAAACTTCTTTTGACAGTGATTGAGTGTTTTTCACAATTTTATTTAAATTAAGCAAGCCGAATTTGTAAAATTCCCTGAACTCAGGTATTTCTATTTTGAAGCTTGCTCCTTAAAAGTATAAATTCAATTTGATAATGAAAGTAAAATATAAAATCTAAAAGCAAGGGCGTACTTTCATAAAAATATCTTACCTTACCAATTTTAAACTGCGGTATTTTTATGTCATCACTAAAAAAATAAAAGAATTATTTCCATGCATTTATTTACAAATTCGCTATGTGTCCTTTCAGGCGTTGTTTGTTTATGGAAATTCTTTCATACTACAAGACAAAGCACATTGTAAAGGCAAATACAACGGGCGCTACAAAAAATATTTGACGAAAGCAGGTGTACACGTAATATATTTTATCTTTGTCAGGGCCGGATACGACTGATCACATGAGCCTGAGAAATCTATGTAAAAGGTAGACCACTTACATTTTATTCTGAAAAAAACATACGCATTATTTTTTACGACGTACATGTGAATGGGCTGGTGCTCCATCCTGCTGGAACTACATTACCCCCCCGGAAGTATGGGGTGACGTCGTTAAACACATCTGGTAGCACCAGTTGCAAAAAAAAATGAGGCAGTTTCCCCGTCAAGATGTTCCGACAGACGATAAGTATCCAAAGAGATGGTAGTAACAGATTATTCTTACCAAAACATTCTTAGGTGTTGCTAAGTTCTGATCATTATGAAACACTTTTCGTGTTGATTTATATCTTCAAAATTCAGGTTGATTGAGACTATAAAGAGCACCTTCACGCGAGAAGATACATTCAACCCTGGAGAGCACTTTTGGCTCTGTGTAGCGCCTTGCGCTTAAATTCAGACCTTGCTTTATGAAAAATGCTTGTTTGTTAAAAATCAGTTTTTAAAAGTTCTGATCATTATGAAACACCTCTTATATAAAGTGTCGGCAAAACTTTGTATTATAAGTATGGTTTTCTCGACTACTTTTGAAATTGCCTCTTACCCAAGCAACACAATAATCTTGTTTCAGTGTGAACTTTCAATGTCGTTTCTACATGATTTTGTTCAGTTTTCTCCACATTGTTTTAGCATGAACATTGATATAATATTGAAACAACATTGTTAAATCACAAGAGGAAAACAAAAAAAAGCAAGATTTTATTTCTTTCATGCAAAATTATTAAAATCATACGGAAATTTAAGAAAAATAAAATTGTTGATAATTATCTACTTGAAAACATCATTTTAATTCGTATTTACTGTTGTAAAAAATGCATTGTGACAATGCTATATTTTAATACGAATTAAAATGATGCTTTCGAGCAGTTAATTACCAACAATTTTATTTTTCGTAAATTTCCGTATGATTTTAATAATTTTGCACGAAAGAAATAAAATCTTGTTTTTTTATTTGTTTTCCTCTTGTGATTTCACAATATTCTTTAAATATTATATCAATGTCCATGCTAAAACAATGCGGAGAAAACTGAACAAAATCCTGTGGAAACGACATTGAAAATTCACATTGAAACAGCATTTTGCATGTTAGCATTTCACATTTAAACTTTATTGAAACAACATTGTTGTGTTGCTTGGGTAGTATTTTACATGTAATATACTCCATTGAATAGCTACCACTACAATGAAGATCACTGATATTCGTTTCCCCAAATCCGTAAGATCCCTTTGTGAATAATGTAAATCAAAATAGCACAAGCATTTATTTCATATACTATATATCTATATAAATTGTTTATTTATTTTTACAGATACAAATACCATAACAATTATTAGAATTCCTGGACTTCCTGTAACAAAATCCCATCCAAAAAATGCATTTCTATAGTTTCTTGAATCTTTTGTTATACGGCAGCTATTTAAACGAAAAAGAGATCTAGTATTAGTCTTTAAAGAGGCAATAGAAAATGACATAAGAATGTAAAATTGGATCTTAAAACCACAAAGCAGAACTTTTTTTCCCATCAAGTATCAGGTTTTTATGCTATTAAGTTTATTTATTATTCAAATTGGGAGAATAAGTAGAAAATTCACGACCAGTCTTACGAAACACAATGTGATATTTTGACGGTCATAAATTTCGATTATCTTAGTGAAAAAAAGAATTTACAAATCATTTTAGATTACTTTCCTGCAAAATGTTTTGATGATGTGTATTAAATTAATGGGAAATGATTCTAGTGAATATAAAAATGGTGCTCAGTTTTGTCTTTTATTATTATGTTTTGATATCAGCTTAAAATTGCAGTTAAAATTGTAAATCAAATTGATGCACTCAATTTTTATATGTTTTGCTAGTAAAAATTCTTTTTTAGAAGAACTGGTTTACTAAAATATTTACTTCATTAAATATGTGACAATCACTGAATATAGAAATTTTTATTTTCAGAATCATCGGATTTCATAGTCTTGCTATCTTTGAAAAGAATTGCAGCAGTTTCGGTGTTTCTAAAATTTCTAACTACAAAATATTAGTAATTAAACATCTGAATGTAGCAATAACAAAAACTATTTACAATTAAATTTCAAGAGGCTTTAAACGATTTCATAAATGTCGCATTTTGATGCAATTTTCATGTAAAAATATTCGAAATAAGGTAGGTAAAGACTTCGCTAAAGAAAAATTCCTCCCATTATTCAGAAAGTTACACTTTTTGAATTTGTATACGACCCACGTATCAAAATATCCCCAGTTAGTAAAATGTGCCCCTTACACTAATGAGGCGATACACAAAATTTCATCTTTCATCATACAACGTAGATATATTTAAATAAGATCTGTGGCTATACATGACTTTCAATGTAAACGTTTCTTAGTAGAGTGCAAAAATTTATTTTCGATCGTAATTTCTTTACGACCCTCGAAACGTGACCTTTAAGCGTGATTTTTTTTTTCCTTGCATTGCCATTGAAAAGTGGTTTAAGTCAGCATATATTTCTCGTTGACGCTTCTTAGAATATAATTTTCAAGTTTTGTTCATCCCCTCATTGGTGTATGGGACACATTTTATTTATTGGGAATGTTTATGTACGGGGATCGTACACAAACTAAAAAATGTAACTTTTTTAAAACTAACAAAAGAAAGTTTTTTTTCTTAGCGTAATCTTTTATCGAACCTTATTTTGAACATTTTTCCAATTTACATATCCCACTATTCCCTAACAGCTAAAGAATTTAAACGTGTTGCCAGCTTTTTTTGGACGCCTTGCATATATTTGCTAACGTTGGTCAGCGAAATATTTTATTTATTTATTTTTTTTTTTTTTTTGCCATTTTGCAGATGGAAAATACTGTACTAATCTATGGACCGGGAAAAAAAATTATATGTGGGAAACTCTCATAGGTATTGATCTCAATTTAACTTCTATGCAGAAGGAAAGTATCCACTGAATATTGATACCACTGGAAGCTGCAATAATAAACAATATATGAAATCAGTTTTGATTGTAAATTCAAAATTGGATTCTCTCTGTACATTTTAAATCCTAATTTTGCCTATTGTAACCTCTTTTAGCTCTACGTAATAATTTCACTACCCACCATGTTGATTGAGGCTGGATTTCGATAGGAATTCATGATATGTCATTCCCATAACTCATCTTTGGGAAATTTTAATTAATTTTTTTTCTTTATTTGTTTTTTAGATAAATTTCTTAGTATTATATTTGCCTTATAAATAATGAATTTAATTTCAACAAAATGCTAAAAAGTGACAAACTGACATTAGACTCTATGTCATACTTTTCTAGTAAGTAATTTTTAGAAGTTACAATTTTTTCTGAGAATCCAAAATACATTTATCTGCCAAAATTTGGATAATGTAATGAAGATGGTTTTGGTCTAAAAAGTTAAAATGGATGCGTGATTAGTAAAACATTTATAAAATGAGTTATTATTAGACAAAGCATTATAGCTATTGTCACTTCAACATTCAATCTGTAAAATGATAGTTTAGATAATTAAACATGGTTCGGTTTCCATTAGAACACCGAACGTGAAGCAGCACCAGCAGGGGCAGTGCTTTGAAAGGTGAACTCCTCTCTCGACTGAGTATGCTGTGGACTGTAAGCTTAAAGGCGTTAGTGCACGTAAAATATGCCGTTAGTTTAATGCCCTCCGTGTTCAAATAATACCACTGGGGTGCCAATCCAATGCTAGATAACTTATCTGGAATTGGTTACAAATTAGGAGACCACTCTCAGTGGTCCCTCGTAATGAAATGACCAACTTCGTTCCTCGTAGCGGTCAAGCCTACAGCAGTGGCGGCTGATGGGTTATATAAATGCAGGTTCACAAAACAAATTCCGAAAATTAAATATGCAGATACTGCGCAACTTACATGTTGAAATATATTTGCGTTTTCAGTGGTTAAAGGAAAACAATGCGTGCAACTTTTTAAAAAATAATTTCTAGTCTTACATTTCGCCATCTGGCTAAGTTTTAACAAATGCGTTTGCTTGAGTAATATTATTTAAATTTTTCTTTCCAATGATGAAAAATGCCATTGCATTAGCTCCGAAACACTTATTTTACTGATATCTTAATTATTTATACTAGTTCGTAAAAAATATTGTACTCAAAAATGATAGAAGTAAAGAAAACAATAAGAAAATGAAAAAAAAAAGAATAAGATTAACAGACCAATGGAGAATTTGGGAGATAACCGCAAAAAAGTGGTCCTTGCACAGACTGAAAATGTGTGAACGGAATGATATCAGCAGCGCCCAGCCACTCCCGCTACTCTCTCCGCTTCTGTTCTCAGAGACCGATTCAGGAGGCCATTTCTAAGATCGCACGTGCAATCGAGGAAAAAGCCTGATGTTTTCAGCTGTGGTAACCTACAATACAGTGCGTTAGCTATGATGAGCTAATTTAATAATATTGGGGGGGAGGGGGGAGAAAAACTCGCATTTTAAATTCACAAAAATCTAGAAGTGTACTTAATATTTTTTTATATAATTTGTTAATGTGTTTATTTTGTATATTTTCCTTTCGGGGTTCATGTGCTCATGTGCTCAAATAGAGGAGCCGTTGTCCGCTGACCTCGCCATTAGAACGAAAAAAATATTTAGAGCTGAACGTTTCATATCACGATGGTATTTAAAATTAAAATTTATAAAATTTTAAAATTTGCATTGCATACTGTGAATAGAATTAGAATTAATCTTTTGAGGGTCTCTTCGCTCATTTCAATGTTTATTCAAGCCTATATTTAGTTTATATGTTTTATTATAGAATAAGAGGGTAAGTGAGACAGCTTTCTAGCGTAAGTTGACTTAGTACTACGCCTGTACTAAGAGACACAAGAACTTTTTTTTAAAACAGTATTACAACGGTTGCCTTTCTGAACATGGAAACATTTGTCAACTATCAGAAGTTTTGATTGTGAACAAAAGATAATAAATAAATTCAGTCAAGGTGGCCTACTGGACCCTTTCGTGGGGTAATTGGACCACCAGTCAATAATTTTCAACGGGATAATAGTGGAATTCGGGCCGCTAGATGGGTAAAGGCAGACATTATTTCAATCTTAGGGAAGGGGATTTGTTGGTTGATTAAGGATATTCAGTCCCCAGTTATCCCACAATGGGAACGGGGAGTACAATGGGCCACTAGTCCATATTTTTCAACGGGCTAATGGTAGAATTTTAGTCTGGTAAGTGTATAAAGGTAGATATATTTTTTTTAAATCTTGCGGCAGAATCGTTTGTTTATTTGATGTGGTTTCTTAGTAACTTTTCTCTTTTTTTCCCAGATGTCAATACTATTTTATCCAGATGCCAATACTATAGAAACCCAACGGCAGAAAATGCATTTATTTTTATTTATTTTTTAATTCAAGAACATGTAAATTCAATTATTTAGTGTCACAAAATATTTTAACATGAAAAAGATATCGATGAATGTTAAGTTTACAGTTACATGAAAAGAATATCTAAAAATATGAAACAGTGTATGGCAGGTCAAAAATATTCATTTTTTTATCTGTTCATAATTCACCGTTAATAGAACTAGTTGAACGTTTCACCATACAGTGGAGTTAAATTAGCTGCATCCGTTTAAGCTGCCATGATTCGGTTCCACTGATAAATTTGAGCCCCAAATCATGGTTCAACGTTTCTCCATGGAAAGGTTGCAGCTAATTCAGCTCCTTTGAATGATGAAATGTTAATTACTTTTATTAAACAGTGTTGGCTAATGTTATTAAAAAGTACCTATAAGATTATTACGTATATTAAAAAGAAATTCAAATGTACTGCATTTAGGAACATCAGCCGGAATTATCTGAAACAAAAACGTATGATGTTTATTTGAAAGTGTTTGTTCACTTAGATTTTATACAATATCTACTAAGGTATAGGTTAAAAGTATAGTATAAGTGGACTTTATTTCGTTTTGAGCCAACCCTACAAGGGTCATTTTTTTTTCTGTGTCTGAAATAAATATATGTGATAATGTTAGTGATTATTATTTGGAGAAAAATAGTTTTAAAAATAAAAACCTAATATCTTACAAGAAAATCACCTTTTTTATTTCCGTTTTGTATGCGGTATACTGGGCCTTAGCTGTAGTTTTTTGGTATTTATTTTGAAGTTTTAGTATTCAAATCATTCCTTGGTAGGACGAACTACAACACACAGTCATTTTTTCTGGGTCAAAACTCTTTGCTAACTATTTTTTTGTTAATAAACAAAACCATATTCGAAAGATCACTGTTTAAATTTCAATCAGTTTTGGAAAAAATATGAACTGTAATGACATCTACGCGAAATAGCCTGTATTATTGTCGTTGCTATCTATATATAAATACTCTTAAAAACCGACAGATGTCAATACTATAGTATTTTATAGACGTAGAGGAATATTTAAGTGGTTGTTCCACATATGGTATCAGGTGTGATTTGTAGGGTTAAGTGGGCCATACATTATCCACTTGCCCCACTTTCTATGAAAAAAATATTAGAAGTCGAATTTTTGAAAAATCGCTTACAACTTTCACAAAACTTAAGTTATGTCATAATGTTTTCCAAGCGTTGTGGAATAGATATGTAGAAACAATGTAGCAGGCCATCTATACTGAAATAAATGGGGAAAATTAAGAAGGGGGATTGACCCACTTCTCCCATTTGCTCGCTTACCCAACATTACCCTAAATTGCTACATTTTGTTTTTCGAGAATACTCCTAGTATTTTTTTACTAAAGTGTAATTTGAGTAACGATCTATATTTTCGTCCTTCATAATCAGCATTCTTTGCATAATTTTCGCTTATAGGGTTCTCTTATTTTAATGAGCGGCTTTCTTTTAATCCACGGGAGACGTATGAAAGTATGGAAATTTAAACTTTGGTTCAATTTCGTGATCGAATATAATTTACAAATTGCATAACACAATAACCTTAGGACGTGGTGCTCAAATAAACAGTCAACTTAGAGCAGCTTATTTAAAACATTTAAAAATATCACTTAACGGTGGCTGAGAGCATAGCTAAAATTGCGTACTTTGATGTAGGACAAATTAAAGTGGGATTATGTAGGCAAATTAAAGGAAGAGATAAATAGTGACCAGCAAAAAACTTATTATCCTATAAAGAGATAGTAGTGGAGTCTTGAAACTTCTAATGCAAAGTAAATGTTAATTTAGTAAACGAAAGTAAAGTAATTTAGAGACTTCGCTGGGAAACAAATGTGATAAAGGAGAGTGACTTTAACAATATATGGGGGGTAGGGGGCAGTTTCAGAAAGTATTTATCGAAATGGTGATAGGACCTATTTTAATAAAAATTAAAACGGTCATTCAAATTAGAAGTGTTAAGTTTTAGAAGGAAAGGCACGACTGACCGTAAAATAAGGATAAAATCAATTATAAAGTAACTTACTGGCAAACATCAAGTGCCACCCAAATAGAACAATGATGTTTAAATTAGATACTCAAAATTACTAATTACATGAATCTCATAATTTATGAGAAAATTGGATTTTAAAGTACTTTAAAAAATTAGATTGTGATTAAAAACAAATTTTAAAGCGAAATTTACAAATGTTTAGCTGGTCTGAAATGGAAACGGGAAATCATACTGAAGAACGTAATTAGTTTGTTTTTGTACGATTGCAACAAGAAAATGAATATTTTCAAAGAATTTCTTTTTTTAAATAGAGAAAGAGAGAACAAACTGGATAAATTCCATGAGTATCAATAATTATTTTAAAACTTAGTAAAATTTAGAAAAACACACAAAAATAACATTTAATTTAGAAGTATAAATCTGCGTCACCATATGTAAGACAATGGAAGACAAATTTTCACAAGCACCACCAAATGTAGTTCTTATAGGCAGCGGCTACAGCGTGCACCTGATGAGAACCTAACCAAAATCAATATTAGTGTAAGCTCGTAAGCTAGCATTTAACAGCGAGTTCAGTTTAGAGTGATACTTGCTATACCAGTAATATAAACTCACAAAAAAGCATATTTAAATTCTAAATATTTGAAATTTGATTGAAATCTACCATTTAGATTTAGACTTACACTACTGTTACAAAAGTAAAGATTTTAAAAATTCAGTGCTAGGTTTATCTACCTCACATAAAAACGCGACATTAATTTTATATAAATTTGAAAATATCATTTTTCTTTTTTCTACTAAAGTTCTTCATTCAAAAAAGAAAAAAAAATGTTAAAAGCAATTGCTCTTCTTCCATGATGCTAAGACTTTTTCGCAAATAACTGTCAAAGTAAATTTATATGATTATTCAAATTTTGTTCTCAGCTCATTTTTAATATCGAAGTCGGTGGCAATAAAAAGAAAATTCGGGCTCTTAAAAATATGATATAATGTGCTGCCGTGCCTGTTTATCAAATTTTAAAAAGATGAGGTTGACTTTTTTTCTTAACTTTTTGCTGAACAGTGCTTAACTCAAATCCAAGGACAAAGACTTGAAAAAGAAAAGCATAAAAGAGGTAAATTGGATTTTAAAACCAATAACCAGAGCTTTTTTTCCAGTCATTAAATATCAAACTTTTTGCATTATTTATATTTATTTTCCATCGATTTTTAATAGTGTGATTTAAGCTCAATCCTAATTTCACAAAAAGAGTGCTATGTACTGGTTCTGCGTGGTTTAAAGACCTGAAGTACAAAATGCAGGTTTCTGTCGAAGTTTGGATTATTTTTAAAATGGAAGTTTTTAAATGAGCAATGATGTAAATTTAAAACTTTTTTATTTAATATGTCAAAGTTTGAAATTTTAAGGAGGTTACATAAAATATATTAACTCATCTCTATATGTAGAAACAAATTCAATTACCTGAACACAAGTCAATAATGCCGTCTTTAAGCCGTGCATTATTTTATTTTGCTACTCTTAAAGAATATCTGTGCAATTAAAGAATTAATTTCCTAAGAAAACTGTAAACAAATAAATCAGCTACTTTTCTTTCTTAACTAAATTGTAAAACAATGACAGACGCAATTAATACTCTTAATGTAAATTGTATGACAGTGCTTATTTAAATTCACTCTTTTCAAAATTTTTTACAGATTTTTTCTTTTCCTATGCTAAAACTATCTAACTTATTCCAAATAAATTTGTACGAGACCTATTGAGATACTTTCTGCACATATAATAAGATGAGCTTTAACCTGGATTGTTTATTGAAGAAAAGTACTGATTGACCTGGATTTACCTGGATTGACTTGAAGAAAAAAAATGTCGAAAACACATTTCAAGACGAATTAATATTTTTAAATCTCCTAATTTAATTAGTACACTCGAAAACGAAAATGGTGACTAGTATATGAATGAAGGGAAAGCCACATCATTCAACCTCTTGCTGTATTTAAACCCTACAATGTAGGAAGTCACTTTTTTTAGCCAAAATTTTTTAGAAGAGTATTTACTTTTTTTTTCAATTATTGAGGTATAAATTTCTAATCTCTTATTCGGAACAAGATTGATTGCTTACTTATAGAGGTTGATTTGTTTGCCTGACATTTCACTCATAAAAACACACTATTTTGATTTCAGAGTATACCTCTCTCATGTGTTTGTGAATGTGAGTAATCTGTAACATATTTAACAAACGCTTCTTTGCAAAGCTACCGTATTTGCCAAACAAAGGAAGGCTTAGACCTAAGCTCATGTAACACAAATCAGTACTTTTCTGTCAAAATTCACATCGGCTTCTTTTTTATTAAAGAAGTTTATGCATTTCACTCGATATCTCCTACAAAAGAAAATGCTCTACCCCGTTTTAACGATTAGCTACATAAGCGGCCTCTAGCGACGCATAGCGACGAATCGTTATGCAATCTACAACTAGCAAAACAGAGCAGAACATAAACTTAATGATTACGAGTCCCAGCGCCAAATTTCGTTTAGCTCTTTTCGAATACGTCGATGACCGTCCTGTGTCCAAGTCCGTGGTAATCAGCAACATATTTAATAAACGCTACCTTCAAAAGTTACCATATTTGCCAAACGAAGGAAGGCATAAGCTCATGTAACACAAATCATTACTTTTCTGTCAAAACTCATACTAATGTGTTCCTGTTTTATGAAGTTTATGCAATTTGATCGATATCTCCTACAAAACGAAGAATAATTTACGAAACACCAATTTCGCTGGTATGAAAAATACAAATGACCATAAAAGAAATCCTTAAAAAGAGAACATTACCTAGAATGCATGTTTTAGCATTTTCTGGCGCACTTTATCCTCTACAATAACTTACAAGCATAATAAAGAAAGCGATTAGGCACATTGTTGAGACTGTTGCCATAACAGCCTTATCTTGTTTTACAAAACGTGTGACAGCACTTTAAACAAAACATTTACATTTTATCTTGAAGACAAACTTTAAAGATCTAAATAGCACAAACAGTCTACACCAAATAAACTAGTAAAGAATATTTCACAATCTCATTTTCAAAAGCAGTTCAAAATAGTTTTCTCGAGAATTTTTCTTCGATGTAGAAAACTTTCACTTAAAATATGTGAAGCAAATTTACATTCAATAGTGAGTTCACCAGATCTTTATTTGTAATCTTAAAAAACTAGCTTTGCAAGAAAAAAACGAGAGTTTTACTTAAAAGAAAAAATGCATATGCTTATTTTTTTATCCCAAAAATAGTGGAAGAAAATAGTATTTTTCTTGACTATTATATCCCTATTAAAAGTGTCAAACAATTTTCGAATTATAAAAAGTGAGATAAAACAGCTCTGCTACATTATTTGTATTTCCTGTAAGTTTTGTATAAAAAATATTTTCTAAATGACTATAGTACAATGCTTGTCATTAAAATGCTCTTTTTCCCTCTTTATTATTTCTTTGCATCTTTATCTCCAAGTTCTTTATAATGACTTGCCAATTTTTGTGACGCATTTTTGATGCTAAGGAGATCGTATAACATTACGTTCTTTTTCGTTTCAACAAAAAAACCAGTTTTTTATACGATTTCAGAATGTGAATAATTGTAAAATGCATAAATGTATGGAGCAATCATTTTTTATTGTATAAAATAAAATCTGAGATTTTTTTAAAGAATTGACTATTTATACCAAAATCTTGTCAGAAATGGATGAGTTTCTTGAATGATCATTTTTATTTCGTCAAATATTGACCTAACCTCTGTGTTGAAAGTAAGTTTTTCAGCGATAACCGTATTAACTTTTATCTAGGAGAGTATTATTTGATCCCTAATACTATATGTATTTTTATATATTGTAAAGAATTTTCAGAGTGATCTGCTCTTCCTGGGTTCAATTGGCATAAAATTCATGATATATGTGCCAAATTATTAAGTTTTCATTACGTTGCATGCAAATCGTTTATCTAGAAAGTGATATATGGAACTTTTTTTCGCAATGGATAGCAATAGGGTTGGCAGTTTCTCGCCAAATATTGCCGATATCGCAAAACCGAGTTCAATTCTGGGCATTTATTTTTGGAGTTAAATAGCTGGTGATATTCTGGCAAAATCCGACATGCCTGAGGAAATTTGTGAACGATTTCCACTATGAAACCTCTAGCGTTTACTTTCTCGCATAGCATTAGTATTAAGCCACAGAATTACAATTTGAAACTTAAATTCCGTTACGTAAAAGTTTAACAGTAGCGTATAAGATAATGATCGAACTTTCAAGAAAATTCGCTAAAGGGCATAAATACAAGAGCAGATCATCTTGATCAGTTTCTGCGAGTTATCGCTTTCGGCGTGTACGTTATTGCGAGCTTCATGCTACGCAGTGAGAAGCGTTGTTGTTTCGCCCGCTTAGCGAAGCCTTATTGTAAACTTGCTTGGCTAAAATATTGTAAATCCACCGTTTATGAATTGTACAATATTTTAAGATGTGGAGTAGTTAAAAGATTCTGCTTGAAAACTTAAAGAGCCTTTGCGGCAATCCCTTTATGGCTCCAGATCAGAAGGTTATATCGTCGTAATTCATGACAGTTATTTTGTTTGAATCCTTCTTTATTCTGTAGTAACAGCTAACAAACACTAAACTAAAAGAAACAATATAGGTAACATAGATGGTGTGGTAGGTAAGGGGGCGAGCCAACACTGGATTTATGTCATCAAGCTGGAAGCAGGAAAGTGCAGATACAACAGACTCGCAGCATAGACGACTGTTCAACGTCTTCAAGTTTGAAGCAGGAAAAGACCAGTCACACCAGATCCACATCAGGGTCGGCTGTTTTGCTGTCACTATACCACACCTAATCTGAACTGCAGCACGCTTTAGCTTACTGTCCATTTATAGCGACTTGAAATGCATGCGCATAGTACCGGAGCAGCTTCGTATCTGCTGGTGAAACGATCGCTACGGCTTCCGTTTGAGGTGCTATCGCTGATTCGAGATGGTAGCTCAGGATCACAACGATTTCTAAGGTCCAGATGTACACTGAAGAGAAACACCACACATTCCACTGAGTTGATTTTTTGGAATGATTTTAATGTATGTGAAATGCAGTTTCTGCGGAGTTTTTCTGTTCGTCTGACTGTTATCAATCAAATTATTTCTTGTGAATTCCTGATAATTGTACCTTGATGATTGTTAGACTATTTTCTAGAAGCAAAAAAAGTTTGTATTTCGTCTTTAACTGTGCTGATTTCTGAAACACTCAAAACACTCCTAATTTTCAAGCATTCCCACCTATCCGAACCCATCAATTGAACAGTTTGAAGTCCTCCCTTTTTGACTGCAATCGACTGAGAAATTTATGTACGGAGTCACTAAAGACGTGCAATACATTTATGTCTATAGCCAAAATTCTATAGATATATTTCAATACATTATAAGATCAGTTAGGTGATGGTTAGTTAAATTTGGTGAAAAGCCACCTATCCTTAATATTAATGAAATATTGCACCTCAATTTCAAATTAAATAAGTTGGAATGAAGTACATCAAAATTTCTCTAATTTAACAGGCATACAAGGACCTCATATGATGGCCACATTATATATATTTTTTTAATAAATGAAGGTGTCCGAAATGAACTTTAACTGATTGCTGCCCGTGGATCTTCATGATTTAGGAGATTTTTGCATGTTCCTGTAAATGGACTATTAACGCTGCAGACACAGATTCCATATTTGGAAGAATTATAAAATTTAGAATTATAAAATGTAATAAATACTAGCTGGAACCAGTCGAATTCGAAGGTCACTTTACTGACGTTTATTAATGTTTCAGAAATAAATGGGAACGATCAGGAATGTCACCAAGGTCTTGGACAAATCGGACAGGAACAATCGAAGAGCGAACGGACGTGACCTGACATGTGACAAAAAATAAAGAAAAAGTTTCGCGCCAGTTCTTACTTTAGCAACTGTACGATGGCGGTGAAATAATTGAAATCGTTAAAAGCTCCCTGTTTTTATCTCCCATCGAAGCTTGGTACTCATTTTATTGAACCACTCAAGGGATGAAAGGCTAAGCCGAACTCGCCAAACCAGGGAATCGACCCCGGACCTACGACACGGCAGAACAGAGCGCTAACCGTGTTAAACCCCAGGGATTATATTTTAACTACACTTCACCTTCACAAATTTTGCTTTGAAAATGTACCATAGTCCATGAGTATATCGTATTCGCCTTCTTTGTTCCATGAAACACTTTTGGGGACTTGAAATCTATATTAAAATCGCCTACCAAATCTATTTTGCAATCTTCGCCAAGCATATTCTAACTATACTTCTCCTTTATTGTAGGTAAATAAACTGTAACATTAGCCTGTTTCTATCTAAGTTTGGTAGATATCGCCAAGCTCGGCTTAGTTTTTGAGGACTTTTTTTTGGCCTCATACTTGGTGGTAGATCATCAAAAACTGTAACCTGGGCGGCTTTCAATATTTCCCCCTCCCCCTCTCCCGAGCTATTATCTGTCGCTTTTAAGCATTTCTCTGTATAAGCCGTAATGTTTCAGAAATATTTTTTGCAGCCCTGTAAAAAAATCTATAAGTTGTGCGCACACCAATATCAATACCGGTCGTACAACGGTAGTCGTTAATATATGTACCAAATATGTGAGCTCAATCGAGTGCCCCGTTTAGGAGCTAGCGCACTTTTAAGTACTTATAAATGCAAAATATAACGACCTAATTAGCTAGAAAATAGTAAAAAATGTCAGAATTTAAAGAACGCAGTGACGCATCCATTATTCTGCGAGGGACAATCTGCAAAACGGAGTGCACGCTTTTTCGTAATTTGGCAACTTACACATAATTAATCATAATTTCGCATTAAAGTTGCTAGTAAAACAGTGCTCCTTATTTTACTTTTCTTAAACTTTTATGAAGGCGTAATTAACGCCGCCAAATATTTTACCTTGCCAACAGGTTGCAAATACACAAACTTATAAGCCACAAATTAAACTTCACAATAAAGATAGTTCTTTAAAATATAAATAACCGTTTATTGCATAATCGTATTTGAATTATTTTGCACTTTCAAGATACTGGGCTACATTTTAGTAAACATGTGTAATAGATCTGCATTTTTTGCAGATATATACTGGCGCAAAAAAAATGGCTCTTTTCAAATCACTTCTCTTTTTTCAATTCAAAAATAGTATTAATAGTACATGTTTCATGTTACGTGGCATTGCTTTTGACGATGGGATTGTGATCAGGCATAATTGATTCAGCATCCGAAATCATCAAATTGATGTTTTCAGAAGAAAACTGCCAAATGAATACAGCTATTTGTATCATTTTGGAAAACGCATCACCTGAAATTTTAAACTCTTGTTTGTCCACGCGATCTTATTACCGATTTTAAAATTTATGAACGTTAAGAAATTCATTTCGACTTAATTATTTCTCATGCTTTTTAATTTGACGTGAAACTGACGTAATGTCTTATGAAATGCCGTACTTATTTTTGAAGACAGGCTTTTATTCTGGTTACTGATTGGTAGAGAGGAGTATCATGGTCTAAGCGCATGGTCAAACTGCATCAGAAACGACTTCAAGAATCTGTCCTGAGATGCCTTAGTGTTTTACTATATATAAAATAGATTTGACTTTTGTATTGCAACATTCTACGTTTAATTGGAGAAATTTTGCATAGATTTCAAATAGAACAGTCACATTGAGCGACACCCACACTCGAAGAGAAAAAGTGGTTAAAATCAAAAGTTAAAAGTAAATATTCACTAAATATTTTTCGAACTTAGATTGAAAAAAATAACAAAATGATTCCGATAATAACATAAAATTAAATTTAAAATAATATTATTATATGCATCTGCAAATTGAGACTGATATTTCTGTTATGTTAGTGACTTAATTTTTTTCCGCATTATCTATTTAATATTTCTTGTGTGCATGCTTCACAATAGTTCCTTTGATGTTTAAGACGGATTTTGAAATAAAGATTGCTTCACACGAATTGCGTTTATATTACATTATATGCATGAAATGTACAAAATTAATTAAGATTTATAAACAGTTGTATTTAAAAAGACTATCGGTGATTCAGATTTGAATTTAAGTGTAGATTTTTTTCAGAACTCAAATGAAATGATAACCACAATTCTTTAAAAAGTTGGTATGGAAAGTTCATATTCCAAGCACATTTTCTCTATATTGATCGAACTCTAAATGACCTAGAGCTTCCATTTCTCACTCTATCACAAAACATCCTTCAGACATAAAGAATTTTTCCTTCGTTCAACCTCCAATTAAATTAAAAGCTAAAGAAAATAAAAATGGGCCCTTTTTAAAATAGTTCTGGGACTAAAGAAGTATGAATGGAAATGATTTAACCATTTCTTTGACATAAAACACTATTAAAAAACTATATGCTCGAAGAATTTTAAAATTTAACTGAACTTTTAAAAATATATGTTCATAACTGCACTTTTATAGCAGTTGCATTATGTGTGAAATAGTGTATTATAACATGCATAGATTGAACCTAATTGGTTAATTTATGTAGTCAAGATTTTCTCGCTTACAGACAGTTGCTTAGGATAAGATTGATTAAGGTTGATTAGTGCGATAACAAACAACTCTCAAATTTATGATAAAGTCATTAGACATGTAGTTATATTTTATTTTATATTTCATGCAAAAAGAATAGGGAAGGATGCAAAACGAGACAAAAGAGAGATTTAGAGCTGTTATGCGAGATGAAAGAGACCCTTTTTCATTTTAGGGATTTTTGAATATACATCCTATAATTATCTATCTCATCATTATAGGGATTTTGCAACGTATATCTTATAATGTTCTATGTCATCATTGTTGGGATATTGCAACATACATCCTATAATGATCTGTCTCGTCAGTATGGGGATATTGTGAGATGAGACAAGTTTATTTTTGTCTAGCGTCCATCCCTACGAACGAGGGTCTCCATGGGTCTGGATACTGTTCTGTTGCTGTTACATCGCATAGGAGATATTTTTTATGTGTGAAATATTTTAATTACTTTTAATCTAATCGTCAAAATCAGAATGTATTTTATTTCCCTTTCCTGTGTCTCTCCAGTGAAAGGGTATGTTCGTGGCTTCTGGATTTTCCCCGAAGAAATGCTTTCTACCACTACCTTTTCGAATTCCTTTAACGGTTTTCGTAACGGCCGTTTAGCAGTTGAACTGTTGGATCTCGGTGGCGTGGCTGCTCACTTCATGTGATGCAGGCCTTCGCCACTGCACATAGGCCCGCAAGCCATGCACTCCATAATATTTTTATAATTATGCTCATGCTTCCCCAAGTTTTCTTCTTTTTAAAAACGAACACTGTAATCTAGAAATGCTGAATTGCCGCGAAAGTGAATAAAACATGACTTTAAAAGAAAAAATGCGTGCTGTTAATAATTTGTCATCGATTTACTGAAATCTTTATCTTATATTTTGGTGCTTCGTGTTTCGAATTTTTGTGTGCTCTCTTTAGGCACGATGTAAAACGACGAGTGCTAAGAAGATGAATGTGTTTTCTCTACGACATCGTTATGTGGGTCAAAAATTAGTTGGACACCTCCTTCATTTTTCATTTTTTTTAATCTCCAAATGGATTACTTTTAATCGGATGACTTCGTTCGGTTTAAGATTTTTACTGCTTTTTCCTTAGTACTGCATTGCGCAAGTATCATCCGTAATACAGCCATGAATGTCGGTGCATTTTTATCAAGTGCCACAACGTAGTGTACAACTTTTTTTTTTTGAGTGCAACATGTGATAATAATTCACCTTCCAACCAATATCTATACGGCAGATACCTTGTTCAGACATGCTGTTATAGATCGTCTAGAAGGTACCATGCAAATAGAAACAACATAGAATTTTACTTTGCCTACTCTAAAAGTACTTAACGTCAAAAGATCTCATAATGACTTCCACACTGCAAAAAAAAGTCTGTCAAATTTACAGAAAAAAACTGTCAGCCAGGACGCCAGTTTATTTCCGTTTTTTTAACAGAAGTCTTCCGTAAATTTTACAGATTCTCTGTTGATTTTACAGAAATTTTCCGTATACTGAAAAAAATACCGAAGACTTCTGTAAAATATACGGAAATAAACTGGCGTCCTGGCTGACAGTTTTTTCTGTCAGTTTAACAGACTTTTTTTGCAGTGCATGTGTGTCGCTTAAAGCCTACTCACATTTGTGACCAATATGCGACGACATCTAAGTGTAGCAGTTGCAGTGTGACTTTTTGTCACCGTTTTGCGACTGTCTATCGTATTGCCTGGAATGATTCAACTGTGACGCTTCAGTTTGTAATGTCACAAGTGAATCGTTGTTTCACACCTGTGAAACTGCATATGGGCTTACTTACGATTCTTATGTGACAAGCTTCAACAATTGGCTTGTGATGTTGCATGATGTCACAGTGAAGTTTGCTAACGGTCAACTAGCGGTCATGACGATGTGTACATATGTTACATCGGAGAAACCGTTTGTTCACGCTCGAGAACTCCCGCCACCCTTGAAAACTCAAATCTTGCCTAAATTACAAGCAAAACGATAAAAGAAAGTGGATGCAAAATTTTTCTTTTATTCTACAAAACAAATTTTTTACTTCCTTGTAAATAAATATTGTAATTGCAGGAAATTTCGTTTCCATGTTTTGACAGAAGTATCCATTTTAATCAATTATTAAAGCATTTTTATTAGTGCCTCAAACATTCATTTTCACCATACCTGAGAAATTCAGTATTCAGGTTATGAAAAAAATATCCACTTTGACTAATCATTGAAGAATTTCGACAAGTTTGTGCTAGACGTCTGTACTTACATAAATAACAGGGTGGCCATAATTAAACTGCAAGTGTTCAAGAGGTGCTGGAGAGAAAACTACCGAGAATATTCGGTATTTACACGTTTCAGAACATGCGCAAGTCAAATATGCAAATAAAAAATAAAAAAAATCGTCATTTTCACCCGATAGATGGCTTTGTACCGTATTTCAAAGCTCACCGGTGGCATATAAAACTTCCGAAACCGATTGACAGAGCATAGTGACATTCTAAGAGGTATATAAACAATATAAAACATCATTTACAGTTTATCAAAATCCACACATTTCGCTTCAGTAATTAAATTTTTACAGTAACATGTAATCAAAAATTAGCGTAAATTAATAGCCTAAGAGCCAGCGACCGCCAGACCTTCGTCATAGTATAAAAGCTGAAACTTTCTCTGCGCATACCCCCCAACAGAGGTAGGAACAATCGGCCACTCTAAAGTTTGGATGATCGTGGCTTTGTCGGGTAACAGGTGGCAAAGGTGTATAAAATTGCCAAAAGTTTCGTTATTTCATAAAGCTTCATTTTTTTATATGTTCTTCTTTGCAGTACTAGAAATCACTTTATCCCTTGCCAGACACTTTTCCATCGTGGCAAACCCCCGCCAGACAATCTCAAAGTCATGGAAAACTGTTGTGTTCGTAAACTCCCGCGACGAAATTACGTCAAGCTGTCACAAAGTGCCAAGCACATTTTGTACTGTCACTTCTGAACCTTCACACGCGCGAACTTTCTTGCAGCGCGCTCGTAATAGAATTACGTTTTTCAAGACTTTGAGGTTGTCTGTCGGGGGTTTGCCACGATGGAAAAGTGTCTGGCAAGGGATAAATTGATTTCTAGTACTGCGAAGAAGAACATATAAAAAAATGAAGCTTTATGAAATGACGAAATTTTCGGCAATTTTATACACCTTTGCCACCTGTTACCCGACAAAGCCACGATCATCCAAACTTTAGAGTGGCCGATTGTTCGTACCTCTGTTGGGGGGTATGCGCAGAGAAAATTTCAGCTTTTATACTATGACGAAGGTCTGGCGGTCACTGGCTCTTGCTCTATAAGATCACAAATTAAACAATTTATAAAGACGCTTTGGAAAACAATTAAACCATTATTTATTCTCATTGACACTCATTGGACCTCTTCTTTATCGTTTCATACGCCGGTATTCTTTCAGAGTAGCTGAATAATTGCTACCATTCTGATAGAATATCTTCACTAACAATGCACGTTCCTTCTTATTCAGAGTCATGATTGACCATTACTCAATCTGGTCTTGTTTTTACACTGTTCGATGGGCTTAAAATTTGCATATATGACGCCCATAAGCATTAAAACACGATATCGCGCCATCTATCGGGTGAAAATGGCGATTTTTTTTATTGCATATTTGACTTGCGCATGTTCTGAAACGTGCAGATACCAAGTTTCATTGGAATATTCCTGGTAGTTTTCTCTCCAGCACTCCTTGAACACTTGCAGTTTAATTATAGCCACCCTGTATGTCCGAGTCATTTTAACCATTCCTGAAATCATTTTGTATCAACGCAACATATTACGTATCTGTGTACATATCTCGTATACCTCAAAAACGATTGGTTGCAGAATGATGAATTTTTTTATTTAAGAAATTTGAATCATCTATTTGTGTACATCCCTATTGTGTACATCTATTTGTGTACATTTCAATCAAATGGATAGTTATGGTTGTGCAAAAGACTTTCAATTAATTAATCTTTTCAGACATGATTAAGTAATTTCTCTGTGAATTAAATAATTTTTCTTTTGATAATACAGATTAAATTTGTACTTCAAAAAATAAAATAAAAAATTCTGTTTATTATTTATTTATTTGGAGGGGGGAGGTATGTGCACAAATTAGGATACCCATCATGTACGATAGTATAGGTAATTTTTGTGTTTTCAATTGTAGGCACAGGTTTCGAAAATATTAAAGACCAAGGCTTAAAATTAACAATGGTCCACTGGTCCGAGACCACTAAAATCTAAAACGGACCAGCAGAATACAAAATTTGATGGTCCGTCGGACCAGTAACCATAATGCATGTTATATTATTTGATCTATTTAATATTTTAACAATAGGCATTAACTTTTTAGCGCTTTCCAACAAGGTTGAAAAATGTTTATGATTTCGGCTTGTCTGTCTGTCCGTCTGTCCATCCGTGCTCCCGTAAATATGCATCAATTTCTACGAAATATGTATATGGTATTCTTATCTACTGTGCCATGCACCCTATTGAAATGGTGTATGTAGAATTTATAGTTCTTCTACAGGATCACTCAAAATATTCCCAATTCATTACGCTCTATGGGCAGTTATTTTTTAAAGCATATTTTAGAGATATTCTGCTATTTGAAATGAAACAAAATTAATGTATCTTACTAAGAATTACAAGATAAAGATTGCCATTGAAAATACTGTATCGTTAATAGTTCTTCTACAGTTTTCTATTGTAAATAATTTAAGCAGCACTCATAGTTTGTTTATAGGAGAAAAAAAAAGCCCAATGAATTGAAAGAAAACAAAGTTGACATACATATTATTAAGGCTCACAAAATAATGATTTCCATTGAAAATAGTGTCTGTATTATTAATAAGAACACTTAAAAGAATTTCAATGCATTGCAATCCATGGCAGTTGAGAGACACTAATACATTTCAAGCACAAGACAGTGAGTATAAAAACTTTATAACAGTTTACTCTTCAGTTAAATAATGGAAAAAAATTAAAGGTCTTTTACAGGGTCTTATAAAATTGCATTTATAGTGATAATGCAACGTTTTTCTTTCCCCGAAATCTTGACAGATTTAAGGAAAAGACATCGCCAAATTTGGCGCAAAATTATTTTTGTGTTGGAAAGTGTTTTATACTCGATGCGTTTTGCATGATTTATCTTTCTTTTTTTAATTCGTCTCTTAACGGAAATTAATATATATTTATTGCTTATATAATTTCTTTTGTTTTCCAATTTTTTTAAATCATGTATACGTACAAGTGATAAATATTACGGACCAGAGAAGTCATGGAGTCACTGGTTCGTTATATCACTGATTAAATATTCTGAAACTATCAGTCACTTACAAAATTTATCAGAAATATATCTATTTCTACTGCTATCCATCAAAATCTAAAGAAAGTGAGGTTCAAAAATACTTTTTTTCAAAGTTTCTTTCTTCTTTTTCAAATTCATCCAAAAATAAATTTAAATAATTACTTTATTTCAAGCTTTATTATTATTTTTCATGCAACATGCCTTTTTGTGAAAATTTCAATCATTCTATGATTCCTATTCTTTATAGCAACGGATGTAATCTTAGTTATTATTATTATTTTAACAAAATATTCATTTTTAAAAAACTGCGAAAGGGCTCACATTTTTACGATGTGGTTTTATATTTTCCTTATTCTTTGTTAGAAAAATCCATTATAAATATGAAATTGAACTACTTTTCGACCATTGGCAACTAACGGGAATAAAAATAAATATTTCATTATGTATTCATGAGGAGCACGAAATCTGGAATAAATATTTGGAGGTAAGCATATTCTACAGATAGCCTCTTTTCAAAATTCCCCAACAAGGCTCTTTTTTTACACGAAATTTTATTTTATGACTACCTCCATTGTCATGGTAGATGATGATGTATATGAGAATTATGTAAATTATTCTAACAATTCAAGGGAAAATTGCATAATTTAAACATTAATTTATTTGTGTTGTAAAATGTCTTTATCTAACAAGTTTTTATTAAAGCAATTTCTGCGTTTGTTTGAAATATTAAACTAAAAGGTCGAAATATGCTTATGGCATTATGGTTTGATTTTTCATTAGTCATATGATTTGATTAGTCATATGACATGGTTTGATTAACAAGCCAATTATGGTTTGATTTTCAAGCAGTCATTAAAGTGATATTATTTTTCTTTAAAATTCAGAAAAATGTAATAACTGCATTCAGTATTTTTTAAAGGTTGTACTAGAATACCGGTATTAATAAGAGCAATAGAATAATAAATAATATCAGAAACAAAAAAATAATATAAAGAATAAAAATATAATGAAGGAACATATTAAATAGAGTTCACGACCGGAAAAATTAATTTAAAAATTTAACTCAATTATTGATTTCTGAATTGGATTTTTTAATTTCAAAAGTCGTGATGCTAATGCTTCTGGTCCAATTTCGGTCTTAGTTTTTTTAAATCAAACTTTTTGAAAAGTCCCTCTTTTCCGCTGTCATCCAGTAGTCAGCTGAACGATGCAGCGCCTCTAGGAAATGTCCTTTATTTGGGCATTTTCCACCAAAATGTCCCTATCCCCCCACCCCATAACTACAACATTTTTTTTTTTAACATCTTTCATATTTCACTTTGAAATAAAGCAGACTAGTAGCGTATGAAAATTTCCCTCAAGAGGTTCGGGGGGGGGGGGGTGAGATTATACACATTATGTTTAAAGGCATAATCTTTATGTAAAAATGAAATATATATGAATTTAGTGTTAAAACATTTTACGACAAGGACGGGGATTGCAGCTCCCAACAACCCCCCTTTGTGTACGCAGACAAGGACCAAAAATAGGAACGGAACGGAAGTGAGACAGCCACTGATTCATGTTGGTATTACCTTCTATGGGTATTACCAGATCCATGGGGAGAGAAAAAGTACTTCAAATATCAGCAAATATCCACCCAATAAGCTAAATCAAACACTAATGATGAAATAAAGTCCTATTCATAGTTTGTGCCGAAAATACCGGTATTTGTACCTTTTAACGAAATGGCACAACAGTGCGAAATACCATTATTCGGTATACCGGTGTACCGGTATTGCAGTCACTAGCTATGTGGTATTATGGAAGTTATTTAGATTTACTTTATTTTCTATATTTTATTAACGAGCACATGGAAGTGTGGAAGGGAGAGAGGGACTATATATTTGAGTTTAATCTCACAGCTTACTCACATGTAATCGAAGAAAATTGGATTCTCATCAATATTTACCCATCTGCTTCCTAACTGAATTTCTTAATTATTTTTTTACATTTGAATTTCACGATTACGCTGTATTAAATAAAAGTTGGAAAATTGTTTACATGGGCCCTCTAAGGGAATAATTGTCAACGTGCCAAACACACATGTAAACAAAATATAAATAAAAATAAAATTATTTTTTAAAACACAGTTTCGTTGCAGAATATTATAGCAGAAATTTCAAATAAATATTCTTCGAATAAACGTGAAAACTAACGATGTGAACACTAAGCAATTCTATGGAGAATATTTTAATGTCTTCGAAAAACAATGTGTAGCTTCCAAACGAGAATACGAAATAAGAACAAACGGCGTAACATAATTTTATAAACTATTTTAAAATAATGTACATTCGCAGCTAAAGCCCATGAGTGTCGTGCGGAAAATTTTAACTAATGGAAAAGTTTAAAAAAATAAATGATGATGGAAAAGCACAATCTTGCAAATTCATAAAACAGCATTCTTTATCTCCACAAAATGAATGTATTGGTATACACGCAGGGACCCGTCTGAATGTTTACTGATCAAATATGTCTTTGAAAATTCAATTTTTCCATCATTTTTCATTCCGACATTTCTATAGTCTATTTTACTGAAATCTGGGTATTAGCGCACTTCTCACATGCACTAAACTAAATCTCGTGTAACATAAAACATATTCATTTTATTTTATTCTTGTTTGTTAAAATGAGTATATAAAGTGACTTGAGATTAAAGTGCTATAAAAGCGTGAGAGAATGTTTTATGGGGCTCCCCCTTCAGGGATTTCCAAACATTTTGGTCTCCTTACGAAAGTGTCATTTTTAATTGACGAAGAGAGACGAAAATGAAATGTAGAGCACTGAGAATACTCCATTTCTTTCGAGAAAAGTCTAGGAAAGTGTAGAAATCATCTGAATGGAGATAAATTTGTCAGATGTGTAAGTTTAGACAGAATGCGTGACAGCTGGAAGAGATGAAATAGAACGTTTTCAATAAATCCATTAGTATATAAGGTAAGAAATCTGCAACACTGGATTTCATGTCATCCAAAAAATATTACTAACCGCTTTCTTTAGATATCTTTTGTGAAAATAAAATAATTTAGATGCTTCAACATTTAACGAGATTTTAATACTTAAATATAGTGTGATTTTTACAACTTCAATAAAGATATAATTTGCAAAGATAGGATTCCAGCGTATCATTCATTAAATATAAGGTTTGGAAAAAATATAAAAATGATTTACTCATTTCATAACTGAATATGTATCTCTATTAGTGGGGAGGCATAGTATGGAAATTTATTACAAATGTACATTTTATGATAAAAGCATAATTTTTTTATCATTAATGATACGTTAGATGAGCATGATAAGATAATGGGTCACTTTATATTGATATACAGTAGGGTGGTGCGAAAAACAACTTTTTTTTTTTAATTTGAAACGTCGCCATGTGCAATAGTTGCGATTTTGATAGTAAAATTAAACCCTGAAATTTAGATGAAGTTGTTTAATATCTTAGGCCTCCTCAAGATCCACGAATTTTGGAAAGTACAGGAAAAAAATGCTTTAAAATCAACTGCTCTTTTCATTAAAAAAATAATAAAAATATGAAATGTCACCAGGTTATTTATTTTTACTTTTGAGTATATAAACATTTGTAAAAAGCTAGCCGATGTAAAATTAATTCTTAGGCCTCCGGAAATTCCTTGAAGTTGAGCGTTTTTCACTGAAAATGGTACGCAAAGCTATGTAAATAGAGAAAATACTAGTCTTCTCATGTAAGGAGTAAGTTATTTCACTCAGAAATCAGACTTTTTTTCAAAACATGGCATTAGCTTCCTATCGAATGTTTTTACTCGGATGAATCCATCTCTTGCATGGAGGCCACACACATGAAGAGCAGATTTTGTCACAATCCTAATCATCCTCTCAACTGCTTGGGAATGGCAGGATATTTTTATAAATTTATCGCAAGAACTTGGATGTTTATCCGACCTCAGTAATTCCTGTAACACACTATTTGTCCATTTCTTTGTGATGCGAGGTTCAGTCACAACACATTCTTGCCAGTGGATAAGGTCAATTTAGTCATGGCTTTCGGAATTCACCTTTGGAATCTGGAACCTTCAAATGCTCATTAATTGTTCCGAAGATTTTCTGGCCTTTATGATACGCTGAATAGCAAGCTGATGGACAGATATTCTGTCGTCGAATAACAGAACAGCGAGTACATTTTCTGCATGAGCAAAATACCCGTTGTTTTGAACAACGTTTTTTATTATACCCTTTAAATTATCTGGGAGATTCTGAAATCGAGATATAAAATATTGCAAATTCTTTGGGCCATCCTGAAAGGCACTGTTACACTTGATTCTGAACTATGTTGGCGCGTATACTTTCATTACGATTGTGGCTTATACAATAAGTTGTGGTGCTGGATAAGATGTTCCACAATACAAACGCAAAATGCAATTTGCGAACGACAGGAAGGAGAATGAAAAAGTTTTCCAGGGTCTTTATTTGCTAGATCTTGTGGGCAATAAACAGAGGAAACAGCCTTACAAATTTCCCACAAATAACGTTGATCCGTGCTAAGACCTCCAAAGTCAGTGTCGGACTCAAACGAAAATTCAATTTCCTGGAACTTTATGATAGAAAGGTTAGTGCACGTCTTCAGGGACTCACCAATCAATCCACTGAATGCTCTTGGTCTTGATGCTTTCCCATCGACTGCTTCTGTAAGGTGGCATAAAGGCATTTTGTTAAAATGAAATTGACATATTTGTCCAATGCACGGGAGAATTGAGCTTTTCTTCAAGGCGTCTAATTACACGTGCATTTACACCAGTATTAGTCACTTCCCCATCACTTCCAATAAAGACTAATTATGATAAATCAAAAGCTTTCTCATTTAATAAGCTGAAGATACCATCGAAAATATCCTTTGAATTCTTACTCTTCGGTGCAAAATGTCCCAAATAGACAGAACCGGATTCTTCAACTAGTGTAATATTCTCCTCCCATACTTTTCTCTTATGCCACTTGCTATCGTCCATTTTCACAATTGTAAGAGTTTCATCCCTTCTTCCATCAAAAAAGAAAGCTATGATCTTGTGACCAGACAGTGGCGGATTAATGAACGTTTATCGAGGTGGGGGGGGCGGTTAGTTTGTCAGTGGGGGCAGTTAGAAGATTGACATATACATCCATTTTATGTTATTCAAATAGGATCTTTTACATTAACTTCTTTTTTCTCCGGGGGGAGGAGTCACATCCACCACCACCCCCCCTTTAATCCGGTCTTGTGACCAGACGTATTACCTCCTCTAGAATTGCTTGACGTGTCTTTATCCGTTCTAGCCGAATTTTATATACTGATCAAAAGCAGGTGTACTGTTATCTTTCTCCTGTTCTTGTATATGTTCACTGACATCATGAAGCAAAGCTGACGCAAGATCAGCTGCAGTTCGATCACTGACGCTTCGCCTATCACACTTTCTGGAAAACACAGATAATTTTATTTAAGACTTAGGTTTCAAAATCCGCTGAGAGCGCTGTGGAATTAAATCAGGATTTTTCTGGGATAGAATGGGGAGGGAGGGGGGGAGTAATAACTGAAAGAAGAATGCAGCAAGAATGATGCAAGCTGAAAATCAGGACGATGTTTACAAATGTGAGAGGGTGAGACTTGTTAATATCAAGCTCATGTTGGTAATGAAGTAGATGTAGACGAGTTTGTTTATCCAATTTATCGAGCTATTTTTAGAGTAAAAATGGCAAACTTTAATTCTTAGGTCACCTCAAATCCCTTAATTTTACATCGGCTAGCTTTTTACAAATGTTTATGTACTCAAAAGTGCAAATAAATAACCTGGTGACATTTCATACTTTTTTCTCTTTAATGAAACGAGCAGTTGATTTTAAAGCATTTTTCTCTATAATTTCCAAAATTCGTGGATCTTGAGGAGGCCTAAGATATTAAACAATTTCATCCGAATTTCAGGGTTTAATTTTACTATCAAAATCGCAACTATTGCACATGGTGACGTTTCGAATTTAAAAAAAAATTGTTTTTCGCACCACCCTAACATACAGGGTGTATCTAAATTATTTCAACAAAATATTATGGGAGATAGGACGCATAATACGGAATCAGAATCACACAGCAATGTGGGATCAAAAACATTGTCTTCATGCAGCTGTTAATAATTACTTTGAAGGGGTGCTGAAACAACAATGAACTTTCCGACCATTGTTTGTCAAAACCTAACGTATTTTTCTCAGAAAACATGTGAGTCACATTCGTAGTTTAAAAATTTTACTTAATTTCTTGGATGAAATTTTTGGAGGCAAGCGAAACGAAACTTGCTTAAGAAATTTGACAAAAACTTCAACACTTTTCTTAAAGTGATTATTAACAGCTACATGAAGACAACGTTTTTTGACCCCTCCTTAATATTTGCCCTATCTCCCGTAATATTTTGTTGAAACAATTTAAATACACCCTGTATACCTATATGCATAGTATAAATGAGAGTTATAATAGCCACCGAAATTCCGCCCCCAAACAACGGAGAAATATAGACATAATGGTGGTTGTGAAATTTAGTGAAAACATTTGTATTCTATAAATTGCCTAGAAGCAGCTCTCAAGGGTTAATGAAGAATTTTGGTGTAATCTTTTTTTTTTTTTTTTTTTTTTTTTTTTTTTTTGAGAGTTTCAGGCGCGATTGTCGTCGGTTTTACCATGCATAATTTCATAGTTGAATGTTTGAAAAGCTTTAACGATAAAATTACATGACGAGTAACAGAACCTGCTCTGACTATTTTGACGCTTCCGTCGAAAATGTAAAATCTCGCTTCTAAAAATAAGTTAGTCGGCAAAAAGAGGTTAATAAATAAATGCAATTTAACTAAAGATCATTTATTGTGTTGCTGAACAGCCTTGACTTTGATCACAATAGCCACTCTTTTAGATATGGAATCCACAATGTTTTACAACACTTCCTTCGGTGTTTCATGGTGCGAACTTAAATTATTGGTTCCAGAAGCTCTCATTTTGTTTTTTGGTGATTTTCCGATGTATGCTTTCTAATTACACTACATAAGTTCTCAAAAATATTAAATATGGCAAATTTCCTGTTCATTTTTTTCTGGGCTTATTCTTGAAACGGTGGTTAGCTTTCTCAAACTTGCAATTCTTTTGATCAGTAGTGTAGGAATGTCTGTGAATTCTGAACCTATGGGTTGCGACCCAAATCTGGGTCCTGGAGCACGTTAATCATATTACTTATATATGTTACAAATTCTTAGCGTGCAAATCCTATGGGAAAATAAAATATTTGTATCTTAAAACCACTAGTGAGAATTCTTGCACTGATGTTTTTAAATCATACTTACCGAAATCGGTCTGCAGCATTATTTCTCATTGATGTTAGCTAACGTTTTTCTTTCTGCGTTGTTCATTTGGCTACGAACTCATTTCGCTACATTTATAATAACTCTGCTTTACTTTTCAAGTAGCGAGTCAGATTTAATTGTATCAAGTGATTCTCTGTATACAGTAAGAAAGAGTTTCAGAATTAAAGGTACATAATTTTAAAGTAATTCTGGTAAAACGTGCATTTTATATGGAAGTTTTGTCATGAAAAAGGTTATGTTTATATATGGCCCATGGTAAATTTAAAGTATACTAATTCTAAAGTGTTTAAAAAACTTCTTTCGATTAAAAATGAAGGGTTTTTTATTATTTTATTTATTTATTTATTTTTGGCTGAGAGGGAGGGTGTCGTCCTAAAGACCTGCCCAAAAATCCTGTCGGCAGCCCTGGTATGGCATTTTCTCGAAACTTTAGATCTCCTCACGTGAGCACTTCCTAAAACGGACACACAGTATCAACGTATGCTTGGAATTGTTATATCTGACTGTATTGCAGATCGCTGGTTTTTACTTTGATTTGCTGTGTTTTTTGGTATATTTCTTATATGTTAAAGTTTATTAAATTATATATGTTTCTAGTAGTGACCAAACGACAGTATAAAGACGATTTCCTAGATTTCGAATTCACACTTATAACTGATCGGGGAAAGATAAAAACTCAAATCACTGAAGCGGATGAAATGAAATTTGGTGACATGATACGCAGTCACTCAACTTAAACTATAGGTGTCGATTTAAAATATATATATATATATATATATATATATATATGTATTAGATTTTAATATTTTGCGCAAATTTATTCAAAATGTGAAAATAATTCTCCATCCTGTATAAACTACTGAAGCGAATGAAATAAAATTTAGTATCATCACAGCTGATCGCTTAAGCTACAGGCGTCGAAGTACTTCAAATTTTTTTAATAGATTTTGAGATTTTGTGAAAAATGAATCCACGTTATTTCCATTCGTGAAAAATTGCAATGGAATAGAATGAAACTTGGAATTATTTTAGATGGCAAGTTAATTTAAACTGTAGATGCCAAAATTGTTTTAAATATTTCATAGATTTTGAAATTTGTGACAATCGCATAAATGGTTTTTTTCGCATCCCTCCAAAAATGGCTTAAGGGAATAGAATAAAATTAAGCAATGTGATCAGCAATGACTGAAATAATAAATATCAGAATTTTTTGAAAATTTTAAATAAGTTTTAAAATATGTTTTAAAAGGTCTACTTGCTTTTTTACATTTTGTGTAAACTGTGCAAAATTCTCTTCAGGCATAATGATAAAATATCTACAGTGAATCAAACTAAATGTAGTTACAGGTTAGAAATGACCACTTGACTTGAAAAACTTGTTCAATCAGAATAAAACTTTTAAAATAAATAAAAAAATTCTCGAATCTCAATTTTACTCAACACTTTGTTACTCTCTAACCTGTAATCTTTTAACAATGCATAGAAGTTATAACTTTGCTTTCTATACTGTTGCCAATATGGCAATTCCATTCTTTGCATCCTTACAATACTGATAAAAATTGTTTGTTTGGAAAATTGCATTACATAGTAATCTGTCAACGATTGGTACTTCACCTTATAAATAAATTTTTAAAAAAATATTTTCTTACTTTTTTAATAAGTTATGCATGGAGATCTTTTCTCCTAGAAATACTTTTCTGTCGATGTTCCTTTTAGAAGTATTGCGTTTTTAAAAGAAATTCATTGTCCGAAATTTATAAATTCATACACTTTCAAATTTTCCTTTTCAGTACAAAGCCCAAATCAAATCTGTAATCAAATATTCCTAAATTTTTCAAAAGTGAAACTTCCCATCATAACTAAATGCATATTTATTCAACACCGCAAAATTTTTCAAATATTTGAATTCTGGCTTAAAAGCTTTAAAATACTTTTTTCTTTAAAATTACAGAAAATTGTTAACATTTTCGTACGATAATGATTCTTGAAAAGTATTTACTTATTTTGCATGTCTTGCAGCCTTGTAAATGAAATGTACACAACCATGTCAATTTTTATCGAAGGAATACATGTGCATTGTTTAACCAACTATATTCGCGAAGTTTACTGATTAAAATGATCAATCTAAGCCAAATTGTACATGATAAATGTCTGAAAAAGTGCCAAGTTATAGTGATAATATACTAAGCCAAATTTAAATGATTAAATGTTTTATAATTATCAAATTATCATGTTATTAAACACGTTGTATCTTAGTAACTCTTTTTCTTAAATATTACAGGTAAACGTGGGATCTTAAACATTTAAATATATGTATGTATTTAAGGCAAGGGTAGAAATTAGAATATTTATTAACTTGTCCAAAGGGCCAATGACCCCATGTCTTCCCTGGTCCGTATACATGATTTTATAAAAATTGCAAAACAAAAGAAATGAGCAATAATTACTGATTTCTGCAAAGAGCTGAATTAAAAAATGTGAGTAACCGCTATAAAAATATTAAACAGAATATTATAAAAATAATAAATATTTAACAAAAATGATAAATCAATGACATGTATTGGTAAATTATATGCCATGTATTGTGGAACTAACTGAGGAAATTTTGCCAGATAAAAATGTAAATATAACGCTACTGATCTGACGGACTACCAAATTTTGCATTCTACTGGTCCTTTATATATTTTAGTAGTCTCGGACCAGCGAACCACCTTTAATTTCGAGCCCTGTTTAAGGCGTGAAATTAAGAATTGAACAATATTCTAAATACTATTGTCAAAGAACAAGAATTCTGTTCTAACCTCAATAATAGCTTCCAGGAAAGTCATCTGCTTCTGCAGTCAATTCGTGCTTCTGTAAAAAGGCAGGTTAGAAAAGGCTGGCAAATTATCAGCCGGTGAAAATGCGGGGGAAAATTCCTTCCTAAAAATATTCAAAAAGCCTACACTCTTACATCAGTGGGCTCAAAATTGTTTTGCCAGCACATCCGACTTTAATTGAAACCAGTTTGCTTTTTAAAGCGTTGTGAAACAAATTTTATCTTTTTTTTAAATACTTTTATCGTATAGAAAAGTAACATAATGCGTTGAGATATATTTTTAAATAGTAATAGTAAACAGAAAAATGAAACTTTGTCTTCTTAGTTCAATTTTTATTTTCTGAAAATCTGAATTATTTTCTTAATTTAGTTATTCATGAATCGTCATTCATTACCATTTTATTAATTATTTTTTAATTCTGCTAAGTTCTTGATTATTATATTTTCACAGTAGAAAATTGTCTACACTTATTTTAACAAGAAAATGGCGCCTTTGTGTTAACTACACCGTTTAATTAAAACTGGTTGAGTAATACAATAATCAACGTTACTTGTTATTTAAACAAAAATTTTCGTAGCTACTGGACGGATACAACTGGTTAACTTGTTTTAACCTTTGTCATGTCAAAAACTCAATCCTCCCGAGGAAAGGTGCATTATTTCTTACACATTTTGTTCAAACTTTTATTCCATAATTAGATTTTAAAGGCCTTAATTTTCATCTGATATTATCTGTAACCTTATCACTTTATTAAGCCAGATATCTGCGTGGTTAAAATGTAAATAATTTTAATGTCGATTGCGATATTCCTTAACAAGCTTATCTGAAGATCCTTTACAGATAATATTATTCTGTTAATTAGCATATAAGCCTAAGTAATGGCTTTAAGATATAAGATTCCATTATGTTTTCACTCGTCTCAATTTGTAATGTAATACTTTATAGGATAATTATTTAATTCCGTGATCTTTAACCTCTAGGAGCTTCCTCTTGCGTAATTCAGTGTACTTAGCGTTCTATGGTAATGAGATAAGCTTGATTCCTCTGGGAAGTCCACATTTACAGTTTACGATCTTTATCGCTTAACCCATGTAAGGTAGGTCATTGCTGAAACAATTCATTTCTCGAAATATTCTTCTATGAACTTTGTACTAAAATCTCTTATTTAGAACTACGAGTTCTATTTTATTTACTCCCGTATTTTCTGTCGACGTAATACACGGACGATAATTTTTTGTCGACATATATGGATATTTTTTGTGGACAGATTTTTGTGAACAGATTTGCGTCGACACGATTTTGTTGCATTTTTCAATAGGGTTGCAAGACAGCGGGTGGAGAATAAAATGCTGAATGTTGTCAAGCTTTGTAATTTTTGATGATATATCGCCAAGTTTGACGCCAAAACTGTCCAGAAAACTGAACCTAGCTTGGCGATATCTTCCATATTTGATGAGAAACAGGCTAAAACTAAAGTTTATTACCTAAGAGAAACAGTGTTATAATATGCCTGGTGAAGATAGTAAAACAGTTTTAGTAGGCGATTTTAATATCAATTTTCAAATTGGATTTCAATTCAAAAGAAGTGTTTTATGGAACGGGGGAAAACAAATACGGCACACTCGTGGATTATGATACATTTACCAAACAGTATTTCTAAAGGTGAAGTATAGCTAGAATATGCCTGGCGAAGATTTTTAAAGAGTTCAAATAGGCGATTTTAATATAGATTTCAAGTCTGAAGAAGTGTTTATGGAACAAGGAAGAAAAATGCAGAGCCCTCGTGAATAATGATACTCTTTTCTACTTAATGGAATAAGAAAAAAAACTAGTGGATATTCAAAATATAAAATTGTTTCAGAGATTTTTTTTCTGTACTTCAAGGAGAAAAAAACTCAGGAATTCAGTTTTTATATTTTAAGAGTATCTTTAATTTGAATAGTGACGAAATTTGGCTACAAAGTAAAATTATCTCTAGTCACCCGTATATATTTTTGATGATATCCAAAAATGTCCAAAAAACTGAACCTAGCTTGGCGATATCTTCCATATTTGATGAGAAACAGGCTAAAACTAAAGTTTATTACCTAAAAGAAACATTGTTAGAATATGCCTGGTGAAGGTAGTAAACCAGTTTTAGTAGGCGATTTTATATCAATTTTTTCAAATTAGATTTCAACTCAAAAGAAGTGTTTTATGGAACAGGAAAAACAGAAACGGCACACTCGTGGATTATGATACATTTACCAAACAGTATTTCTAAAGGTGAAGTATAGCTAGAATAGGCCTGGCGAAGGTTTTTAAAGAGTACAAATAGGTGATTTTAATATAGATTTCAAGTCTGAAGAAGTGTTTATGGAACAAGGAAGAAAAATGCATAGCCCTCATGAATAATGATACTCTTTTCTACTTAATGGAATAAGAAAAAAACTAGTGCATATTTAAAATATAAAATTGTTTCAGAGATTTTTTTCTGTACTTCAAGGAGAAAAAAACTCGGGAGTTCAGTTTTTATGTTTTAAGAGTATCTTTAATTTGAATAGTGACGAAATCTAAATGTATTTTCAGTTCAGTAGCTCAACTTTGATATGTTTTTTTTTTTATTCCCATCTAAAGAGTTGAGATTTTTTAACATACCGCGAGAATTAAAGGTAAGTGAATAGCAACGTTAGAGCCGAATTGTATAGGTCATATTACTTAAGTAATGGGTATATAAAGTTTCTTTTTATAAGTAACATATGTATACAAAGATCATTGCAATTTTTAATTGAAATTTACTTGCTTTAATTCCTATATTTTAATTCCTATATATAATTTAGAAGTACAGCAAAAGAAAAAATAAAGATATTAGAGAACTGCTAATTTGAAAAAAACAGAAACTGGCATTAAAATAAATAAGATCCATTACAACAGTTTCGTCTATTCTAACGCAAAAATTACAATTACGATTAACTCAGGAACAAAACAAGAGTTAATATGCATTCTATTTATATAACGGTGTTAAAGTGGTGTGTAATTTATAAATATGATAATCATCGTACGAATACTGTGGATTCATCAACTTTGAATAGACTGAAAATGATGATTAAAGCAACAATATCTTCCATTTTACGTGTTTATACCATCACAAATAGAATTTAATAAAATGAACTTAAGGATTTATTGTTATTAACAGATGGAACTTTATCTCAACTGCAGTATTTAAAAAATATCATATTAACCAAAATAAATAAATAAATGTTGATACTTCCGTGACATGGATGAGCCTGTAAATTTTTGATAATATAAAAGGGCCAGATTTACAGAACTATTTCAGAACCATAATAGAAAATTTAGCTTATATTATAACCATAAAGAGCAAATTATGAATCAAATACATTAATTTTCTTTTCATGTATGCCAAAGCTTTTATAATTTGCTTTTTACGTACTTTTGGAATTTTATTGTAAGTTCTAGATCTTTCAAGTCAATAATTAGTCATTTTGTATCAAGGGATACACATACTGTGTGAAAAGATTTATTTTGTATTTATCTGAGAGAGAGAAATTCGCCTCATTTAATTTAACAATTAAACTATTTAAAGTTCAAATTTTTATTTTCGCAAATTTTTAAATAACTATTTTTTAAGTCTAAAAAATCATAATTTTAAGCTACTGTAGGAAACAGTTACACTCATACACTACACACATGCATTATCATGCATTTACGAATATTAAATGCAATAACACATTCCTAATTTTTAAGTATTGTTGAATAAGATAAGTTTAAAATTTTACTAAAACTACTTAAAATAATCTAGCTGAATGACATTATGAACAAAACAATTTAAATGTTCCTATTTAATCAGAAACTTAGTCAAATACTATTTAAAGTAAGTCACTAAAATAACTTAATGAAATAATAAACGAGGAAGTCTTTATATGTATTTAGAAACTTAATTTATCATTTCATATGCATTCTCTCCTATTAGCAACACGTTTGAGATATACCTACAAATTCGATATGACACTACTGTTCACTTAAGATTACTTCATTAATGACTACAACTCCCTGTAGATGGACTTTATCGTTTAAGATTTCACTGTGTCTCGGTTTGTAATGGGATAACTATGAAAATATAATTATCTAATCTGTGTAAGTTTGTTATGTTGCCCAGTCTGTACTAGATTCCTAGGAGTCGCTTCATTTCAAGCTTTACGTCTCCTGTAGGAATACCGTCTATGATGCTGTTTAGTCAATAGCTATTTATATTCAACTTTATGAAATTTCACTCATCGTTTTAGTAATCGATTATATTATCGCCATCCTGTTCTCAAAGTGCAGTTTTATTTAATCATCTCGTTTGACGCCTTTGTTATTCTGAAAGTAACAATTTAGCCTTTCATTAGCTTTTTTTATTCTATGCAATAAGGCACATTATAAATACATCTAACTTGGTTCAAACCTTTATCCACCATTGATTGAAGTACTATGAAATTTAAAAAAAAGTATATATATATATATATATATATATATATATACGTAAATATCCATTGCATCTGTCAAAATATTGTAATTGTAAGTATTGTTATGAATGATCATAGGATAAAAACCCATGATCATTCATAACACTTAACTTCTTACAGACGATAACTTAAATAAAACCAGGCGCAGTTTAAAATAAATATCTATCATCGAAGTTATATACGTGTTGTGTATCCAGTACCAAACTGTATATCAATATGATGGGGCTTCTTAACTCTGTTATAACTAATAATCTGTAAATACGTAAAATATGCTTAATTCAAAATTCAAAAATGTATTTTAATAAAGCATTTCTGGCCATATCTTCATAATACGTGTTTTTGCTAGCATAGTCTTAAAAATATCCAACTAACAAGAAATGTTTTAATTGTAGCTTTTAGTTATAACTATACCAAGTAAGCTAAGAAAATACTAACATAAGTAAAACTGAAAACCTTATTTTTATAATAAATATTAATATGTAAGAAATTTTATATTAACCAAGCTTTTTATTTAAAGCTGAACAAAAAATTTAGAATAATTTTTGCGAGAAGATCCAATCTCAAACACTTAATACTGCATATTCCATCTTAGCTCGCCAATTAGTAGCGGAAGTACTTGGAAAATTCATTAAATATTGCATTTTAATGTATAATTTATAAAAGCTTGAAACGCTTAACTAACAATATTTGCTCAGGTTATTTAAATCCCTTTTTTAAATGTAAGATAATTATAACATACAAAGCTAACTAACAATAATAACTAAGTTTAAAAGAAATGTTGAACTTAAGAACCAGAGAGAATAAATACTGAAAAGGGTGGGGTGGGTAGGAGAAATGAGCAAAAAAAAAAGTACAGTAAGCTTAAAATACGTAAATAAAGAAATGAAATGCGAAAAAAAATGTAGAAGCAAATAATTATAATTCTAAATAAATAAAAAAATATCAGAAATGAAATTTTTAAAAAAAATGCAGAAACAATATTTTTGTTATAAAAAAGCTAAAAACATAAATAATAACTATAAATAAATGAATAATACAACGATTGTGTTGTTCTGTTTCTTTATTTATATTTAAAAATATGCTTCTTATTTCGTTGTTCTGTTGTTGTTAATCTATTTCCGAAGGGGGAAGCTGAAACAGAGGGGGGCGGGGGATCTGAAAAGAAATTAGGAGGAAGGAAAAAGAAAGGGAATAATAAAAATGATATAAATAAATAAATATCGAAAATCGAACAAAAAAAGAACAATTACGAAAACACTTTTTTTAAGAACTAAACAGAACAACATAGAATACAGAACAATCTGTAGTTCTGTTTCTTGATTTATTAGAATGATCCCGCTGTCTATGACATTGTAGTCTTTCTTTTCTTTTTTATATTTCTATTACCGATTTTTATTTATTTATATATTATTATTTTATTTTTTATACTTTTGTTAATTTTATAATTTTACTTTATTTATTTACTAGCGGGGACATGCAACCAGCGTTATCATACATAGCAGTCTCAATATCCTGTTCCAAATCTAAGCCTCGCCCAAGTGCCAATATACACCATTTTGCAAGATTTTTTTTCAGGGAATCATTCGAAGCACTAACTTAACAGCAATCAAAATGGGAAATATCTGTCTGTCACTTATATGTTTCGATCGCCAACAAGTAGAGCAGGCATTTATTTGAAAAGCAGCAGCATTTTTTCAATTATCAAATATAACGTGTTTTATTCATCGTTAACTCCGATGTACTAAATGCTAAGATTCCAATTTCTGAAATTTGGCCGAATTCCCCCAACTTAATCAATTTACTTAATTTGGCGAGAATTCTGAAGATAGATCGCTTGAAATCCCTTAAGAACTGCATTATTTCTGCACGGATAACTAAAATTTAAAGCTGTATTCCAATAAAACCTATACACTTGTTTTCGATAATACTATTTCCTTAAGCTCTCAGTAAATTGCACCAAGCCTATAGCTGTGCGAAACGCAAGAACTCACTTTCTAAAAATCGGCATATCAGCCATTTTATTTTTCGCCAAACTAAAAAATTTTACATATTAGCCTCGGAAATCTTCAAACCTTATTGCGTTGCGTATAGTTACCATTATTATTCTTTTATTTTTAGTTTAAAAATTTTAAACATTTTATTCGACAAAATTGCCGAATCACGTTGCTTTCACACTTTTTTCACTACAGGGATTACAATTACGGAATGCTTTCTACGAGCATAAAAAATCTCTTAAATTCCGGTAATGGGTAGACTTTCAAAGTTCTAAAGTGGACTATCCTTTATTCTATATTTTTTTACACATCTGTGCAAATTTCTTCCCCCCGCCCCCTTCTTTCAACTTTTATTGCCGCTGCTTTTCCAACTTTTTTCTCCACACTTTTTAATTCTCTCTCTTTCTGCCTGTGTGGAAGTTGGATCTTTTTACTGCTGAAATAAAATTGATATCTTGTACCAACCGAAATGATCGTACTGTACTATTTTTAATTAAGATATATTTGTTAAATTTATATTATGTTTAATCGTGCCTGAGAATAAATGTCTAGGGCATTAAACGTAAGAAATATAAATCGTATCGAAATTATACACAAATAAATGTTGTACTGATAAATCAATTGAATTAACAGATTGAAATTTGAATTATGCTTTAAAATATTTATTATCCTTTTATCTATTTTACTAACTATAAAAGAATTCTTATTTATATTGTTAAGAACATTTGGAAGCTTTTAAAAATGGACACTGGCCATTTGGCAGCACTAGCAGTTTATAGGCATTAGCTACTACAAGGTCGGAAGTACTAGTCACTTTAATATGGAGACACCTAAAAGGGGGACCAGCCTTGCCTCCCACAAAGGGAAAGGGCAAAAAAAAAACCGAGCCCATACCGGGAATCAAACGCGGACCCGTAGTGTTGCAAAACGGTTCTCTAACCACTACACAACGTGGGCGGAATATCCTAAAGATATTTCCATTACTATTTTCAATCTGGTTTAGAATGAAAACTTTTAGAGGTTTTAAAAAACTGATTTTTATTATCATATCTCAGACAGGAGACAGATAAGATAGAATTATAAAAAAATATTTTTAAACTTTCCATTCTTTATGCAAAAAAATTTTTAAATAGCCTCTCGTGATACTATACTAAAAAAGAATAATGATACTTCAGTAAAAGAAATGCTTGCTTATTTATAAAAAAGGACCATATTATGTCGTAGCTGGCCCTATTTCTTCCAGTAAATGTAGCGAACTGATCAATAGTATGTTGCTCCTAGATATATTTTTCTACTCTGTTTTCTTAACAATTTCTGTCGATTTCTGAAAGCATAAAAATGTTCGGGTGATTTGTGAACTCATACAGAGAAAATGCAACGCCGCGAAATGAACAGGAATAGAACATACATGGGAATATGAAGCAGAAAAATGCCAAGCACCATGTTTTATCTCCTTTGCAAATCGTGAAAACCTATAAACATAGTACAGTATCGGCGTTTCATAGCAAAGTAGGTGAAAATACAAATAGTAATGGGGAAAAAAGAACCTTGAAAACGTTAAACATCTTTTTATTTGTAATTGGCATCACAAATATGCATGCAATAATCTCAGACAGTAATTAGTAGAAAGTGATTTGGTAAAATGAGGTTAATGTGCAATATTGATTGAATATGTAGAGCAAGAAAAAAAACTAAATTTTAAACACATTTCTCCATTTCTATTATTTATATTGTGACGTAGCGCCACAGTGGTAGCGTGATTCTCTGAGGCTTACTTAAAATAATAAGTTTTATTTACAAAAATATTTACAGTATTTATGTACAGGCACATGATGAAACATTACGGGAGTACCAAGCCCGGAGCAGTTCATACGGAGAACTTGCCTCCTCTCTCGCTAAAAGTCATCTCTCTCCTCCCTTCCAAAAACCTCTCACTCCCCATTCATCGGGGGTCAGCTCTCTTGACCCCAGGGGGAGAAGGAGCTCTCTCTCGGACGATATGGGTCGATGACCGCACTACGTTACAGACACTCTCCCCCCCTTAAGAAAAAATCTTTTCCATCTCAAGGGAAAGATTTTACAGTTACACACTCACAAATAATACCTTGAGCACATATGGGGCAGTTCAAAAGAAAGCAAGGCGAGAGAATTTAAAATACAATTAACAGCATCAATTCTTCTACTTTACGAGAAAATATAAAATAGAAACAATTTAAACAATAATACAAAAACGAAACTTAGTCTGGGATAACACTTGAGATAATATTAATTCATTAGTCCTTTCTCAGGAAACTCATCCGTCCACAGATCGACTGAGACTATCTGCGTTTTGATGGCTTTTACCAGATCGATGTACTACTTCAAAATTGTACGGTTGCAGGGCTAAAGCCCATCTCATCAATCTGGGATTTGAACTGGCATTCGTTTTTAGCCACACCAAAGGGTTATGGTCCGTCACGATCGTGAACTTCTGACCATCTAAATAATAATGCAGCTTCTTTACTGCAAAAATTATAGAAGCGCATTCTTTCTCAGTTGTACCATATTTTCGCTCAGCAGGCGAAAACTTCTTACTCAAGTACAGGACTGGATGTTCTTCCTTCTTGTCATTCAACTGAGAAAGAACGACGCCCATTCCCGCGTCTGATGCATCTGTTTGAACCAGAAACTCTTTGCTATAATCTGGAGCATAGAGCACTGGGTCTTCGATCAACTTTGTTTTTAACTTACGGAATGCTTTGTCGCACTCTTCTGTCCACGAGATCGAACCCTTTTTTACCTTTCCCTTCAATGCATCAGTAAGGGGCGCAGAAATTACAGAGAACATTGGGATGTATCTGCTGTAATACCCCACTAGTCCTAAAAAGGCACGAATTTCCGTTTTAGATCTAGGAACCGGGTAATCTACTATTGCACGAACCTTTACTTCTGCTGGTTTGCGTATCCCTTGCCCAACAATGTGCCCCAAATATTTTACGTGATCTTGCGCAAACTGACATTTAGAAGGCTTGATGGTCAATTTCGCTTTCTCTATTTGACTTAACACATAGTCCAAGTGCTTTAAGTGGGACTCCCAACTATCGGAAAAAATCGCAATATCATCCAAATAGGGGACCGCAAAAGTTTCGCAACCTTTCAATAATTCAGCCATCAATTTGCTAAAGAAATACGGGGCATTCTTTAGCCCGAAGGGGAGCCTTAACGGGCGGTAGCTACCAAAACTCGTTACGAAAGCGGCAACCCTTTGAGCTCGGGGACTCAAGGGGATCTGCCAATACCCTTTTGCCAGATCTAGTACGCTGATGTATTTCGCAGAAGATACCAATTCTACCCTTTCTTCGATGTTAGGTAAAGGATAAAATTCTGTACGGATAATCTCGTTCACCTTACGGTAATCGATGCAGGGCCGGGGATCTCTACCAGGAGCCTCGACCAAGACCATGGGACTTTGGAAATCAGACTCTCCAACCTCGATAATTTTTAAATCTAACATTCTTTGGATTTCCGTCTTTAAAATTTCGTTTTGGCGTTGTGAAGCTCGATAGGGTTTACTTCTAATAGGTTTTTCATCTGTTAAATCTATATCGTGCACCACAAGATCGGTGAGGCCAGGGTCATTAGAAAAACTGGCTAAATATTTGTGCAATAGATTTTGGAGCTGCTCAATTTGCGGGGGTTCTAGGCGCCCTTCCAAATTACATTTGTGTAAGATCTCGGTAAATTCATAAATGTTGGGATTCGTTTCCAGATACGGAAAATCTACCTCGTCATCCTTACACCAATCTTGCTGTTCTTCGCACGTTATAAAATTTATCACCTCCGGTCTTTTATAATAAGGCTTTAACATATTTACATGGTAAACCTGAGTACGCTCTTTTTTACCGGGCATTTTTACCAGATAATTGGTTTCAGAGATCTTGCCTTGGATAACGCCAGGACCGATCCACTGCACAGCCAGTTTATTAGGCTTAAACGTGGTATAAACGAGAACCAAATCACCTTCGCGAAACTCTCGTTTAACGGCATTCCTATCATACCAAACCTTTCTTTTGAGTTGGGTCTCTTTCATGTTTTCAACCGCTAAATCTTGGCATAATTTTAGCCTATTAATGATGTTAAAAATATATTCGGTGACCAAATCCTCGTTATCACTAGCATCAGTCCATTTTTCAAAAAGTAACGTTTCAGGCGTTCTCAAATTTTTCCCATGTACAAGTTCAGCCGGAGTGAACCCAGTACTTTCGTGCCTAACTGTCCGTAACGCAAAAAGAGCAAGTGGGAGACTGCTCTCCCATTCGGACCCTGCTTCTAAGCATAGAGCCTTTAGAAGTCTCTTAATCGTTCTGTGATATCTTTCAATCGAATTCGTCTGTGGGTGGTACACAGAACTTCGGCATACGCGAATGCCAAATTTTTCAAAAAATCCCGTAGTGAGAGCGCTCATGAACGACGTCCCTTGGTCACACTGTACCTCCTTAGGGAAGCCAATCCTACTGAACACATTTAATAGAGCGTCCACTACCGAAGTAGATTTAATATCAGCAACAGCTATCGCGTCGACCCACTTCGATGACAAACACGAAGCTGTTATTAAATATCTTTTCCCACTTGTAGTCTCAGGTAAAGGGCCACAGGCGTCTATATTTATTTTTGAGAATATTTCCGAAATTACCGGTACTAATTTCAGAGGGGCCTTCTTCTTATCGCTAGGCTTTCCCACCCGTTGGCACTCATCGCACGATCTAACATAGGCTTCTACGTCTTTGTAGCAGCCCGGCCAGAAAAAATATCTCAAGAGTTTATCTTTTGATTTTGTAACTCCCACATGGCCGGAGGTCCCTTCGTGGCAAAGCGCCATAATCTGTGGTCTAAGCTTCTCCGGTATAACAATTAACTTTTTTACCTTCCCGAGGCGGTCCTCTTGTAACCGAAATAAGATTTCATTTTCTATTTCATACCCCCTTTTCTCAGCATGCTCATATGGCTTGTTAGCCAGAATAGTAATATCTTTAAGTGTGGGACATATCTTTTGCATCTCAATAAAATCTGCCCGATTTATCCCGGCCAGAGATAAACCATCCTCACTTTTTTGTATTTCGGGTAACACAATAGCCGTGTCAACTTCCGACTCTAAATTCTCACTTTCCCTTATCTGCACACCCGAAACCTCATCTCGTGAAGAAAGGTTTTCTGTTTGTTCCCCCTCTTCCTCACGTTTACTGCGGGCCCTCGTCTGTACTGCATTTACGACCTCTGGTCCTGGGGCTGACAAATGGTTATGATTCTCCAATTTTTTAGCTGTCCGGTTTCCTAAAATGTAATGGCCTTGATCTAGGTCATCCGAAATCACAGCTGCCTTGGTCATTATCTGGCCGAATTCTCCGCTTAACGACACATGAGCCAAAGGCAAACACACGGCTTCAGAGGTCAAAGGCTGTCGGACCCAAACAGTTTCGCCCGTAAAGTCATCCGGCGTGACATATTTTCTAGTCACCAAATCAATGGTGCTACCAGAATCTCTAAGCAATTTGGATGCTATGCCGTTAACAGTCCCATCTGAGATGAAAGGAGATAACCATGACTCTATCTCCCCACCCCCAACAAAGAGATTATTTACAACAGCACTCTCTTTTCGCTCCTTTAATTTCGGACACTGAGCCTTATAGTGCGGACCCCCGCAAGCGAAACAGCTTACAACTCTGCGTTTCTCAAACACCTGCTCGGTAAACCTTCCCCCTTTATCATTCGATACTTTTTTCTTATCGTCTATCTTATTTATTGGCCTTTCCCGGTTAGTAGTAACTAGAGGGGATTTTTTTAGGTTTTTCCGCACTTGTTCAAATTCCTCAATTTTTGTCACAAGATCTTTGGGGGAAATGATACTGGCCCATTCATCGAGATAATACTCTTTAAATTCTATAGGCATGCGTTTTTTTATTTGATCAGAGATCATCAAGTCTTTTAGCTTGTCAAAGCTATCAACCTTCAAACCTTCTAGCCAGCCTTCAAAATACGTTTGTAATTCATAAAAAAAATCATACCAAGTACGCTCTGGAGATTTTTGATGTTTAGCAAATAGTTGCCGAAATTTTTCTGCGCTGACTTTAAATCTCTGTAGTAGTAACTCTTTTACTACTCGATAATCCCTTCCCCTTTCTTCGGGTTCCCGGGCGATGATATGGACAATCTCAGTGGGTAACAATCCAATCAACTGAGTTACCCACTGATCTTCTGGAATTTCCAGAACTTTAGCTTGACGCTCAAAGAGGGACAAAAATAATGTAATATCATCATCTTTACTATTAAATTTAGGCATAAACTTTTGAATTTCCCCTTTAAAACAACTTCCCATGTTAGAATTTCCTCCCCCATTTTGTTTCACAATTTCAAGTTCCAATTTCTTTTTTTCTAATTCAAAATTTTGTTCCTGTTCCTGCTGTTCCTGCTTTAATCGCTCAGCGGTAGCTTTCTCTTGCTCCGCCCTTTCTGACAAAATACTCTCTAGTAAATTCTTGACGAACTCTTCGTCATAATCATCGCTCTCTAAAATTCGAGTTTTGATTTGGACCATTTTCAAATTTTCGTCCACTTCGCAACCTAACTCGTCTGCCACTTTTAGCAGGTCGCATTTTCTTGCCTTTCCCAAAAAAGCCATTATGATTTGTGAGGCAAATACCAGGAAAATATTCAATTAAATAAAAGCAACAATCTATACTATCTAGGCAATTAAAATCAATAATAGTAATTATATTAACATATATGTGATACACCAGAATATAAACTCTTTTACTGCACTTCTCAATACCAAATTTTCTTCACAATTAAAAAATACTCAAGAAAAAGATTATAAAACACAAACATGCACAATATGTTAAAAGACCCTATTTTATTCTATTAACTTGTTCCAGATGAATACTTAAAAATCAACACTTGCAATAAACACACTCGAATATAGAAAATTAAACCATTGCTTTCTTTTGACTCAATAACTTCATTTAACAACAATCATTTCAGGTTCCAAAATACCCAAGTTAATGGAATTTTTATCTTAATTTCCCAAAATTTTAAAATTGGTTTAAATTTAGAATAGAATTTTTTAAACATTTAATTAATTGCCCCAATGTATAATCAAGGTACTTACCCCCTCTTTCAGGAGAAATCTTTGTCTAATATCCTTTAGCACCCGGTGCAGTCTGTAATTTACACAAAAGTTCACAGTTAATAAGTTCGTTTATTGTCCACACAACGATTTCGGAGTCGAGATAACTCTTTGTCAGTTCGGATTCGGTTGTCCAAATCACCGAAAATATTTTCAGCACAATATTCTTCAGGGTCTGGATGACCAGCTTGAGCCAGGGACCTGCTGTCCCAACCAGCGAAAACACGGGAGCGTCCAACAGGATCGGGGTGACCGTCTTCGCTTATCAATAAGGCCAGAGGAAACTAAGGCCAGGTGGCCTCTTTCAGCCTCACAAGGGTCGGTGTGACTCTCCGCTTTTCAATAAGGCCAGGACGGCCTCCGTCACATCCACTAGGGTCGGGGTGACCCTCCTCTTTTCCAATAAAACCAGGGCGACCTTCTCCGCTTTTCTGGAAAACTCAGGCCGGGTGGCCTCTTCCAGCTCCACCAGAGTCGGGGCGACTCTCCGTTATTCGAGAACCTCAGGCCGGATGGCCTCTTCCAGCTCCACTAGAGTCGGGGCGACTCTCCGTTATTCGGGAACCTCAGGCCGGATGGCCTCTTCAAGCTCCACTAGAGTCGGGGCGACTCTCCGTTATTCGGGAACCTCAGGCCGGATGGCCTCTTCCAGCTCCACTAGAGTCGGGGCGACTCTCCGTTATTCGGGAACATAAAGGCCGGACGGCCTCTTCCAGCTCCACTAGAGTCGGGGCGACTCTCCGTTTTTCCATAAAGCCAGGGCGGCCTCCGTCATTTTCATTAGGGTCCGGTCGACCTTCATTCTTCCGCAAAGATCGATTTGATCACATTTGCCAGGGGACTCATCCCAGCGCTGGCACCAATTCTAGACTGTGACGTAGCGCCACAGTGGTAGCGTGATTCTCTGAGGCTTACTTAAAATAATAAGTTTTATTTACAAAAATATTTACAGTATCTATGTACAAGCACATGATGAAACATTACGGGAGTACCAAGCCCGGAGCAGTTCATACGGAGAACTTGCCTGCTCTCTCGCTAAAAGTCATCTCTCTCCTCCCTTCCAAAAACCTCTCACTCCCCATTCATCGGGGGTCAGCTCTCTTGACCCCAGGGGGAGAAGGAGCTCTCTCTCGGACGATATGGGTCGATGACCGCACTACGTTACAATATTAACAAAATTTAAAATGAATATTATATTATGTAAAATGAAATGGCAAAAATATACCGTAATTGCAATATGCAATTTTATAAGTAAGTTTTACAAACTAATATTGCGCTTAAACGTTAATATAGTCGAGCGGTTGCCATCGTTTATCAGACTCTACAATCTTGTAATATGGGGATAAGAATGATTATTACAGCAACATGCAACGATAAATAACAAAGTTTAAATAATTAATATACGGTACTCCTTCGCTGTATTGCGATTCAGCTTTCGTGGATTCTATGCATCGTGGGATTTTATGGAGTATTGGCTACCCATGATAAACTTACCTATCACGGTCCTGTAGCTTTACGCTTGAGTACTGTTTTTTAAGGAAAGCTTATTTGTCACGCTCATATTACACTTGCCTGTAATTGTTGGCTTGTGTTTCGATTTGCAGAAAACTGACATGAAATAATTAAGCAACAAAAATCTTCCTTCTTGGATACTAGTTATCTGAAAGTTTAACCAATAGTCAGTTAAATTAGTTCCGTTTAAATAATAAACCTAAATCTAGAGAACCTTTCAGACTCAAATCTTTTTGCTAATATACAATGTGAGGCTCTTATCTCACAACAAAATGTGTGTGTGTGTGTGTGTAATATTTTAAGGGATGCTTGTATAAAAATAAAGGGACGTCTTTTACGGGGAGGGGGGATCTCAGGACAGGCAGTTAGCTGCTAAGCCAGGGACTTCTCTGGATCTCCGGAAGTACGGCACAGGCTGTCCATCAGCGCAGACATTTTTCAAGTTCGGCTTTCTCAGGGCGGCGTAGAAACTTCAGGACGTTCCACGAAGAGCTCCAGACGACATCTTGGTTCGACTGTCGGTGTTGAAAGCTGATGGCGATCACCTCTCAACGACCAGGGACGGTCAACGGACATCGTTCTGAAGGTCAGAAGCATTTCCCTGAGCGGGTGCTCGACGTAGCCGGCCAAGAGTAGCACTGTGTCCGAAATTTCAATTTTAAATTTTTTTAATCGCTGGCACACAGGATTCAGGAGCGAACCATACTCCTTGACAGGCAACACGATTATGACCACGTGATCCCCTGAGGAGAATCATGGCAATTCCATTCGCAAAAATAAATTTAGGGCGAGATTCAAGTGAAACACAATTCGAACGTTTTCCCCGTCGAACAGGGGAAACTTCGAACTATATCAATGTTTCTTATTCAACTGAAAGAAACCAATCGTGTTTCGATCAAGTGACAGTGCGATAGGTTTGTTCATTGGAAGCATTCTGCCAAAACGGTCGAACTGTGGACTAAAAACGTTAGATTCCAACGCGATCGCGCGTTTCACTTGAATCTCGCCCTTGGACTCTACCTTCTTACTACAAAAACGAGGCTTCGGGGGAGGAGGGGGGGTCAAGAAAAGGCACGAAAAACTCTGCGTATAATGTGGGAAAACCAGCTTAAAGTCAAAGTAATGAATTGAGAACAAAAAATTCGAAACGTGAAGTGCTGGGAAAGAAGCCCCATTATTTTTATAATATATATATATATGTATATATATGTGTGTGTGTGTGTGTGTGTGTGTGTGTGTGTGTAGTAATGGCGGGCACTAGCCGTTTATAAGCATTGGCTATTACAAGTCCGAAAGTACTGGTCACTTTATTATGAAGGCACCTCATAGGTGCACCAGCGTTGCCTCCTATGAAGGGAAGGACAAAATGACAGCCGAGCCCATACCCGGAATCGAACCCGTTCCTGTGATGTGGTAGAATGGTTCTCTAGCCACTATACAACCCGGGTGAAATATCCAAAAGATATTTCCATCACTACTTTCAATCCTGTTTGGAATGAAAAATGTTAAGGTTAAAAAACTGATTTTTATCGTCATATCTTAGACAGGAAACAGACAAGGTCCTTGTTATAAAATTTTAAAGATATATTATAAATAGCCTCTCGTAAGTTTAAATGCCAGTTTTTTACTATAATATTTTCAAGGTTTAACAGATCGAAAAATTTCCCAAGTGTATACTCTGAAAAAACGTATTTACGTGTTTGAGCTATCGTAGATTAACATGTTGAGTAAACATCAAATCCTTATAAATAAAAATGAAATTCTGTTTGTTTGTTTGTTTGTTTGTTTATTTGTTTGTTTGTTTGTTTGTGGATTTGATTCGTATACAAATCCACAAAAATGGACCTATCAGCCTGAAATTTTGCACAGATATGTAAAATAATATAGAATAAATGATAGTCCACTTTAAAACTTTGAAAGTCCACCCGTTCCCGGAATTTAAGAGATTTTTTATGTTCTCCACGCAAAAAGCTTTCCGTAATTGTAACCCCTGAGTGAAAAAAGTGTGAAATAAGGATCGTGGTTGCCATGTGTGGCGATTTTGCCGAATAAAATGTTTTAAATTCTCAAAGTAAAAATAAAAGAATAATAATGATTTTTTTTTTTTGTTAGTTTATATTCGTAAGGTTATTTTTTTAAAATTATAATATCGTGTGCATGGGAAATCGGAGCAGGAATGAAATGTTTTACACGCAAAACAATAAGAATTGAAGATTTCCGAGGCTAATATGTTAAAATTTTTTAGTTTGGCGAAAAAATAAAAGGGCTCAAATGCCGAGAAAGTGAGTTCTAGCGGTTTGCACTGTTTCCGGCTTGGAATTTACTGAGAGCTTAAGGAAACGGATTTTTGAAAACAAGTGCAAAGGTTTTATTAGAATACAGCATTAAATTTTAATGATCCGTGCGGAAATAATGCAGTTATTAAGGGATTTCAAGTGATCTATCTTCAGCATTCTCGCCAATTGAGTGCATTGATTTTAGTTGGGGGAATTCTGCCAAATTTCAGATAATTGAAATCTTCGCATATAGTACATCGGAGTAACGATGAATAAAACATGTTATAGTTGATAATTTAAAAAATGAGGTTGTATTAAGGGATTCCACTTTTCAAAAAAATGCCTGGCGGTCGCACCATTTCCCATTTTGATTGCTGCTAAGTCAATGCTTCGAATGATTCCCTGAAAAAACTCTTGCAAAATGGCGTATATTGGCACTTTGGCGAGGCTTAGATTTGAAACTGGATTTTATTTGAGACTGGTATCTATATTAATAAAACAATGTGTGTAAACTGTTTGTTTGTCTGTGTCTCGCGTAGCTCGCAAACGGATGATCGTAGACCTACCAATTTTTGAACGGAAATTCTCCATGACAGGTCCCGACACACCTCGAAGCGATTTTTTCAAAATTCGAACTATTTTAGGAAATATCGATAAAAACGTATCGTCGCAAAAGGCTAATTTTTGCTTTCCGCCATTTCGTAATTGTAACCCCACAGTGCATTAAGCAACAATTAAGCTTATCTAGGTTGCCACATTCGGCAGTTCATTAAATGATTCAGACTCTTGAAGTAAAAATAAAAGAATAACGATTTTTTTTTATTTTGACTAGATTATTTGTAAGGTTGTTTTTAAATTAAAATATCGTGTGCATGTGAAATCAGAGCGGGAATGAAATGATTTATACTCAAAAGAAAAATAGAATTTGGAAATTTTCCGAAAATAAATGTGCAACCTTTTAATTGGGCGAAAAATAAAAGGGGTTGATGTGCGATTTTGAGGAGGATTCTAACGCTTGGCGCTATTTATCGTAATTTAATAGTCTGCTATTTGGGTTATGAATACGCCTGCGTATAAGTTGTATAAATTTTCATTCAGTTGGAATTGTGCATTTTTCTGAGCAGCTTTATTGCATCTATTTCTAATATATTACATCCAGAAAAAAGGATGTTAGAAATATCAATTTTAATTTTGTTTAATCACACTCATGAATAATGATACACTTTCCAACTTAATAAAATAAGGAACGAAAATAGGGAAGACCTATGGATTATAACTCTTTTTATATATAGCACTTTAGTGCGTATTTAAAATCTGAAAGTGTGTCAGATTTTCTATGATTCTAGCGCTTGGCGCAATTTAATGAGAGGGTATTTTCAAAAACAAGCGTAGGTTATCTTATAAATAAAAATGAAATTCTGTTTGTCAATTTGTTGATTTGGGTAGTATACAATTCCACAAAAATGGACCTGTCAGCCTGAAATTTTACACAGATATATGTAAAATAAAATAGAATAAATGATAGTCCACTTTAAAACTTTGAAAGTCCACCCGTTCCCGGAATTTAAGAGATTTTTTATGTTCTCCACGCAGAAAGCTTTATGTAATTGTAACCCCTGTAGTGAAAGTGTGAAATAAGCATCTTGGTTGCCATGTGTGGCGATTTTGCCGAATAAAATGTTTTAAATTCTTAAAGTGAAAATAAAAGAATAATAATGATTTTTTTTAGTTTATATTTGTAAGGTTATTTTTTTAATTATAATATCGTGTGCGCATAAGAAATGAGAGCAGGAATGAAATGTTTTATACGCAAAACAATAAGGATCGAAGATTTCCGAGACTAATATGTAAATTTTTTTAGTTTGGCGAAAAATAAAATGGCTGATAGGCCGATTTTTAGAAAGTGAGTTCTAGCGGTTTGCACAGTTTTAGGCGTTTTGGCGCAATTTACTGAGAGCTTAAGGGAATAGCATTTTTGAAAACAAGTGTATAGGTTTTCTTAGAATACAGCATTAAATTTTAACTATCCGTGCAGAAATAATGCAGTTATTAGGGCATTTCAAGCGCTGTAGCTTCAGAATTCTCGCCAATTGAGTACATTGATTTAACTTGGGGGAAATCCGTCAAATTTCAGAAAATTGAAATCTTCGCATTTAGTACATCGAGGTAACGATGAATAAAACATGTTATAGTTGAAAAATTAAAAAATGAGGCTGTATTAAGGGATTCCACTTTTCAAAAAAATGTCTGGCAATCGAACCATTTCCCATTTTGATTGCTGCTAAGTCAATGCTTCCAATGATTCCCTAAAAAAACTCTTGCAAAATGGCGTATGCTGGCACTTTGTCGAGGCTTAGATTTGAAACTGGATTTTACTTGAGACTGGTATATATAATAAAACTGGTGATAGATAAAAATGAATGTTGGTATGTGTGTAGGAGGTTGAAAAACTCAGCACCGTTTCACCGATTACCATGAAATTTGGTTCACCTAAGTCTTTTATCATGGAGAAGGTTTTTATGCTATACGTTTTCCTCTAACTTGCCACTAGGTGGCGCAGCAGAACGTCGAATTCTATTCCGTTTAGCCGTTTGATATACGAATATCGTCCAACCCATTTCGATGAAATTTGGTACACGCGGATATTAGAACACGGAGAATATTTTTCACTATCCATTTTGCTGTAACTTGCCGTTAAATGGCACTGCAACGCATCAACCTCTATACCGTTCGACTGATCGGCATAAAATTTTTTATACTTAACATTTGAGCACAAAAAATATATTCTAACTGTGTTCCTTTTGATGTTACTCACTATTAGATGGCACTGCAATGCATTATTGTTTTAACTCGGCACTAGATGACCCTGCAGCAGGCCAAATTCCTGACCATTCAAACGGTCGCTATGAAAATCAGTATACATAGCTATTTCAACAATGAGAATATTTTGGCGTTATCTATTTTGCTACAACTCGCCACTTGACGGCGCTGTAGCAAATCATTACTTTAATTAATCACTAGATGGTAACTGATTGCTATGAAAATAGGTATACATAGATATTTGAACACGGGGATGAGTTTGGCGCTATCCATTTTCCTATAACTTGCCACTCGATGTTGCGTCCACACATGAACTTCAGGACTATTCAGCCGATCGTCATGAAAATTCGTATACATCGATATCTGAATACGAAGAATATTTTCGCCGTATCCGTTTTGCTAAAACTCGCCACTAGATTGCGCTACGTCGCATCGCCTTCTGCACCGTACAAACGATTGCCTTGAAATTCGGTATGCATGATTATTGAACACAATATAACGCGATATCAATTTTGCTATATCTGTTTATTACAATGAATAGTAATCACCACAAATCGTAATATCAAAAAGTCCATTCATTCCCGTGCGAAGAACGGGTACTTCAGCTAGTACGAAATAAAAAACAAAATCATTTATTTTCTTGTAAACAATTTATTCAATGCTGATTCCTTAGGTGTTCAGATTGCTCCTCTATTCTATAATTCGACTGCCATAAATCTGCGTACCGTTTTGCAAACGTATTTACTCGCCAGAGTTATATGTAATGTGTTTTAATTAATTACGCCTTAATACTGAGTATCACTCTATTCTATAATTACATAAAGGTAGATAAACAGAGAGGTAGGGTAATTATGCCGACTGATGCTAAGCAGAATGTATACCGTGCTCCTTGAGTGGCTTAGCGGAAAGATAGCCGGCAAATTTAGATGAAACTCGTAAATTCCTTTCAGTTTGTACTATATGCTTCTATGGAGAAATTTACTGAGTACAGTAGTAGTTAATATAAGATCATGTTGATTATGGTTTATTGAAAACTTTGGAATATTGGGTAGGAATATATTGGTATTTGTATTAAAGACCGGCTGTCTACGCAGGGGACAGGGTTGACAATTGGTCTAAATGGCCTAAAAGATATGCACTGTTGATGTCTTTTTTATCTTAAGGGATATTCGCCAGTGTTCGCTTCACGTCCGAAGAAAACCACCAAAAAACTGAACAGCTAACCCGAACAACAACTGCATATACAGAAGGTCTATTCTCCCTCGGTTGTTCGAAAATAGTCGATGATTAGCTTTCAGCTATTCTGACCGAGTTGTTTATTATCGACTGCTCTAACAACTTTCTGGGCCTCGTTTAGCCAACCACAAGAACCCTTTTGACGCTCCTTTTTAAAACTCTACCTCAAGGCAGGGCGGAGTTAACAACTAGGCTTTCCAACCGATTTGGGAAGAATTCCAGTCCAAATCTGTGATTAGTCCTCCAATATAAAAAGCGTGTGATATCTGCTTAGCCATCGGTAGAGCTATGAGAGTACAAAGATAAAATATCGAAGAGTGAGACAAACTTCTTACTCTACCACACGTTTCTGATGAAACAGTATAAAACTGTAAAATACTACAGATGATATCAAATAGGTATTCAATATTCAATGCCAGTTACATAATTTTTCTTGCACTTTTATCTCTTTTGAATTTCTTAGATTTGAAATCAAAAAGTATATTTCTATTCTCATTTTACAACTATGTAAGAGATAGGTAATAGAGGAAATCATTCAATTGTATAGATACAAAATAAGAATTAGGGTGCAAAAATTAAAAAGGAGTAAGTATTCAATTCCATAAAGAATGAGAATTTGCAAATTTAAAAATATTGTAATGCAATTTCTTTCCAAAAAGGATTTTGCATGAAAACAGGCTTTTTCCCCCGGAGGATATAATAAATAAAATTGTTCCTTTAAGACTTAAAGAACTCAGAATTGATTATTGTTTGTCTTTTACTCAAAATATTATATTTAGCTCTCACTGGAAATTGTCATGTGCTGTCGATTGATCTCGTCATATAATTAGTACTTATTAAAATCAATTTTTGACACATCACAGAAATATTCTTTGTCAGTCATGATATTTTGGGGACGGATTGTTATTACATATACATGCATAACCTTAAAAAAATGGCCTTGAGGAAATATGGAGGCATTTTGTCACAAGTAAAATACAGAGTACCGTATATATTCGTGTGTAGCGCGCATGCGTGTATAACTCACACCCTGCATTTTAAAGAAAAAAATGGCGAATTTTTTAATCTCGTATATAATGCGCACCATAAATTGGACATACCATATTACACTTAGCGCGCATCATAATACACTGGAATTCATTATTGAAGGTCTTAAAAAAGCCTATAACATGGAACTAATCACGCATAACAGAAGTAAAATTCACGTTTGCGTTGACTCGATTGCGATTCCTTCATTTCATATGAGTCTTTTGACAATGTGCATGTAATCATACATATATCATGGTATACTGCGTGGTCACTTCTGTAGTAAAAAAATGTTCCGTGTATAACACGCACTTTTAAATTTTGCCCTACATTTTTGAGAAAGAGTGTGTTATACACGAGTGAATACGGTACTCTTGAAGAAAATTTGTCACAGTATAGTATTTAAAACTCTACCAAAAACCCACTTTCACCGTTTGAAAAAAAAAAGAAAGATTTTGGAAATGTTTCCACAAATATAACCCTGATAGACTGGCAAATCGAAACACAATTCAACTTTACGGGAAAGTGTTTTAAAATATTCTTTTTTTTCTTGGCTCTAGATATCTTAAAGAGCATAGAATTGAAAAAACTTTTCAAGAGTAGAAAAACTACTATACCTTTCAAATATAGAAACTGTAAAAAACAATTGAACAGTAATTTATATTCTTATTAACAATAGCCTGACTGAAAACTCATCAAATTGAACATTAGCATTCATTATAAACATAAAAATATATTAAAAGAAGTATCTTAAATTTTGTTTCTAAAATGCATTATCGAAAAAAAAAATGTTAGTTAAATAAATTTATTAAAAGTATTTTGTATAAAAAACTCGATTTATATTTAATCTTCCTGTCACCTTTAACTCTTACTCAACAACAAAGCCACGAAAAAGGTGAGGTGTGATTCCTGTGCATGCTGTACGAATAGTTATTAATGTTTGTTTCTTGGAAAAGCAAGGATTATTTAAATATCAAAAAGAATTATGAAATATGAGCTTCCGTGTTCAGAACTCAGAATGTAGGTACATTATGCAAATTTGAAGATAATTTTGCATTCCCAGAAAATATTATTTATTCTCAATGGATTTAAAACTCATTTAGTGTTAAATCACAGTTTAATCTTTTAAGGATATTTTATCGCAGTAAACCTGGGATCTTGAGAGAAAAAGTCTCAAATTACATGTATTTTGAATTTGCAAATTCAGTTTAAATATAGTTAGAGAGGATCTAGTAATATTTATGCGCCTTATTAAAAAACCAGTCTGCGTTTAGACATGAATTTAAATTGAGAACAGAAATTAAACTCTCGCTAACAGTTAATTTAGAGCCATCTCTTATAAATCATTGTAGATCCAAATTGTTTGTTAGATTCCTTTTCCAATGAAATCTAGCAACTGTTACTGTAAAAATACTGAAAAAGAAAAGAATCATAATTTTCAAATGAAATTTTCTTGCCACTCATTTTTAATTTTTCAAAATAAAATTTTATTAACTTTCAAATATAGTTGTTTTGTGTTAAAAAACAGAAAGAACTGCTAATTTACTTTTCCGTTACCTTGCAATTAATTCACAGGCATATATTAACGTTTAAAACTTCATGTTACATCAGTTTAATTAATAAAAGCATTTTATTTATTTACTACTAGCTGAAGTACCCGTTCCTCGCACGGGAATGGAGATTATTTAAACAACTTATACGAATTAAATACAAATATATATAAGTATATGCTTATCTCAGCAAACTTTTGTCTCGCAATTAATGTATATCTTCTTATCCGACTCCATACTTCATGTTCGTGAAATTATCTCGATCGTGATGTAATTTTTTTCGTCAAAGTTTTTTAGCATAAACTTACTAATGCCCTTTCAAACGCATAATGTAAAAAACAGTCCAAGAATAATTAGTTTCATTTCAAGATTTTATGTTAAAATTTAGTAAAGATAGTGCAGCGCCTATACAGCTCTACCCGCTGATCCACCGCAGTTTACGAACAGAGCCACAATTTAAAAATATTAACTGTTCTACAACTAAACTCGAACACTTTTGTAATGAAGTGAAGTAATCATTCTGTTCAATGTTTATATCGGCGCGCGTCAGAACGCGGCATCTGTAAGTTTATCTGTTCTCACTTTGCTTAATTAAATTTGTTATTTCATTATAAATGTTTACCAAGTTAATTATTTAATTCTGAACACCCGATGCAACCATCGGCCGTAAGTGGTGACCCTGTGAATTATGATTAACTTATTATTTTAATTGGTCACGTGCGTCATCAATGGCGGCTCCAGACTGAATTCTCGGAGGGGGCCATCGAACTTTTTACTTAGGTCTATAAATTGTTCAAAATGCAAATTGAACGTGTGAAATCGTGAAGTATGCGAATGTAAAGTTGTAAAACAAAATTTCGGAGGGGGCCATGGCCCCTATGGCCCCCTCACTGGAGCCGCCCTTGTGCGTCATAAAGCATGCTGTGTTAAACCTAACTGCTTGTGGCAACTTTCGTTTTCCCGAGGACTATAACAAGCTGATTTCTGCACTCTAGACTTCTAAATTATCATGCCTCTTGACGAGAATCAAGTTTCGAAAGTGGCACTTCGAATTCCTCAATTTTGGAAAGCTAACGTGCGCTTATGGATTGCCCAGTGTGACAATGCGTTCACTTACAGTGATATTACAAGTGACGAAACGAAATTGTCTGCCCAGATCGCCAACATTGACGCGGAAACCTTGTCACATGTCTCCGATATTGTACTTAACCCGCCGGAATCTGACAAATACAAAAAACTTTCAGAACGGCTAATCAGTGAATTTGAAGATTCTGAACATCAGAAGAAAAAACAGAAAAATCAGAAAAAACTCCTCACTGAACTCCAACTGGGTGATGAAAGGCCTAGCCACCTCCTGCGGAAAATGAAAGAACTTTGTGGAGCGCAACTTAATGACGAATTTTTGCAAAATTTGTGGATGCAGAGAATGCCAGGTCATATTCAAACAGTTTTGTCGGCTTCATCTGAAAAGCTTGATCAGTTAGCAATTATCGCTGACAAAGTTGCTGAAGTCGTTCAACCTAGTGCTATTTGTGCTACTTCTGCAGCTAGAATGCCACCCGAAACGAATGACATCTCAAATACAGCCTTAGCTAAGCAGATTGAAAATCTTACACGTCAAATTGCTGAACTTTCTTGTGAACGGAGAGCGCCAATGCGTCGATCTCGCTCAAGATCTCAATCCAGAAATGGTAAAAGAACCAATGGTGTGTGTTTTTATCACAATCGTTTTGGTGATAAGGCACGGAAATGTTCTAAGCCTTGCTCCTTCCAGCAGGAAAAAAACCCCTAACTCCCGTCATAGCTGGGATGACGGAGCTACCTAAAAAGCCCAGCCGGTTATTTCTTCATGATAGGAAGACTGGCCAAAAATTTTTGATAGATTCTGGCAGTGAAATCTCAGTTTTACCACCCACTCCTAGAGATAAAAGACATGGTTGTGAGACGTTTTCTCTTTTTGCTGCCAACAAGACCAAAATTCCTGCTTATGGATTTGTACACAAACAACTGGACTTGGGCCTTCGGAAAGCTTTCTCATGGGCATTTGTGATAGCTGATGTCCCTTCTCCTATCATTGGTGCTGATTTTTTGAGACATTTTAATTTGCTAATTGATCTAAAGCATCAACGTCTCATAAATCCTGAAACTTCCTTATTTTCTTATGGGAATGTTGCTCATAGAAGCCAACCTTCTGTGGTGACTGTTTCTTGAAATTCTGATTATGATTCTTTGCTTTCTGAATTTCCTGACATCACCAATCCAACTCTCTTTAAGCAGTCTGTCCCTCATAGTACAGTGCATCATATATTGACTCGTGGACCACCTGTGACAGCAAAACCTTGACGACTTCATCCCAAATTGCACAACGCAGTAAAAGAAGAGTTCGAATTCCTTCTGGACCAAGGGATTATTCGCCCTTCCAAGAGCCCATGGAGTTCGCCATTGCATGTCGTCCCAAAACAAGATTCTACTGTCCGTCCTGTTGGTGATTATCGAAAATTAAAGTCAGTCACAGAATTTGACAGCTATCCTATTCCCTATCTACATGATTTTTCTCATTCGCTGCATAATAAATCAATTTTTTCAAAAATAGATATTTTCAAAGCATTTCACCAAATCCCTATTGCAGAGGATGACATTCCCAAAACAGCAGTTACAACCCCGTGGGGTCTCTATGAATATACCAATCTTTGTTTTGGGTTGGTAAATGCTCCACAAACCTTCATGCGCTTTATGCATGAGGTCCTTAGAGGCCTTCCATTTTGCTATGTATACCTGGATGATATACTGTGTTTTTCAAATAATGAGGAAGAGCATAAAGAGCATTTACGTGCCATATTTCAGCGGTTGAGTGCTTATGGTTTAAAATTAAATGTTTCTAAATGCAAGTTTGGTGTCACAGAGCTAGAATTTCTTGGGCACCTCATAAGCCCAGAAGGAGTCAAACCCTTGCAAAGTAAAGTCCAGGCAGTCCTAGATTTTAAGCTACCTGCAACTATTGGTAATCTGCGTAAGTTTCTGGGCCTAATAAATTTTTATCGTCGGTTTTTACCTCATGCTGCTGACAACCAAGCACTTTTGAATGAGTTCTTAAAGGGATGTTCTGGTAAGAAAAATTCGAAGAAGCAAATTGTATGGACTCCAGCTGCAACTGAGGCTTTTAACAAATGTAAAGAAGCACTGGCTAATGCCACATTGCTCGCTCATCCTTCTCCAACTGCGCCACTTTCATTACATGTATATGCATCTGATTATGCCATAGGTGGTGCATTGCATCAAGTTATTGATAATACATTGCAACCTTTGGGTTTTTTTCTCCAGAAAGCTGAGTACAGCAGAAACTCGGTATAGTGCTTATGACAGGGAACTCCTTGCTGCTTATGCATCTATTCGACATTTCCAACACATGTTAGAAGCTAGAGAGTTTATTCTTTATACTGACCATAAGCCTCTCACATATGCATTCCGTCAGAAAAATGATAAGTGTTCTCCACGTCAAGTGAGGCATTTAGATTTTATCTCTCAATTCACGACTAACATACAGCACATTCCAGGATCTGAAAATATCCCTGCAGATGTCATGTCCCGTATAGATGCATTAACAATCCCTACAGCAATTGATTATTCTGAATTAGCTACAGCACAGGCAGCCGATGATGAATTGACTTCCTTGCTGTCATCAAACACATCCCTACAGCTCAAAACCATTACTTTTCCAGAGTCAAACACTGACTTAATTTGTGATGTGTCAACTGGTAGAGTTCGTCCCTATATCCCAAATCAGCTTCGTCAGGATGTTTTTGCTTCATTACATGACATAGCTCATCCTGGTGTACGCAAAACACAACATCTCATTCGAGCTAGATTTGTTTGGCCTAGAATGTTATCAGATATAGCTCAGTGGACCAAATGTTGCATCCCATGTCAAAAAGCTAAAATCCACAGGCACACAAAAGCACCCTCGTCAACCCGTTATGGAGTGCCTGCTACTCTGACAACTGACCAAGGACGCCAATTTGAAGCTGCACTTTTTCGCTCTCTTATGCGTCATCTGGGCATCCAACGGTCCAGGACAACCAGTTACCACCCCCAGTCAAATGGGTTGATTGAAGAATTACATCGACCACTTAAGACTGCTATTAAATGCCATGCCACTGAGCGGTGGACTGAAGTTCTACCCCTAATCCTTCTTGGCTTTCGGGCAGCTTTGAAAGAAGATTTGGGTTGTACACCAGCTGACTTAGTTTTTGGGACTACAATTCGTCTACCTGGTGAATTTCTAGTTCCTACCCAACAACAAATTGATCCCATAGATTTTGTTAGCAAGTTACGTTCTCATATGCAGACACTTCGTCCCATATCGCCCAAACGCCATGGGGATAGCAAAACTTTTGTACACAAAGATCTAGAAACTGCTACTCATGTTTTTCTTCGTCAGGATATGGTGAGACGCCCACTTCAGCCTCCCTACGATGGACCTTTTTCGGTTACTCGCAGAACAGACAAAGTCTTCCACTTAGACATTAATGGTAAAACAGTGCC